>OZ014434.1:5354097-6022211 GCA_963966015.1 Aphidecta obliterata | reverse complement strand
CCACCAATTAGGGATGGCACAAAAAGGACGGAACAGGTTATTGGGAATAGGTATGACCAAACTGTTCCAGGAACCTGTTATTTACAAAGAACGGAACCTGTTCCGCAGAACAGAAACTAATATCCATGCGGCGCGGCGTCCCTCGTTCGAAATTCACGTAACTTTTACAATATGAATGTGTTATTGTTTTCGTGTTCATGTTTCCTGTTCCTAATGTACCTATTCTTTCACAACTGGCATTTGGGAACGGAAAGCGGTGAATGGGTGGATGATTGAATTGAAGATTGATTGATTGAATATTGAACAAATAGTTCGAACTCCGAAAAGTTAACTTGGAGACTTTTTTCTACAGTGGCATTCGCAGAGAGGAACGACTTGTACGCGTCGAATAATTTGCGATATTTAAAATTTCGAATTTTGGTGGTTGTTTTGAATTCAGCTGATAAATGTTCATTTCGCTATTATTGGTTGTTATAAGATTTCAGAGATGCGGTGCCAAAATAATACCTTGTTATTGAATTATTTGGGCATCTTCCATGGTTTTTTGGATTCAGTCTATCCAACGTTTCGGTCCGAGTAATCGGATTTAACAGAAATTGAGAGTTATGAATAATTAGACAAATTATATGATAACGAGTTTGTGACAAAATTCCAAACCGGACTAGATCTCATTTTATTTTTATAATTTGTTCGACAAAGGACAAAAATAGAAAACAAAAAACTTTTCCAAAATTGCGAGCGATCTTCTTCCGACAACAACTCTCAACGCTTGACAAAATGAAATGAAATAGTAAAAAGTAAAATACACTCTAATCTTCCTAGTTCCTATTCATGTACATGAGCCAAACTCGATCGAAAGCGCAAAAATTGCACTCAGTCCTCATAATTCTTAAATGCATCTGTTAAAACTTAAAATAAACCAGCAGCCGACATCCATATTCCATGCTGCAGATCGATCCTGTACGTGACCTACGTCACTGTTCTCTTAGACGAGGCAGACTATTTTTTTTTTCCCGACTCTCCTAGGTCTTTGTGAGACCCCTCAGAAGCTCAGAGCTTGTACGAGTTTGGAGGAATAGGAAAAGAAACGGAATCGAGACTGTTCCTACGCGTTGAGCGTTCTAGAATAACAGGTTACCAAAATAACAGGTACGAGGAACAGGTTGGAACTGTTCCGTGAATTTACCTGTTCCGTCCCATCCCTACTGACATCTGAAGTCGGTCATAGAGGAATTCGCGATTCCAAAAGTCTAAACGCCCCCTGTCGGCTAAATCCCTAACCTAGAAAACGTGTATTGTTTCCATATTTCACGTGCTTTTAAGTCAGATATTTTTATTTTATATTCATTGTTCTCTGCGCAGAGTAATTGGTATTGAAAAAAAATAGTCTGGAAGGTATTTAAATCAGTGTTTTTCGGTTGAAAAACGTTCACGAAGTTATTGAATTTTAGGTTACAAGTTTGAGTCCAATTTTTTAGGGCAGGTTTGAGTGGTGATTTAGAAAGGTAATTCAATAATTATCAACAAAAGTGTTATGAAATTGATCTTCGTATTTCAAATGACTGTGACTTAATCTTTTTGTATGAAAGACATTAGAATCATCTTTAAGGTAAAGTCTGAATGAAACGATTTTATGTTTAAATAATATATGTACATAAATTTTAGGACATTGGATTATATAACAATGAGTGAACAAAGTTTGAGTACTAGAAAGAAAACAGTCTACAATTGTAAAGGTTGCGTTTTCTAAATGCTTTTCGAAGAAAAATCAAAACAGGGCTATACATTTCCATAAATTTCATAAGGAAGATGCCTCAGCAGTTTGTATCACTTTCGCATAGTGGAAAAATGGACCGAAGAAAAGCACAAATAATCAACTATTACGTGTAGCTTCCAAATGATTGAACACTGTCGTCAAACCCAAATAGTGCTCCATTTTCCCTGTTGAATTATTATCAATTTCGATATAATTAAAATCAAAAAAACCAATTTGTTCACCTAAAATCAATTAACTTGACACTACACTTCCAATAATCCAATCATTCACTAAAAAATTCTCACATATAACTCACAAAATCGAAGAAAAACCCTGAAAAACACCTAAAATAATCTGTTTCACCACAATAAATCCCGAAAAGGTACTCGTTTTCCACCACGTTTGTTTACATTTCGCAGCGCTCTCATCGGTAGTTGGAATCGCGAATTATCATAGAAGAAAAAAAAATTTTAAAGCTTCATTTTAATGTCAAAAATATTGTTGAAAAAAACCTAACTTAGAATAATGAAATATAAATCAATCGATAGATACAAAACAACATAAAAACTCAAAATTTATCAATTTTCTCAGCAACAAATGAAGTCCTCATCCCATCTGCTTATTCCATATTATACAAAATATACCGAATGGGGCCCACCAGGCCGGCAGGAAAAATAATGTGAAAACTAGGGTAGCTCTATACTGATTTCCAGCCATCCAACGTAATCCTGGTACGGTGTGCCCTAACTTATATTCATCTGCTCCTCCACTAGACTTTCTGATTGCGTTTTTCAAGATATTCCGATATTCCTCTGACTTAAGAATTTTTTTCTCCGCAATGAGCGAATAATCGCGAGCATCTTTCGAAATTTGGGTTTCACGTGCCGTTTTGTTGGCTATCTCCGAAATCATCTTCTTAGGATTGTTTTTATTGAAGAGGTTTTTTACTGCTCTCGGTAAAATCTTCTGCAAATTCATTTTGGAAGTTATTTAATATTTTCTCTTTTGAAAGCTCAGTTTCCTAAGAAACCCAATTGTGATGAGAAGCGCCTACCATTCAATTTTTCAAAATATGTTCCTTAAATGTCAAAAATATATTAGTTGCTCTTTCTACTCTGTATTTTTCTTTATGTTGGCGGTACTTAATCGGCGTTTTCGAAAAATAATATGGCGGCTAAAAGTCTCAACTTCAGTTCTGCATTATCATCCATTGGGTCGAAAATAATCAGCTAAAAATAAACAAGTATTCCCATTAATTTTCCCAGTTCGCTTTACACCGAGGCAATTATTAGTTTGTTGTTTAATTTGAAACAATCATGAAGATCACTTTGAAAAATCTACAACAACAATCGTTCGTGATCGAAATGGAACCGACGATAACGGTACGTTTTTTCCCGTAATTCTCATCGGAAAAAAAAAGTAATCATTTTTTGTTTGTTTTAGGTCAAGCAACTCAAAGAGAAAATCGAGAAGGATGCTGGCGCCGAGTATCCTTCGGAAAATCTGAAACTTATTTATGCTGGTTAGTTCTTATTTTCGTTCGAGGTTCAAGGAACTGATGAATCATTTGAAATTTCAGGAAAGATTCTTAGTGATGAGACTCCTTTGTCTGAATATAATATCGACGAGAAGAAGTTCATTGTGGTGATGGTCACGAAGCCGAAACCACCAGAAAAGGCCAAAAGCGGAGATGGAAATTCTGATCAAAAAAGGTAGGTTTCCTTCAACATTTTTATATTTGTTTAACTCAACTATTCCCTCTTTATTTCTGTTATACTATTTCTTTTTTTGCTTCACCTATGTAGATTGAATGAGTTCATGCCATGTTAATTTTTTAAAATTCGATTTATGTGTTAGTTTAATCGAAAATTATAAAGTTTCTATTACTTATCTTAGCTCTCAGTCGTCCACTCCCACCACAGCGGCTCCGCAGGCTCAGCCTGCCGCCCCCGCAGCCACTCCGGTGGTTGCAGCAGAGACGCCTTCCACAGCAGGAACAACCCCAACAACAACAGGGGACACCACCAATTTGAGCAGTACAGCGGAATCTGCACTGCTGATGGGTGATGAGTATGAGAAAATGGTTAAAAACATCACCGACATGGGTTACGGTAGAGACCAGGTCGAACAGGCCCTTCGGGCCAGTTTCAATAACCCCGATCGGGCGGTAGAGTATCTCATCAACGGGATACCTGCGAATTTGGATGAACAGGAAGCTGTAGGTTGTTCGAAATATTTTTGTTTTACATTTTCGTATATTCTTTTTTCTTGCAGGTTAGTGCCGATATGTCTGGAGTGGACGAGAGACAGTCCGAAGCGGGAGACCCTCTGGCCTTCCTCAGGACTCAGCCTCAGTTCCAACAGATGAGACTCGTCATTCAACAGAATCCCCAGCTGTTGAACGCCGTTCTTCAGCAGATTGGTCAAACGAATCCTGCTCTACTTCAGCTTATATCCCAGAATCAGGAATCCTTTGTCAGGATGTTGAATGAGCCGACGCCAGCTGCCGGGGGTGCAACTACACCTGCTAACCCCACTTCAGGTAATTTTTAATTAATCTCCTTCAAGTCTAGATATGTGGGTAGGATAGAGCGAATGTTTTTCTAATACAGGGTCTTTATATGAATGATTGTAACATCACAGTCGGTTTTGGATTATTGTTTGCCGCTCCTCACTTAATTTGAACTATGTATAGGAATCATAGAATTTCTGCAGACAGCTATTTTTATTTTAATGTCAATTCTTAATCAAATTTGTCAAGTTTCAGTTTCCAAAACTGTAAAAATTATTGAAATCTGCGATGACTTATGATTTATTGTGATGTCCTATTATCGTAATGGTACATTCAATGGATCAATTATTCCACAGGGTGATTCCAAATTTGACGTGAACCTTGAAGGACGTGTTAGTATGACTCATTTGAGCCATATTTATTGATATCCAAAAATCAACAGTTTACGAATTTTTTGTGTTTTTTGAAAAATTACTCACCTTACTCCATTTTTCGTCAATTTTTTCTACGTTGAGCAAGTTTGATTATAATTTCGGATTATTTTTATCAGAGAAGGATATGATATGTACGAAAAAAGCGAAAATATGTTGTAATAGATGTTGAAAAAGAATTCGTATGATTTGAAAGTTGCTATATGAAGAAAAGAATAGTCAATTTCTAATATCAATTCGCCTGCAACTTTCGAACTCCACAATTTATGTATGACAAAAGTTTTTTAAAAACTTGCCAAATTCCTTCTTTGTTTCCTATAAAAGTTTTGTTAGAATGCAGTCACTAGTTTCGTTTCAGCAGATTTTATTATAAACAACCTTTTGAATGTCCGGCATAAAAAATAGTGATTTAGCGTTGATGTTTGGATGGGAGCAATAGCTCATGTTTTGATAGGTCCTTACTATCTACCTGACAGCTTAAATGGAGAAAATAATGAAGAATTTTTGAGGACAAATATGGACAGTTTTTTGGACGAGGTTCCCTTGATTGACAAGATGGGTGTCCCGCAAACTATAGGCTAAACGTTTGTATGTTCATGAACGAATTGTTTCCTAATCGGTGGATAGGTAGGGAAGGACCTATTTCGTGGCCAGCGAGAAGTCCGGATCTAACACCGTTGGATTTTCATGTTTGGGACAGTTTAAAAGAAAGTATATGAAAGAGAAATACATACTTATTAATAATTATGTCTTATGATACGGAACAAAGACCCAAAAAGGTATAACCGCTTTGAATCTTGTTGTTGTGAATTAGATGGCATCAATTTTTCTGTTTAGTGCTGAATTCCTTTTGGTTTTAACATATGCGACTCATTTAAAAATGATGAAATCTTTTTGTGTGATTTTTTTCAATTTGAATATTCATTTCAGCTGAAAACATACAACCATTTCAATAATAAAGTTTGATTTTTATCTAATTCCAGAAATTTTCGGATTTTAATATTATCAATAAGTAGTCCCTTGCCTCATTCGAAATGGAAAGATGAGCTTTCCTTCTCTTCCAATAAAAGAAATATGGCTCTGCAATACAAGTTCAGTTTGCTGGTTATCGCCTAAGTTTGATCTCAACTCATTGAGGATGAATCATCTACAAAAATAAGAGTATACATACAGTTATCAACATAATAACAATACCTCTTCAAAATGCTAGATAGGACTTGAAAAACGCTTCCATTGAAGCACAAGGGGGCAGATTATGAAGAAACGTCATTTATTGTTGCTAATTAATGTAAATGAACAATGAAGTGATGTTATGTTTATTGTTTCTCATGCGCCCAAAAAATAAACAGTATGCATATGATGCGGCAAAATAGGAATATTTCCAAGCTCACTGCGATGTTACAATCATTTATAAAGACCCTGTAGGCCAACAACATAATCGCTATTTTCGTTAGTGAAAGACGTTCGGCTGTCATTTAACGATGCTAATGATTCTAGGTCAATTTGCCGTTCCTCCAATAGCCCAACCAGCGACTGCGGCTCCACCAGCAGGGACGATTACAGTAACACCGCAAGATAAAGATGCCATCGAAAGGCTCAAAGCCCTGGGCTTCCCCGAACACTTAGTTATACAGGCTTACTTTGCATGCGATAAAAATGAGAATTTGGCGGCCAATTTCCTGCTTTCGCAAAATTTTGACGATTAAGACATTTCACGAATCTAAAATAGGCTGAAAAATCTGACAAATAATAATAATTTACATTGTACAAAGTTTCGGAAGTTTGAAATCGTTCTCGTCAACGATTTTGTTCATATCGTATACTTTGTACATCCCTAGTTGTCGCCCAGTTATCCGTTCATCCATGGTTTTTTCCCAATTTCTCATGTTGTATTTTTGCTGTAAATAAAACTAGCTGGAGATTAGTCTGAATATATATTGAAGCTCATAAGTTTTTCCTTGTTGATTTTGTTTTTATTATTTTTTTTTTTTTGTAAAATAGTGCAAGCCAGATTCGTGTTTGGTATGTTCGAGTTTGCATGGGTATCCAGTTATTTTGAATTTTATTAACTCTGGATTATTTTTGTAGATTTTTCCAAAAAAGATGACTGTTTTACCAGAAAGGCTTTTCTTATATATTGTAATTCAATTAGGATAATTATATTGATAAAATAGTAAAAACCTTTTTTTTTTCATTTCCAACCAAATAGATGTAGTTGAATATCAGTTCAAGCCATTGATGCTCGAAAAAAACAAATGTGTAGGAATTTACAATCAAGTCTTCATCATGTCACACGATGTTCTCAATTTATTTAAAAAATTATCCATAAAAACACAAAATATCTTCTCACAAATGACATTTATACCAAAAATTAATCTCTATAAATCCAAATCGTCATCTGGATCTTCTTCATCCCAATCGTCCTCTTCATCGAAATTATAAATGATACCCTCGGTAGAATCAGAGTCTCTAAAAAATTTAAAAACAGGTTTATTTGTTTGCAAGAGATATAAGTTTGTTTTCTTACTTGGGTAGGTAGGGTAAGGTGAGGTTATTACGAGCTTCTTTATCGGCTTCAGACAGCCCAATTTTGAAGGTTGTGAGGTTTTCTGGAGAAATTTCGTTTATTTTTTCCTGTATCAGTTCTTGCATGTCCTGTTTTTTCAATTCTTCAGTGACGAACTGACCTTGTTCGAATTTATATGCTTCAATCTACGGAATATAAAGTTTCTTTGAATTCCGAGCACATTTAAAATCTCAATCGCACATTTCAAGTCTAAAACTATGAAATTTGAGGTCACATAAAGTATCTTATATTTCCCAGCTGCATTTTACCTGTTTGAAAACTCTTCCCCCAACCTTTTTGTAAGTATAATTCACCCTAGAACTGCTAGGCTCAAAGGTTAAACTCAAGGTTGCTAAATGTTCGAAATACTGAGCTGTTTTCTTACTATTTTTCAATAAGTCCATGTGTAATATTGCTATAATTTGTTGACCATCTGAAAAATATAGTTGACAAATATATCATTGTATGAAATAAAAAATTAAACCCTATACCTTTCATCTCCCTTATTGAAGAATTCAACAACTTGCAAGTATCTCCTAAACCATATAAGTATGTAAGATGCACTAAAGAATCTATAATAATGACACGGTTGCATGTCAATTCCAATTTGAACGCTTTTTCAACATCATCGAACGATAACTCCTTATTTTTTGTGAAATCATAACTTATAATTTTATGTGAAGACAATGCAGCGTTGTTCTTATTGAAATTTCCCTCGAACACAAAATACTTCACTTCGTTGTTCAACTTCTGATGGTGTTCAATGAGGATATAAACAAGAGGTAGGCCCTTTTCTTGAAGACAATCTGAAAAGTATTATGTAAAGGGAATGTTGAATGTCTCGTATATATTCACCATTGATTAAAATGAATTTAGAAGGTGGGGTTGCTTTCAAATACGTATTCAACATTTTCGTGCAGTTCACATAAAATTTTGAATCATAAATCATACATTTGTTTGAACTAACCTATAAAAAATTTGAGGTTGAGTCAGAGATATCTGTGGTTGTTTCAGGTTTTTCAAGAAAATTATTCTTTTTCTTCATATTAGAGTAAGGAGAAAAATCATAGACTAATAATAATCATTATTAGACTATGAGAAAAACAGAATTCTGGCTAAGAAACAGTGTACTTTTGTGCGCCATATCTGTTACCGACATAACAGTTTTCTGTCAAATGCAACAAAGAACTAGAACTCTACCCTTAAATAGTTCTAATCAACGAGAAAATATTCCTCTCGATAATCTTTGGCCAAGATCGTGATCGTATAGTGAGGACTCTACGTTGTGTATGCAACCTAAATCACGCTTGATTCAATAGAAGAGATTGACGGGAGGTAGTAAATTCAAAACAAATATTTGTAGCACTCAAAACAAGAATATCGCAAGTTTATTTCAGAGTGCCAAAAGAAGGAGGGGACAAAAAACAACCAAAGACAAAAACCCCCTCCTAATCTCATTCAAATAACGTTGATCCACAAGTAAAGGATATTAATGAACAGAAACAAGTCGACTGGTGAGAATTCTCTCATATAATGTTTAAAGATGGTTGAGTGAGTTGAATCCAGTGAGGTGAGGTACTTCTCAGGAAAACAACTATAATGATGACCAGGCCGATGAGAACCTTCTCCTTTGAAGGACGTTGGGGTGATATTCAATGAGAACAGTCCCTGCTCCCACGATGGGAGAAAGCCAATGAGATAGTCCCCTTGAAGAATAATGTAATATTTTACCATCGATGGTCGCTTATGCCAATAGAATAAGAATTATGTTATTTCGACGAAGTGAAATCCGACTGGCGATATTTGGTTTTTTCCAAGTGAACTGAAAAGATCCGGCAGTGGGGAGATTTAGATCGTCACTGGTCTTCTTATTTCGAGAATATTCACAATAATAAATTCCTTTCTGAAGACGATCCTAAACACTAATAAATGACTTATTCTTTCACTAAAATTTGTGAGTGTGAACACCAAATAAAATATTGCAAAATGCGTATAAAATATTTATTGAATCCTCAGAGCACACCTACAAGTTCACGAATGTGATTGGACATCTTCTTCCTGACTTTTAGCTGAAACGAACAGTTTTATAAGGAAACAACAAATTGATTAATATAAAATTTTTATATTTACATTCTTCAATAACGACATATACAAATTTATAATAAATAACACAATATCAATCAATAAAACTTGCTATCGAACAATTAAGTACTAGTAGCTTTCAAGTGTTCGTTATATCCCATGATATCATGCATGTTTGTGTTCCTAAACGCCAAAACAATATCACCCTTAATAAGATGTCTGTAGGAAGTCTTTGGACTCATACCCTTCTTTATTTTCATCCATGGCGGCATCTTTCCGAAACTGGCATATTTGAATTTCAACTTCACCTCGCCATTCGGTAAAATTTCGTTCTCGCCTTCTGGGTCGCCCACTTCTCCGACCATAAACTGCATCTTCGCCTCATTCAAGTCATTTTCCACTTCCGCTTGATAATCGTCGAGTTGCTTATTCAATGTGTCTAAGCTCTCCTCGATACGATTTCCTGAAAAATATATGCCTATAAGCCAAATTACTGGAAGCATTCGTGGAAAGTTATTTCAATTATGGATCAATTGGTATCCCTGAAGGTTTTTTTTATGTCATATGTCAAAAATTGTTGTTACCAACTTAAACATATCTCAGTTCAACTGAACTTTAATTCAAGATTGAGAAGAAAATTTCTTACCAAATTGATCATATCCAGCGTTGTCCAAACCAGCACTGCCATTTTTCCTCAAGTCTGCCGGGCTATCCGTATTATTGATAAAAATACTCTGATTCACGTCGCTGAATCTTACACTCTTCCTCCTCTCCAACTTTTTACCCTTGTCTTTTTTTATTATAGGAGTGCAAACTACATTCAACATAAGACTGTCGTCGTCCATAATCGGCAAATCTTCTGTCAATGTCACATTAGAAGGCGGCGGACTAGTCAAATCAAGACCTGGATTAACGATTCCTAAATTCTTATCTTTCTTGCTACGTTGCACTTCGTATTTATTCGGGGTTGCTTTCAAACTGATCAGGGAATCGTCAGAATTAAAACAGGGATTTTCAACGGAGAGAAGTTCCTTCTTTCTCTTCGTCTTCATTTTGGGAGTTTCAACAACGTTTTGCTCCGATTGACTAGGTTCGATTTCTTGAGCAATCTGAAAATGATTCAGATGGAACAAATTAAATAATTTTCTGACTTTCCATAAAGAAAAAGTTCATTGAATATTTTCAATTGAGATTTAGAGAGGTTGTTTGAGTAAAATAGCAAAGAAATTTCCATATTTTCCCTATAATTGAGATACACTTTTCAATAAATACAAAACTATTGGTATACCTCATTCATTTTGGTTTTCTTCTTTCTTTTTTTCCTTTCCCCATTCAAACTATCCTCAGAAGTTGGACTGGCAACAACTGCACCTTCTTCATTTTTCCTCTTCTTCTCTTTAATTTCATATTTATTTTCTTCTGCGTTTCCGTTGCATATAGAATTTTCATTGAACGCAGAATTTTCAATGCCGATTGTAGAATGTTCTTTTTCCTTCTTTGATTTTTTAGTTTTTTTCTTCTTTTGGGTCTCGGAAACCGGGATAGAGTTGTCGATTGATTGTGAAGATTCATCTATAATTATAGAAAGCTCTTCTAAACATGGATTATCAATACCCTCAATATTTTTAGATTTTTTCTTTTTCTTCTTCTTTTCGGGTTCACCTGAAAAAATTGCTGTATTCAGTATTATTCACTCGATAAACAAATATAAGCCATAATATTATCAACATGAATATTTACTTACTTTGCAATGAAGTATCTCCCTTTCCTGTTTTTTCTTCCGCTATTTTATCGACAAAACTTTCTGGTTCTTCTACGATAGCATCTAAATGATGTTTTTGGACAGTTATTTCGTTATATAAAGGATCGAATGCTGGATTAGCCAAACCATTCTCATTATTAGTATCCTTGATTTTTTTGTCGCGTTTATTCTTTTTTGATTTTTTATCAGGAGTTGCAACAATTTTTTCTTCATCTGGAATTGTATGTAAATCCTCGAAATTCTTGAATTTTTTTTTCATTGGTGTGAAAGCAACATCAAGTTCAGACTCCGATTTCCTTTTCTTACCCTTTTTAGGAGGTACGACTGAAATATGAAACCCGGTATGAAATAAATGATACTAAAAATATAGACGAAAAAGTTTAAAAAAAAACTCACCGTCATCAACATTACTGTTGTCAAGAGTCTCATTGGACTTTTCACTCGAAGCTTTCTTATTTTTTTTCTTCTTTTTCAAGGAATCATCAACAATTACATTACGCACATCATCTTTCTCTTCAGTTTTGACGTTATCTATAGTTTCATCGGCATTTTCTTCCTTTATACTTTTACGTTTCTTTTTCTTTTTTTTTTTGTCTGTACTAGTTTCATCAACATTTTCATTTTCTTCAGTACCGTTTTCTTGGATGAAAGAAACAAAGGTAGGTTTAATAGCAGACTCACTGATTTTTATTTTCTTTGTTTTCTTCTTCTGTACATTTTCACTGATACTATCATCAACACCATTTTTCTTACGTTTTTTATTAACGTTATCTTTCGGATCATTTGATTGATCACTTCCTTTGACAAAAGACATGAAGGATGATTGAATTTTAGTTATATTTGTTGGTCTTTCATCGTTAGAATTTTGAACATCTTCCTTTTTCTTTGTAATTTTACTTATTCCATACTTCAAAGGTTCCTTTATTTCTATATCAGTTGCTTTCACGAAAGAGGTAAATTTACTCTTAGGTTTGGTTTCATTTTCATTATATCGATCATAACCCAAACCAAAACATTGTTTTCTGAAATTATCCAATTGTCCATTTGTCTTGTTTTTAAATTTGTTTTCAACGAATTCTGATTTAATTTCTTGCTTTTCTTCATTTTGTTTTCCATTGTCAGCGAATCCTAAACCAAAACTAGGTCTATCAGTATCCGATTCAGAATCGTTATTTGTAGTATTTTGTACATTATTCTTGAAACTCGGTAGTTTTTTCTTGAAGTAATCCAACATATTTCCTCCATTATGAGTCACAACGCCAAAACTTTTAGTTTCAACATTTTCTTTTTCATCAGGTTTTTCCTCTTTGGTAGTAGGTGGTTTTGACAATTCTTTCAAACTTTTTTTACCGAAAATATTGGCTAAATCCTTTTCACTATATTTGGACAAATCTTTACCTCTCGTGAATTTGCGATAATGTACTCTGGCCTTAGAGGTTTCCGATTTTTTTTCTAAAGATTCAATTTTCAATTCATTTCCAGCCACATTTCCGTTTTCAGCACCACCCAACGTCTTTAACAATTCTGTGAAGTTCGATTCGTGCTCTGTCCACTGATCGTCCCTTTTTTTGAATCCCATTCCTAAAAATTAAGGTAATGAATAATTGAAGGAAAGAAGAGTAAAATATAGAAATCACCTTGAGTATCATTCTTGTAGGCAACTCTGATATGTTCTGTCATTCCATCTTCATTGGCACCAAGACCTTTACCAGTACTCCAACCCATTTTTTCCATCAATTTCTGTCCAAATTTGTTTGAACCTAAAAAACACTACATTGTAAAAGCAAGGTCAATAATTAAATGATAGTTCCATTACTTTCACTCCAATTTTTTCCCCGAGGATTCAGGGAAAATTTTTGCTTTCTCTTACGTTCAGACATCATCTTGATTAAACAATTTCGAAAAGATTTCAATAGAAAAATATATCGAAAAATTTATAATTCAAATACCACATTGCAGGAATGCGGTAATTTGAATAAGTGAGGTTAACGAGAACTGCATGTTGCATAGAAGAAATATATACTTTCTTTTTCTTTGCTAATCGCGAACTACCTATGAGGGCACTGCGAAATGTAAACAAGCATGGAGGAAAAGGATTACCTTTTCGGGATTTATTGTGGCGAAACGGATTATTCTAGGTGTTTTTCGGGTTTTTCCTTCGATTTTGTGTGTTTTGTGAAGACTTTTCAGTGAATGATTGGATTATTGATGGTGTAGTGTCAAGTTTATTGATTTCAGCCCTGTTTTGTTTTTTCTTCATGGAGCAATGGAAGTCACAACAATTACAATTGTAAACTTTTTTTTTCTAGTATGTACTAGAACTTTGTTCTCTCATTTTTATATAATCCAAAGTCCTAAAATTCATATACATATATTATTTAAACATAAAATCGTTTCATTCAGACTTCACCGCAATGATGATTCTAATTTCTTTCTTACAGAAATATTAAGATACAGTCATTTGAAATACGAAGATCAATTTCATAACACTCTTGTTGATAATTATTGAATTACCTTTCTGAATCACCACTCTATCCTTCCTCAGAAAATTGAACTCAATACCTTTATGAACGTTTTTAAACTGAATAACACTGATATAAATAACTTACCGAATTTTTTTTTCGATACTAATTACTCTGCTCACAAAAAGATGAAAACTTCTGAATACAACTCACGAATACCTGATTTCTGTTAAGCACGTGAAATATGAAAACCATACTCGTTTTCTAGGTCCGGGATTTCGCCAGCAGGGGGCGTTTAGACTTTTGGAATCGCTAATTCTTTCTTCTATGACGTAGTTCATTTACCTGTTAATAACCTACAAAATGAGATATGAAATGGTGCAAAGGGATTGAAGAATGTATTATGTATTTTAATGAGATATTTGTCGAAATAATAATGTTGAGTATTATTCGAGAGTTTTGAACTTTTTTAATAGGTTTGACTAAAGATTTATAGAGTTTATCAAGAAATTCAAAATGGAAAGACAGAAGCCAGGTCTCAATACACAAACATTTCTAGTTACTCTGAATGAGTATGGTCAAAAAATATACACATCTCAAACAAACCCTTCTAAAAGGTAAAGATGATTCGAATCGGCTGAATTGCCTCGAAGAGATTATTTTGTTGTGTTTGCCAAGCTTTATCTCTTATTCAATGACGTGTTATACATTTCAAGGTATAGAGCGATAATTCATGAAATATGTATTTTTCTAGCTATATTATAGATGAGGAAGGGAATTTGCTGGAATACAACCCCGATTCGAGGGCTGATCAACATGATTCTGAAACGATACAAATTGATGATGACGATGACGACTCTAATGAAATGGAAGATGCCGCTCATCTTGGTCTAATGGGTACATTAGAAACCGACTTTGAAAATAACTTAATGCACGAACTAGATTCTGGATTGCTGACGATGGTTGGAGACAGTACCTCGCATTATATCATGCAGCTCATAGACATTCAGGAGCCTTTAACCAAACTTAAAAGCCTCATCGAACAAAAATTGCAAATAAGTTTGGAAAATTATAAATTCTTCTTGCAAGGAGTTCAAGAAGTAAGTGCTCTCTTCAGCTAGTACAATTTGATGATTTGAATCGTAATGTTTACAGTTAGAAGGTCATAGGAACTTAGTGGAGCAATGTGTTCAAGGAGAGGGGATTGTGCAAATAAATGTTCAAATTCAGAACACGATCAAGAGGATCAATATTATTGACGTTCTTAAACCAACGGAGGATTCCATTCCAGGTACTTTCACATACATAATTTTTAGTGTAACTATACCAGAAGTTCAAAAATCATTCATAATTCATTTACATTACTAGCGAATAAATGACGTTTCTTCATAATCAGCCCCCTTGTGTTTAATGGAATCGTTTTTTTCAAAGTGTAAATTTTTTTTTAGATGACTCTTCGGAGAAATCGTCTAAAGAAACAGAAGAGGAGGATCCCCCCAAACCCAAGAACATAGTACAATGGCAAGTTGACCTTAATTTCAGAAAAGAGCAGGAGAGATTGAAAATGCCCTTGGATCCGTTAGAATGGTAAAATCATTGACATAACTCTCTCATTTTGTCTTTTTTGAAAAAGATTTTCATTTGAGTCGGTTAATAGCGGATTAACCTTTTTAGGGGCATTATCCATGTCAGACATTGGCTGCAGTGGGCCGTCAGATATTTCAACCTCCCGAACATCCGACTCTCAGATTGGAGCATGAACGGGGAGGAACTCCACAAATTGACAATGCAGGACTTTCAGAAGATTGTACCGTCCGACCCATCCGATATTTTTTGGACACACTTGGAACTTTTGAGGAAAATGAAGGTTGTGGGTAGGTTCTTTTGCACGTATAAAAACATTGTTCTTAACTTTGAAGTTTGATGCTAAATCTTCTCTATTCTTCGAAGCAATCATCAAAGAAGATGATATTGATGTGTCAATTTCACCTAAAAGAAAACCCAAACTGATGGAACAAACTAAGGTAAGTGGGATCTTATATTTTTCTTTAGGTTGCATCTAACATCATTTTACCCAGATCACCAAGGGAAAGAATTTCACACCAACCGTTTATAAATATTTCGATAGTACAATGAACAGCAAGAACAGTTTCAATGGACAAATACAGTTGTGGCAGTTTCTCCTAGAATTACTCACCTCCAGTAAATACAAGAACATCATAAGTTGGATAGGTAAGAGAATAAGTTATCTTGAATTATTCAATTCCCTGAGTTTTCAAGTGAATATTTTATCAGGTAATGACGGGGAATTCAAACTGACGAATCCAGGCAGCGTTGCGAAATTGTGGGGTGAAAGAAAAAACAAGCCGAAGATGAACTACGAAAAACTGTCCAGAGCTCTCAGGTATTACTACGATGGTGACATGATATCAAAAGTTAGTGGGAAGAGATTTGTTTATAAATTTGTTTGCGATTTGAAACATCTCCTCGGATACAGTGCTGTTGAGTTGTCCAACTTGGTCAACTACCGTAATCCAAGAAGACCGACTTAATGTTCCGCCATGAAATTTTCCAGGATCTGAATCGAGAGTTTTTTTTGAGGGTTTGCTAGGGACCAAGAAATTGAATAGTTCCTTTCTTATTTCAAAAGTATTGATTTATACAGATTTGTATGGTCCACCAAGGTTACTTATTCACCAATCTGTATTAATTGATGTTATTTATTGAACTTTTTTTATTTCTTTCACCTCGCTTGATTTTGGAGAATTGAAGCTTGTACAGAATTATGTTGATGGATAAATTCCTTGTAAATATTGTAATGTGATGACTTTAAATGATGAAATATATTTTGTTATTATTCATTGTTTCTTTTGAAAATTACCATCATCATCTGCTGGGAGAACCGACGCAACCACCTAAAAGCCCATTCGCCACAAAAACTGTAATTCTTCAAAGTTATATTTTGAAGACATCTTAGAAACTCGGCAAATAAAGTATTTTTCAAACTTAATAAGGACTTTTGAAATATATTAGGTTAGGACTAACCTTGCCAACTCAATGTCTGCCTTGTGGCAGACAAGAAATAACATATTTAATTGCACTATACAGCTCTGGAACTACCCAGCTTCATTTTGAATTCAAATGAACTTTTTTTCATACAGGTGTCCCAGAAGTCGACGTCAAGCCGGAATCGTGTAACAGGCTAAGTCATAATAGTCATCAGAAAAATATTCAAAAAAATCTGAGTCGTGTATTTTTCAAATTATATTGCATGTTCTTTTATTCGAGAAAATACACACCATGTGATGATTTTTGAACTCCTGTTGCTACAAATCTTCACTTCTTTCTAATTTTATTTTTCGTATGTTATCCTGAATAGTGCTTCTGTTACCTGTAACCTTTGATTCTAAGCCAACTGCTCCAGCTTGGATGATAAGTCACTCTTTGTCGAATCGATGATTCAGAATTAATATTTAGCCCAACTGACTGTATTGAAAATAAATTTTACTACACGAGTTTGGCAAGTGACTTTAAAAGTTAGCGCATTTAAAGATTCTAAAATGGTACAACACTCACTACATTATTTCTTAGATTGGGCAAAAATAAAAAGGTTTTTCTTAAAGTAACTCAGTTTCAAACAATTTCTTTCAACTTACTAAAAATGATTCTCCTATGAGAAGCAAGTCGAAAAGATAATCTAAGTAACTCCAGAGACGGGAGGAAGGGAACTTTGTCTTAGAAATAAAATAGCTAAGGGCTCTAAAACAATCTATCTCAATTTTCAATCCAAATGAACTGTTTCTATATGAAGTTTGAGTTTGTCTTTACGATTCGATGCATATTCACATAAGTGGCACTTATGTATCTTCAAATTCAAATGAATCGTTTCTATATGAAGTTTAAGTGTGTCTGTACGATTCGAGGCAAATTCGCATAAATGACACTTATGTGGCTTCAAATTCAAATGGACAGAATCTATATGTTTTTTCAGATCACGTTTCCTGTTTGTAGCATGTTCGCATAAGTGACATTGATGCGGCTTCAAATTCAAATGAGCCGTACCTATGTGTACTTTTAGATTGCATTTCTGATTTGCAACATAATCACATTGATGACACTTATGCTGTTTCAAATTCAAATGAACAGAGTCTATATGTTTTTTCAGATCACTTTTTGTGTTCGAAGCATATTCACAAAAATCGCACTTATGTGGCTTGAAATTGAAATGAGCAGAATCTATATGTGCTTTGAGATACGATCTTCGATTTGCAGCATAATCGCACTGGTTACACTTGTGTGGCTTCAAATTCAAATGAACAGAATTTATATGTTTTTTGAGATCCGATTTGAAGTTTGTTGCATATTCACATATATGACACTTATGGGGCTTGAAGTTTATTTCAAAATTGTGTTCAGAAAAGTTGTTATCTTCATCCTTTGCTAAGTATTCCCCACTGTCGTAAATTTCACTTTTGTCAACAAATTGTTCGGAAATGTCCACATTTTCAACCTTCCCCAGATGAGTCCAAAAGTTCTGATCATCTTCTGAATTCGGAGCACTGAAACAGTTCAAATCATTCAGCTTTCAATAGCAAAATTGGTTTGGAAAATTGAATTGAACAAGAAAATTTAATGATATCGATATGAGAAGAAACACGAAATTAAAATATTTGGTTGTATTTTTGGTAAGTATCATTTAAAACGTTGAAGGACATAAAAGTTGCGTCCTGCCCCTATCAAACTTTCGCAGTCGTTCTCAGTGAAGAATGGGAAGGAATACACTTTCTATGACTATGATCTTAGCATGCTTGCTCAACTTTCAAGAGTATGGGCGAGTTTCGTATCCCTCAACTGTTAAGAGACATATAACGCAGGGACGTAATTAAAATTGTGGTGTATTTAAACAAAGGTACTTACTTATCAGATTCAACTTTTATCTCCTCTTTTATATCAAAGCAGTTCATTTCTTCCATCTCAGATATAAGTTGCTTTTGAAGAAATCCTATAATAATTGCAAAAGTTGAATGTGTTATAATGAAATGGATAAGGTGTGAAGTAATAAGGGCTATCAGTAATGTTTTATGAATTTAATGAATAATAATAAAATCAAATGGTGTACTAAAGGAACATTAAAGATGAGTCAAGTTAAAAGGCGAACCGAAATGATGAAATAGATGACTATTAGGATGAAAGGAAGAAACAAGATAATGAAAAGTAACATTGACAGATGCATAAGTGCACTGGGAGACTCAGTTGATTTGGAATTGAATTTACGAGTATACTTACGTTTCCAAATATGTAAATGATGACTTTTGCTGAATTATTGTTATACAATAACTAAAAATGTATAGTATTCATGATATAAATTGCCCTCAAAAGAACTTTTTGACAAAAATAGTTCATTCCTAACCTTAATGTATTCTTTCATTCTTTGGTAACAGTAACCATAGATAAAAGATAATAATTAAATAGGGAAGAATCACGGAGTGGGCGACATCTACTTTTAATCCTTTGAAATACCCGAATGGTGAACAACAAACTGACGTATGTTTATATGGGAAAAGTATGAAATATTTGTATGATTTTGAGTCATTTATGTATCGAAAGTTAGATTTAGATGATTATTTATGGACAATTGTTTCAAATAAAGTGTATACGAGCTGAAAATGCAGCGGATTGTAAGAGGCAATGTGGGAATAAGATCACGAAAAATGTGCTCTGTTCCTCAATGCCCATCACATAGTTCTTCTGAAATTTCTTTGCAAGAATTCCTGTTGAATTTCAAGTCAGTTAAAAAATGGCAGGCAATCTTGAAGTTGGGAAACGTATCTCAAAGAATATGTTACTTTGCAGCAAGCACTTCCTGAAAGATGATTTTTTTATCGTAAGTTCAATAATTTTCTATTATATAGTGGTCATTTCCGTTCACATTCACGTTTTCCCACATAATCAAAAATGTCCAAAGTGGTTATCTCGACTTTCACAGGCATTATTATTAGTTCTGCAATCGGTATGAAGGACTGAAAATGTTATGTTATGAAAGATAAAATAATTTAGACCACCATTCGGCCCGACATCTTGTGATTTTCAGCGCCATCTAGAGGTACGTGATTTTTCCCTATACAGGTGTTCCTAAATTTAAGGTACAAACAGAGAGGGGAGATTCCTTAGGTAATTTTAAGAAAAAAAAGTCCCATAAATATGGGATCGCAAACGTTTCGTTTAAGTTCAAATTTTTTTCAAGTTTTTTTCTGATATTATCTACACTTCACAAGATATTCAACTGAGAAAGTTTAATTCAATGTGTCAAAACAAACAATGATTTAATTCACCACAGCTTACTAACTGAATTTTTATGACAATTTGGATTTTCCTGAGGATTTCGAGAAAATCGTTCAAAATTTGTTTCTCGAAATCGGTAGCAGATACGACAAAACTACAAGAGACCATAAAGTTCAGTACATATAACAACAAAGCTGCTTTTTCCTTTTTTTCAAATGAACTGTGGCTCACCAAAAAAAAGTTCTGGTGAAAAACAGAGGACATTGTTCCAGAAAAATTATCACCCTGTAGATTTGCTATCAAAATTGGCATGTCACATGGTGTAAACTCTTAATTGTAATATCTGTGCCAAATTTCAGTTGAAGTTTCACTTGTGAAGGAAATCTCCCCTATTATGTTTGAAGATGGCTGAGTAAGTTGAATGCTGCACTAATAACTCCTTAACCACGTGAGCATCCAGTGATGTGAGGTACTTCTCAGAAATCCCACTATCGTTAGACAGGGATGCACACAGTACAATCCCATTCCAGCAATGAGGAGAGGACCGAAGAGAACCGTCTCCTTTGAAGCACGTTGGCGATATATTCAAAGAGGACAGTGTCTTCTTCCACGTTGGGGGAGCCAATGAGAACAGTCCCCTTGAAGAATAACACATTTATTTTGTGAAACTAGACATTAATTTACAAACTGAAACATAGATTTCAATCACTGGGAAATTTGTTTGTATACTAAATAAATACTCCAATTTTTTGAGAACATATATCTTGGAAAAAAAATGTTACAAACAATATGTCTGAGAAATAATGGAGGCTCTGGAACGACCTAGCTCAATTTTGAATTCAAATGAACAGATTCAATATGAAGCTTGAGTTCACGTTTATGGTTCGATACATATTCACATACACGACACTTATGTGGCTTGAATTTCAAATGAATCGATCCTATATGAAGTTTCAGATGGTCCTTACGATTTGAGGCAAATTCACATAAGGGACACTTGTGTGGCTTCAAATTCAAATGAACAGAATCAATGTGTTTTTTCAGAGAACATTTTGCGTTTGTGGCATGTTCACATAAGTGACACTTAAATTGCCTCAAATTCAAATGGATTGATTCTATATGAACTTCGAGTTTGTTCTTACTATGCGATGCATATTCACATGAGTGACACCTATATTGCTGCAATTTCCAATGGACTGTTTCCATATGATATTTGAGTTTCTCTTTACGATGTGATGCATATTCACATATGTGACACTTATGTGGCTTCAAATTGAAATGAACTGAATCTATATGTTTTTTCAGATCACATTTTATATATGTGGCATAATCACATAAGTGACACTTATGCGGCTTGAAGTTCAAATGAGCGGAATTTATGTGTACTATGAGATTGGATTTACGATTTGCAACATAATCACATTGGTGACACTTATGTTGCCTCATATTCAAATGAACCGTATCTATATGTTTTTTCAAATCACCTTTTATGTTCGAAGCATAGTCACATGAGCGACACTTGTGTTGCTTCAAATTCAAATGAACTGATTCAACATGACGCTTGAGATTGTCTTTACGATGCGATGCATATCCACAAAAGTGACACTTATGTGACTTCAAATTCGAATGAACTATATGTTCTTCGACATCGGATTTCTGATTTGCAGTGTAATCACAGTGGTGGCACCTCAAATTCTTTACATGATGTTCCGATAATTTACTGTCTTCTTCCTTCGCTGAATACTCTGTCCTGTCATAAACTCCACTTTTGTCAACAAATTGTTTGGAAATGTCGACATCTTCAACCTTCACCAGATGAGTCCAATGGTTCCCACCATCTTTCAGATTCTGTGCACTGAAACAGGAGAACCCATTATGATTACAACAGCGAAATTGGTCTGAGAAAGGAACAAGTAAGATCAATGAGAATTTAATGATATTTTTCGAAAGTGTCATTCGAAACCTTGAAGAATATGAAGGTAAAAACAAGCCTTTATTGCTCAAAAAAAACAAAATAATCACTTCAAGATTAGAAACATTTCAGGTGGAGGTAATTAGATTGGGGTAAATTACAAAAGTACTTACTTATCAGGTTCATCACATATTTCTTCTTTTATATCAAGGCAGTTCATTTCTTCCATCTCACATATATTGCTTTTTATCCTAAAATAATAATTGCAAATATTGAATATTGCATAATATTAAAATCAAATGGTGTACTAAAGGAACATCAAAAATGAGTTGTCGTGGAAGAGAAGTGTTCTGACTTTTCTTGATTCTTGATGAAAAATGTATCAATACTGGCATGGAAGGAAGAAGATACTGACAACAGCTTAGTGATAGCAGCAACAAATTCATAAGTATACTAGGAATGCAGAGTTGAATTTATGGGTCCACTTACTTTTCCAAATATTTGTAAGATAATTTTCACTCAATTTCACCTATTTTAGTACAATAATTAAAAAATCAGTCTTTATTTCCATTTCCCTCGAAATAAAATTTATAGAAACCATAGCGATGTTTTTCATGTCGAGCGAAAAATCGATTTTGATATATTTCTCGTATCTCCCGGAAGAGGGGGCTTTATTTTTCCCTAAACCTTAAATACAAGAAATTGTTGTTCACTTCATGATTTCTAAATAATGCTTCCATTGGTAGATAGAATAATGAAAGGACATGCTAACTAAGCGATACTCGAAAAAAAAATATAAAAAGCACTGATGTGTGTTAATCCATCTTCTATTGAAAAATTTTTTGACAGCTGTCAAAAAAAAATGACAGCAGCTCTTTGTCCATCATGCTGTTATAGAAATATAAGGAATTTTTTTTTTCGATAATTTGCTCGAATTTTCTACGGTTTCTATGGTCTCAGTAATGCGATCTGGACAAAATTCCGCACGTAGTTTTGTACTGTATAGGAAAAAATTACGTACCGCTAGATAACGCTAAAAATCACAAGATGTCGGGCCAAATCGCCATCTACTTTTATTCGTTTGAACTACCTGAGATATGAACAACAAACTAACGTGTGAGTGTTTATATGGGAAAAGTGTGAAATATTTGTATGATTTTGAGTCATTTATGTATCGAAAGTGGAACTGCTGTGTAGCTGAATTTTATCGATGCATCATATGTAGGTACAAAATTTCAGGAGGATATGTCGACCCCTAATTTAATCCTTTAATACATTTGTAAAAACCAGCTCTATTAATTTTGAGTCAGACATCAGAACGCGGTTATGTTTGAAATATTTAAACTTACCTTATTTTGTCCTAGCAAATACACCTTGCCAGAAGAGCGCAGTTTTGGCCTATGCCCTAGATCAGGTCGTATTTGTTTTCTGAGGAAGTGAACAAATAACACAAATTTCTACTACTTTACACTTCTATTCTACAGATCGAACAGGATGTTCAGTATGTTTTATTGAACATAGAATACACATTCATTACAAAATTTCGCAAAATATATCGAAAATAGGTTCATACTTGAATCAAGAAATGTCTTTACTGAACGAGAAAAATAGAACCACAATACAAAAATTTATACTTTTACAAATGTCCTTATTATATGAGAAAAAAAACATGAAACCTAAATGAAAAAATTATGTAACGATCGTCTACTTAAAAAATCAGATAGTGATTCAAACAACTTTATTAAACTTTCTCACCTTCGAATTCATGGTGACAATAATCACTGATTTTTCCTAACTGAACTTTGTTGCCCCATATTCAAATGAACTGATTCCATATGAAGTTTGAGACTATTTTTATGATTTGATGCATATTCACATAAGTTACACTTATGTGGCTTCAAATTCAAATGAACAGAATCTATATGTCCTCTGAGATGGGATTTTCGATTTGCCACATAATCACATTGGTGACATTCATGTTGCCTCAATTTCAAATGAACTGATTCTATATGCAGTTTAAGTTTATCTTTCTTATTTGATGCATATTCACATAATTGACACTTATGTCGTTTCAAATTCAAATGAACCGAATCTATATGTTTTTTCAGATCCCCTTTTACATTTGTGGCATGTTCACATAAGTGACACTTATGTTGCTTCAAATTCAAATGAACAGAATCAATGTGTGCTTTGAGTGTGGCTTTCAGATTTGCAACATAATCACATTGGTCACACTTATGTTGCCTTGTATTCAAATGAACCGATTCTATATGATCTTTCAGATTGTGTTTTTGAGCTGCAACATATTCACATAAGTGACACTTATGTTGCTTCAAATTCAAATGAACAGAATCTATATGTACTTTGAGATAGGATTTTAGAGCTGCAACATATTCACAATGGTCACACTTATATTGCTTCAATTTTAAATGAACTGATTTTATATGAAGTTTGAGTTTGTCTTTACTATTCGATGCATATTCACATAAGTGACATTTATGTCGTTTCAAATTCAAATGGACCGAATCTATGTGTTTTTTCAGATCCCCTTGCATATTTGTGGCATGTTCACATAAGTGACACTTGTGTTTCTTCAAATTCAAATGAACAGAATCTATATGCCCTTTGAGATTGGATTTCTGATTTGCCACATAATCACATTGTTGACATTTATGTTGCCTCAAATTCAAATGAACTGATTCTATATGAAGTTTGAGTTTGTCTTTACTATTCGAAGCATATTCACAAAAGTGACACTCATGACGTTTCAAATTCAAATGGACCGAATCTATATGCTTTTTTAGATCCCCTTTTACATTTGTGGCATGTTCACATAAGTGACACTTATGTTGCTTCAAATTCAAATGAACAGATTCTATATGAACTTTGAGAGTGGCTTTCAGATTTGCAACATAATCACATTGGTCACACTTATGTTGCCTTGTATTCAAATGAACGGATTCTATATGAAGTTTCAGATTGTGTTTTTGAGCTGCAACATATTCACATGAGGGACACTTATGTTGCTTCAAATTCAAATGAACAGAGTTCATATGTACATTGAGATGGGATTTCTCAGCTGAAACATATTCACATTGGTAACACTTATGAGGCTTAAAATTCAGATGAACAGATTCTATATGTTTTTTCAGATCACATTTTCGTTTGGTAGCATGTTCACATAAGTGACACTTATAAGGCTTCAAATTCAACTGAGCAGAACCTGTATGTACTTCGAGGTTGGATTTCTGATTCGCAGCATAATCACATTGGTTACCTTCTTGCTGCTTCAAATTCATTGCATAATTCTGTTCAGGTGAGTTACCATCTTCAGACTTCACTAAGTACTCCGTCCTGTCATAAATTCCACTTTGGTCGACAAATTGTTCGGAAACGTCGACATCTTCGACCTTCCCCAGATTAGTAAAAAAGTTTTTGCCATTTTCTAGATACTGTGCCCTGAAACAAGTTGAAAAACATTCAGATTTCAACAGTGAAATTGGTTTAATGCATTGATTTGAACAAGTAATAACAGTGATATTGAATGAATTGTCCCCCTTTGCGCGTTTGTTTTTCTAAACCAGAGAGTTATTATTTTGCCCAAATGTCTGCAAGACCCGCAGATGAAGAATTCGAGGTTACATAATTTATTTTCTTATTTCAAAGGGAGATAATCTTTTCAGCGGTGGTGAAGTGTATATAGATCATTCAAGTAATCCAGAACATCATCATCGTCGCTATTCGTTTGGGATACAGTGAAACATTCGCTGGTTACAATAGATCACGATTTTCACTATTTCAAGTGTTTTAGAAAACCACTACATGGGTTCCGCCATTACCATGGCTTCTTAGGTGAGCTATACTAAGTTTATTCTTGCACACGCTTGGAATATATAAACAATTACTGAAAGGGTAGGGGAAAATAGATAAGGTGTGTTACCTGAGACCCTATATCCCTTATTTATTAGTTTCTAGGTATGATGTCATTATGATTAGACAAATTCAATAAAGGAAAGTTCTTCAACTCTAACTGGTCGTTAAGCAAATCAGGTGATCCTTTTTGTTTATTAATTTCCATGCGTTCCAAAAGATCGAGTTTTATACCTTTACTTCCAATATACAAACTTTCGCAATCAAGAATAAAGTAATGCTTTTCAGTCAATGAGTGTTTTGCGAAATTTAAATTTGTTTTTTCGCTGACGAAAGAACTTCTATGTTCCTTAATTATTTTCTCAAAGGTTCTACCAGTTTGGCACATATGAAGAGTTTTCCAATAGGAATATTGATTTTCAATTGCTCAGTTGTTGTTCAATTATCAGCATAAATTTGTGACTCAACCAGTCCTCAAAGAAAGAAATCACAAGGTGTTAAATCACACAACCTGGGGGGATAATTAACTAGACCAGACCTAAACCCCATTGAGAATTTGTGGAATGAACTAAAACGAAGAGTACTACGAGCATTTTCCAGCGTCGATCACGGAGCTTTGTGTTGCAATAGAGAAAGAGTGGCGAAACATCCCACAAGAAACAATAGTGAATTTAATTAGAAGTATGTATGCCTAATCGTATGAGGGATGTTATTAGGGCGAGGGAAGGTCATACCTGCTATTGAAATAATTTAGTTTTAGGGAAAACCTGTTGTTTTCAATGTTTTTTCACTGGGCTTCCAAGGTATCAGCTCAGATTCGAAACACTGTAATTTCTGTAATAATAGAGATAAATACATGATTAAAAGAACAAAACGACCAGAAGAGGTGGTACTTCAGTCCGATACCATTTGGCATTCGTTGCTGCTGTTCCTTTTATCCACAGGGTGTGTTAAAGTTGAGAAATAAATCTTCTTTTCAATCTTGCACCCCGTATGTGCTGAAATTCAATTGCAAACAAAAGTATCTTAACACAACAGGAATCAGAGGAAACAAAGAGGCCAATACACTTGCCAGAAAAGGAGCACTAACGCCACTTACTGGCCCAGAACCTTTCTGTGGTATAGGCAAATGAGAGAAGGAAGAGACTAGAAGAGAAGTACTCTGGAGTAATCTTCCAGGAATATATCACTCCAAAAAGTTCATTCGGAACTTTAAAAGTTCAAGATCCAAAAAGTATTTGGATCTAGTAGGAATAAGTTACGCCTCCTCACTGGCTTCCTCACAGGACATTGTCGCCTTAGGAAGCATATGATGAGAAGCATATGATGAGAAGCATATGATGAGAATGGGCTTAACAGAAACTGAAGGGTGCGGATTCCGTGGGGAAGAGGAGGAAACTCCTGTTCACCTGGTTACAGAATGCCTCGCCATTGCAAACCAGCGCGAGAGAATTACAGGAGTAATGAGGATCTGACCTCCTTGAAGCCCACTCAGATACTGGAGTTCCTTGGAGCTCTGGAGCCGGAGGGCGAGCTGTAGGTAGCGCATTTGCGAAATGCTCTGATGGGGGGCACAATAAACCTTGAGGTCCCAGTGAAATGTAACCCCCTAACCTAACTATAACTATCGTTCTACATTGACTGTTACCCTTCGACCATTTTCTTCGAAAAAATATGGACCAATCACTCCGCCAGCATGAATTGCACACCACACATTGACTTTATCTGGATGTAATGGTTTCTGAACAGTTTCTTGTCGACTTTCATCGCTCCAAATTTTGCAATTCTGTTTGTTTACTTAACCAGTCAACCAAAAATAAGCTTCATCACTGAATAAAATTTTTCGCTAAAAATGTTCTTCCATTGTTGAGAACGACATGGAACAGATAAATTTGAAATTTCTATTACACTTGCTGCTACCTAATCAATATTTTCTTGTGAGCGTGCAGTTCTTTGTCGTTCTAGTAATCTTGTATCGTATAAAGAAAATTCACTTCTAAATTTGTCCACAACTGAATAATGTCATCCATGAATTTTTCTTCAATTTCTCTCAACAGTTTTCACGACTGACTACTGATTTTAATAAAATAATTTAACAATTTCTGAACATTGATCTTTCCATGATTAAATGGCAAAACCTAAACAACACAAATGACATAAGAAATGTCAAAAATTATACGCAGTGTTACCATTATAACCATTTTAAATTGTATAATTCCCATTGGAAAACTGGCCTCATCAATTCAACATTTGCTAGGTGTCAAAGGAATACTTTCACTTTTTCTTCATTCAATCTTGCCCTGTATCTATTTTTATAACTCTAAAAAATGTTTGTTGCTTTTCTTTTGAGAATGTTTATGTAGTTACTAAATGCGTCATTTTTCCTTTGTATCAACGGAGTTTGTGCTTTAGTCCATTTATCTGGTGGATTTCTGCCACTATCCGCGAGCTTATCGTTTTTCACCCACAAGTTTTTATCGTGTAGATCTAGAATAAGGATGCACAGTCCACACTTCATGTCTAAGGATCCTACTCCTGCTCAATTTTTGAGGATATGAGCGAGTTTCAAATCCCTCAACTTTTGTGAATGCCATATGAATGGAGAGGTAATCAAAATTGGGGTGAAATAACAAAAAGGTACTTACTTATCAGATTCATCATTTATCTCCTTTTTTATATCAAAGCAATTCGTTTCTACCATCTCGCAAATACGTCGCTTTATGAGAAATCCTAAAATAAAAATTACAAAAGTTGAATGTGTTATAAACAAATGGAGTACGTGCGAAGTAATAAGGGCTCTCAGTGGTATTTTATTAATTTGAGGCAGAATAAAATACATATACAAATGGTGTACCAATAAAACATCAAACATGAGTTGAGGTGAGAAATGGAGAGAAGGCAAAGCTAACTGATGAAAATAGGGAGGCTGAGTTAGATTGGAGTGGAACTTATGAGTATACTCACGTTTACAATATCTGTATAATGACTATCACTGAATTATTGTAGTGCAATACATGAAAATTCACAGTATTCGCGTATTCATAATAATAAAAATTACACTCAATACACTCAAAAGATGATGTCCCTAACGCCCTAACCATAGACGAATAATATTATTATTAGTCTATGGCCCTGGCCTAACCCATGTGACAGTCATAAAAAAGTTACCTGTAACCACAGATGCGATTCCAAAGGTCTAAACGCCCCCGGTCGGCTAAATCCCAAACCTACAAAACGAGTATTTTTTTCATATTTCACGTGCTTTTGAGCCAGATATTTTTGTTTAGTGCTCCGGTTTTCGTGTTGAATCATTATCAATTTCGATATAATTGAAATTATAAATTATATTAAAACTAATTTGTTCACCTAAAATCAATAAACTTGACACTGCACCATCAATAATCCAATCATTCATCAAAAAGCCTTCACATAAAACTCACAAAATCGAAGAAAAACACCTTAAATAATCCGTTTCACCCTTTGAAGGAGCATTAGGTCTGAAAAAGTGGTACCAAACTGGTTGTTGCATATGGCCGACTTGTATTTCCGGATTGCAGTGGCGTAGAGTATTTTAGTAGGGTAGAAACTAGAAAACTTCCATTCATTTTAGTTGTTATTAATGCTTTCAAACATTGATCAAAGAATATTTCTTGAAGCTTCTTGTATGAGCACTCTCGCAAATCAATAAAACTTTACGAGAAAGCCAAATGAATTGAACCATTATTTAATTTCCATTTGCAAGGTTGTAAGGGACAGTTTCAAACATGAAATAAAATGAAAAACAAAGGAGGAGGATGAATAAAAGAATAGAAAATATATGAAGATACATTTATGGCCCTCTGAATAAAATCAATTTTGTTTACATAATTCTGATATTTTCCCCTCTTATTGCATTCTCACAAATTAAAATATATTCGATTCTCGTTGTGAGGTATACCATACAGACACATTTGATCCAAAATATCCTCGGGCAGGGCTTCTTTCATTCACATATAATTCAGACACTAAACTTCTTCTTAACCTTATTTTGTCCTTGCAAATTCATCTTGCCAGGAGAGCGCAGTCCCTGTCTATGCCCTAGAATAGGTCTAATTTGTTTTCTGAGGAATTGAAAAATAACACAAATTTCTACTACTTTACACCTCTCTATTCTACAGATCGAACGGGATGTTCAGTATGTTTTATTGAACATAGAATACACAGTCAAAATGTCTTTATTATATGGGAAGGAAAACATGAAACCAAAATAAAAAATTTATGTAACAACCGTCTTTTATTTTAACACAAATAGTGATTTAAACAACTTTATTAAACTCTCCCACCTTCGAATTCAAGGTGACAATAATGACTAATTTTTCCTAACTGAACTATGAAGTAATATTCAAATGAACTGATTCTATATGAAGTTTGAGACCATTTTTATGATTTGATGCATATTCACATAAGTTACACTTATGTGGCTTCAAATTCAAATGAACCGAGCGTATATGTCCTTTGAGATTGGATTTCTGATTTGCCATATAATCACATAAGTGACATTTATGTTGCCTCAAATTCAAATGAACTGATTCTATATGAAGTTTGAGTAGGTCTTTACCATTCGATGCATATTCACATAGGTGACACTTATGTCGTTTAAAATTAAAATGAACCGAATATATATGTTTTTTCAGATCGCCTTTTATATTTGTGGCATGTTCACATAAGTGACACTTATGTTTCTTCAAATTCAAATGAACAGAATCTATATGTACTTTGAGAGTGGCTTTCAGATTTGCAACATAATCACATTGGTCACACTTATGTTGCCTTGTATTCAAATGAACCGATTCTATATGAAGTTTCAGATTGTGTTTTTGAGCTGTAACATATTCACATAAGTGACACTTATTTCGCTTCAAATTCAAATGAACAGAGTCCATATGTACTTTGAGATAGGATTTTAGAGCTGCAACATATTCACAATGGTCACACTTATGTTGCCTCAAATTTAAATGAACTGATTCTACATGAAGTTTAAGTTTGTTTTTATGACGTGATGCAAACTCGCATAAGTGACACTTATGTGGCTTCAAGTTTGAATGGACAGAATCTATATGCACTTTGATACTCGATTTCTGATTTGCAACATAATCACATTGGTGACACTCGAATTGCCTCGAATTCAAATGCACTGATTTTATATGACATTTTAGTTGGTCTTTACGATTAGAGGCAAAATCACATAAGTAACACTTATGTTTCTTCAAATTCAAATGAACAGAATCTATATGTTTTCTCAGATCTCCTTTTGTTCTCGTGGCATGTTCACAAAAGTGACACTCATGCGGCTTCAAATTCAAATGAACTGATTCTATATGAAGTTGAAGTTTGTCTTTGCGATATGATGCATACTCGCATAAGTGACACTTATGTGGCTTGATATTCGAATGAACTGAATCGATATGTACTTTAAGAGTATATTTTTGAGCTGTAATATATTCACATTGGGGACACTTATGTTGCCTCGTTTCCAAATGAACTGATTCCATATGAAGTTTGAGCAGCTTAAAATTCGAATGAACAGAATCTATATGTTTTTTCAGATCACTTTTTCTGTTGGTAGCATGTTCACATAAGTGACACTTATGTGGCTTCAAATTCAAATGAACAGATTCTATATGCTTTTTCAGATCACGTTCTCTGTTGGTAGCATGTTCACATAAGTGACACTTATGTGGCTTCAAATTCAAATGAACCGAATTTATATGTGCTTTGAGAGTGGATTTCTGAGCTGCAACATAATCACAATGGTCACATTTATGTTGCTTCAAATTCAAATGAGTAGAATCTATATGTAATTTGAGAAGGGATTTCCGATTTGCAACATATTCACATAAGTGACACTTATGTTGCTTCAAATTCAAATGAGCAGAATCTGTATGTACTTCGAGATTGGATTTCTGATTTGCAGCATAATCACATTGGACAACCTCTTGCTGCTTCAAATTCTTTGCATAATTCTGTTCAGCTGAGTTACCATCTTCAGACTTCACAAAGTACTCCGTCCTGTCATAAATTCCACTTTGGTCAACAAATTGTTCGGAAATGTCGACATCTTCGACCTTCCCCTGATGAGTAAAAAAGTTTTTCCCATTTTCTAGATACTGTGCACTGAAACAAGTTGAAAAACATTCATTCGTGAAATTCGTTTGATGCATTGAAGTGAACAAGTAATAACGGTGATATTGAATGAATTATTCCCATTTGCGCGCTTGTTTTTATGAACAAGAGCGTTATCATTTTGCCTAAATGTCTGCAACACTCGCAGATGAAGAATTCGAGGTTAATTGCTTTTCTTATTTCAGAAGGCTTTCCAGCGGTGGTGAAGAACATCATTATCGTCACTATTCGTTTGGGATACAGTGAAAACATTCGCTATGTTACAATAGATCACGATTTTCAATATTTCGAGTGTTTTACAAAACCACGACATGTGTTTCGCCATTACTATGGCGTCTTCAGACAGATAGTGATATACTAAGTTTATTGTTGCACTTGCTCGGAATATATACACAATTACTGAAAGGATAGGGGGGAAATAGATATGGTGTGTTACCTGAGACCCTATATATAATATTAGTTTCTCGGAAACATGTCATTATAGTTAGACAAATTCAATAAAGGAGAATTCTTCAACTCTAACTGGTCGTTATGTAAGCAAATTAGGTGAACCTTTTTGTTCATTAATAAAAGATTGATTTTTATATCTTTACTTTCAATATGCAAACTTTCGCAAACATGGGTAAAGAAATGCTTTTCAGTCAATGTGTGTTCTGCGTAATTTGAATTTGTTTTTTCGTTGACGAAATAAACTTTGTGTTCCTTAATCCTTTTCCCAAAGGTTCTACCAGTTTGGCCGATATGAAGAGTTTTTCAATAGGAATGATACAATTTAAACATTAAGAAAAACACATAAACTATTCAGCGAGACACAATTTTTATCTATATTTTCTATCTGAATGATAACATCGTTGGCTTGCTTATTAGTTTATCTAGTACAATTTTTCAATTTTCATTCTTGAATTCGACTTTTTTACATAAATTAGGCTGTATTTCATTAATAGCACGTTCAATGTTGATTTTCAATTGCTCAGTTGTTGTTCAATTATCAGCATACATTTGTGACTCAACCTGTCCCCAAAGAAAGAAATCACAAGGTGTTAAATCACACGACCTTGGGGGATAATTAACTGGACCATTTCTTGAGATAATTTTATTACCCAATTTTGTTTTCAATAAATCGATTGTTTAGGTGGCATCATCTTGTTGAAACCACATATCTTCAAGATAATTCTCAACAAAAGCAGGAAAAAAAAATCATTTAACATAGTTCTATATCGTTCTCCATTGACTGTTACCCTTCAACAAATTTCTTCAAAGAAATATGGACCAATACATCCTCCAGCATGAATTGCACAACACACAGTGACTTTATCTGAATGTAATGGTGTCAGAACAGTTTCTTGTCGATTTTCATCGCTCCAAATTTTGCAATTCTGTTTGTTTACATAACCATTCAACCAAAAATGCGCTTCATCACTGAATGAAATTTTTCGATAAAAATGTTTATCCATTGTTGAGAAGACGTGGAACCGATAAATTTAAATTTTCTCTTACACTTGCTGCTACCAAATCAATATTTTCTTGTGTGCGTGCAGTTCTTTGTCGTTCAAGTAATCTTGTATCGTATAAAGAAAATTCACTTTCAAATTTGTCCACAATGGAGGCACATGGTGAGTCAGTTAACTGAATAATGTCATCCATGAATTCCTTTTGAATTTCTCTCAGTTTTCATAAATGAGCACTCATTTTTATGAAATAATTCAACAATTTCTGAACGATCTTGAAGCGTGTATCTTTTCATGATTAAATGGCAAAACCTACTGTTGCCACTATAACCATTTTGAATTGTGTAATTCCTATTAGAGAACACGTTATTAGCCACATCGATTAAACATTTGCTTAGTGTTAAGGGAATACTTTTACTTTATTCGATCTTGCCCAGTATCTATTCATATTACTCTAAAAATTTTTTGTTGCTTTTCTAGTGAGAATGTTTATGTAGTTACTAAATGCGTCATTTTTCATTTGTATCAATGGAGTTTGTGCTTTAGTCCATTTATTTGGTGGATTTCTGCCACTATCGGCGAGCTTTTCGTTTTTCATTCACAAGTTTTTACCGTCTAGATCTAGAATAAGAATGCCCAGTTCACCCTCTATATCTATGAATCCTGTTCCTACCATGCTTGCTCAACTTTAGAGGATATGGGCGAGTTTCAAATCCCTCTACTTTTGAGACTGCCATATGAGTGGAGAGGTAATCGAAATTGGGGCAAAATAATAGAAATGTACTTACTTATCAGAAACATCATTTATCTCCTTTTTTATATCATAGCAGTTCGTTTCTACCATCTCGCAAATGCGTCTCTTTTTGAGAAATCTTAAAATAAAAATTACTAAAGTAGGTGCGAAGTAATGAGGGCTCTCAATAGTATTTTATTAATTTGAAGCAGAATAATATATACAAATGGTCTACCTACAAAACTTTTAACATGAATTGAGGTGAGAAATAGAGATAAGGCAAAGCTAACTGATGAAAACAGATTGATAGATTCAAAAAATTCATCAGTGCACTGGGAGGCTGAGTAGATTAGGAGTTGAACTTATGAGTGTACTCACGTTTCCAAATATCTTTATAATGACTCTCACTAAATTATTTTAGTGCAATACATAAAAATTCACAGTATTCATCATAATAAAAGTTACAATCAAAAGAAATTTTGTTTATTCTTTGCTCCTAACGCCCTAACCCTAGTAAAAGTCATAGACCACAAGACTAGTAAGTTAGTTGTCTATGGTAGGAGTAACAGTAACCTGTAACCAGAGATAAAAGATTTTGACTTTCGCCCCCTGCCGGTTAAATCCTGAACCTAGAAAACGAGTATTGTTTTCATATTTCACGTGCTTTTAAACCAGATATTTTTGTTAATGTATATGTTAAAACGAGAATGTGTCACGACTCACGTTGTTTGTCCGGAATGAACTCCTGACATACAAAATACTTAAACGATATCCATCAAATTTTTCACTATGTGCAGTTTGATCCAACTCAAAAGGTAGGATAGTTTATATCTCAATTCATAGTTGCAATATTTTTATAAAGCAAATTATTTGCTTATTATATAAGACAAAGAGTGATAATTATCTACTCGGCAACGTAGGTCTGAAATCGACGGCAGGAAATCGCGTCTCCACTATATCCGATCACTCGACAAGAGCGATTCCAAGTTTCTGGGTCTTTCCAAACACTGAAGAAATTTGGAACTATTTGAGAACTGGGTTATAATTCTCAAAAAAATCAAGGGTTGGGTTAGTAATAATTCCACTGGTTTGAATAGTTTACTTCAATATAATTAGTAGTATACCTTAGCCACAGCAACGCGTGGCCGAGTCTGCTGCATTTTTGATAGAAAGTTCATCCCTAAACAATAAATATTCATTTTTCAGCAAAATTTGTTCGAAATTTATCATTTTACAAATTAAATAGAACTAACGTCGAATCATTGAATGAATCACCAGAATGGTATATCATCCAGGTACCCCAAATGTACAGGCAAAAGCTTTGGAATAATCGAAAGGAGGCGCATTTAATCGTATTCACCAGGTTTCCTCCATCTCTTAATCGGTATAATTTCATCTGAAATTAGGACTATCAGATTTCGACAAATTTGACGTAAAATTAAAAACACAGATTCTTTGAACCGAACCGGCCGTCTGGGTGACAAATGATGTCCTTTTATTTTTATAAATTCAATACCAGACCAGGAAAACTCAATTTTATTTTCACGTGGAACTGCTGTGAAGCTGACTTTTATCGATGCCTCATATGTGATTTGATCCTTTATAATACTTTTGTAATTAACAATTTAATTAGTTTTGAGTCAGACATCAGAACGTGGGTATTTTTTTAATACTAAAATTAACCTTATTTTGTCCTTGCAAATTCACCTTGCCAGAAGAGCGCAGTTTCTGCCTATGCCCTAGAATATGTCTTATTTGTTTTCTGAGGAATTGAAGAAATAACACAAATTTCTACAACTTTACACTTCTATTCTACAGATCGAATGGGTTGTTCAGTATGTTTTATTGAACATAGAATACACATTCATAACAAAATTTCTGGAAATATATATATATATATAATAGGTTTATACTCGAATCAAGAAATGTCTTTACTGAACAAGAATAATAGAACCACAATATGTACAAAAAACATGGAACCAAAATCAAAAATTTATCTAACAATCGTCTACTTTATTTTAAAACGGATAGTGATTTTATCTACTTTATTAAAGTCTCTCACCTTCGAATTCAAGGTGACAATAATCAATAATTTTTCCTAACTGAACTATGTTCCCTCATATTCAAATGAACTGATTCTATATGAAGTTTGAGTTTGTCTTCTCGACGTGATGCATATCCACATGACTAACACTCGAGTAGCTTAAAATTCGAATGAACAGAATCTATAATATGTTTTTTCAGATCACGTTTTCTGTTGGTAACATGTTCACATAAGTGACACTTATGTGGCTTCAAATTCAAATGAACAGAATTTATATGTGATTGTGCAACATAATCACAATGGTCACATTTATGTTGCTTTAAATTAAAAAATGAATAGAATCTATATGTAATTTGAGAAGTGATTTCTGATTTGCAACATATTCACATTGGTCACACTTATGAGGCTTAAACTTCAAATGAACAGATTCTATATGTTTTTTCAGATAACATTTTCTGTAGGTGGCATGTTCACATAAGTGACACTTATGTGGCTTCAAATTCAAATGAACTGAATAGATATGTGCTTTGAGATGGTGTTTCTGAGCTGCAACATATTCACATAAGTGACACCTATGTTGCTTCAAATTCAAATGAACAGAGTCTATATGTACTTTGAGAGAGGCTTTCTGATTTGCAACATAATCACATTGGTCACACTTATGTTGCCTTGTATTCAAATGAACCAATTCTATATGAAGTTTTAGATGGTGTTTTTGAGCTGCAACATATTCACAGGAGTGACACTTATGTGGCTTCAAATTCAAATGAACAGACTCCATATGTACTTTGAGATTGGATTTTCGATTTGCAACATAATCACATTGGTCACACTTATGTTGATTCAACTTTAAATGAACTGATTCTACATGAAGTTTAAGTTTGTTCTCATAACGCGATGCAAACTCGCATAAGTGACACTTATGTGGCTTCAAGTTTGAATGGACACAATCTATATGCGCTTTGATACTCGATTTCTGATTTGCAACATAATCACATTGGTGACACTCAAATTGTCTCAAATTCAAATGAACTGAATCTATATGAGATTTTAGTTGGTATTTACGACTGAAAGCAAATTCACATAAGTGACACTTATGTTTCTTCAAATTCAAATGAACAGAATCTATATGTTTTCTCAGATCTCCTTTCGTTTTTGTAGCATGTTCACAAAAGTGACACGCATGCGGCTTCAAATTCAAATGAACTGATTCTATATGAAGTTGGAGTTTGTCTTTGCGATATGATGCAAACTCGCATAAGTGACACGTATGTGGCTTGATATTCAAATGAACTGAATCGATATGTACTTTAAGAGTATATTTTTGAGCTGTAATATATTCACATTGGGGACACTTATGTTGCCTCGTTTCCAAATGAACTGATTCCATATTAAGTTTGAGTTTGTCTTCTCGATGTGATGCATATTCACAGGACTGACCCTCAAGCAGCTTAAAATTCGAATGAACAGAATCTATATGTTTTTTCAGATAACTTTTTCTGGTGGTAGCATGTTCACATAAGTGACACTTATGAGACTTTAAATTCAAATGAACCGAATGTACATGTACTTTGAGATGGGATTTCTGAGCTGCAACATAATCACAGTGGTCACATTTATGTTGCTTCAATTTCAAATGAACAGAATCTATATGTAATTTGAGAAGGGATTTCCGATTTCCAACATATTCACATAAGTGACACTTATGTTGCTTCAAATTCAAATGAGCAGAATCTGTATGTACTTTGAGATTGGATTTCTGATTGGCAGCATAATCACATTTGTCAACCTCTTGCTGCTTCAATTTCATTGCATAATTCTGTTCAGCTGAGTTACCATCTTCAGACTTCACTAAGTACTCCGTCCTGTCATAAATTCCACTTTGGTCGACAAATTGTTCGGAAATGTCGACATCTTCGACCTTCCCCTGATGAGTTAAAAAGTTTTTCCCATTTTCTAGATACTGTGCACTGAAACAAGTTGAAAAACATTCATTCGTGAAATTCGTTTGATGCATTGAAGTGAACAAGTAATAACGGTGATATTGAATGAATTATTCCCATTTGCGCGCTTGTTTTTATGAACAAGAGCGTTATCATTTTGCCTAAATGTCTGCAACACTCGCAGATGAAGAATTCGAGGTTAATTGCTTTTCTTATTTCAGAAGGCTTTCCAGCGGTGGTGAAGAACATCATCATCGTCACTATTCGTTTGGGATACAGTGAAAACATTCGCTAGGTTACAAAAGATCACGATTTTTACTATTTCGAGTGTTTTACAAAATCGCGACATGTGTTTCGCCATTACTATGGCATCTTCAGAGAGATAGAGATATACTAAGTTTATTGTTGCACTTGCTCGGAATATATACACAATTACTGAAAGGGTAGGGGGGGAAATAGATATGGTGTGTTACCTGAGACCCTATATATAATATTAGTTTCTCGGTAACGAGTCATTATAGTTAGACAAATTCAATAAAGGTGAATTCTTCAACTCTAACTGGTCGTTACGTAAGCAAATTAGGTGAACCTTTTTGTTCATTAATAGAAGATTGAGTTTTATATCTTTACTTTCAATATGCAAACTTTCGCAAACATGGGTAAAGAAATGCTTCTCAGTCAATGTGTGTTCTGCGTAATTTGAATTTGTTTTTTTCGTTGACGAAATAAATTTTGTGTTCCTTAATCCTTTTCTCAAAGGTTCTACCAGTTTCGCCGATATGAAGAGTTTATCAATAGGAATGATACAATTTAAACATTAAGAAAAACACATTAACTATTCAGCAAGACACAATTTTTTTCTATTTGAATGATAACTTCATTCAAATGACTACCACGACTGCTCCGTATGAACTGCATGCTGCCAACCCAATTTTTAATCATTTTTTCACATAAATTAAGCTGTATTTCATAAATAGCATGTTCAATATTGATTTTCAATTGCTCAGTTGTTGTTCAATTATCAGCATGAATTTGTGAATCAACCTGTCCCCAAAGAAAGAAATCACAAAACCTCGGGGTATAATTAACTGGACAATTTCTTGAGATAATTTTATTACCCAACTTTGTTTTCTATAAATCGATTGTTGAGATGGCATCATCTTGTTGAAACCACATATCCTCAAGATAATTCTCAAAAGCAGGAAAACAAATCATTTAACATAGTTCTATATTGTTCTCTATTGACTGTTACCCTTCAACTATTTTCATCAAAGAAATATGGACCAATTCATCCTCCAGCATGAATTGCACAACACACAGTGACTTTATCTGAATGTAATGGTGTCCGAACAATTTCTTGTCGATCTTCACCGCTCCAAATTTTGCAATTCTGTTTGTTTACATAACCATTCAACCAAAAATGCTCTTCATCAATGAATACAATATTTTCTTGTGTGCGTGCAGTTCTTTGTCATTCTAGTAATCTTGTATTGTATAAAGAAAATTCACTTTCAAATTTGTCCACAATGGTGTCACATGGTGAATCAGTTAACTGAATTCTCCTTGAATTTCTCTCAGTTTTCACAAATGAGCACTGATTTTTATAAAATAATTCAACAATTTCTTAACGTTCTTGAAGCATGTATCTTTCCATGATCAAATGGCAAAACCTACTGAACACAAATGACATAAGAAATGTCAGTTTTTATCGTGTAGATCTAGAATAAGAATGCCCAGTTCACTCTCTATATCTATGAATCCTGTTTCTACCATGCTTGCTCAAATTTAGAGGACATGGGCGAGTTTCAAATCCCTCTACTTTTGAGACTGTCATATGAGTGGAGAGGTAATCGAAATTGGGGCAAAATAATAGGAAGGTACTTACTTATCAGAATCATCATTTATCTCCTTTTTTATATCATAGCAATTCGTTTCAACCATTTTGCAAATACGTCGCTTTTTGAGAAATCCTAAAATAAAAATTACAAAAGTTGACTTTGTTATAAACAAATAAAGTAGGTGCGTAGTTATGAGGACCCTCAATAGTATTTTATTAATTTGAGGCAGAATAATATATACAAATGGTGTACCTATAAAACTTTAAACATAAGTTGAGGTGAGAATTAGAGAGAAGGCAAAGCTAACTGATGAAAACAGATTGATAGATTCAAAAAATTCATCAGTGCACTGGGAGGCTGAGTTGATTAGGAGTTGAACTTAGGAGTGTACTCACGTTTCCAAATATCTTTATAATGACTCTCACTGAATTACTTTAGTGCAATACATGAAAATTCACAGTATTCATAGTAAAAATTACAATCAAAAGAAATTTTGTTTATTATTTGCTCCTAACGCCCTAACCTAACCCTGGTAAAAGTCATAGACAACAAGACTAGTTTGTTGTCTATGGTAGGAGTAACAGTTACCTGTAACCAGAGATAAAAGATTTTGACTTTCGCCCCCTGCTGGCTAAATCCCGAACCTAGAGAACGAGTATTGTTTTCATATTTCACGTACTTTTAAACCAGATATTTTTGTTAATTTAAATAGTAAAACGTGAATGTGTCACGACTCACGTTGTTCGTCCGGGATGAACTCCAGAAATACTGAACCGATTTCAATCAAATTTTTCACTATGTGCAGTTTGATCCAACTCAAAAGGTAGGATAGTTTATATCTCGATTCATAGTTACAATATTTTTTATTGCGAATTATTTTTTTATTATATATGACATAGAGTGATAATTATCTACGTGGCAACGTGGGTCTGAAATCGACGGCAGGAAATCGCGTCTCCACTACATCCGATCACTCGACAAGAGCGATAACATGCGAGGAGTGATTCCAAGTTTCTGGGTCTTTCCAAAAACTGAAGAAATATGGAACTGTTTAAAACTTTTAAAAAAATCAAGGGTAGGTTAAGGTTAGGTAAGGGTTAATAATAATTCCACTGGTTTGAATAGTTTACTAAAATATAATTAGTAGTAAACCTTAGCCACAGCAACGCGTGGCCGAGTCTGCTAGTTACCTTATATATATTTTTGATAGAAAGTTCATCCCTAAACAATAAATATTCATTTTTCAGCAAAATTTGTTCGAAATTTATCATTTTACAAATTAAATAGAACTGACTCAAATCATTGAATGAATCACCAGAATGGTATATCATCCAGGTACCCTAAAAGTACAGCGAAAAGCTTTGGAATAATCGAAAGGAGGCGCATTTAATCGTATTCACCATGTTTCCTCCATCTCTAAATCGGTATAATTTCATCTGAAATTAGGACTATCAGATTTCGACAAATTTCACGTAAAATTAGAAACACAGATTCTTTGAACCGAACCGGCCGTCTGGGTGACAAATAATGTCATTTTATTTTATAAACTCAACACCAGACCAGGAAAACTTAATCAGAACATGGATATTTTTTTTTACTAAAACTAACCTTATTTTGTCCTTGGAAATTCACCTTGCCAGAAGGGGGCAGTTTCAGCCTATCCCCTAGATTAGGTCTTATTTGTTTTCTGAGGAATTGAAGAAATAACACGAATTTCTACAACTTTACACACTTCTATTCTACAGATCGAATGGGATGTTCAGTATGTTTTATTGAACATAGAATACACATTCATTACAAAATTTCTGGAAATATATATATAAATATATAATAGGTTTATACTCGAATCAAGAAATGTCTTTACTGAACAAGAATAATAGAACCACAATATGTACAAAAAACATGGAACCAAAATCAAAAATTTATCTAACAATCGTCTACTTTATTTTAAAACGGATAGTGATTTTATCTACTTTATTAAAGTCTCTCACCTTCGAATTCAAGGTGACAATAATCAATAATTTTTCCTAACTGAACTATGTTCCCTCATATTCAAATGAACTGATTCTATATGAAGTTTGAGTTTGTCTTCTCGATGTGATGCATATCCACATGACTAACACTCGAGTAGCTTAAAATTCGAATGAACAGAATCTATATGTTTTTTCAGATCACGTTTTCTGTTGGTAGCATGTTCACATAAGTGACACTTATGTGGCTTCAAATTCAAATGAACAGAATCTATATGTAATTTGAGAGTGGATTTCTGAGCTGCAACATAATCACAATGGTCACATTTATGTTGCTTCAAATTCAAATGAGTAGAATCTATATGTAATTTGAGAAGGGATTTCTGATTTGCAACATATTCACATTGGTCACACTGATGAGGCTTAAAATTCAAATGAACAGATTCAATATGTTTTTTCAAATCACCTTTTCTGTTCGTAGCATGTTCACATAAGTGACACTTATGTGGCTTCAAATTCAAATGAACCGAATTTATATGTGTTTTAAGAGTGGATTTCTGAGCTGCTACATAATCACAATGGTCACATTTATGCTTTAAATTCAAATGAGTGGAATCTATATGTAATTTGAGAAGTGATTTCTGATTTGCAACATATTCACATTGGTCACACTTATGAGGCTTAAAATTCAAATGAACAGATTCTATATGTTTTTTCAGATCACATTTTCTGTAGGTGGCATGTTCACATAAGTGACACTTATGTGGCTTAAAATTCAAATGAACCGAATAGATATGTGCTTTGAGATGGTGTTTCTGATTTGCAACATATTCACATTGGTCACACTGATGAGGCTTAAAATTCAAATGAACAGAGTCTATATGTACTTTGAGAGAGGCTTTCTGGTTTGCAACATAATCACATTTGTCACACTTATGTTGCCTTGTATTCAAATGAACCAATTCTATATGAAGTTTTAGATGGTGTTTTTGAGCTGCAACATATTCACAGGAGTGACATTTATGTGGCTTCAAATTCAAATGAACAGACTCCATATGTACTTTGAGATTGGATTTTCGATTTGCAACATAATCACATTGGTCACACTTATGTTGATTCAACTTTAAATGAACTGATTCTACATGAAGTTTAAGTTTGTTCACATAACGCGATGCAAACTCGCATAAGTGACACTTATGTGGCTTCAAGTTTGAATGGACACAATCTATATGCGCTTTGATACTCGATCTCTGATTTGCAACATAATCACATTGGTGACACTCAAATTGTCTCAAATTTAAATGAACTGAATCTATATGAGATTTTAGTTGGTATTTAACATTGAAAGCAAATTCACATAAGTGACACTTATGTTTCTTCAAATTCAAATGAACAGAATCTATATGTTTTCTCAGATCTCCTTTTGTTTTCGTAGCATGTCCACAAAAGTGACACTCGTGCGGCTTCAAATTCAAGTGAACTGATTTTATGTGAAATTGGAGTTTGTTTTTGCGATATGATGCATACTCGCATAAGTGACACATATGTGGCTTAATATTCGAATGAACAGAATCGATATGTACTTTGAGGGTATATTTTTGAGCTGTAATAAATTCACATTGGGGACACTTATGTTTTCTTGTTTTCAAATGAACTGTTTCTACATGAAGTTTGAGTTTGTCTTCTCGACGTGATGCATATCCACATGACTGACACTCAAGTAGCTTAAAATTCGAATGAACCGAATCTATATGTTTTTTCAGATCACATTTTCTGGTGGTAGCATGTTCACATAAGTGACACTTATGTGGCTTTAAATTCAAATGAACCGAATGTATATGTGTTTTGAGATGGGATTTCTGAGCTGCAACATAATCACAATGGTCACATTTATGTTGCTTCAACTTCAAATGAACAGAATCTATATGTAATTTGAGAAGGGATTTCCGATTTGCAACATATTCACATTGGTCACACTTATGAGGCTTAAAATTCAAATGAACAGATTCTATATGTTTTCTCAGATCACCTTTTCTGTTGGTAGCATGTTCACATAAGTGACACATATGTGGCTTCAAATTCAAATGAACCGATTGTATATGTCCTTTGAGATGGTGTTTCAGAGCTGCAACATATTCACATAAGTGACACTTATGTTGCTTCAAATTCGAATGAGCAGAATCTGTATGTACTTCGGGATTGGATTTCTGTTTTGCAGCATAATCATATTGGTCACCCTCTTGCTGCTTCAAATTGATTGCATAATTCTGTTCAGGTGAGTTACCATCTTCAGGCTTCAACAAGTACTCCGTCCTCTCATAAATTCCACTTTGGTCGACAAATTGTTCGGAAATGTCGACATCTTCGACCTTCCCCTGATGAGTTAAAAAGTTTTTCCCATTTTCTAGATACTGTGCACTGAAACAAGTTGAAAAACGTTGAGATTTCAACAGTGAAATTCGTTTGATGCATTGAATTGAACAAGTAATAACAGTGATATTGAATGAATTGTCCCCTTTTGCGCGCTTGTTTTTACGAATCTGAGAAATATTATTTTGCCCAAATGTCTCTAAGACTCGCAGATGAAGAATTCGAGGTTAATTTCTTTTCTCATTTCAAAAAGAGAAAAGATTTCCAGCGGTGTTGAAGTTGACATAGAGCACTCAGGTAATCCAGAACATCATCATTGTCACTATTCGTTTGGGAGACAGTGAAAACATTCGCTAGGATACAATAGATCACGATTTTAATTATTTGAATGTTTTACAAAACCACGACATGTGTTTCGTCAAAATCATGGCTTCTTCAGATGAGATATATTAAGTTTATTTTTGCACCTGCTCGAATTATATACACAATTACTGAAAGGGTAGGAGGAAATAGATAAGGTTCGTTACCTGAGACCCCATTTCCCTAATCCCTGTATTATTAGTTTCTCCGTAATATGTCATTACGATAAAACAAATTCAGTAAGGGAGAATTGTTCAACTCTATCTGGTCGTTAAGCAAATTAGGCGAACCTTTTTGTTTATTGATTTCCATGCGTACCAAAAGATAGATATTTATACCTCTACTCTCAATATGCAAACTATATGCAAGTGTTCTGTGAGATTTGAATTTGTTTTTCCGTTAACGAAAGACCTTCTGTATTCCTGAATTCTTTTTTCAAAGGTTCTACCAGTTTGGCCGATCTGAAGAGTTTTCCAATATAAATGATACAATTCAAACATTAAGAAAAACACATATGATTAAGGTTGAACAAATTCAATGAAGGAGAATTGTTCAACTCTATCTGGTCGCTAAGCAAATTAGGTGAACCTTTTTGAGCGCTCGTTATACTTACACGAGGGCTATATCATTTCGTCACGATGTCTGTATTTTTCGAATTTTGAGCCGAAAATGGTCTCAATCGACAAGATTCGACTCACTGATGACGAATCCGTCGAAAAATTCAAGTCTGTCCGTCCGTATACATGATAAATCTCGAACTGAACGTCCTAGAAACTTGAAATTTTCAGGGTAGGTTCGAATCCTAAATGCTGCGGTCAAGATTGTTATTGGGCGAAACTACTGATTCGATCGAGACGAAATTTTGTATTTTAATGGAGAATGATGTGTTCAAGCTACATGCAAAATTTTGTCCAGATCTCATGACCAGAACTATAGCGAATTATAACTCTCGAACGGAAAGGTCTAGGGACAAAATATTTTTTTCCTGATAATTTCGAAACCAATATTCAAACTAAGTCCAGATCGCATTATCAAGACCATAGAAACCGTAGAAGATTCTAACGAATTATCGAAAAAAATCCTTATATTCCTGTAACAACTGATTCGGCATAATTGACAAAGAGCTGCTATCATTTTTTGAGAGCTGTCCAAAATGTTTTCAATAGGAGGTGGATGAACGAGCGCTCAAACTGACTGTCAGTGCTTTTTATCATTTTTGTTTATTAAGTTTTATACCTTTACATTCAATATGCAAACTTTGGCAATCATGAGTATAGCAATGTTTTTCAGTAAACGAGTGTTCTGCGAGATCTTTCCAAGATTAAAAGGCAAAACCTACTGAACACAAATGACAAACAAATGTCAAAAATAATATGCAATGTTTCCATTATAACCATTTTAAATTGTGTAATTCCTATTGGAAAACCCGTTATCAGCCACATCAATTCAACATTTGCTGGTATTAAGGGAATACTTTTAGTTTTTCTTCATGCGATCATGCCCAGTATCTATTTGTATTACTCTAAAAAAATTTTGTAGCTTTTCTAGTGGGAATGTTTATGTAGTTACTAAATGCGTCATTTTTCATTTGTATCGATGGAGTTGGTGCTTTAGTCCATTTATTTGGTGGTTTTCTGTCACTCTCGGCAAGCTTTTCATTTTTCACCCACAAGTTTTTATCGTGTAGATCTAGAATAAGAATGCACAGTCCACTCTCTATGTCTATGAATCCTGCTCCTACCATGCTTGGTCAACTTTAGAGGAAAATGGCTGAGTTTCAAATTCTCAACTTTTGAGACTGCCATATGAGTGGAGAGGGAATCAAAATTGGGGTAGAATAATAGAAAGGTACTTACTCATCAGGTTCATCATTTATCTCCTTTTTTATATCAAAGCAGTTTGTTTCTACCATCTCGCGAATACGTCGCTTATGGAGAAATCCTAAAATAAAAATTACAAAAGTTGAATGTGATATAAACAAATAAAGAAGGTGCGAAGTAATGAGGGCTCTCAATAGTATTTCATTAATTTGAGGCAGAATAATATAAAAAAATGGTGTACCAATAAAACATTCAACATGAGTTGAGATGAGAAATGGAGAGAAGGCAAAGCTAACTGATGAAAATAGATTGACAGATTCAAAAAATTCATCATTGCACTGGGAGGCTGAGTTGATTTGGAGTTGAACTTATGAGTTTACTCACGTTTCCAAAGATCTGTATAATGACTCTCACTTAGTTATTGTAGTGCAATATTATTATGTACATGAAAATTACAATCAAAAGAAATTTTGTTTATTCTTTGCCCCTAACGCCCTAACCCTAGTAACAGTCATAGACTACTTAAGATGTCTAACCATAGATAAAAGATTTTGTCTTTCACTAAATTATTATTGTATTCGCCAAAGGTCTAAAGTCCCCTGCCGGCTAAATCCCGAACCTAGAAAACGAGTATTGTTTTCATATTTCTTTTTAAGTCAGATATTGATATTTAGTGCTCCATTTTTCATATTGAATTATTATCAATTTCGATATACATAATTGAAATAAACCAATTTGTTCACCTAAAATCAATAAACTTGACAAATCAATTCACTGAAAAGTCTTCACATATATAAAACTCTCCCGAAAAGTACTCGTTTTCCTCCATGTTTTTTTACAGTTCGCAGCGCCCTCATCGGTTGTTGAAATCGCGAATACAATACAAAAAGATTCCCTCAAAAGAAATTATTTACTTTAGTAACCCTTCTATATAAAATATAAATGAAAATCATTGAAATTTGGAAAAAAAATTCACCTTTATCCTCTCTAGCGCCAACTATCTTTTAAAAGGGGAAAGAAACAGCGAATCCACCAGGTCAGCTGCAAAATCGAAGACAGAGTTCGGGTTATCTGAGGTGGTGACGATAATGAGGGATATTTAAATTCGAGTTTCAACAATAAATTTATTCTATGAATCCTTTACGGTAATCACATACAGGAGCGGATATATCTAACAGAAAGAAAATTGAAACAAAAAAATTAACTAAATAATTATATACTAATCTTACACACTTAGTATGGGGATTATATACAGTCGGGAATGCCAGGAAAATTATAGTAGTACAATAACGGAAGGCCAGAAAATACGATATAGGTGGACGGGATGATTTAGAGTTTAGGAGTCGGAATGTGTGTGCTAGATCAACGGGGTTCGGTTTTCAGTTGAATTCTTAAAATATTAAACGGATCAACGAAAACGGAATACGGTCATCTATCTGCGGGATTATAAATACGGGGATCTAGGTACCTTACCTTCAATGGTCGTGGCGATTGCACAAAGAAAATCACTCGAAAAACTATTCAAAAATCGATCTAGGCACATTCGAAATTCTAACGCAATTAATTACGGCGGGGACACCATCTGAATTTTATAATCTCTCGCGGGGCGGAGGACGAAGAACGCTGCACCTGTTTGAAAATTCGGTGCGCTGGAAAGAAACCAAAAATACTACCGGTTCCTCCCTCGGCTTGTTACAAGGCAGACGCCGTATTTTCGGGTGCGGGTCTACAGGCTTTTTGAACGGTCTCTTAGATGAAATCTGATTTCTTTCAGGGTGAAATCAAACTTCATTACAATGATTTAAACAACTTTATTAAACTCCCTCACCTTCGAATTCAAGGTGACAATAATCAATAATTTTTCCTAACTGAAACGTTGCCTCATATTCAAATGAACTGATTCTATATGTTTTTTCAAATCACTTTTTATGTTTGTAGCATAGTCACACAAGTGACACCTATGTGACTTCAAATTCAAATGAACAGAATCTATATGTCCTCTGAGATGGGGTTTCTGATTTGCCACATAATCACATAAGTGACACTTATGTCGTTTCAAATTCAAATGGACCGAATCTATATGCTTTTTCAGATCCCCTTTTATATTTGTGGCATGTTCACATAAGTGACACTTATGTTGCTTCAAATTCAAATGAACAGAATCTATATGTCCTCTGAGATGGGATTTCTGATTTGCCACATAGTCACATTGGTGACATTTATGTTGCCTCAAGTTCAAATGAACTGATTTTATATGAAGTTTGAGTTTGTCTTTAATATTCGATGCATATTCACAAAAGTGACACTTATGTAGTTTCAAATTCAAATGGACCGAATCTATATGCTTTTTAAGATCCCCTTTTATATTTGCGGCATGTTCACATAAGTGACACTTATATTGCTTCAAATTCAAATGAACAGATTTCATATGTCCTTTGAGATGGGATTTCAGAGCTGCAACATAGTCACAATGGTCACACTTATGTAGTTTCAAATTCAAATGGACCGAATCTATATGCTTTTTCAGACTACATTTTCTGTTGGTAGCATGTTCACATAAGTGACACTTATGTGGCTTCAAATTCAAATGAACGGAATCTATATGTCCTTTGAGATGGTGTTTCTGAGCTGCAACATAATCACACAGGTGACACTTATGTTGCTTCAAATTCAAATGAACAGAATCTATATGTTCCTTCAGATGTCTCTTCATGTTAGCAGCGTAATCACACAGATGACACTTATTTGACTTCAAATTAAAATGAACCGAATGTATATGTGCTTTGAGGTGGTGTTTCTGAGCTGCAACATATTCACATAAGTGACACTTATGTTGCTTCAAATTAAAATGAACAGAATCAGTATGATTGGGTTCGAGATTGGGTTTCTGATTTGCAGCATAATCACATTGGTTAACCTCTTGCTGCTTCAAATTCACTGCATAATTCTGTTCAGGTAAGTAACCATCTTCAGACTTCACTAAGTACTCCGTCCTGTCATAAATTCCACTTTGGTCGACAAATTGTTCGGAAACGTCGACATCTTCGACCTTCCCCAGATGAGTAAAAAAGTTTTTCCCATTTTCTAGATAATGTGCACTGAAACAAGTTGAAAAACATTCAGTGAAATTCGTTTGATGCATTGAATTGAACAAGTAATAACAGTGATATCTAATGACTTGTCCCCTTCTGCGCGCTTATTTTTAAGAACAAGAGAGTTATTATTTTGCCCAAATGTCTGTAAGACTCCTTTTCTCATTTCAAAAGGAGAAAAGCTTTTCAGCGGTAGTGCAGTTGATATAGAGGCATTCAGGTAATCCAGAACATCATCATCGTCACTATTCATTTGGGATACAGTGAAAACATTCACCAGGTTACAATAGATCATGATTTTCACTATTCGAGTGTTTTACAATAACAATAACAAATAACAATGTTTATTAATCCAAGAACTTATTGTTACAGCTAAAATCATACAATAAAGGTTGAATTCGTCAGATTCAAATCACAATGTCTTTAAGAATATTACATTTATTTCTTACAATAATCAAAAAATTCTGTCAAAGAATATGGCTCACCTTGAACAAGCATTACAAATAACGTCTTCTTGAACATTTTCTGATTTAGCGTTGTCCAATGGAATAATACAATTAAACATTAAGAAAACCCCTAAATTATTCAGCGAGACACAATTCTTTTTATTTGAAAGATAACGTTATTTAAATGACCACCACGACTTCTCCGTATGAACTGCATTCTGCCAACTCGATTTTTAATCATTTTTTTACATAAATTAGGCTGTATTTCATTATATGCCGATATTAAGAACAAAATCAAAATATAATGCTCACTATGCATATGTAAACTCCCACATGACATATCTTGCTGCTGTATGGGGACAGTGTAATGAGACCGACTTAAGGGAGGTGTAGGTAACACAAAATAAGGCAATAAAATTGCTATTTTCCATGCCTAGAGGAACAAACACAGATGGAATGTATACAAAATTAGGAATTCTGAAGGTTGGGGAGCTTATTAAACTCAACAGTCTTAAAGTTATATATAAGATCATAAATCACCTAGTGGAAATTAATATAGACCTGAGGCAAAATAGTAAATACCATTTGATAAATACAAGAACCCAACGGCACTATAATATAAAATATAAAAGAATAATTAGCCGTGCAGCTATGTGGTATAATGAACTTCCCAATGAAATAAAAACATCCAGGACTATAAACACATTTACGAGGAGAGTAAAAGAATACCTGAAGAGGCAAACAAGTCGAGACAACACTGTTGATTAAGATGATTTCAAATTGTATAATTTCTGTTGTAAAAACCGTTATCAGCCACATCAATTCAACATTTGCTAGGTGTACTTTTTCTCCATTCGATCTTGCTCAGCATCTATTTGTATTACTCTTAAAAATGTTGTTGCTTTTCTAGTAAGAATGTTTATGTAGTTACTAAATGCGTCATTTTTCATTTGTACCCATTTAGTCCATTTATTTGGTGGATTTCTGTCACTATCAGCGATCTTTTCGTTTTTCACTCACAAGTTTACATTGTGTAGATATAGAATAAGAATGCCCAGTGTACTCTCTATGACTATGAATCCTGCTCTTACCATGCTTGCTCAACTTTAGACCATATGGGCGAGTTTAAAATCCCTCAACTTTTTTGACTGCCTTATAAGTGGAGAGGTAATCAAAATTGGGGTAGAATAATAGAAAGGTACTTACTCATCTGATTGATCATTTATCTCCTTTTTTATATCGAAGCAGTTCGTTTCTACCATCTTGCAAATACGTCGCTTCTGGAGAAATCCTAAAATAAAAATTACAAAAGTAGGTGCGAAGTAATGAGGGCTTTCAATTTCAATAGTATTTTATTAATTTGAGTCTGAAGAATATATACAAATGGTGTACCAATAAAACATTAAACATGAGTTGAGATGAGAAATGGAGAGAAGGCAAAGCTAACTGATGAAAATAGATTGACAGATTCAAAACATTCATCAGTGCACTGGGAGGCTGAGTTGATTTATGAGTTTACTCACGTTTCCAAATATCTGTATAATGACTCTCACTGAATTATTGTAGCGCAATACATGAAAATTCACAGTATTCATAGCATAGTAAAAATTACACTCAAAAGAAATTTTGTTTATTCTTTGCCCCTAACGCCCTAACCCTAGTAACAGTCATAGACTACTTAAGTTGTCTAACCATAGATAAAAGATTTTGAATTTCACTAAATTATTGTATTCGCGAATTCGCGTTTCAAAAGGGTATAAGCGCCCCCTGCCGGTTAAATCCCGAACCTAGAAAACGAGTATTGTTTTCAAATTTCACTTGCTTTTAAGCCAGATATTTTTATTTAGTGCTCCATTTTTCGTGTTGAATTATTATCAATTTCGATTAAATTAAAATTGAAGAAAACAATTTGTTGTTATTTTATCCTTGCAAATTCACCTTGCCAGAAGTGCGCAGTTTCTGCTTATGCCCTAGAAAAGGTCTTACTTTTTTTCTGAGGAATTGAAAAAAAAATTACGAAAAGCACTGCCGTGAAGGCAGGAGCTTTTGAGCGCTCGTACATGCACCTTGTAGGTAGATTTGCATTCTCCAGTTTTAGAAATCAATTGAAGGAATTTTTGACTGCTGTCAAAAAAATTCTGAAACTTAGGCAAAACTCCAGACTTCATGTCGATGCTTCAGCTGATCAATTTTTTTCCGATAATTCGCTAGAATTTTCCACGGTATCTATGGTCTTGGTGATGCGATCTGGACAAAATTTTGCACGTAGTTTGAATACATTATTCCTGAGCTAGGTGCAAAATTTCATTCCAATCCGATCGGTAGTTTCGAAACTATCACGAAAAAAATATTTTGAACGGCCATATTTACGGAACCCCTAGTCCAATTTTGCTCATTGATGAACATGACCGTGAAATTTGCGATCCAAACCCACCCTGAAAATTTCAAGTCCCTAGGCCTTTCCGTTCAAAAGTTACAATTTTCTATGGTTTCTATGGTTCTGGTCATGCGATCTGGACAAAATTTCACATGTAGCTTGAACACCTCATTTTTCATTTGAGTGCAAAATTTCATCTCGATCAAATCTGTAGTTTTCAAGTAATCAGGGAAACAAAACTTTGAACGGCCATATTTACGGAACCCCTGGTGGAATTTGGCCCATTAACGAACTTAACCGAGCCATTCGGGAACTGAACCTACCCTGAAAATTTCAAGTTTCTAGGACATTCCGTTCGAGAGTTATCGTGTATACGGCCGGACGGACGGACGGACGGACGGACGGACAGACTCGAATTTTTCGACGGATTCGTCATCAGTGAGTCGAACATAGTCGATTGAGACCATTTTCGGCTCAAAATTCGAAAAATACAGACATCGTGACGAAATGATATAGCCCTCGTGTAAGTAGTACGAGCGCTCAATAACACAAATTTCTACTACTTTACTACTACTATTCTACAGATCGAACGGAATGTTCAGTATGTTTTATTGAACATTACAAAATTTCTGCAAAATAGGTTTATACTCGAATCAAGAAATGTCTTTACTGAACGGAAATAATGGAATCACAATACAAAAAACATGAAACCAAAATCAAATATTTATGTAACAATCGTCTTCTTTATTTTAAAACGAATAGTGATTTAAACAACTTTATTAAACTCTCTCACCTTCGAATTCGAGGTGACAAAAATCACTAATTTTTCCTAACTAAGCTAGGTTCATATTCAGATGAACTGATTCTATATGCTTTTTCAAATCGCCTTTTATGTTTGTAGCATAGTCACACGAGTGACACTTTTGTGGCTTCAAATTCAAATGAACAGAATTTATATGTATCCTGAGATGGAATTTCTGATTTGACACATACTCACATAAGTGACACTTATGTCGTTTCAAATTCAAATGGACCGAATCTATATGCTTTTTCAGATCCCCTTTTATATTTGTGGCATGTTCACATAAGTGACACTTATGTTGCTTCAAATTCAAATGAACAGAATCTATATGTCCTCTGAGATGGGATATCTGATTTGCCACATAGTCACATTGGTGACATTTATGTTGCCACAAGTTCAAATGAACTGATTTTATATGAAGTTTGAGTTTGTCTTTAATATTCGATGCATATTCACATAAGTGACACTTATGTAGTTTCAAATTCAAATGGACCGAATCTATATGCTTTTTCAGACTACATTTTCTGTTGGTAGCATGTTCACATAAGTGACACTTATGTGGCTTCAAATTCAAATGAACCGAATGTATATGTCCTTTGAGATGGTGTTTCTGAGCTGCAACATAATCACACAGGTGACACTTATGTTGCTTCAAATCCAAATGAACAGAATCTATATGTTCCTTCAGATGTCTCTTCATGTTAGCAGCGTAATCACACAGATGACACTTATTTGACTTCAAATTAAAATGAACCGAATGTATATGTGCTTTGAGATGTTGTTTCTGAGCTGCAACATATTCACATAAGTGACACTTATGTTGCTTCAAATTCAAATGAACAGAGTCTATATGTACTTTGAGATGGCATTTTAGAGCTGCAACATATTCACAATGGTCACACTTATGTTGCTTCAAATTCAAATGAACAGAACCTGTATGTACTTCGAGGTTGGATTTCTGATTTGCAGCATAATCACATTGGTTACCCTCTTGCTGCTTCAAATTCATTGCATGATTCTTTCCAGGTAAGTAACCATCTTCAGACTTCACTAAGTAACCCGTCCTGTCATAAATTCCACTTTGGTCGACAAATTGTTCGGAAATGTCGACATCTTCGATCTTCCCCAGATGAGTAAAAAAGGTTTTCCCATTTTCTAGATACTGTGCACTGAAACAAGTTGAGGAACATTCAGATTTCAACAGTGAAATTCGTTTGATGCATTGAATTGAACAAGTATTAACAGTTATATTGAATGAATTGTCCCCTTTCGCGCGCTGTTTTTATGAACAAGAGCGCTATTATTTTGCCCAAATGTCTGTAAGACTAGCAGATGAAGAATTCGACGTTAATTCCTTTTCTTATTTCGAAAGGAGAAAAGCTTTTCAGCGGTGGTGACATAGAGCATTCAGGTAATCCAGAACATCATCATCGTCACTATTCATTTGGGATACAGTGAAAACATTCGCTAGGTTACAATAGATCACAATTTTCACTATTCGAGTGTTTTACAAAACCGCGACATGTGTTTCGCTATTACCATGGATTCTTCAGGTGAGATATACTAAGTTCATTGTTGCATCTGCTCGGAATAAATACACAATTACTGAAAGGGTAGGGGGAAATAGATAAGGTTCGTTACCTGAGACCCCATTTCCCTAATCCCTGTATTATTAGTTTCTCGGTAATATGTCATTACGATAAAACAAATTCAATAAGGGAGAATTCTTCAACTCTATCTGGTCGATAAGCAAATTAGGCAAACCTTTTTGTTCATTGATTTCCATGCGTACCAAAAGATTGAGTTTTATACCTTTACTTACAATATGCAAACTTCCGCAATCTTGAGTAAAACAATGCTTTTCAGTCAATTAGTGTTTTGCGAAATTTTAATTTGTTTTTTCGTTGACGAGAGAACTTCAGTGTTCCTTAATTCCCTTCTCAAAGGTTCTACCTGTAAGGCCGATATGAAGCGTTGTCCAATGGAATGATACAATTTAAACATTAAAAAAACCCCTAAATTATTCAGCGAGACACAATTCTTTTTATTTGACAGATAACGTTATTTAAATGACCACCACGACTTCTCTGTATGAACTGCATTCTGCCAACCCAATTTTTAATCACTTTTTCACATAAATTAGGCTGTAATTCATTATATGCCGATATTAAGAACAAAATCAAAATATAATGCTCACTATGCATATGTACACTCCCACATGACATATCTTGCTGCTGTATGGGGACAGTGTAATGAGACCGACTTAAGGGAGGTGTAGGTAACACAAAATAAAGCAATAAAATTGCTATTTTCCATGCCTAGAGGAACAAACACAGATGGAATGTATACAAAATTAGGAATTCTGAAGGTTGGGGAGCTTATTAAACTCAACAGTCTTAAAGTTATATATAAGATCATAAATCACCTAGTGGAAATTAATATAGACCTGAGGCAAAATAGGGAATACAATCTGCAACAGCACTATAATATAGAATATAAAAGAATAATTAGCCGTGCAGCTAATGAAATAAAAACATCCAGGACTATAACCACATTTACAAGGAAAGTAAAAGAATACCTGAAGAGGCAAACGAGTCAAGACAACAATATTGATTAAGATGATTTTAAATTGTATAATTCCTATTGGAAAAACCGTTATCAGCCACATCAATTCAACATTTGCTAGGTGTTAAGGGAATACTTTCACTTTTTCTTCATTCGATTTTGCTCAGCATCTATTTGTATTACTCTAAAAAAATTATTTGCTTTTCGAGAGCAATTGTTTGTGTAATTTCATTTGTTTCCATTTAGTCCATTTATTTGGTGGATTTCTGCCGCTATCGGCGATCTTTTCGTTTTTCACTCACAAGATTTTATCGTGTAGATATAGAATAAGAATGCCCAGTGCACTCTCTATATCTATGAATCCTGCTCTTACAATGCTTGCTCAACTTAAAACGATATGGGCAAGTTTCAAATCCCACAACTTTTGAGACTGCCATATGAGTGGAGAGGTAATCAAAATTGGGGTAGAAAAATAGAAAGGTACTTACTCATCAGATTCATCATTTATCTCCTTTTTTATATCAAAGCCGTTCGTTTCTACCATCTCGCAAATACGTCGCCTTTTGAGAAATCCTAAAATAAAAATTATAAAAGTTGAATGTGTTATAAACAAATGAAGAAGGTGCGAAGCTAGAGGGCTCTCAATAGTATTTTATTAATTTGAGACAGAATATTATATGCAAATGGTATACCAATAAAACATTAAATATGAGTTGAGGTGAGAAATGGAGAGAAGGCAAAGCTAACTGATGAAAACTGATTGACAGATTCAAAAAATTCATCAGTGCACTGGGAGGCTGAGTTGAACTTATGAGTGTACTCACGTTTCCAAATATCTGTATAATGAATCCCACTGAATTATTGTGGTGCAATATGTACATGAAAATTCACAGTATTCATAATAAAAACTACAATTCACAGTATTTCATAATAAAAACTACAATCAAAAGAAATTTTGTTTATTCTCTGCCCCTAACGCCATAACCCTAGTAACAGTCGTCAGTCATAGACAACTTAAGATATCTATCTATGAATCCATGGCAGTGAAATATATAGAGTTCAGCGATCTATGGTAACAGTTAGCTGTAACCATAGATAAAAGATTTTGACTTTCACTAAATTATTGTATTCGCGATTCCAAAGGTCTAAACGTCCTCTGCCGGCTAAATCCCGAACCTAGAAAATGAGTATTGTTTTCATTTTTCACGTGCTTTTAAGCCAGATATTTTTATTTAGTGCTCCATTTTTCATGTTGAATTATTATCAATTTCGCTATAATTAAATTTGAAAAAACCAATTTGTTCACCTAAAATCGATAAACTTGACAAATCAATAATTCACTAAAAAGTCTTCACATAAAACACACAAAATCGAAGAAAACCCTGAAAAACACCTGAAATAATCCGTTTCACCCATAGAGGAATAATGAAATTTTTTTTTTTTTTGTAATTATAATTATTTTTTTTATTATTCGTGTATGGTCTAGACAATAAATATTTATTTTTCAGCAAAATTTGTTCGAAATTTATCATTTTACAAATTAAATTGAACTGACGTGCAATCATTGAATTCATCGCCAGAGTCTCCCATCCAGGTACAGGGAAAAGCTTCGAAATAATCGAAAGGAGGCGCATTAATCGTATTCACCCGGTTTGGTCCACCTCTAAATCAGTATTTTTTTCGACAATTTTCACGTGAATTTCTGAAAAATTAGAAACAAAGATTATCGAACGAAACACAGATTCTGTGAACCGAACCGGCCGACTTTAGGACAAATAATTGCATTTTATTTTTATGAACTCAACACCAGACCAGAAAAACTCAATTTCATTTTCCCGTGGAACTGCTTTGAAGCTGAATTTTATAGATACCTATATGTAGGCTCAAAATTTCAGGAGGATATGGAGTCCCCTAATTTAATCCTTTAATACTTTTGTAATGATCTGCTTTATTAGTTTTGAGACAGACATCAGAACCTGGATATTTTTTAAATACTGAAACTAACCTTATTTTGTCCTTGCAAATTCAACTTGCCAGAAGAGCGCAGTTTCTGCCTATGCTTTAGAATAGGTCTTATTTGTTATCTGAGGAATTGAAAAAATTACACAAATTTCTACTACTTTACACTTCTATTCTACAGATCGAACGGAATGTTCAGTATGTTTTATTGAACATAGAATACACATTCATTACAGAATTTCTGGAAATATATCTAAAATGTGTTTAAGCTCGAATCAAGAAATGTCTTTACTGAACGGAAATAATGGAATCACAATACAAAAAACATGAAACCAAAATCAAAAATTAATGTAACATTGTCTACTTTATTTTAAAACAGATAGTTATTTTAACAACTCTATTGAACTCTCTCACCTTCGAATGCGAGGTGACAAAAATCATTAATTTTTCTCTACTGAGCTAGGTTCATATTCAAATGAACTGATTCTATATGCTTTTTCAAATCACTTTTTATGTTTGTAGCATAGTCACACAAGTGACACTTATGTGGCTTGAACTTCAAATGAACAGAATCTATATGTACTCTGAGATGGGATTTCCGATTTGCCACATAATGACATAAGTGACACTTATGTCGTTTCAAATGGACCGAATCTATATGCTTTTTCAGTTGCCCTTTTACATTTGTGGCATGTTCACATAAATGACACTTATGTTGCTTCAAATTCAAATGAACCGAATCTATATGTAATTTGAGATTGGATTTCCGATTTGCCACATAATCACATTGGTGACATTTATGTTGCCTCATTTTCAAATGAACGTATTCTATATGAAGTTTGAGTTTGGCTTTAATATTCGATGCATATTCACATAAGTGACACTTATGTAGTTTCAAATTCAAATGGACCGAATCTATATGCTTTTTTAGATCCCCTTTTACATTTGTGGCATGTTCACATAAGTGACACTTATGTTGCTTCAAATTCAAATGAACAGATTCTATATGAACTTTGAGAGTGGCTTTCAGATTTGCAACATAATCACATTGGTCACACTTATGTTGCTTCAAATTTAGATGAACAGAATCTATATGTTTTTTCAGACTACTTTTTAGGTTTGTAGCATATTCACATAAGTTACACTTATGTGGCTTCAATTTCAAATGAACAGATTCTATATGTTCTTTGAGATTGTATTTTCGACTTGCGACATAATCACAATGGTGACACTCATGCTTATTCAAATTCAAATGAACAAAATCTATATGTTGCTTCAGATGATTTTTCGTGTTAGCAGCAAAATTACACAGGTGACACTTGTTTGGCTTCAAATTCAAATGAACAGAATCTATATGATCCTTCAGATGTCTCTTCCTGTTAGCAGCGTAATCACACAGATGACACTTATTCGATTTCAAATTCAAATGAACCGAATGTATATGTGCTTTGAGATGGTGTTTCTGAGCTGCAACATATTCACATAAGTGACACTTATGCTGCTTCACATTCAAATGAGCGGAATCTGTATGTACTTCGAGATTGGATTTCTGATTTCCAGCATAATCACATTGGTCACCCTCTTGCTGCTTCAAATTCTTTGCATAATTCTGTTCAGGTAAGTTACCATCTTCAGACTTCATTAAGTACTCCGTCCTGTCATAAATTCCACTTTGGTCGACAAATTGTTCGGAAATGTCAACATCTTCGATCTTCCCCAGATTAGTAAAGAAGTTTTTGCCATTTTCTAGATACTGTGCACTGAAACAATTAGGTTTCAACAGTGAAATTCGTTTGATGCATTGAATTAAATAAGTAATAACAAACATAATATATAGGCCATAGTACAAATTAACAAGGACAACAAAACAAGGATTCACAGCAGAAATTCTAGTAATAATAGGAATACAACAGGGAGACAGTCTGAGCCCTACCCTATTCAACCTGATCATGGACAAGATCATACAAAGCGTGAAAGAGATGCAAAGTGGATACAGAATTGTACGTAGAGCAATGAAAAGACTGTGCTACGCGGATGACTCAATAGTCAATATTGTTGGCAGAAAGTGAAGAAGATTTGCAAAGAATGCTCTACAGATTTCAAACAACAGCAGAGAAATACAATATGTAGATATCAGCGGAAATAACGGAATCCAAAACCGTACTTTTTACATTAGCGTAGATATTGATGAGAAAAACACCCACTACCTATTCAAAACATTCACTCTTTAAGAAATAAAGCTGTTTTCTGTACGATGGAAGGTTCCGGAGATATTCACAAAAAACGATTTTTTTTCTTCACTTTCAACACCCTGTAACTCGAAATTGGTGCATTTTAGAGGGTGACATAATAGAAACTTTTTTTCATATTTTTGGACGAGCTATCACATCCTGAAATCCTGCGCATATATTAAGAAACACCCTGTATACTATTATTATAAGATATTGAAATTGTTTGTTGGGAAAAAAAATTATCATATCTTATACTAATATCATTTTTCTCGGGTTTGAAGAAAACTTCCGTTTCAATCCAGTCCTGATTTTCCTTCAAGAATTTCCGGTGGACGCTCATCAAACTTAATACTTGTGTAAACAACCGATTATTCGCCATCGCCCTTCCTTATTCTGTTACGTTTCAACAATTTTTTACTTCCAGGGGAGGCAGTAGCCCCCCCCCTGCCCCACGCTGGGTACGCCCTCGTAAAGATTAACACAAATGACCTAAGAAATGTCAAAAATAAACATTTCAAATTGTGTAATTGGAAAACCTGTTATCAGCCACATCAATCCAACATTTGCTAGGTGTTAAGGGAATACTTTGACTTATTCTTCACTCGATCTTGCCCAGTATCTATTTGTATCAATCTGAACAAATTTTTTTGTTTTTCTAGTAAGAATGTTTGTATAGTTACTAAATCCGTCATTTTTCAATTGTATCGATGGAGTTTGTCCATCTATTTGGTAGATTTCTGCCACCATCGGCTTTTCGTTTTTCACTCACAAGTTATTATCGTGTAGATCTAGAATAAGAATGCCCAATCCACTCTCTCTATTTATGAATCCTGCTCCTTCCATGCTTGCTCAACTCAAGAGGATATAGGCGAGTTTCGGAGTTTCAAATCACTCAACTTTTGTGACTGCCATACGAGTGGAGAGGTAATCAAAATAGAAAGGTACTTACTCATCAGATTCATCATTCATTTCCTTTTTTATATCAAAGCAGTGCGTTTCTACCATCTCGCAAATACTTCGCTTTTTGAGAAATCCTAAAATAAAAATTACAAAAGTTGAATATGTTATAAACAAATAAAGTAGGTGCGAAGTAATGAGGGCTTTCAAGAATATTTGATGGTGAGTTGATTTTGAGTTGAACTTATGAGTGTACTCACGTTTCCAAATATCTATATAATGACTCTCACTGAATTATTGTAGTGCAATATTCACATAAAAATTCACAGAATTCATAATAAAAATTAAAATCAAAAGAAATTTTGTTTATTCTTTGCCCCTAACGCCATAACCCTAGTAAAAGTCATAGACAACTTAAGTTCAAGAAATCTTTATATCTATCTATGGTAACAGTTACCTGTAACCATAGATAAAAGATTTGGACTTTCACTAAATGTATTCCCGATTCCAAAGGTCTCAACTCACCCTGCCGGCAAAATCCCGAACTTAGAAAACGAGTATTTTATTTTCATATTTCACGTGCTTTCAAGCCAGATATTATTATTTGATGCTCCATTTCTCGTGTTGAATTATTATCAATTTCGATACAATTAAAATAAACAATAAATAAACTTGACACTGTTCTATCAATCATCCACTAAAAAGTCATTTCATTTTTGTGAACTCAACACCACACCAGAAAAACTCAATTTTATTTTCCCGTGGAACTGCTTTGAAGCTGAATTTTATAGATACCTATATGTAGGCACAAAATTTCAGGAGGATATGGCGACCCCAAATTCAATCCTTCAATACTTTTGTAATACCCAGCTTTATTAGTTTTGAGTCAGACGTCAGAACGTGGATATTTTTGAAAAACTGAAACTAACCTTATTTTGTCCTTGCAAATTCACCTTGCCAGAAGAGCCCAATTTCCGCCTATGCCCTAGAATAGGTCTTAATTGTTTTTTGAGGAATTGAAAGAATAAAACGAATTTCTACTACTTTACACTTTTATTCTACAGATCGAAAGGAATGTTCAGTATGTTTTATTGAACATAGAATTACACATTTATTAGGAAATTTCTGGAAGTATACCTTAAATAGGTTTATATTCGAATCAAGAAATGTCTTTACTGAACGGAGTAATGATCAAAGTAATACCAATACATTAACTTTTTTCAATTTCTTTCAAAAACAATTAATTTTTATTTTCTTCCCTTCGCCCCCCTCTGCCCCTCCATACCCCTCTGCCCGTTCCTCCTCCTCTACCCCTCCATACCCCTCTGCCCGTTCCTCCTCCTCTACCCCTCCATACCCCTCTGCCCGTTCCTCCTCCTCTACCCCGCCATCCCCCTCTGCCTCTTTGTCCTCCTCTACCTCTCCTTCTTCCTCTTCCCCATATACGACCTATTTCGTCTAGTGTATAGATCTTCGGAAGATAGAAAAAAATGTTGACTAATATATAAATAATAAGAAAGTTAATATTATTCCTTCGAATTTTGAGCTGGGAATGAGAATGCGGTTTGTAAGTAGGTATGTTTGTTTATTTGTCCACTAAAAAATCCCAAATGAAACTGCTGAATGTTTTAATTTTTTGCATATAGGAAGAAGAGATAATAGAAAAGGTATTTATCGTGATACATTGGTAAGTATACATACGTTGACCTGAGGTAGAGCTATCCAAGAGGTGTCCAGAAAACCCATATGTGATAAGTCTAATAATCGACTTCATAGCTGAGATACAAGGTTCTTTATATATTCGTGAATATTTTCAATTGCTCATAACTTTTGAACCATCCAGTATAATCATTTGATATTTGAAATGTGAAACACACTTCCTGAAACTTCTCTGAACTAATCAAAAAATTCAGGTCCGTATCAGAAAAAAATATGGGACTTTTCGCAAGCTGAGATTCTCAACACCCTGTATGAAGGAATAATGGAATTTGATTAGAATATTTGGAAATTTTCAATTGGGATCAGTTAATTTTAGTGTCCCGCACGACATTTGACCCATCAAAATTTTTGTCGAAAGATTTAATTCGATAGTGAAATTCTTCTACAACGTATCGAAGTTGCCTGCAATAAAATCTGTAATGATCCAGAAAAGATCAAAAAAGCTATTAGACTTAGTTTGAAAAGAGCAATAATGTGCATCGGGAAACGGTGGCACGTTTGAGCAACTTTTATAATTTCTTTCGAATTTTTGATTGTTTACTCATTTCTTTTCTCACTGTTGATCATTTTGAATGAATTTTTCAAAATCCATAAGCTTCTGAAAAATTCTTGAAATCATTCAATAGAATATAAAAAGAAAACATAGGTTTGCTATAATTCCAACAGACAATTTTTCGAATTCAATCTCAATGCACGAAATTGTTCTGAAGTTAGTGGAATTTCACTATCGAATTAAATCTTTCGATAGAAATTTTCTGCTCTTTCCGAACATTTTGATCAAATTGCAATATCCCATCATCTTCCGAGAAGTACTATATTTATCTACTATGGGCCTAGATTTTTTGATCAGTTCAATGATGATCGATTCACCCATAGGAGTGCGTTTTACATTACAAATATCAATTGATAATACTAGATGGTTCAAAAGTTACGAACAATTGAAAATATTGGTGAATACATAAATCTCGGCTATGAAGTTGATTAGACCTATCATATATCAGTTTTTATGTATGTACATTTACCAATGAAACACCCTGTATGAAAGTATTAAATAGGGTTATTAAAGTTAGGGTATACTTACTATGCAATGACCCATCTCTATCAACGCTTGTTGCGCATTTAATAGTTCTCTTATCTGAAAAGACATAATAAAGATATAATACGAAATCAATTTATAAATTGAGAACTTCTTCTATATTGATGTTTTGTTTTTGAAAAGATATACACTCACATGCAAAATTAACGTAACAAGTAAATATTTCTCAAGTCTCATTTTTCCGCAAACACAGAGACCTCAAATCTTACCAAATATGAATTTATTACGTTTTTTTTTTGTAAGTGTAGATTATATATTGACATAAATTGATTTGCAGCGTGACCAAATATTATTTTCAGAATCTACCAAATCTTCAGCAGAAATCTACTTTTTTCTACCAAAGTCAATTACAGAAATCTACTAGCGTTTTATATTGGATTGAAAGAAAAAACTTTGATGTTTCGTGGAATTTATAAACAATATCGCATCAATTAACATTCGCCAAGCAAAAAAATTAACCCATTTATATAAATATATATTTGGAAATTTATTAAATAGAAAAACATAACAATTGAAAAGTATATCATCGACTTGAAATATTCTGAACAAAATTAACACATTTACTCTACACTAGCCTACCCTCTCTTCTCTGAAATACATCTTCAGTCGTAACGTTTTCATACAACTTTTCAGTTGAAGACATTAATTTTACCATTCTATTGTCATGTTGAAGATCGCAACATGAACTACATTGTTTCAGACCTTCTTTGGCATATAGTATCGATGAATAATTAACAAAATTTCGAACGGCCATATTTACGGAACCCCTGGTCGAATTTTGCCAAATAACGAACTTAACCGCGGCATTCGAGATTCGAACCTACTCTGAAAATTTCAAGTTTCCACCTTGTAGTTTTAGAAACCAATTGGAAAGATTTTGACAGCTGTCGAAGAAAATTTCAAACTAACGCGAAAATCCAGACTTCACGTCAGACCATTTTTTTTATCGACAATTCTCTAGAATTTTCTACGGTATCTATGGTCTTAGTGATGCGATCTGGACAAAATTTCTCATTTAGTTTGAATACATTATTCTTCATATATGTCCGAAATTTCTTCTCAATCCAATAAGTATTTTCGAAATTATCAGGAAAAATATAGTTTGAACCGCCATATTTACGGAACCCCTAGTATAATTGTGTTCATTGATGAACGTAACCGCGAAATTCGCGATCCGAACCTATCCTGAAAATTTCAAGTCCCTAGGCCTTTCCGTTCGAAAGTTGAAATTTTCTATGGTTCTGATCATGCGATCTGGAAAAAATGTAGCTCGAATATATCATTCTCAATTTGAATACAAAATTTCGTCACGATCAAATCCATAGTTTTGAAATTATCAAGAAAACTGAATTTCAAACGACCATATTTACGGAACCCCTAGTCTAATTTTGTTCATTAATGAACGGGACCGCAACATTCGAGATCCAGATCTATCCTGAAAATTTCAAGTCCCTAGGCCTTTCCATTACAAAGTAATATCTGCACGTAGCTTGAACTCGTCATTTTCCATCTGAATGCACAATTTCACTTCGATCGAATCAGTAGTTTCGAAGTAATCAGGAGAAGAAAATTTCGAGCGGCCATATTTACGGAACCCCTGGGCGAATTTTGCCCAATAACGAACTTAACCGCAGCATTCGAGATTCGAACCTTCCCTGAAAATTTCAAGTTTCTAGGTCGTTCCGTTCGAGAGTTATCGTGTATACGGACGGGCAGACTCGAATTTTTCGACGGATTCATCAGTGAGTCGAAATCTATCGATTGAGACCATTTTCGGTTCAAAATTCAATAAATAGAAACATCGTGACGAAATGATAAGCCCTAGTGTAAGTAGTACGAGCGCTCAAAAACATGAAAGCAAAATCAAATATTTATGAAACAATCGTCTACTTTATTTTAAAACGGATAGTGATTTAACAACTTTATTAAACTCTCTCACCTTCAAATTAAAGGTGACAATAATCACTAATTTTTCCTAACTGAACTATGTTGCCTCATATTCAAATGAACTGATATATGTATGTTTTTTCAAACCACTTTTTATGTTTTGTAGCATAGTCGCACAAGTGACACTTATGAAGAGTGCAGAGTACAGAATCTATATGTCCCCTTAGATGGGATTTCTGTTTTGCCATATAATCATAAGTGACACTTATGTCGTTTCAAATTCAAATGGACCGAATCTATATGATTTTTCAGAACCCCTTTTACATTTGTTGCATGTTCACATACGTGACACTTATGTTGCTTCAAATTCAAATGAACAGAATCTATATGTTCTCTGAGATGGGATTTATGATTTGCCACATAATCACATTGGTGACATTCATGTTGCCTCGTTTTCAAATAAACTGATCCTATATGTTTTTTCAGACTACATTTTCTGTTGGTAGCATGTTCACATAAGTGACACTTATGTGGTTTCAAATTCAAATGAACCGAATGTATATGTTCTTTGAGATTGTGTTTCTGAGCTGCAATATATTCACATAAGTGACACTTATGAGGCATCAAATTCAAATGAGCAGAATCTGTATGTACCTCGAGATCGAAATTCTGATTTGCAGCATAATAACATTGGTTACTCGCTTGCTGCATCAAATTAATTGCATAATTCATCAAGTACTCCGCCCTGTCATAAATTCCACTTTGGTCGACAGATTGTTCCGAAGTGTCAACATCTTCGACCTTCCCCAGATGAGTAAAGAAGTTTTTCCCATTTTCTGGATACTGTGCACTGAAACAAGTTGAAAAACATTCAGATTTCAACATTGAAATTCGTTTGATGCATTGAATTGAACAAGTAATAACAGTGATATTGAATGAATTGTCCCCTTTTGCGCGCTTATTTTTATGAACCAGAGAATTATTATTTTGCCCAAATGTCTGTGAGATTCGCAGATGAAGATCTCGAGGTTAATTTCTTTTCTCATTTTGAAAGGAGAAAAGATTTCCAGCGGTGTTGAAGTTAACATAAAGCACTCAGGTAATCCAGAACATCATCATCGTCACTATTCGTTTGGGATACTGTGAAAACATTCACAGTTTACAATAGATCACGATTTTCACTATTTCGAGAGTTTTACATAACCATTACCATGGCTTCTTCAAGTGAGATATACCAAGTTTATTGTAGCACCTGCTCGGAATATATACACAATTACTGAAAGGGTAGGGAAAAATAGATAAGGTTCGTTTCATGAGACCATATTTCCCTAATCCTTGTATTATTAGTTTCTCGTTAGCATGTCATTATGGATGCACAAATTCATTCATTCGAGGAGAATTGTTCAACTCTATTTGGTCGTAAGGCAAATTAGGTGAACCTTTTTGTTCATTAATATCCATGTGTTCCAAAAGATTTGCGTTGTATATCTTTACTTTCAATATGCAATCTTTCACAATCATGAGTAAAGCAATGCTTTACAGTCAATGAGTGTCTTGCGAGATTTGAATTTGTTTTTCCGTTAAAGAAAGAACTTCCGTGTTCCCTAATTCTTTTTTCAAAGGTTCTACCAGTTTGGCCGATATGAAGAGTTTTCCAATAGGAATTATACAATTTAAACATTAAGGAAAACACATAAATTTTTCAGCGAGACACCATTTTCTTTTATTTGAAAGAAATCATTCAAATGACCACCACGACTTCTCCGTACGAACTGCATTCTGCCAACCCAAACTTTCATCACATTTTTAAATAAATTTGGCTGTATTTCATCAATAGCACATTTGATGTTGATTTTTAATTGCTCAGTTTTTGTTGGATTATCAGCATAAATTGTTGACTTAACATGTCCCTGAAGAAAGAAATCACAAGATGTTAAATTTTCTTGTGTGCGTGCAGTTCTTTGTCGTTCTAGTAATCTTGTATCGTTTAAAGAAAATTGACTTTCAAATTTGTCCACAATACGAACGGTGAGTCGGTTAACCTACTGAACACAAATGACATAAGAAATGTCAAAAATTATACTGTGTTGCCATTATAACCATTTTAAATTGTTATATCCCTATTGGAAAACCTGTTATCAGCCACATCAATTCAACATTTGCAAGGTGTTAAGGAAATACTTTTACTTTTCCTTCATTCGATCTTGCCCACAATCCATTCATATTACTCTAAAAAATTTTTGTTGCTTTTCTAGTGAGAATGTTTATGTAGTTACTAAATTTCAATTGTATCGATGGAGTTTGTGCTTAAGTCCATTTATTTGGTGGATTTCTGACACTATCGGCGAGGTTTTAGTTTTTCATTCATAAGTTTTTATCGTGTAGATCTAGAATAAGAATGCACAGTGTACTCCCTATTTTTATGAATCCTGCTTCTACCATGCTTGCTCAACTTTAGAAGATATGGGCGAGTTTAAAATCCCTCAACTTTTTGACTGCCATATGAGTGAAGAGGTAATCAAAATTGGGGTAGAATAATAGAAAGGTACTAACTCATCAGATTCATCATTTATCTCCTTTTTTATATCGAAGCAGTTTGTTTCTACCATCTTACAAATACGTCGCTTTTGGAGAAATCCTAAAATAAAAATTACAAAAGTTGAATGTGTTATAAACAAATAAAGTAGTTGCGAAGTAATGAGGGCTTTCAATAGTATTTTATTAATTCGGCATAATAATATATCCGTACCTCAGAGCAAAAGGGTATTAAGTTCAAAATTTAAATTTTCGGGTTTTTTGGCTCACCTACATTTAAATTTCGCGCTCTATTCAGTGGTCTATCTTCGAGACTATTGGACTTAAAATAACATAGTATCAAGTCCTTAATCACAGGATTCCTCTTAATCACAACGCGAATCAAACGAAAAATGCAAGTATTTTACGCTCTCCTGTAAAACTCACATTTTGTGACTTAATACTCTTTTGCTGTGAGGTACGGATATACAAATGGTGTACCAATAAAACATTCAACATGAGTTGAGGTGATAAATGGAGAGAAGGCAAAGCTAACTGATGAAAATAGATAGGGAGATTCAAAAAATTCATCAGTGCACTGGGAGGCTGAGTTGAACTTATGAGTGTACTCACGTTTCCAAATATCTATATTATGTCTCTCACTGAATTATTGTAGAGCAGTTCATAAATATTCACAGTATTGATAATGAAAATTACACTCAAAAGAAATTTTGTGTATTCTTTCTTAGTAACAGTCCATACACTACTTAAGTTAAGTTGTCTAACCATAGAATAAAGATTTTAACTTTCACTGAATTATTGTATTCGCGATTCCAAAGGTGTAAACGCTCTCTGCCGGCAAATTCCCGAACCTAGAAAACGAGTATTATTTTTATATTTCACTGCTTTTAGGCCAGATATTTTTATTTAGTGCTCCATTTTTCGTGTGGAATTATTATCGATTTTGACATACTTAAAATTAAAGAAAGGAATTTGTTATTTTGTCCTTGCAAATTCACCTTGCCAGAAGAGCGCAGTTTCTGCCTATGCCCTAGAAAAGGTCTTATTTGTTTTCTGAGGAATTGAAAAAATAACACAAATTTTCAGTACTTTACACTTCTATTCTACAGATCGAAACAGTTTTATTGAACATAGAACCCTGAAAAACACCTGAAATAATCCGTTTCACCCATAGACGAATAATGAAATTTTATTTTTTGTAATTATAATTATTTTTTTTATTATTCTCCTATGGTCTAGACAATAAATATTTATTCTTCAGCAAAATTTGTTCGAAATTTATCATTTTACAAATTAAATTGAACTGACGTGCAATCATTGAATTCATCGCCAGAGTGGTCTCCCATCCAGGTGCAGGGAAGAGCTTCGAAATAATCGAAAGGAGGCGCATTTAATCGTATTCACCCGGTTCGGTCCACCTCTAAATCAGTATTTTTTTCGACAATTTTCACGTGAATTTCTGAAAAATTAGAAACAAAGATTATCGAACGAAACACAGATTCTGTGAACCGAACCGGCCGACTTTAGGACAAATAATTGCATTTTATTTTTATGAACTCAACACCGGATCAGAAAAACTCAATTTTATGTTCATGTGGAACTGCTGTGAAGCTGAATTTTATCGATGCCTCGTATGTAGGCTCAAAATTTCAGGAGGATATGGAGTCCCCTAATTTAATCCTTTAATACTTTTGTAATGATCTGCTTTATTAGTTTTGAGACAGACATCAGAACCTGGATATTTTTTAAATACTGAAACTAACTTTATTTTGTCCTTGCAAATTCAACTTGCCAGAAGAGCGCAGTTTCTGCCTATGCTCTAGAATAGGTCTTATTTGTTATCTGAGGAATTTGATAGATAGATCGATAGATCGAAACAGTATGTTTTATTGAACATAGAATACACATTCATTACAAAATTTCTCGAAAATATGTTTATACTTGAATCAAGAAATGTATTTACTGAACGAGGATAATGGAATCACAATACAAAAAATCTAATATTCATGTAACAATCGTCTATTTTAAAACGAATAGTGATTCAAACAACTTTATTGAACTCTCTCACCTTCGAATTTGAGGTGTGACAATAGTCACTAATTTTTTCTAACTGGATGTTCATATTCAAATGAACTGATTCTATATGCTTTTTCAATTCACCTTTTATGTTTGTAGCATAGTCACATGAGTGACACTTATGTGGCTTCATATTCAAATGAACAGAATCTATATGCAATTTGAGACGATTTTTACGATTTGAAGCATATTCACATAAGTGACACATATGTTGCTTCAAATTTAAATGAACTGATTCTATATGATGTTGGAGACGATTTTTACGATTTGATGCATATTCACATAAGTGACACTTATGTTGCTTCAAATTCAAATGAACCGAATGTATATGTTCTTTGAGATTGTGTTTCTGAGCTGCCACATAATCACACTGGTGACATTTATGTGGCCTCGTTTTCAAATGAACTGATTCTATATGAAGTTTGAGTTTGTCTTTCATATTCGATGCATATTCACATAAGTGACACTTATGTAGTTTCAAATTGAAATGGACCGAATCTATATGCTTTTTAAGAACCCATTTTATATTTGTGGCATGTTCACATAAGTGACACTTAAGTTGCTTCAAATTCAAATGAACAGAGTTCATATGTCCTTTGAGATGGGATTTCTGAGCTGCAACATATTCACAATGGTCACATTTATATTGCTTCAAATTTAAATGAACAGATTCTATATGTTTTTTCAGACTACATTTTCTGTTGGTAGCATGTTCACATAAGTGACACTTATGTGGCTTCAAATTCAAATGAACCGAATGTATATGTCCTTTGAGATGGTGTTTCTGAGCTGCAACATAATCACACAGGTGACACTTATGTTGCTTCAAATTCAAATGAACAGAATCTATATGTTCTTTCAGATATCTCTTCATGTTAGTAGCGTAATCACACAGATGACACTTATTTGACTTCAAATTCAAATGAACCGAATGTATATGTGCTTTGAGATGTTGTTTCTGAGCTGCAACATATTCACATAAGTGACACTTATGTTGCTTCAAATTCAAATGAACAGAGTCTATATGTACTTTGAGATGGCATTTTAGAGCTGCAACATATTCACAATGGTCACACTTATGTTGCTTCAAATTCAAATGAACAGAATCTGTTTGTACTTTGAGATTGGGTTTCTGATTTGCAGCATAATCACATTGGTTACCCTCTTGCTGCTTCAAATTCATTGCATAATTCTGTTCAGGTAAGTAACCATCTTCAGACTTCACTAAGTACTCCGTCCTGTCATAAATTCCACTTTGGTCGACAAATTGTTCGGAAATGTCGACATCTTCGATCTTCCCCAGATGAGTAAAAAAGTTTTTCTCATCTTCTAGATACTGTGCACTGAAACAAGTTGAGAAACATTCAGATTTCAACAGTGAAATTCTTTTGACGCATCGAATTGAACAAGTAATAACAGTGATATTGAATGAAATATGTTCCATTTTGCGTGCTTGTTTTTATGAACAAGAGCGTTATTATTTTGCCAAAATGTCTGTAAGACTCACAGATAAAGAATTCGAGGTTAATTTCTTTTCTTATTTCCAAAGGAGAAAAGCTTTCCAACAGTGTTGAAGTTGTCATAGAGCATTCAGGTAATCCAGAACATCATCATCGTCACTATTTGTTTGGTATATAGTGAAAACATTCACTGGGTTACAAGAGATGACGATTTTCGCCATAACCATGGATTCTTCAGGTGAGATTTTCTAAGTTTATTGTTGCACCTGCTCAGAATATATTCACAATTACTGAAAGGGTAGGGGGAAATAGATAACGTTTGTTAGAGACCCTATTTCCCTAATCCCTGTATTATTAGTTTCACGTTAGTATGTCATTATGGTTGCACAAATTCATTCAAGGAGAATAGTTCAACTCTATCTGGTCGTTAGGCAAATTAGATGAACCTTTTTGTTTAATAATTTCCATGCGTTCCAAAAGATTGAGTTGACTTATCAGTCAATGAGTGTTCTGCGAGATTTGAATTTGTTTTTCCGTTGACGAAAGAACTTCTGTGTTGCTTAACACTTTTTCAAAGATTCTATCGGTTTGGCCGATATGAAGAATTTTTCAATAGGAATGATACAATGCGAACATTAAGAAAACACATAAATTATTCAGCGAGACACAATTTTTTTTTAATTGAAAGATCATTCAATTTTTGTTGATTTTCTAGTGAGAATTTTTATGTAGTTACTAAATGCGTCATTTTTCATTTGTATCGATGGAGTCTGTGCTTTAGTCCATTTTTTGGTGGATTTCTGACACTATCAGCGAGCGTTTCGTTTTGCACTCACAAGTTTTCATCGAATAGACTAGAATAAGAATGCACAGTCCACTCTCTATGAATATGAATCCTGCTCCTACCATGCTTGCTCAACTTTAGAGAATATGGGCGAGTTTTAAATCCCTCAACTATTGAGACTGCCATATGAGTGGAGAGGTAATCAAAATTGGGGTAGAATAATGGAAAGATACTTACTCATCAGATTCATCATTCATCTCCTCTTTTATATCAAAGCAGTTCGTTTCTACCATCTCGCAAATACGTCGCCTTTTGAGAAATCCTAAAATAAAAATTACAAAAGTTGAATGTGTTATAAACAAATAAAGAAGGTGCGAAGTAATGAGGGTTTTCAAGAGTATTTTATTAATTTGAGACAGAATAATGTATACAAATGGTGTACCAATAAAACATTAAACATGAGTTGAGGTGAAAAATGGAGAAAAGGCAAAGCTAACTGATGAAAATAGATTGACAGATTCAAAAATTCATCAGTGCAATGGAAGGAAGAGTTGAACTTATGAGTGTACTCACGTTTCCAAATATCTGTATAATGACTCTCACTGAATTAAATACATGAAAATTAAAAGTATTCATAATAAAAATTACACGCAACAGAAATTTGCCCTTAACCCTAGTAACAGTCATAGAATATTGATATATAAATGTAACCATAGATAAGGGATTTTTACCCTCACCAAATTATTGTAATACAATACAAAAAGATTTCCTCAAAAGGAATTGTTGACCCTTCTATATAAATGAAAATCATTTAAAAGGTTATTTATGACCATGGGACAATGTATTCATTACCAAAGTAATATAAAGCATATATTCCGTTCTCCTTGGGTTAAATCCATAGACTAATAATAATTCTTATTAGTCTATGGTTAAATCCATAGATATTCTATGGTTATGTCTTCTGTCAACAATTTCGTCAATTTTTATTGAGGGCTGCGGCTGAGCGCTGAGGTAAGTTTTAGTAATAGTACTACAAACTAGAATAATTCAGTGAAGAAATCATCATACAAATATAAGGGAACGTAAGTACACACATAATTTCAACTCCATGTTCCAAATTGAATGTATTCATGTTTCTTTCTGCATCTTTCAGTATCTTATTTCTTCTTCCATCCCAGTAGTGATCTGGATCTATTTTTTGATCAGGCCTTCTCCCCCCTTTTCACCTCAACTTATTTTTCAATGTTTCTTTGGTACACCATTTGATTTGATTATCATGCCTTAAAGTCATAAAATACTACTGATAGCCCTCGTCAATTCGCACCAACTTCATGAGATGGTATCACTTTCGAGATATACATACAATTATTATTTTAGGGTTTCTCACAAAGCAGTGTACATGTGAGATGGAAGAATTGTACTGCACTGATATAAAAGAGGAGATCCATGATGAATCTAATAAGTAAGTATTGATATGATTTTTGTTTTTCTAAAGGAAAAATTTATTCAATATAATTATACTCCGTTCAAAAATTATTGACATTGAAGCAGGCCTTGAAAGTCCAGCCGAGGCCATATTTCTGGTTACAAAAAGGATATAACTGTTCACTTTCATCATTGAAATAAAACATACAAATAAAGGGCGGTCCAACGAACTGTCAGTTACCTGTTGTCAAAAGTGGGGAACATATTCGTTTGTTTTGAACTGAGCTGAACTGAAAGATGCCAGCATTGTTTATTTTTGACATAAAACATGATTGTGGGAATTGTCCAAAATCAGGAGGTCGAAGTGGATATCCTCTATTAGAAGACATGATTGGACTGAATCAAAACTCAAATATGCCAGAGTTTTGAAGACCAAGAAATAAATCAATTAAAAATAATACATATTATATTTATTGAAAACAAATCATGAAAAGTTTAATAATTGAAAGAAAATCATAGTACAACATTTTCATGTACAAAAATATGAAATTAACAACTATTTGTTGGATCAATTGATCAAATTTTATTATAAACTCAACATTGGTACAGATGAAAGTCCTACACATATCATATATACAGAACACTGGCGGAAATAACTGCTGAATCTATGAAAACCCTGCCTCACGTCCTGTTGTTGTTAGGCGGGAGATATACTGATCAATTCCAGTCATTTTAATAGCACAAGACTGAAGATACTTAGAATTCAGAACTAATCGATAAGAATTCAAAATTGTTTGTTAAAATCATCAAACCAAGGTCTTTATGGGTTAATGTTTTCTGGTTTCCTAATACCAACCAAATAGTCTATTACCAATATTTTCCACAGCCTCCCGAGATGTCAATAGTTCTTGAACGGAGTTTAGATTTTCACTGTCCTCGCCTATTCAATAAGGTTCATCAAACCGATTTTGCTGTTAAAATGACAAGGATTTAACATGTTTCAGTGTACATTTTCTTGGAAATGGTGAAAACTTTTGGAACCGCCAGGCGAAGGTTGAAGATGTTGAAATTTCCGAACAATTTATTGACATCAGTGCAGTTCACGAGGGGACCGAGTACTTAGTGAAGTCTGAAAACGGAAACTTACCCGAACCGAATTATGCCAATCTCCAATTGAATTTGAACACACATGAGTGTCACTCATGTGAATATGCTACAAACAGAAAAAGTGACCTGATAAAACATATAAATTCTGTTCATTTGAAGCAACATAAGTGCCACCAATGTGAGTATGCATCACATCGTGAAGATAAACTCAAACTTCATGTAGAATCAGTCCATTTGAAATTGAAGCCACATAAGTGTCACTTATGTGATTATGCTGCAGCTACCAAATACACCCTCAAAGAACATATGGATTCTCTCCATTTGAATTTGAAGGAACATCAGTGTCACCTATGTGATTATGTTGCAAATCGAAAGTCATATCTTAAATTACATATAGAGTCTGCTCATTTGAATTTCAAGCCACATAAGTGTCACTTATGCGAATATGGTACAAACATAAAATGTGACCTGACTAAACATATAGATTCTGTTCACTTGAATTTGAAGCCGCATAAGTGTCACCAATGTGATTATGTTGCAAATCAGAAATCCAATCTCAAAGTACATATAGAAACTGCTCATTTGAAGTTGAAGCCACATAAGTGTAATTTGTGTGAACATGCTACAAATTCAAAATGCGATCTGAAAAAACATATAAATTCGGTTCATTTGAAGCAACTTAAGTGCCACCAATGTGAGTATGCATCACATCGTGAAGATAAACTCAAACTTCATGTAGAATCAGTCCTTTTGAAATTGAAGCCACATAAGTGTCACTTATGTGAGTATGCTGCAGCTACCAAATACACTCTCAAAGAACATATGGATTCTCTTCATTTGAATTTGAAGGAACATCAGTGTCACCTATGTGATTATGTTGCAAATCGAAAATCCTATCTTAAATCACATATAGAGTCTGCTCATTTGAATTTTAAGCCACATATGTGTCACTTATGCGAATATGGTACAAACATAAAATGTGACCTGACTAAACATATAGATTCTGTTCACTTGAATTTGAAGCCGCATAAGTGTCACCAATGTGATTATGTTGCAAATCAGAAATCCAATCTCAAAGTACATATAGAAACTGCCCATTTGAAGTTGAAGCCACATAAGTGTAATTTGTGTGAACATGCTACAAATTCAAAATGCGATCTGAAAAAACATATAAATTCGGTTCATTTAAATCTGAAGCAATATAAGTGTCACCAATGTGATTATGTAGCAAATCAGAAATCCGCTCTCGAGGTACATACAGATTCTGTTCATCTGAACTTGAAGCCACATAAATGTCACTTATGTGAACATGCTACCAACAGGAAACGCGATCTGAATAAACATATAGATTCTGTTCATTTGAATTTCAAGCCACATAAGTGTCACTTATGTGAATATGTTGCAAATCGGAAATCCAATCTCAAATTACATATAGATTCTGCTCATTTGAATTTTAAGCCACATAAGTGTCACTTATGTGAATATGTTACAAATCGGAAATCGAATCTCAAATTACATATTGATTCTACTCATTTAAATTTAAAGCCCCATAAATGTCACTTATGTGAACATGCTACGAACGCAAAATACGACCTGAAAAAACATATAGATTCTGTTCATTTGAATTTGAAGCCACATAAGTGTCACTTATGTGAATATGCATCACATCGTAAAGACACACTCAAACTGCATATAGAATCAGTTCATTTGAATTTGAAGCAACATAAGTGCCAACAATGCGATTATATTGCAAATCAGAAATACACTCTAAAACGACATATTGATTCGGTTCATTTGAATTTGAAGGAATACAAGTGTCACCTATGTGATTATGATGCAACTCGGAAATCCCATCTCAAATTACACATGGATTCTGCTCATTCCAATTTGAAGCCACATTAGTGTCACCTATGTAAATACGCTTCAAATCGTGAATCAAACTTCATATATCATTATTCTATTTGAATTTGAATAGAGAATCCCGAAAATTATAATATGATATAAATATAATCATTAGTGCTGTACTCGTCGTACATGAGTTATTTTCATTTTACTCAATATTCATTTTGATCACTTTTGTTATGTATAGCCTTCATAAATGTTACGATTATTATTAGATCGAAATAAAAAATTTAATTGATTACTTTTTTCTGGACATTTTTCTGGGTATTTATTCACCTGTGTATATTTTGTTTGTTAATAAATGAATAAATAAGAGTTTGAGGAAGCGATGACGGTTGAAGAATAACAACAAAGGGTCACTTAGTTTATTCTTTTAATAATACTAGTCGAATAACTACTATATGTAATCGTTGTAGATTTCAGGTAATATTAAGGATATTCATAAGCTGCTTCAGTTTCGTCATTATTTTCATCATCTTAAATTATCATTGACCAACTGTATCATGGAATAGAGCCTCATCTGGTTGAGAACTTTAGATCCACTCTTCACTCATTATTATCAGTTATACATCTTGTGTATCAACAGTATTTAACCACTTGACGACCACGATCTTGGCCAAAGATTATTGAGAGTAAAAACTCAGGGTTTCCGTACGAACTTTTGCGCCGTTATATTTTCACATTTATTTAAAATCGTTCATGCAAAACGGACATCTGCGCAACGCTTGTTTACAGTAAACTACTCGAGATTACAGAATGAAACTCAAAAAAGAAGAGATCTGTGGTCACCCCTCGAAAAAGATGAACACTCTCTTATTTAATAGGGAAAAATCGCGGAGTGGGCGACATCTACTTTTAATCGTTTGAACTACCCGAGTGATGAACAACAAACGTATGTGTGTTTAAATGGGAAAAGTGTGAAATATTTGTATGATTTTGAGTCATTTATGTATCGAAAGTGATATATTTAGATGATAATTTATGGACAATTATTTCAAATAAACTGTATACGAGCTGAAAATGCAGCGGATTGTAAGAGGTAATGTGGGAATAAGATCACGAAAAATGTGCTCTGTTCCTCAATGCTCATCACATAGTTCTTCTGAAATTTCTTTGCAAAAATTGCCGTTGAAGCCCAAGTCAGTTAAAAAATTGCAGACAATCTTGAAGATTGGGAAACGTATCTCAAAGAAGTTGTTACTTAGCAGCAAGCACTTCCTGAAAGATGATTTTTTTTTCGTAAGTTCAATAATTTTCCATTATATAGTGGTCATTTGCTATGACATTCACGTTCACCCACATAATCAAAAAAGTCAGAACTGGTTATCTCGACTTTCACAGGCGTTATTATTAATTCCGCAATCTTATAAAAAATATTTGATTGACTTGTTATGAAAGACAGTATAATTCGGCCCGACATCTTGTGATTTTCAGCGCCATCTAGCGGTACGAGTTCTTTTCCTATAGAGGTTTCCTACCACCATATTATGAAAAGCGAAGATGAGAGAAATCTACTAAAATCTACCATATCAACTTTGCAAAATGTAGATACTAAACACCAGATAGCGCTAGTGACTGTTTTTGGAATTTTTGTAGGTTACATATCATAGATTTTCGAATACAATAAAATGTTCATAGATGTATAATTTTCCTTAAAATTTCACAAAAATATTTAGTAAATATAGAATTATTCAACAAATCCTTTGTATCAGAAGGATACTGAATTTCAACTATAACCAAAGACTTTTTTCCATTTGCTATAACCATTCATGCGCAAAATCTAACACAAAAAATTAGGTTATTATGTTTTTTTTGACGTTTACTTCTTCTTCTATCCTTTAAATGTGCTTGGCTTCCGCCATCTACACAAGTAACCATCAAGATGTTTACTTACTACGAGAGAGAGCACAGAGTTGGTACTAGGCACGTGAATTACTCACATAGAATTTCATAAATTGAAGAAGATGATAATATTATGCAGTTACGACAAATAGAAATTAAAATTTATAGTTGAAATGAACTTTATGGTTTAAAATATGAAAGAATGACCATCCAATGCTTTGAAGTCAAAGAAGGTGAAAATCTACTCCCAAAAATTTACCTACCATAGGTTGCCTGAAATCTACGAAAAAAGTAGATTTCTGCTACATATGGTCACACTGGTTGTCTATCTTCCGATCCGGGGGTGGATCGTTATTTGTTTCAGCGTTGCCGAACCTACCGATTTTTCGGTATTTCTACCGATTTGAAGAGTGATCTCCCGAAATACCGAAAACTGAGAAAGATCTACCGATTTTTCAATTTCATCGATTTTATGTCGAAATTGAATATTTCACCGAAAAATGAAAAATTTCTAATAATTAGATAGGTAGACAAGATATATGAACGCATCGCAATTTCGTTCGATCCACTTTATTGGTCCCAATGAGATCCCGCGTACCTATACTTGCGATTTAGGTACGTAAAATAGGGTTTCCCAGGGTCGTTCTCACTCGATTCACATATTTATGAAAAGAGGGATGCTCCATCCACGTTCCTTTTTGACGATTGTTAGTGTTAGGCGGAGGCGATAAAAAGGGCAATTAAGAGTATTAAGAGGCTTATCTTTGTGTTCCGAGACGTTTTAGAAGTAAAAAAGGAATAGGTATAACCAAATAATATTTGATAAGGTTCTGCGAATAGAGATGCCAATAAATAATTTGAGAAAACCCAAAACCCAGTTTTCCAAATCTTGGAGACCAATAATATTCTGTTATTGGTCAGTATTCTGAATTTGACAAACTTTTTTGTATGAAGAGTGGGAGGAATTTTTCACCTTACACACAGATTTGTTCAAATAAGTCAGTTAAACACCGTTTGAAATTGAGTCTTGAGTATTGTATAGAAAGAAATTGTATTTTATTTAAGTATACCTATGTTATTCTTGTTTCGAATAAAATGCATTATTGTATAATTAAATTTTCATTTGTTTATGTTTGGTGTTTATTGAAATTCTTGGAAAAATCTTCATTCTACCGATTTCCCCCCAAATCTACCGATTTTGCGCACTCATTTCTACCGATATTGGGTTCAGGCTTTCGGCAACGCTGATTTGTTTCATGTGTCGATGGCGAGCAGCCTAGGATAGTTTAAAGAATAGGAGGAAGAAGAAGAATAAACGTAAGCTTTGCTTATCTCTATAGTTTTGGAAACACAGAAGATATATAATCCATGGTTTCATCAAAGAGGAGTCTTTGGTTTCATGGTTATCTCTTCTTGACAAGAAGTTCTTGTCAACAATAAACATATTTCAGTTATTGTACAATTGTACTATAAACTAGAATAATTTAGTGAAAATCATCATACAAATATTTGGGAACGTGAGTGCACATAATTTCAACTCCACAGTCCTAGTTGAATATATTCATGTTTCTTTCTGCACTTTTTAGTATCTTGTTTCTTCCTTCCATCCCAGTCGTAATCTGGATCTATTTTTTTTTAATCAGACCGGTAGGCCTTCTCCCCCTTTCTCACCGCAACTTATTTCATCAACTTCATGTGATGGTAACCCTTTCAAGATATACAATTATTACTTTAGGACTCCTCCAAAAGCGGCTTAGTTGTGAGATGGAAGAAAAGTACTTCTTTGATATAAAAGAGGAGATTTATGATGAATCTGATAGGTATGTACTGATATGATTTTGTCTTTACTTATTTTTTTTTTAGTTATATGCTTCTAATGATTTGGAAAAAATAAACCTACAGATTAGGTATTTAAATGTTGCTGCCAAAAATGACAATTCGATTTTATCACATTATATTATTTAAAACCCTATTTCTTGTGCATAGTAATCATCAAAAAGCCTAAAAAATGTTTCATGTTTCAGTGCACAATTTCTAGAAAAGGTTGAGAACTTTCGGACTCATCTGGGAAAGGTCGAAGATGTCGACATTTCCGAACAATTTGTTGACAAAAGTGGAATTTATGACAGGACAGTGTACGTAGTGAAGTCTGAAGATGGTAACTTACCTGAACAGAATCATGCCATGAATTTTAAAAAGCATGAGGGTCTCCAGTGTGATTTTAGAGCAAATCGGAAATCCAATCTCGAAGAACATATAAATTCTAAGCAATTGAATTTAAAGCAACACAATTGTTACCAATGTGAATATTCCTCACATCGTGAAGATAAACTTAAACTTCATATAGAATCACTTCATTTGAAATTGAAGCCACATAAGTGTGACCATTGTGAATATGCAGCAGCACAGAAAGCCCACCTCAAACTTCATATAGAATCAGTTCATTTGAATTTGAGACAACATAAATGTCACCAATGTGATTATGTGGCAAATCAGAAATCCCACCTCAAAGGACATATAGATTCTGCTCATCTGAATTTGAAATCATTTAAGTGTCTTCAATGTGATTATGCTGCAGCTACTAAATACACTCTCAAAGGACATATAGATTCTGTTCATTTAAAGTTGAAGCAACATAAATGTGACTTATGCGAATATGGTACACACAAGAAATGTTTTCTGAAAGAACATAAAGATTCTGTTCATTTGAATTTTAAGCCACATAGTTGTCATTTATGTGAATATGTTACATATCGGAAATCGAATCTCAAATTACATATTGATTCTGCTCATTTGAATTTTAAGCCACATAAGTGCCACTTATGTGAATATGTTACAAATAAGAAATCGAATCTCCAGTCACATATTGATTATACTCATTTGAATTCCAAGCCACACAAATGCCACTTGTGTGAACATGCTGCAAAAGCAAAATTCGATCTTAAAAGACATATAGATTCTGTTCATTTGAAGTTGAAGCCAAATGAGTGTCACCTGTGTGATTATGCTGCTAACACGAAAAGTCATCTGAAGAAACATATAGATTCTGTTCATCTGAATTTGAAATCATTCAAGTGTCTACAATGTGATTATGTTGCAAATCAGATATCCAATCTCAAATTACATATAGATTCTGTTCATTTGAATTTGAAGCCACATAAGTGTCACTTATGTAAATATGTTGCAAATCAGAAACACACTCTAAAACGACATATAGATTGTGTTCATTCAAATTTGAAGCCTTATAAGTGTCCCTTATGTGAACATTCTGCGAATCAGAAACACAATCTACAACTACATATAAAATCTGCTCATTCGAATTTGAAGCCACATTAGTGTCGTTTATGTAAATTCTCATCAAATCGTAACTCAAACTTCATATATTATATCGATTCATTTGAATTTGAATAAAGAAAACTGGAAATTATAATACAAGGTTGAGCCATTTCAATATGTTTAACAACCACAAAAGTTTTCCCATTATCAGGATACTTCAGGCATTTGGTTGATATCTTTGTAAAGAACGAAAAACTGTTGAGAAATATTCGAAAAATTATTTCTATTTCAGTGTTACTTGAATATATATTTCCATCTCACCTAATTTTGTTTGATATAACTTTTGTCATGTATAGCCTTCATAAATGTTACATTGAATATTAGAACAGAATAAAAGTTTTGTAATTTATTCATTTGGGGGCATTTTTCTGGGTATTTGTATACCTGTGTATGTTCCTATTGTAAATAAATAAGTATTACCAAGAAATCCAATCTCAAACTGCATAAAGATTCTGTGCATTTAAAGCTACATAACTGTCACTTATGTGGAATATGCATGCCATCGTGAAGAGAAGCTCCAATTGAGGTTAAGGAGTTGTTAGTGCAGAATTTAACTTACTCAACCATGTTTGAACATCATATGAGAGAATTCTCACCAGTCGACCTGTTGCCGTCTATGGAACAACTGTATAAATACGAGATAGAAAGGGGGTTTTTGCACTGCCCACTTGGACTTTCCACCTTCCTTTTAGTACTCTGGAATAAATTTGAGATTTTCTTGTTTTGAGTGCTAAAAATATGTGTTTTGAATTTCCTATTTTCCTCTTCTATTCTCTTCTCTCTTCTATTTAATCAAGTGTTATTTGGGTTGCATACACAACGTAGATTCCTTAAACCACGATCACGATATTGACCAAAGATTATTTAGAGCTTTGAATAAAGAAACAAATGAAGGAGCATTAGGCCTGAAAAAGTGGTACCAAACTGGTTGTTGCGTATGGCCGACTCGTATTTCCGGTTTGCAGTGGCGTAGAGTATTTTAGTAGGGTAGAAACTAGAAAACTTCCATTCATTTTGGTTGTTATTAATGCTTTCAAATATTGTTCGAAGAATATTTCTCGAAGCTTTCTGTGTGAGCTCTCTCGCAAATCAATAAAACTGTATGAGGAAGCCAGATGAATTATACCATTATTTAATTTGCATTAATTACTTAATTTCCATTTTCAAGGATGTAATGGACAGTTTCAATCATGAAATAAAATGAAAAACAAAGGAGGAGGATGAATAAAAGAATAGAAAGTGTATGAAGATACATTCATTGCCCTCTAAATAAAATTAATGTTGTAAACATACTTCTGATATTTTCACCTCCTACTCCTCCTCCTTCTCACAAATTAAAATATAAGCGATTCTCGTTGTGAATTATGCCATACAGACACATTCTCGGCTCAGAATTTACAAAATACGATTTATTATAATTATATGATGAAAACTGAAAAATACAAAGACCAATCTCAACCTTATCCATGTTACGCCCATGTGCGTTTATTTACGTCGCTGGTGGAGAAAGACAGGAGATCCAGCACATAGATGAGTCATAAACGGCCGTTCGATATGGCCTGTGGTTCTTTATTCAAAGGATTATTCAGAGTTATTATTTTCCGTTAATAGGAAAAAATCACGAACCGCGAGATGGCGCTGAAAATCACAAGATGTCGGGCCGAGATAGCTCAAAATTATTTTGTCATTTCTGATTTCTGTCTTCCTTAACAAGTTAATCAAATATTCTTCCGTATATCGGCTGCATTTTCGGCTCGTATACAGTTTAGTTGAAACAATTGTCCATAAATTGTCATCTAAATATATCATTTTCGATACATAAATGACTTCGAAAACAGTAATATAAGTTGGATGTTATAACACTCGCTTATAATATGAAGTTATTCGACTAGTATTATTTATAACGTATTACATGAACCCAGAGATTGTTAAAAAATGTAAAAGTGTTAAAGCTCGTGACTTTTAATTAACATTGATACAAGGAGTCCTCTAGAATTCACTATAGATAATAACACAATATTTGTGTGTGAAGCACTTCGTAATTATTAAGTATATTGAATGCTCAGAATTAACTCACTGCGAAATCCAAATGATTGCTTTGTGGATACAAGCAAGTTGAACGATCAAGCCGAAAGCATGAAATAAAACAATGCAAACAATCAACGAAAGAATAGGCACCAATACCAATCACATGTTGAAAAGTCAACAATATAAAACAGTTAGAAGGTAAAATTGAAGGTACAAAAAAGTGACAAAATAATTAATTGTTGTCATTTATTTTATTTAATTAATGATCATAGGAATACAAAAACGTATTTCAACTCAACACAGTACTCGCATATTACAATGAAAATAAATTAATCATACAAACATAGCACCAAATATAAGCATGTGATATCAAGAGTAACAAAAACAAACGAAATACTTCTTACAAACTAAAATATAGGATAAGCAGATACATTTCGGATCATACTGGAGGGATCAGCATCGAAAGATTCTGAATTGAATGTATTCAGGATTATACAAATTGGATAGTTTTGGGTAACGTTTAGCCGACGAAACGGTACATCAAACTTAACAGATTTGTCTGTAGATTTCTGCCCCTGATGAACCGATGCTGATTTTCAATTATCATTTGATTTACATTTATGAACGATAGACTCGAATTGTTGGAAAAGTTCACCATGATATATTCATATAAAACAAAACAAAAATTGTTCTAGATAAACTAATAAGCATGCCAACAAATCAATCCATGTAACTCCAGAGAACACCAAATCCATCATTCGCTACTACTCATGATAGATTCCTATCAAAGTCATGAAAGATTATAAAATCGTATTGCCTCTCTGGGATATTTCCTGATGAACTGAAAATTGCCATTGTCAAAGCATTATTTGAGGGCAATGGTTCTGAAAACAATGTGAGTGGGTATAGACCTATAAGACTCTTATTTTCTTTCTCGAAAGCATTTGAAAAGATTCTAGTAAACAGGTTCAAGAAGTTTTTCTTCAAATTCAAAGTTTTCACTAAATATCAGCATGGTTTCATGAAGGATAAAAGTACTGAGTCGGCAATTTTTGAACTTATTGGCACCTTACTAAAAACTCTTGAGAAAGGTGAAATTTCCTCAACTGTACTGTTAGACCTCTTTAAAGCTTTTGATTGTGTCGATCATAAGCTTTAACTTCATAACACACATATATCAGAGATAATCAGCTCAAACTTATTAAAAGCTAATAGAAAACATAAGGTTCTTATTAATACCCAAAATGGTGGGAAATCATTACCTGTCATGTATGAAAATATGCATTATTTTGAAGAATACCTAAGTAAAAACAGAACACGTGGAATTGAACCCTTCCTGTATCCTGTGCATAGCCTTTCCCTCACTGAAACGGGAACACTTTATAATTGTATGAGGCTATTTTACTTTCCTAGGAGATTTAAGACTTTTGATTCAAGGTTATAACAAATTTAGAAAGAATATTCATGAATTCATTTTGGATATAGAGCCGTATGGATGTTGGCGAATTTTCAGCTTTTTGTAAACGAATTTAATTTTTGACTTGTTTTCTTTATTATGTTGTTGCTTCTATGTTATTTCGGAAAATATGTGTTCTATGCAATTTCGGAAAATAAAGATTTACATATTATTATTACTGATGATACTTCAATAAGTTTAAACCGGTCTATTCGAATGAAAAGAATCCATATGTCGTTTGAGGTTAGATTTCTGAGCTGCAACATAATCACAATGGTCACATTTATGTTGCTTTAAATTCAAATGAACAGAATCTATATGTTTCTTCAGTGTATGTTTCAAGTAAGCAGCATAGTCACACAGGTGACACTTATGTGGCTTCAAATTCAAATGAACAGAATCTATATGTGTTTGCAGATTATATTTTGTGTTTGTAGCATATTCGCAGAAGTTGCACTTATGTGGCTTCAACTTCAATTGTGAGTCGAGATTAGATTTTTCAGTTGCAGCATTATCACATAGGAGATCCTTGTGTTGATTCAAATATATTGCATAATTCTGTTCAGATAAGTTACCATCTTTTTCCTTTGCTAAGTACTCTCTCCTTTCATGTATTTTATTTTCTTCAACAAATTGTCCGCAAATGTTGACATCTTCTACCTTCTCCTGATAGGAACAAAAGTTCTCACCATCATCTTGATTCTGTGCACTGCATAGCCTTTCCCTCACTGAAACGGAAACACTTTAAAATTGGATGAGACTATTTAACTTGTTTCCTAGGAGATTTAAGACTTTTGATTTAAGGTAATAACAAATTTAGAAAGAATATTCATGAATTCATTTTGGATATAGAGCCGTATGATAGTGGCGAATTTTCAGCTTTTCGTAAACGAATTCAATTTTTGACTTTGACTTGTTTTCTTTATTGTGTTGTTGCTACTATATAATGAAATAATTACGGAATTACTGATGATACTTAACTAAGTTGAAACCGGTCTATAGTTGCGAATGATGATTTAGTTTATCTAGAACAGTTTTCCTTTTGTTTCATCACATGTAATTTAAATCTTCAGATAAAGAGCCAGTATATTATTCTAATATTTTTTGTGATTTGATCAATTCGAATGAAAAGAATCTATGTATATGTCTTTTGAGATAGGATTTCCGAGTTGCAGCAAAATTACATTGGTGACACTTATGTGGCTTCAAATTTAAATGAACTGATTCTATATTATGTACTTGGAGACTTTGTTTATGATTTGATGCAAATTCACATAAGTGACATAAGTTAATTTGGAGCAAAACATCTGAAACTAAGTAAAAAAAATTCTATTCGACAGAAGTTTCTGAGAGTTCCTAAATAAAGAATTTTGTTGAAAACCATCCAAAACCATTTTTCCAGCTTAAAACTAAAAATATGTATAGAACCTACCATCTCCTAACATCTCAATTCCAATCAAAAGAATTAAACACAATGTCATACAGCATATCATAATCATCTTCCCACCTTCCCAACCCCTCTAGAGCGTCAGTTATTTTCTTTCATGCATTCTAGATGCCTCTAGGAAAATATTATACCCTGCCCCTCAAAATTAATGTAAAAACAAACAAAAAATACTAGACTAGGTGAAAAATTTTATCTTTAAGCAATTTGTAACTCTGTATATTTCCCATAGTAGATATCTCCTATATATAATGCTTATAAAATTTAAAATTAAGCAACTTTTGAAAATTAAAAAAGTTATTTTCTTTCCTCAAATTCATCTTCGCTGAGCTATACTGACGAGACTTGAATAAGTAGACAACGGTCTATAGTTGCGAATGATGGATTTGGGGTTACATGGATTAATTTGTTGGCTCGCTTATTAGTTTATCTAGAATAGTTTTCCTTTTGTTTCATTACATGTAATTTATCTTCAGATAAACGGCCAATATATTATTCATATATTCCTTGTGATTAGATCAATTCGAATGAAGAGAATCCATATGTCGTTTGAGGTTAGATTTCTGAGCTGCAACATAATCACAATGGTCACATTTATGTTGCTTCAAATTCAAATGAACTGATTCTATATGTACTTTGAGACTTTGTTTATGATTTGATGCAAATTCACATAAGTGACACTTATATTGCTTCAAATTTGAATGAACAGAATTTATATGTTTTTTCAGATCATTTTGTATGTTTGTAGCATATTCACACAAGTTACACTTATGTGGCTTCAAATTCAAATGTTCAACATCCATATGTAATTTGAGATTGGATTTTCGATTTGCAGCATAATCACATTGGTGACACTTATATGGCTTCAAATTCAAATGGATCGAATGTATATGTGCTTTGAGATGGGATTTCCGAGCTGCAACATAATCACAATGGTCACATTTATGTTGCTTTAAATTCAAATGGACCGAATATATATGTGCTTTGAGACGGGATTTCCGATTTGCAGCATAATCACATTGGTGACACTTATGTGGCTTCAAATTCGAATGAACAGAATCTATATGTTTCTTCAGATGACTCTTTATATTAGAGGCATAATCACACAGGTGACACTCAATTGGCTTCAAATTCGAATGAACCGCATCTACATGTTTTTTCAGATCATATTGTATGTTTGTAGCATATTCACACAAGTTACACTTATGTGGCTTCAAATTCAAATGTTTAAGGTCCATATGTAATTTGAGATGGTATTTCTGATTTGCAGCATAATCGCATTGTTGACATTTATGTGGCTTCAAATTCAAATGAACAGAATCTATATGTTCCTTCAGAGTACTCTTCATGTAAGCAGCATAATCACACAGATGACACTTATTTGACTTCAAATTCAAATGAACCGCATCTATATGTTTTTTCAGATCATTTTTTATGTTTGTAGCATATTCACATAAGTTACACTTATGTGGCTTAAAATTCAAATGTTGCAGATCCATATGAAGTTTGAGACTGGATTTTCGATTTGCAGCATAATCACATTGGTGACACTTATATGGCTTCAAATTCAAATGAACCGAAAGTATATGTGCCTTGAGATCGTATTTCTGAGCTGTATCATAATCACAATGGTCACATTTATGTTGCTTTAAGTTCAAATGAATAGAATCAATATGTTTCTTCAGTTGGCTTTCCATGTTAGCAGCATAATCACACAGGTGACACTTATGTGGCTTAAAATTCAAATGAACAGAATCTATATGTTTTTTCAGATCATTCTTTATGTTTGTAGCATATTCACATAAGTTACATTTATGTGGCTTCAAATTCAAATGTTTAAAATCCATATGTAATTTGAGATAGGATTTTCGATTTGCAGCATAATCACATTGTTGACACTTATATGGCTTCAAATTCAAATGGATCGAATGTATATGTGTTTTGAGATTGGATTTCCGAGCTGCAACATAATCACAATGGTCACATTTATGTTGCTTTAAATTCAAATGAATAGAATCAATATGTTTCTTCAGTTGACTTTCCATGTTAGCAGCATAATCACACAGATGACACTTATGTGGCTTAAAATTCAAATGAACTAAATCTATATGTTTTTTCAGATCAGGTTTTCTGTTGGTAGCATGTTCACATAAGTGACACTTATATAGCTTCAAATTCAGATGAACCGAATGTATATGTTCTTTGAGATGGGATTTCTTATTTGCAGCATAATCACATAAGTGACACTTATGTTGCTTCAAATTCAAATGAACAGCATCTATATGTTTTTTCAGATCACTTTTCTCACTTGTAGCATGCTTCAAATTCAAATGAACAGAATCTATATGTTTTTGCAGATTACATTTCATGTTTGTAGCATATTCGCATAAGTTACATTTATGTGGCTTTAACTTCAATTGTGCAGTATCCATATGTACTTTGAGATTAGATTCTTGAGTTGCCGCACAATCACATTGAAGATCCTTGTGTTGCTTTAAATATATTGCATAATTTTGTTCAGATAAGTTACCGTCTTTTTCCTTTGCTAAGTACTCTCTCCTTTCAGGTATTCCATTTTCTTCAACAAATTGTTCGCAAATGTCGATATCTTCAACCTTCCCCTCATGAGTACAAAAGTTCTCAAAATCTCCTTGATTATGTGCACTGAAACAGGTGAAATATTGGTGGTAAATTTGACGAACTCATTCAAAGTGCTGATTTGAAAAATATTGGCTTTTTACTAAAGGGTAATGGGGAGTTAATTTATAAGCGATTAATATTTTATTCCATTATAAAAAGGTACTTACTCATCAGATTCATCATGTATCTGTTCTTTTATATTAAAGATGTTCATTTCTTCCATCTTACATATTCGTGGCTTTTGAAGAAGTCCTAAAATAATAAATTCAAATATTGAAACCGTTATCATCACATCTCTCTTCCAGAATTTCTACCAGCCCATTCATTGTTTATATTTTGGTAGCTTAACCTTTAGAGGTACGAAACTTTCACTTTATTAATAACTTATATTTGAATTTTTTGAATTATAAATTTCATCACTATTTGAATTAAAAAAAAAATTACAGTTGTGTCATTGTTCTTCCGAAAACTTCCCAATCATAAGAAATGTGACAAAATTATCTTGAAAAAAAATGTTATTAGTGAAAGAAAAGCATTTTAAATGAGCAAAAACTATAACGTCATATCATGTTTCTAACTTAAGAACGTAACTAAATTATGTTATGCAGATCAGGTGGCTTACAATAAAGCTAACTCAAAAAAATTATTTTCTAAACAAAAAGTAGTCAGTTATTTCTGAAACAACGTATTGAAGAACGATTCATGAAATTTCGGAATAATATTTGCTTCCAACATACTTTTCAGATATAGTTTTTTATTTTCTTATATTTCTCTCTTCGAATCATAAGCTGGGTGTAGACTGATATTTTCCTGATTTGTTGCTCCCGAACGTCTAGTTCCAATAATTTTGACTGGACCTGATAGTCAGTTCTCTTCTTCATAGCTTGTTTTATAATGGTAACAAATACTTCCCTTAACAAACTGTGATTTTTAACTTCAGATACTTTAAACTGCTTGCCATCAGAATTTTTAGTAAAATTTAACCCAAGGCCTTCGCTTGATCGTTTAAGATCTATATAATCATCAAAATTCATTTCCTTCACTATGTAAGAATTCAGCAGCCGCCACTCGAAAGAGTAAGGATCTTAACAGTGCCCCCAGCATAGACAAGATGTCTATTAAAACGCAAGATACGTGCCGAAATCTGACAAATGAGAAGAGAGCATGCTCTTTCAATTTTCTTTCTCTACGTCCGACTTCAACTGAGGCTGTCGTGCGCCAAAGCAAAGCGGTTTGTGTTTTGTTTTATTTACTTTCTATAGTTCATATTTCGAGATTAGATTTTTGAGTTGCAGCATAATCATATTGGAGACCCTTATGTCGCTTCAAATATATTGCATAATTCTGTTGAGATAACCTACCGTCTTTTTCCTTTGCTAAGTACTCTTTCCTTTCATGTATTCCATTTTCTTCAACAAATTGTTCGCAAATGTCGACATCTTCAACCTTCCCTTGATGAGTACAAAAGTTCTCACCATCTCCTTGTTTCTGTACACTGAAACAGGTTAAATATTGGTGGTAAATTTGACGAGCTAATTAAAGCAATAGCCATCAAGTAATACGATGTGCTGATTCAAAAAATTTGGCTTTTCACAGAGGTACTTACTCATCAGATTCATCATATATCTGTTCTTTTATATGAAATATGTTCATTTTTCCCATCTCACATATACGTCGCTTTTGAGAAATCTAAAATAATAAATACAAATGTGGAAACTGTTATCATGATAAAAGGATATCAGTGGTATTTTATGAATGCAAGTCATAACATGAAAATGTGTACCAAAATACTGAAAAATGTAGAAAGAAACATCGATATATTCAACCAATTCATCAGAACACTCACATTATACTCACGTTTCCAAATATTTTCCAGATAACTTTCACCTATTCTAGTATAATAATTAGAAATACAGTGTTGTATTCATATACATTTCCCTCAAAATGAATAATTCACAAAAAGAAAAAGATCAAAAGAGCTGCACAGTACCAAAGAGTAACAACAACAGTTGTCTAATCTTTGACAGTACACACAAACTTCTGGCTTGACCGCTTGTGACGAATGACGGGTTGACTTGACAGTTCTCAAATATTATAATCAGGGTTACCAACGTAGGCGTTTTCCCCCTAGATTATTTGTCTATGATTGGAGTGCCTTATGCGCTAAAACCAAAGACTATATTTAGTATATTTCGCGTCTCGTCCTCTGGTCCTCTAGATCCAAAGAGGTCTTTGCGTCGGATTTGTTTTGGTTTTTTCACGAAAAATTCGGATTTTTCGGTGGAACGCCATTGGCAACACTGTTGGTCAGTTAGGTACATTGAATCTGAATCAAAGACTTCCCCTTTGATTGAATGCTCTTGTTGAATAGAATTAACTCACTGCGAAAACCAAATGATTGCTTTGTGGATACAAGCAAGTTGAACGATCAAGCCGAAAGCATGAAAGAAAATAATGCAAACAATCAACGAAAGAATAGGCACCAATACAACTCACATGTTGAAAAGTCAACAATATAAAACAGTTAGAAGGTAAAATTGAAGGTACAAAAAAGTGACAAAATAATTAATTGTTGTCATTTATTTTATTTAATTAATGATCATAGGAATACAAAAACGTATTTCAACTCAACACAGTACTCGCATATTACAACGAAAATAAATCATACAACCATAGCACCAAATATAAGCATGTGATATCAAGAGGAACAAAAACAAACAAAATACTTCTTACATTCCAAAATATAGGATAAGCACATACATTTCAGATCTCACCAAGAAACTTCAGCCTCGAACACCTCTTGAATTGAGCGAGAGATATACTGGAGGGATCAACATCGAAAGATTCTGAATTGAACGTATTCAGGATTATACAAATCGGATAGTTTTGGGTAACGTTTAGCCGACGAAACGGTACATCAAACTCAACAGATTTGTGTCTAGATTTCTGCCCCTGATGAGCCAATGCTGATTTTCAATTATTTGATTTACATTTATGAACGATAGACTCGAATTGTTGGAAAAGTTCACCATGATATATTCATATGAAACAAAAGAAAAATTGTTCTAGATAAACTAATAAGGATGCCAACAAATCAATCTATGTAAACCCAGAGAACACCAAATCCATCATTCGCAACTACTCATGACATGATTCCTATCAAAGTCATAAAAGATTATAAAATCGCATTGCCTCTCTGGGATATTTCCTGATGAACTGAAAATTGCCATTGTCGAAGCATTATTTAAGGGCAATGGTTCTGACAACAATGTGAGTGGGTATAGACCTATAAGTCTCTTATTTTCTTTCTCGAAAGCATTTGAAAAGATTCTAGTAAACAGGTTCAAGAAGTTTTTCTTTAAATTTAAGTTTTCACTAAATATCAGCATGGTTTCATGAAGGATAAAAGTACTGAGTCGGCAATTTTTGATCTTATTGGCACTTTACTAAAAACTCGTGATAAAGGTGAAATTCCCTTAACTGAACTGTTAAGGTGTGTACAGACATGCTCCGAATATCGTACCGAACCGTGTCGCGTACCCCGCGAGAGCGAATCAAATTCATCGCACGTAGAGGTGCAATTTGAATTCGTGAATTTGATTCGCTCTCGCGGGGTACGCGACACGGTTCGGTACGATATTCGGAGCATGTCTGTACACACCTTAAGACCTCTCTAAAGCTTTTGATTGTGTCGATCATAAGTTTTAACTTCATAAACTGACATATATCAGAGATAATCGGCTCAAATTTATTGAAAGCTACTAAAATAATAGAAAACAAAAGGTTCTTATCAATACCCAAAGTGGTGGAAAATCATTACTTTTCATGTACAAGAATATGCATTATTTTGAAGAATATCTAAGTAAAAATAGAACACGTGGAATTGAACCCTTCCTGTATCCTGTGCCTAGCCTTTCCCTCACTGAAACGGGAACACTTTATAATTGTATGAGGCTATTTAACTTTCCTAGGAGATTTAAGACATAACAAATTTAGAGAGAATATTCATGAATTTATTTTGGATTTAGAGTCGTACGATGTTGGCGAATTTTCAGCTTTTTGTAAAAGAGTTTAATTTTTGACTATGACTTGTTTTCTTCATTGTGTTGTTGCTACTATGTAATGAAACAATTTTGGAAAATAGAGATATATTAATATTACTGATGATACTTGAATAAGTTGAAAACCGTCTATAGTTGCGAATGACAATTTAGTTTATCTAGAATAGTTTTCCTTTTGTTTCATTACATGTAATTTAAATTTTCAGATAAACAGCCATTATTCTTATATTTCTTGTGATTTGATCAATTCGAATAAAAAGAATCTATATCCATGCCTCAGAGCAAAAGGGTATTAAGTCACAAAATGTGAGTTTCCAAGGAGAGCGTAAAGTACTTGCATTTTTCGTTCGATTTGCGTTGTGATTAAGGACTTGATACTATGTTATTTTCGTTATTTTAAGTCCAATCGTCTTGAAGGTATACTACTAAATAGAGCGCGAAATCTAAATAAAGATGAGCCAAAATACCCGAAAATTGAAATTTTGGACTTAATACCCTTTTGCTCTGAGGTACGGATATGTCTTTTGAGATAGGATTTCCGAGTCGCAGCAAAATCACATTGGTGACACTGATGTGGCTTCAAATTTAAATGAACTGATTCTATATTATGTATTTTGAGACTTTCTTTATGATTTGATGCAAATTCACATAAGTGACATAAGTTAATATGGAGCAAAACATCTGAAACTAAGTAAAAAAAATTCTTTTTGACAGAAGTTTCTGAGAATTCCTAAATAAAGAATTTTGTTGAAAACCATCCAAAACCATTTTTCCAGCTTAAAACTAAAAATCTGTATAAAACCTACCATCTAACATCTCAATTCCAATCAAAAGAATTAAACACAATGTCATACAGCATAACATAATCATCTTCCCACCTTCCCAACCCCTCTAGAGCGTCAGTTATTTTCTTTCATGCATTCAAGATGCCTCTAGGAAAATATTATACCCTGCCCCTCAAAATTAATGTAAAAACAAACAAAAAATACTAGACTAGGTGAAAAATTTTATCTTTAAGCAATTTGTAACTCAGTATATTTCCCATAGTAGATATCTCTTATATACAATGCTTATAAAATTTAAAATTAAACAACTTTTGAAAATTAAAAAAGGTATTTTCTTTCCTCCAAATCATCTTCGCTGAGCTATACTGATGAGACTTGAATAAGTAGACACCGGTCAATAGTTGCGAATGATGGATTTGGGGTTACATGGATTAATTTGTTGGCTTGCTTATTAGTTTATCTAGAACAGTTTTCCTTTTGTTTGATTACATGTAATTTATCTTCAGACAAACGGCCAATATATTATTCATATATTTCTTGTGGTTTGATCAATTCGAATGAAAAGAATCCATATGTCGTTTGAGGTTAGATTTCTGAGCTGCAACATAATCACAATGGTCACATTTATGTTGCTTTAAATTGAAATGAACTGATTCTATATGTAGTTTGAGACTTAGTTTATGATTTGATGCAAATTCACATAAGTGACACTTATACGGTTTCAAATTCAAATGAACAGCATCTATATGTTTTTTCAGATCATTTTTTATATTTGTAGCATATTCACATAAGTTACACTCATGTGGCTTCAAATTCAAATGTTCAAGATCCATATGTACTTTGAGATTGGATTTTCGATTTGCAGCATAATCACATTGGTGACACTTATGTGGCTTCAAATTCAAATGGACCGAATCTATATGTACTTTGAGAGTGGATTTCTGAGCTGCAACATAATCACAATGGTCACATTTATGTTGCTTCAAATTCGAATGGACCGAATGTATATGTGCTTTGAGACGGGATTTCCGATTTGCAGCATAATCACATTGGTGACACTTATGTGGCTTCAAATTCGAATGAACAGAATCTATATGTTCCTTCAGATGACTCTTTATGTTAGAGGCATAATCACACAGGTGACACTCAATTGGCTTCAAATTCGAATGAGCAGAGTCTATATGTTTTCTCAGATCATTCTTTATGTTTGTAGCATATTCACATAAGTTACAGTTATGTGGCTTCAAATTCAAATGTTTAAGATCCATATGTAATTTGAGATTGTATTTCTGATTTGCAGCATAATCACATTGGTGACACTTATGTGGCTTCAAATTCAAATGGAGCGAATGTATATGTGCTTTGAGAGTGGATTTCTGAGCTGCAGCATAATCACAATGGTCACATTTATGTTGCTTTAAATTCAAATGAACACAATCAATATGTTTCTTCAGTCGACTTTTCATGTAAGCAGCATAATCACACAGGTGACACTTATGTAGCTTCAAATTCAAATGTTCAGTATCCATATGTATTTTGAGATATGATTTCCGATTTGCAGCATAATCACATTGGTCACACTTATGTTGCTTCGAATTCAAATGAACCGTATGTATATGTGCTTTGAGATGGGATTTCTTATTTCCAGCATAATCACATTGGTGACACTTATGTGGCTTCAAATTCAAATGAACGGAATCTATATGTTCCTTTAGAGTTCTCTTCGTGTTAGCAGTATAATCACACAGGTGACACTCAATTGGCTTCAAATTTGAATGAGCAGAGTCTATATGTTTTCTCAGATCATTCTTTATGTTTGTAGCATATTCACATAAGTTACACTTATGTGGCTTCAAATTCAAATGTTTGAGATCCACATGTAATTTGAGATTGGCTTTTCGATTTGCAGCATAATCACATTGGTGACACTTATATGGCTTCAAATTCAAATGGATCGAATGTATATGTGCTTTGAGAGTGGATTTTTCAGCTGCAACATAATCACAATGGTCACATTTATGTTGCTTTAAATTCAAATGAATAGAATCAATATGTTTCTTCAGTTGACTTTCCATGTTAGCAGCATAATCACACAGGTGACACTTATGTGGCTTAAAATTTAAATGAACCAAGTCTATATGTTTTTTCAGATCAGGTTTTCTGTTGGTAGAATGTTCACATAAGTGACACTTATGTGGCTTCAAATTCAAATGAACCGAATGTATATGTGCTTCAAGATGGGCTTTCTGAGCTGCAACATATTCACATAAGTGACACTTATATTGCTTTAAATTCAGATGAAAAGAATCTATATGTTTCTTCAGTTGACTTTTCTCGTTAGCAGCATAATCACACAGGTGACACTCATGTGGCTTCAAATTCAAATGAACAGAATCTATATGTTTTTGCAGATTATATTTTAGGTTTGTAGCATATTCGCATAAGTTACACTTATGTGGCTTTAACTTCAATTGTGCAGTATCCATATGTATTTCGAGATTAGATTCTTGAGTTGCCGCACAATCACATTGGAGACCCTTGTGTTGCTTCAAATATATTGCATAATTCTGTTCAGATAAGTCACCGTCTTTTTCCTCTGCTAAGTACTCCGTCCTTTCATGTTTTCCATTTTCTTCAACAAATTGTTCGCAAATGTCGATATCTTCAACCTTCCCCTGATGAGTACACTCAACATCTCCTTGATTCTGTGCACTGAAACAGGTTAAATATTGGTAGTAAATCTGACAAACTCATTAAAGCTGTAACCATCAAGTAATTTGATGTGCTGATTTGAAAAATATTGGCTTTTTACTAAGGGATAATGGGGAATTAATTTATAAGAGATTAATATTTTACTTCATTATAAATATATACTTACTCATCAGATTCATCATGTATCTGTTCTTTTATATTAAAGACGTTCATTTCTTCCATCTCACATATTTGTGGCTTTCGAAGAAGTCCTAAAATAATAAATACAAATATCGAAACTGTTATCATCATATCCCACTTCCAGAAAAACAACGACTCAACTGCAAATTGGTCAATTTTCAGGAAATGCATTAAAAAAAATGTATCTCGTAAATTTGTTTTAGAACTTGAAGACACATAAAATTTACGAAAAGCACTGCCGTGAAGGCAGGAGCTTTTGAGCGCTCGTACATGCACCTTGTAGGTGGATTCGCATTTTCCAGTTTTAGAAATCAATTGAAGGAATTTTCGACAGCTGTCAAAAAAATTCTAAAACTTAGGCGAAACTCCAGACTTCATGTCAGTGCTTCAGCTGATCAATTTTTTTTTCGATAATTCGCTAGAATTTTCTTCGGTATCTATGGTCTTGGTCATGCGATCTGGACAAAATTTAGCACGTAGTTTGAAAACATTATTCCTCAGCTAGGTGCAAAATTTCATTCTAATCCGATCAGTAGTTTCGAAACTATCAGGAAAAAAATATTTTGAGCGACCATATTTACGGAACCCATAGTCTAATTTTGCTCATTGATGAACGTGACCGCGATCCAAACCCACCCTGAAAATTTCAAATTCCTAGGCCTTTCCGTTCAGAAGTTACAATTTTCTATGGTTTCTATGGTTCTGGTCATGCGATCTGGACAAAATTTCACATGTAGCAATATATTGCAAAATTCTGTTCAGTTAAGTTACCGTCTTTTTCCTCTGCTAAGTACTCTGTCCTTTCATGTATTCCATTTTCTTCAACGAATTGTTCGCAAATGATGACGTCTTCAACCTTTCCCTGATGAGTACAAAAGTTCTCACCATCTCCTTGATTATTTGCACTGAAACAAGTTAAATATTGGTGGTAAATTCGACGAACTTATTAAAGCTGCAGCCATCAAGTAATACAATGTGCTGATCTAAAAAATATAGGCTTTTCACAAAAGTACTTACTCATCAGATTCATCATATATCTGTTCTTTTATATGAAAGATGTTAATTTCTTCCATCTCACATATACGTCGCTTTTGAAGAAATCCTAAAATAATAAATACAAATGTGGAAACTGTTATCGTGATATAAAGTATGAAGTGATAAAGGATATCAATGGTATTTTATGAATGCAAGGCATAACATGAAAATGTGTACCAAAGGAAAAAAATTAGGGAGAGAGTACGGACCGAACTGATTGAAGAAACAAAATACTGAAAAATGCAGAAAGAAACATCGATATATTCAAGCAATTCATCAGTACACTAGGGTTGCAGAGTTGATTTAATGTTGAGATTATACTCACGTTCCCAAATATTTGCCAGATAACTTTCACTGAATTTCACCTATTCTAGAATAATAATTAAAAATACAGTGTTCGTATTCATATAAATTTCCCACAAAATGAATAATTCACTGCGAACAAACTTCAGGGTTGAGGTTGACACTGTTGACAGTTCTCAATTACTCAATTATAATAATCAGGGTTACCAACTTAGGGGTTTTCTCCCTAGACAGGGAAAAATCATGCACCGCTAGATGGCGCTGAAAAGAACAAAATGTCGGGCCGAATGGTGGTCAAAATTATTCTGTCTTTCATAATAAGTAAATCAGATATTTTTTATAAGATTGCGGAATAAATAATAATGCCTGTGAAAGTCGGACATCTTTGATTATGTGGGTGAACGTGAATGTGATAGCAAATGACCACTATAGGCTATAGGATAGAAAATTATTAAACTTACGATAAAAAAATCATCTTTCAGGAAGTGCTTGCTGCAAACTAACATATTCTTTGAGGTACGTTTCCCAATCTTCAAGATTGTCTCCCATTTTTTAACTGCCTTGAGATTTAACGGGAATTTATGCAAAGAAATTTCAGGAGGACTATATGATGAGCATTGAGGAACAGAGCACATTTTTCGTGATCTTATTCCCACATTACCTCTTACAATCCGCTGCATTTTCAGCTCGTAGACAGTTTATTCGGAACAATTGTCAATAAATTATCATCTAAATTTATCACTCTCGATACATAAATGTCTCAAAATCATACAAATATTTCACACTTTTCCCATATAAACACACACACGTTAGTTTGTTGTTCATCATTCGGGTATTTCAAAGGATTAAAAGTAGATGTCGCCCACTCCGTGATTTTTCGCTATTAGGACTCGTTTAAGGTAGAGTTCTTGTTCTTTGTTGCATTCAACAGAAAACTGTAAAGCCGGTAATCATTCAAGCGCATATCTTTCGATCTGGGGGTGAATCGTTATTTCTTTCATATGTCGATGGCCAGCAGCCACGGTGTAAAAAAGAAAAAGTACATATGTGGTTTTTGGTTATCTCCATAGAGAATCAATTGTTATCTCTTCTTGTCAACATGTCAACAATTTTTATGGAGGCAAGTTTTAGTTATTGTACTACAAATTAAAATAATTCAGTGAAAATCACCATACAAATATTTGGGAACGTAAGTACACACTACACACATTATTTCAACTCCAGATTCCTAACTGAATGTATTCATGTTTTTTTCTGCATTTTTCAGTATCTTGTTTCTTCCTTCCATCCCAGTATTGATCTGGATCTATTTTTCAATCAGGCCGGTACGCCTTCTCCCCCTTTTCACCATAAGTTTATTTTTAATGTTTCTTTGGTACATCATTTGATTTTGAATTCATAAAATACTACTGAAGCTCTCATTAATTCGCAACAACTTCATGTCACGGTAAGACTTTCAAGGTATACATACAATTATTATTTTAGGACTTCTCAAAAAGCGGCTTATATGTGAGATGGAAGAAAAGTACTGCTTTGATATAAAAGAGGAGATCCATGATGAATCTGATAGGTATGTACTGATACGATTTTGTCTTTACTTATTTTTTTCAGTTATATGCTTCTAATGATTAAAAAGAAAAAAAACCTATAGAACAGGTGTTTAAATGTTTATTTCTTGAATTTCAATTGTCAGACGTTCTTAACTCGTTCAACGGCAGTGGTCGGCAAAATGAACCACCAAAACGGTCAGTAGTTGTCTCTCTCTAGAATTCTCATTTTCCGTTCCCTTTGTCATTGGCTTGCTTCTATGAACAACCTGCAAAAAAGTGGCAGGTGTAACCTTGGAAGTTTATTGGAACGACAGATGGATGTTTCAACTTTTATGTTCTTCGGTGTTAAAACACTTTTTGAAAATGCAACCAAATATATAGTCTACTTAGTCCTCCCCTCCTTTTCAAAAAAAAAAATTCAATGTAATTACATTTTCACTGCCTTAAAGTTTTCAATAAGGTTCATCCAATCAATTTTGCTATTGAAATGACAATGATTCAACTTGTTTCAGGTCACAATTTTTAGAAAAGGGTGAGAACTTTGGGACTCATCTGGGGAAGGTTGAAGATGTCGACATTTCCGAACAATTTGTTGACAAAAGTGGAATTCATGACAGGACTGAGTACTTAGTGAAGTCTGAAGATGGTAACTTACCTGAACAGAATAATGCCATGAATTTGAAAAACCACAAGGGTCACCAGTGTGAATTTACTGCAAATCGGAAATCCAATCTCAAAGATCAAATAAATTCTGTTAATCCAAAGTTGAAGCAACATAAGTGTCACCAATGTGAATATTCATCACATTGTGAAGATAAACTCAAACTCCATATGGAATCAGTTCATTTGAAATTGAAGCCGCATAAGTGTCACTTATGTGATTATGTTGCAGCTACTAAATCCAATCTCAAAGGGCATATAGATTCTGTTCATTTGAATTTGAAGGAACATCAGTGTCACAAATGTGATTATGTTACAAATTGGAAATCCAATCTTAAAAGACATTTAGATTTTGCTCATTTGAATTTAAATGCGCCTAAGTGTCACTTATGTGATTATGTCGCAGCTACTAAATACATTCTCAAAGGACATATAAATTCTGTGCATTTGAATTTGAAGGAACATCAGTGTCACCTATGTGATTATGTTGCAAATTGGAAATCCAATCTTAAAAGACATATAGATTCTGCTCATTTGAATTTCAAGCCACATAAGTGTCACTTATGCGAATATGGTACAAACAGTAAATGTGATCTGACAAAACATATAGATTCTGTTCATTTGAAATTGAAATCGTATAAGTGTCTTCAATGTGATTATGTTGCAAATCAGATATCCAATCTCAAAGTACATATAGATTCTGTTCATTTAAAGTTGAAGCAACATAAGTGTCACCAATGTGATTATGTTGCAAAGCAGAAATCCACTCTTGAAGTACATATAGATTCTGTTCATTTGAATTTGAAGCCCCATAAGTGTGACTTATGTGAATATGTTGCAAATCGGAAATCCAATCTCAAATTACATATGGATTCTGCTCATTTGAATTTTAAGCCACATAAGTGCCACTTATGTGAATATGTTACAAATCGGAAATCTAATCTAAGGGAACATATTGATTCTATTCATTTGAATTCCAGGCCACATAAATGTCACTTATGTACTCATGCTACAAACGCAAAATACGATCTGAAAAAACATATAGATTCTGTTCATTTGAAATTGAAACCACATAAGTGTCATTTATGTGAGTATGTTGCAAATCAGAAACACTCTATAAAACGACATATAGAATCAGTTCATTTGAATTTGAAGCAACATAAGTGTAACCAATGTGATTATGTTGCAAACCAGAAATCCGATCTTAAAAGACATATAGATTCTGCTCATTCAAATTTGAAATCACATTAGTGTCACTTGTATGGTACGAATCAAATCATAACTCAAACTTCATATTATATCATCAGTTTATTAGTATTTGAATAGAGGAGATCTGGGGAATAATAATATAAGATTGAGTCATTTCAATATTATGATTAACAACTCCAAACATTCTCCCATTATCGGAATACTTGACATTGACATTACTTCAAGGATTTGGTTGATATCTTTGTTCAGATAGAAAAAACTGTTGAAAAATATTTGGAAAATTATTTCTATTGGCGTGTTAGATGAATATGTATTGTCATTGCACCTAATTTTGTTTGATATTACCTTTGTTATTTATAGCCTTCTCAAATATTACAATGATTACTAGATCAGAATAAAAGTTCTGTAATTGCAATAGGAGGTGAAAATATCAGGAATATGTATACAAAAATTAATTTTATTTTAGAGGGCAATGAATGTATCTTCATATATTTTCTATTCTTTTATTCATATTCCTCCTTTGTTTTTCTTTTTAGTTGATATTTGCAACTGTCCATTACATCATTCCAAATGGAAATTAAATAATTAATGCAAATTAAATAATGGTTCAATTCATCTCGCTTTCTCGTAAAGTTTTATTGAGTTGCGAGAGAGCTCACATAAATATTCTTTGATCAATGTTTCAAAGCATTAATAACAACTAAAATGAATGAAAGTTTTCTAATTTCTACGCTATCAAAATACTCTACGCCACTGCTATCCGGAAATACGAGTCGGCCATATGCAACAACCAGTTTGGTACCACTTTTTCAGGCCTAATGCTCCTGTCTGTGGTTCTTTTTTCAAAGGCCAAAATCTAAAAGAAGATTCAACTCTGTGACCAGAAGTCATGTTTTGACAGTTCCTTCAACAATTGCGTTCTGTGATCATTATCGAATATTAATAAATTTTCTCGTTGCTCCTGTGCGTGGAAACTTCGAATATGAATATATAAAAATTGTCACCATTGCGTCCTGGTAATTTTCATCGGCCGTTATCTCCAGAGAATCCAAACTAGATCCTTTCGAAAATGGCGGAGAAATCAGAATCTATCGTTTTTACGCCACATTCAGCTGAAACATATATCGATAATTATGTGAAGAGAGAGATTAAAACAGAAGAGGTGGGAACAACTGAAGAGTGTATATATGTGAAAGGAGAATTATCACTTAACTATGCGTGAGTGTTCACCATTTCATAAAATATTAATGATCGAATAAAAAACCCCCAACATACAATCTGTATTCCCAAATGGAAAGTATTCTGGTGGTTTGTTAAAACGAATGCAACTGCACATGGTGTAAATCCTGGACTTATCCTTAATTGAAATTGATCATGTAAAGAGTTTTTTAATCGATGATTTCATTACCGAAATGTACAAATTTACCCTTGTATAATACATTCTTTCGTTATTATTGATGCTAGTCTGTTCAGTGGAGAGTTATTTTAGGCTATTTGCATGGAGGTGTAAATACATTAAACACAGATACAGATCTGTTAAGATGAAAATACAGGGTCTTTTTAATGAGCGTAACATCACAGTCGGCTTCAGATTATTGTTTGGAGCTCCTCACTTAATGTGAACTATGGGTATCACAGAATTTCGAAACTGACAGCCGTTATTATTTTAATGTCGATTTTTATTCAAATTCGTCAACATTCTGTTTTCAAATGACAATGACTTATTATTTAGAACAAAACACATTTATTGTGATGTCCTATTATTGTTACGGTATATTCACCAGTGGTCAATGGATTTATTCTACGGAGGAGAGTAAAAATGAATATCTGGCGAAATATCTGGATGTTTAGATTCACAAATCCTCTCTGAAAGCCCACATCAGAGCTGTTCTAAAAAGATTCATTCAGACTGGGAACGTCAACAAGGGATAATCGACAGGAAGACCCAAATTTCTGAAGAAGTTGTTGAAAGATTTTAGAACACGATTTGACAAAAATCCCACAATAAAGTATTAGATATGGGGAAAACAACACTTACCTGTATATTTTAAACTATGAGCTAACTTCACTTTAACATTTTCTCTTTATATTCCACAAAATGCATAAACTTGTCTAGAGTGCAAACGGCGCATTTTGTCGAGTGGACAAAGTGAGACTCTTCGAAAGAAATGCTGAGAGTTGTCGGTATCTGCCGATTTCCAAACACTGAAAAAAAAAGGGTGAATTAACTCCACTTAATATTTGTGAAGAATTAGAGGAAGCGATATCGATTTTTACTCACAGAAGAAATACCACACTTAATAACAGGAATAAGAACTCTTTAGGTTCTTGCCATAGCTGCCTCCGTGTCTCTGCTTTCCAACAGAACTATTTTCTCCCAAACTTTCGGTACTACAATATTGAAATAAATATGTATAAATTATTATCCACGCAAACATTCAAACTTACAGATTCAGGTGTTCAGAAACTTAAAGTTCCGTCAATACTTCTTTGAGACCAAATATTTCCTGAAAGAAAACGAACCTACAAAGAGTAACATCAATAATAAATGAACAACATCTTCATTCTATCAAATACCAATTTTAAAATACCCACTTACAATTTTCTAATGTAACCAAAAACCCTTGAATTGTTGAAGATCTTAGAACACAAGTTGACAAAAATCGCCAAATGTCTCTAAAAAATTATCTCTGCACTCAAGTTGAAGAAAAAGTTGTAGTAACGAGTAGCTAAGATATATTTTGTATTAGTAGTTCACTTTCAATGATAAAATGGCCCCCTTAGCTTTTCAACCGTGATAAAAACATGACTTATGGTGAACGCATGCAAACATAAGTTTCAAACTGTTTGATCTATTCTAGTGCCCAGACTGATGACGAGACCCCTGAAATCCTGAAGGTTGAAGACGTGGACATTCTTGAACAATCTATCGATGGAAATGAAGTGCATGAAAGAGTTACATACAATGTGGAAGGTGAAGCAGCTTGTGAATCTGAAAATATGAATGAAGAGAAATTTTTTTCGAAATGTGAGAGGATCGAAACTGCCAATTCCATTGAGGAAAAACAACTAAGTATCAATTCATTTGATAATGAACATGAACATTTCAATTCAAAGAAATATAGGTGTCACTCTTGTATTTACTCTACCGACAAGAAATCGGACCACAAGAAGCACATAGATTCAGTCCATTTGAAAATAAAAAACAATAAGTGTCACCTGTGTGACTACGCTTCAGGTAGGAAGGTGAGCCTCAAAAGGCATATAGATTCGGTCCATTTGAATTCGAAGGAACACAAGTGTCACTTATGCGATTATGCATCAGTTTATGAGGTGAACCTAAAAATGCATATCGATTCAGTCCATTTGAGAATAAAAAGACATAATTGTCACCTATGCGACTACGCTTCAGATCGGAAGATGAACCTCAAGAGGCATATAGATTCAGTCCATTTGAATCCGAATGAAAATTTGGATAAAGTTGATGAGGATTCAGTCCATTTGAATTCAAAGGAACATAAGTGTGATGAGGAAAACCTGAAAATGCATATTGATTCAGTCCATTTGAGAACTAAAAAAAATGAGTGCCACCTATGTGATTATGCTTCAGATCGGAAGATGAACCTCAAAAGGCATATAGATTCAGTCCATTTGAATTTGAAGGAACATAAGTGTCACTTATGTGATTTTGCTGCAGTTAATAAGGTGAACCTCGTAAGGCATATAGATTCAGTCCATTTGAATTTAAAGGATTATAAGTGTCACTTATGCGATTTCGCTGCAGTTTGCAAGAGCTCTCTCAATAGACACATAAAATCAATCCATTTCAATATAAAAGGACATAGGTGTCACTTATGCAATTATGCTTCAGTAAATGAGGTGAACCTCAAAATGCATATAGATTCATTCCATTTGAAAATAAAAAAACATGAATGTCACCTATGTGATTACGCTTCAGGACGGATGATGAACGTCAAGAGGCATATAAATTCGGTCCATTTGAATTTGAAGGAATATAAGTGTCACTTATGCGATTATGCTGCAGTTTCCAAGAGAACTCTCGATAAACATATAAAATCAATCCATTTGAGTATAGAAGAACATAAGTGTCTATTTTGTGATTATGCTTCAGGTAATAAAGTAATCCTAAAACGGCATATAGATTCAGTCCATTTGAATTTAAAGAAACTTGAGTAACCTCGTAATGCATATAGGCTCAGTCCATTTGAAATCAAAAACACATAAATATCACCTAGTTAACAAGGTAAACCTTGAATGGCATAGAGATTCAGTCCATTTGGATTTAAAGAAATTTTAGTGCCACCTATGTGATTATGCCTCCCTTCAGAAGAGTAACCTCAAAAGGTATATAGATTGAGTCCATTAAAAAAAAGAGAGAATGTAATGAATTGATAGTGAACAACATAATATGTAATACCCATGCAATTCTTTTGAAACGAATAAACTCGTAACTTTCACGAAATTATTTTTGTGCGTTTGTTTTCTCACATTACCTCTTACAATCCGCTGCATTTTCAGATCGTTTGCAGTTTATTTGAAACAATTGTACATAAAACATTCAAATATATTACTTTCGATACATAAATGACTTTAAATCATAGAAATAATTCATACTTCTCCCATATAAAAACACACACGTAAGTTTGTTGTTCACCTCTCGAGTATTTCAAAAGATCAAAAGTAGATGTCGCCCACTCCGTGATTCTTCCCTATAGATGGAGCTAATGGTTCAGTCACTTCACAGTGACCTTATACTTGTATTTACAGTGACTGGATATAGTCACTTTAAGTTACTTGTTCAGTCACTGTGATTCATTTCGTATTTGTAATGTAGAAATAGCATTTTCTTTTCTATAAATATTTATTTACTAATAAGGTATTTCATATTCACTTATAAAAATGGATAAAAACATATAAACAGAAATATATCTATTTTCCACAATTATGATGGTGTGATAGCGGCACCATTCCATTCGAAGAATTTTCCGATTCCTTTGCTTGGAAATTTCATTTTCAGTTAGTCTAAAACGCTAAAATCACATATTTACCAGAGATTCGACCGTAGTTCGGTCCCAAAACCTTCATTTTCAACAATAAGAATAGAGTTTGATTTTTGTACTTAACACTAATATGCACAAATATTACCTAACCTTATAAAAACCTATCTAAAAATCGTAGAAACTGTTTACAAAACTTAAAAATATATACAATGAGCAAAATTATTCACTGCGTTCCGTGAAAATCTACATTCTTCAATCAGTTGAATCGGATATTGAAGTGAATTTGGCGATTGAACAAATAGGAATGAGTATGTTTAATAAAAAAATTTGATGTTATCACAGTAGCACCAATATTTGTCGATACTTTATGAATTCGCAGGAAATTTTATATTTGCAGTTATGGGTGGTTTTTCATGGCTACAGACCGAGGGTAGCGATAAAAAAATTGATTCCTGAAAGACACGAACATTTTGAAAATCATCTGGTCTATTTATTCATTAATTTAAGTAGTCAAATAAGTGAAAAATTTTCGTCCACCCTGTCGATTCTAATAATGTGTTTTGTTTCTCTTAATTCTTATTAACGTTGTTCATGGGAACGTCCTTTTCTTTTTTGGTTTGCGTCCCCACGTGTCCAGGCGCTAGCTGCAGGGAACTCAACCTATGCGCTCCCCTCACCAATCTCCATATAGCCACGAGAAGAAGTAGCAATCCAACAGCTATCACTCCTATGGAGAGGGCGACGTGCGCCACTGGTGGCACTTTCGTTGCCAAGCCCATCAAGTTCGTCATTTGTTTAGGCAAACCGTCCAAACCCTGAAAAAAATTTGAAATAAATTGATGGAAATATTCAAGATTTGAACCGACTAGTTAGCCCTAACGCCACAAGATGGCACTACAATGAATAATTTACAAATCTTACTAGTATTGTAGAGTTTATATAATCAATATGGCCAAATTAATTATTCGATATGTATTGAGAATAAAGTCAAAACTGTTGAATTCTATTTGAATTGCAGCAAGCTGCATATGAGCATTTCGAGTCGTTGCCGCAAGATGGCGCTGTAAGCAAATTTCACCACCAATAACTCATTTAATGAATTTTATTTTCGACATATTTCATTTTCGTATTCCAATTTTTCTTTTATTTCACTTGTAACCATATTTACAATCATGTTTGAATTGAAAATGAAGTTATTAATTGTTAGTATCGGGGAGAGTTCGAAAATAGTTTACTCATATAACATTCACTTCGCCGTACCGATCTGTGTATAAAGTCTAAACTAAACTCTGCGAATATCACTCTGATCTCTCCTCAGGTGCGAATAAATCTTTCGCCTTTTACTAAAGATTTCCGTGGGGAGGGATAACTCAAATGAGTCTAAAGCAATTTTTGCAGGCTGATTGTTCTCAATCAGCCATTCTAATAAAGAAAATCAAATAATTTACATGTCTAAATGATTACTAACTAAGATAATAGCGAATTTTTGTGCTTTGTGGTTTTAAATAATTTTTCTCTGTACCTGTGTACCTACTAGTTGGTGTCAGAATTGGCTTTCCTGTGACTTTTTGTGGGTTTAAATAATTAAACTCAATCAATACAGATCTCTGTACCTAATAGTTGGTGTCAGAATTGGCTTTCCTGCGACTTTTTGTGGTTTTGAATAATTAATCTCAATAAATACAGATCTCTGTACCTAATATGTAGTTGGTGTCAGAATTGGCTTTCCTGCGACTTTTTGTGGTTTTTGATTCATTAATCGCAATAGTAATTTTTTTATCATATATCTTACCTCTTCGAACCACATGATGGGGAAGATTATGTCAGGGAATGTTGCTACTTGTTTGATGTCAACAACTTGTGATACTGCCAAGTTCAGTTGAATTCTGGCCTTGGCCCTCAATGGAGCCCCCATTAGCTGGAAAAAAAAAGGTTAATTGTAGAAAAATATGAAAAAAGGGGAAGGCGATTGATATAAGGGAAAGTAACTACATATAAACAGTTCCTTTTATGATATATTCAATATAATTCGGTGATTCCATCTTTTGAAGTTCATAAAAATAAAATGACAGAAATTAATAAATTCTGAAGTCCGTTTTGGTGCACAGCAAAAAAAAATGGGGTTTAAGGGATATATTCAATACTATTCGGTGATTCCATCCCTTGAAGTTAATGAAAATACAATGACAGTATATGTCATACTGACAATTGAACACAGAATAAAAAATTCTGACATTTCGGTGATTCCATCTTTCGAAGTTCATAAAATTATAATCACAGTATTTGTCCTACTGACAATGAGCATTGAAGGCCGTTTTGGTACATGGAAACGAGCGCGCAAAAGTAACTGAATTCACGTCAGTGCTTTTCTAATTTTTTTCGAAATCGAATGTCTTAATCTAAGGAAACTCATAGTTGACGAAATATGATATTTTTCAATCTGCTTGAAAAATGCTGAAATTTTGACATCTTAGTGTCAGTTGATTGAAAATTGACCGCTACCAACAAAATTCAGTGAAAGATTGGAATATTTCATGAAATTTTTTTTGTCTCTATTTCAATAATATTTATTTATGGGGAACATCATCTGTTTTTCAATGAAACAGTCGAGCTAAGTATTTGTTAACCTATCAATACTTTCGAATGTCATAATTATTCGAACTAAATGAGACACGTCACCGAACTTTCACGTTCAGCGGGTTGCCGATTCTCAATTTCGACTTATTGATCTAATATGGGATCTTTCAGTGCCTAATATTGGTAGTACTGTCTTATAACTTGCCATGTGTCCGGAATATGGTTGCAAATGTCAAACTTGACGGATTTCAATGCAACTTAATAAAAATCATATCTCCTAAACTACAAGTTTCCTAAAGGAGCGACCATTCGTTTCTTCTTTCAGGCTTTCATCCAAGAAAAAATCGTCGACAAAATCTGAGGTAAGCACTAAAATGAACGCGAGCCAAATGGCTTCAGTAGTTGAAAGTTTTTGCTAAGTTTGCTCAACAATCTGAAGAAACACATAGGAGTAAAATCGACGTTTATCCTAAACATACTTACAGGCTGAACGTCCAAGAAGAACATGTGCTTCTCTGGCTCCGGCGGGGAAATCCCCTCCACCGCCGTCCTGTACTTATCGTCGGCCATGTAGAAATGAGGGAACGATAGAAGAACAGGAGAATCTGGAAAGAAGAACGATTACAATCACGAAAAGAAACCAGCAGGTAAACACTCCTACCGTATTGACACAACGAAACGTTGAAGAACCCAGCCGGCGTGCAGGGCGGTCCATGCGGACAGAAGCAGTCGTTTTCCGGGTTCTCTTCGACGCCCGCGAAGACGTTCGACGGCGGGGAGAATCTGTATCCGGGTACGTCATCGTTGCCGACGATGTCCTTCAGATACCTGAAAAAAAAAAGGTCAGTTCGATATCCCCAACTCCAAGTCGATCAACTTACACAAGAGGAAGCTTCCTGCACAAATCCTTGTCGAACACGTAGAGAGTGGTGTTCTTGGTGATGTCCGGAGGGAAGATGGAACCATCGGAACCCTTGAGGCTGTTACACTTATCGGTCTTGTAATGGCTGAAGTGAGAGATCCCGTTGAATCTGTCTATCAGGCCGTACTGGGTGATATCGTCGGCTCCGGTGAAAACCGTAACGTTGTCTTTCGACGTTCCGTTTTTCTGCAAGAGAGATTGAGGTTAAAAAATTCTCTGAGGAAGTTTGAGTGTGGTTCTTACGTTGTACAAGAGTCCGAACTCTTCGTAAGGAAGTTTCTGTTCCTTCGGTACGACGTCTTTGGCCAGTTTCAACAGGGGATCTTCGTATCCCCACAGGAGTTGACCCACTGTCACCTCGACGAACGGTTTTATCTTCAAGATGTCCATGATGCTGGCCATCGCCAGCCTGAGGAACCTGGCGGCGTGTTTCGATTGCGAGGTGGCGCTCTGCAAGAAAGAAAGATACTCTCAAATAAAAGATGGAAGAAATTTCTTGAGTACTACATTAAATCTCCTGACCTAACATGTTAAATTCTTCTACCGACTATTATCACACCATTGAGATTAGGTCTGTTACTCGGCTATTGAAAATTTATCTACAAGCTTTATACTCCACAATTCTGACTTGGAAATATCGTACCCACGTCGATATTTAAATACCCTTATCTTCTCGTTCTCGATAAGAAACTTTTCAAGGAAAACTTTAGCGAAATACTGCGATATATTTTTCTCTGAGAATAACCGTAACTTTCTGCCACTATTAATGAAGCACTGAATGAACAGAATCGATTGAAACTTCGAAATATAGTGGTAATTGAAATTAAACCCGTTTTAAATCTTTTATCTCAAGAATTGTCCCAATTGGTTCCTGGTTGAAGGAATTCAAAACAATTTCATCCTAATATTGTCTCTTAAGAAGCCTTTTTAAAACCTTTATAAAACCAGTTCAAGGGCTAGATCGTTATTAGAGATGAAATGGCGAGGCTTTCAAATTAGTCTTTTTGAGTCAGTCAGGGATAGAAATTTTTTCTTTTGGTCTAGTCGATACAAGCAAAATCGAAGTCGTGAGAACGCCTAGAAATGTGAAGAAGTAATATGTTAATTCAAGTATTTGTTTAGTCTACGCGACCAGCGTTGAAATGTTGATAACCCAAACTCAAGAGTTATTAAGTGTGAACAACACGATTTTGACAAGGGCAGGATTCTCCCTTTTGATGAGTTTTACACCTGTCAAAAATGAAAGCCTCATCTTAAAAAACACCTGTTAATTAATATCTGATTAACCAACAAATAATCAAGACATTTAAGATTGAGATAGGGTCATCTGGTTGTGTATTTTAAACGTCTTCACTCCTGTCGAAAGTGGTTCTTTCGCCATTCGACAGACGGAAGTCCAATTACGACGAATCGAATCGATACCGTCAATAAATTATTGCCATCGGCGATTCCTCAACAACGATACTTCTTATATATGAGAGATATATTGCTTTCTCCAAACAACTCGAGTGTATGCTGTCATAACTGTTTGGTATTTTTCGACCGACTTTGTTCTCTTATGTAAGGACGACGCAAGTAACACGTTCGTGGTAATTGGGTCTATTGATTTCGGTCCACTAGGAAGAATTCCATCTACTTACCAGCATGGGAATGTTGGGCACTACCACGACGTCGTCTTCCGATCCAGCCGATTGGCTCTCGTCGAATATGTAGATTTTTTCTTGGTTGAATGTCACGGTGCCGTTGTCGTGGAATCTGAGGTTCTTCTTCTCCCAGGTTTCCCTGAAAAAAAAACATTGATTAATAAAAATTATTCAAGTATTCGAATCTTCTGAGATATATCGCCGAGTCTTCTGATACATATCGCCGTGTTCATCGCACCATTGTGTCTTCTGTTAATGTGACATCGAGCAACTTAAAGTTAAGTGCCCTCAGCTTTTCAATCAACCAGGTGACCGGCCCGGAACTCTGCAGAAAGAAGGTTCATCCTCTGCTTCCTATTCCATAAAATGACAGTATTTGTCATAATAACAATGAACACTGAATTCCGTTTTGGTACATAGAAAAATAATTGAGTTTTATGATATATTCAATATAATTCGGTGACTCCATCTTTTGAAGTTGACAGACATTGACAGTATTTGAGTATTGGAACACAGAAAAAGAATCTTTCTGATATATTCCCCCGATTCGAAATCAACAAGACGAAGCCAATTTCCCATTGATTCCGATCATAGCAGAGGACTTGGAAACGGAGCATCGTCGCTTCTCGGCATCGACTTTCTACGGCTGCAGCCTCTACTTTCTTTTTACGTAACGTTAAACGGCAACGTAGGTAGATGGACTGAATCATCGGAAATCTACGACCGAATTAATTCGGTAAATATTGTCGAACAGCCCACGTAACCTGTTGTGTCCGGATAGCGGATAGGTTCTTCAGGTTGTCTCGGATGTTTGGAAACGCCTCGAACGACGACAAGCAACTGGAATCGCGACAGAAACGCGATTTCACGGTTCTGCAATCACCTGAGTTCCAGTTACATATTTAAACCCTATCACGTAATGCTCATTATTTATTGATGTGCAATCAGGTTCCAAATCCATAATTCAAATGAAAAAATTTGAAAAAGTGTTCATTGTCAGTACGTAAATACTGTCATTTCATTTTTATAAACTTCAAAAAGAATATATCGAATATGTCAGAAAACTCAATTTTTTTTCTGTGTACCAAAAGGGACTTCAGTGTTCATGCTGTCATACTGACGAATACATACTGTCATTCTGTGATACTGTCATTTTATTCTTATGAACTCCAAAAAGATGGAATCATCGAAATATATTGAATATGTCAGAAAAGTCATTTTTTTTCTGTGTATCAAAACGGACTTCAGTGTTCATGCTATCATACTGACAAATACATACTGTCATTTTATTCTTATGGACTCCAAAAAAAAGGAATCACCGAATTATACCGAATATGTCAGAAAATTCAATTTTTTTTCTGTGTACCAAAACGGACAACAGTGTTCATGCTGTCATACTGACAAATACATACTGTCATTTTATTCTTATGAACTCCAAAAAGATGGAATCACCGAATTATATTGAATATGTCAGAAAACTCAATTTTATTTTCTGTCTGCCAAAACAAACTTCAGTGTTCATGCTGTCATACTGACGAATACATACTGTCATTTTATTCTTGTGAATTCCAAAAAGATGGAATCACCGAATTATATCGAATATGTCAGAAAACTCAATTTTTTTTTCTGTGTACCAAAACGGACAACAGTGTTCATGCTGTCATACTGGCAAATACATACTGTCATTTTATTCTTATGAACTCCAAAAAGATGGAATCACCGAATTATATTGAATATGTCAGAAAACTCAATTTTATTTTCTGTGTACCAAAACAGACTTCAGTGTTCATGCTGTCATACTGGCAAATACATACTGTCATTTTATTCTTATGAACTCCAAAAAGATGGAATCCCCGAATTATATTGAATATGTCAGAAAACTCAATTTCATTTTCTGTGTACCGAAACGGACTTCAGTGTTCATGCTGTCATACTGACAAATACATACTGTCATTTTATTTTTATGAACTCCAAAAAGATGGAATCACCGAATTATATTGAAAATGTCAGAAAACTCAATTCTATTTTCTGTGTACCAAAATGGACTTCAGTGTTCAAGCTGTCAAACTGACAAATTAATACTGTCATTCTATTCTTATGAACTCCAAAAAGATGGAATCACCTAATTATATCGAATATGTCAGAAAACTCAATTTTATTTTCTGTGTACCAAAACGGACTTCAGTGTTCATGCTGTCATACTGACAAATACATACTGTCATTTTATTTTTATGAACTCCAAAAAGATGGAATCACCGAATTATATTGAATATGTCAGAAAACTCAATTTTATTTTGTGTGTACCAAAACGGACTTCAGTGTTCATGCTGTCATACTGACAAATACATATTGTCATTTATTCTTATGAACTCCAAAAAGATGGAATCACTGAATTATATTGAATATGTCAGGAAACTCATTTTTTTTTCTGTGTACCAAAACGGACTTCAGTGTTCATATTGTCATACTTGGCAAAAAATGCTTCCATCTTATCATCTAGAAAAAAATCGCCGTCAAGTTCTGAGGTGGGCGCTCAAGTGAACACGAGCCGCCCGTTACTTCCGATGGACAGATGCAATAAACCAACTCCTTGAAACTTCCAACAATCGGTCGCAGTCCACCAAACACACATTTTTAAAAATCGCAAACATAAAATATAGCGGTTTCATACGTAAACTTGCCATAGATCTTATCTCGTGATAGTTTAATAACCCCTCCAAGAAGATCACCTCCGATCGTGGTGCTTGGAAAGGTACACGAGTGCCACTGCTTCTACGTTCAACATTTGCGGAACAAGTGGGGGAATAACCCATTCGAATTTCCGGATATTTGCACAAGAGTTATGTGGAGACCTTTCATAACCAGATCTGATCCTCGATTACAGCCAGTTAGACATACCTTTACGTAATCACCACAACATATACTAGTCGAAGTCCACTTCGAGTCGTTGGTATTATGATAATTTGCACCATTTACGCTTTATCTTTCGAATTAACTATAATTCTTATAACTATAATTCTTATATGATTTGAAGGTTCATAACATAAAAATGGTCTTTGGCAAAGATGCGAAAATTTTGAATGCAATTAAAAAGGAGGACACTAGGGAGAACATATGGAAGAGAGAGGGTGACTTGGACCCCTCAAAGTCTTTCAAAAGATTATGGTATTGTAGAAAATATTGACACGAAAAGAAGAATGTAAAGAAAACCTGGAACACACCCACTCTGCTGCAGCCATCAAAACCTCCCCACACGTCAATCCATCGAAGTTCAATCAAAAATATCCAAATTCTCCGTACCTTCCCACCAAAATGGAAGAGGAGGACTCCGAGATACATGTACCAGTGGACAACGAGCTGGAACTCAGGATCCACGACACCTTCATGGCCCACGATCCGTCGGGAAACAAGACGGCCGACGCGGAAACTCTAGCCATAATAATAAGGGCTCTGGGTCTCTTCCCAAACAACGAAGAGATCAAAACCATCGTGGAGAAGACCCAGAAGAAGAACCAGCCGGGCACTGTTCACCTGGTGAAGTTCCTGCCGCACATGACCGCGGAGATATTCAAGGGTAAATACAAGCCGAGACCGGTCGACGACATACTTGGGGCTTTCCAGAGGTTGGACCCCGAGAACCACGGGTTCCTCACCAAGGAGCAACTGACGGGTTTCATGACCCAATACGGGGAGCCTCTGGACGAGGAGGAGATGGAGGAGATGCTGGAGGTGGCCTACGATCGGTTCGACAAGAAGGTCCACTACGAGGAATTCGTGAATAAGCTCTGGTATAAGCCGAAGGGGGAAGAGGATATTTTCGTGTTGGCCGCCAGGATAGAGGCTGAGAAGCCACCTCCTGTGGTGGAGAGCAGAAGGAGGTTCTCGACGTTGTTCGCCTCGCAGTCGAACCTTGCGAGGACTCAGAGTCAATCAGCTGCTGATGCTTCGAAGAAGTAGCTAATTACTTTTCCGAGTGTAGTTGTTACTAAATATTGAAGAGATGAAATTGTATGAATAACAAAGAACAAATGGACTATGTTATTTCGCTACTTCAACCTGGTTTTTCATGGCAATTCAACGTCTTGAACCATTATTGTGCTTGGCGGAGCAAACCTGGGCCCACCTTTCCACTGCTAGGATTTCAGTCTGAAGGGTTGAAAGGGTTTTGGAGGCAGTGGTTCCATGTTTTTTGGGCCATATAGGTATAATGGACCAGATCATAATCAACCTGCATGGGGTCTCATTAAAAACTCTTCCTTTATTTGATTCGGTGCCTTCATGGAACTTCCAAGTAGTCTTCTCGGTCCTAATCTGGGAGTACCCAGTTAATCCTCTGCCAATAGCTGATCTAGACAAGCTCCAATGCTTCTCCAACTTTAGTTGATTTTAACTCTTATTTCATATGGAGTGAAGATTGGGCAGCGCAAGGCGTAGAACGCTATAGAGCGTATATATATATATTTCATATGATTCAGTGCCTTCATGGGTCTTCTGGGTTTCTTTCTTGGTCCTAGTCTGAGAGGAACCAGTAAATCCTCTGCCACTAGCTGATCAAGGCAAACCTGCAAAGCTTTTTCAACTTTAGTTGTTTTTAACTCTTCTTTCATAGGATTCAGTGCCTTTATGGGTCTTCTGAGTGGCTTTCTTGGTCCTAGTCTGAGAGCACCCAGTAAATCCTCTGCCAATAGCTGATCTAGACAAGCTTCTGAGTAGCTTTCTTGGTCCTAGTCTTAGAGTAAAACCTCTGCGAATAGCTAATCTAGGCAAGCCTCCAATGGTGTTTCAACTTTCGTTAGTTTGGGGTCTTTTGCGAGACCCTTCTTTCATTTGATTAAGTGCCTTGTGGGACTTCAGAGTAGTCTTTTTGGTCCTAATCTGAGAACACCTAGTAAACCCTCTGCCAATAGCTGATCTAGATAAGCTTCAAAGCTTCTCCAACTTTAGTTGATTTAAACTCTCATTTCATATGATTCAGTGCCTTCATGGGTCTTCTGAGTGGCTTTCTTGGTCCTAGCCTGAGAGGAACCAGTAAATCCTCTGCCACTAGCTAATCGAGGCAAGCCTTCAAAGTTTCTTCAACTTTAGTTGGTTTTAACTCTTTTTTCATAGGATTCAGTGCCTTCATGGGTCTTCTGAGTGGCTTTCTTGGTCCTAGTCTGAGAGCACCCAGTAAATCCTCTGCCAATAGCTGATCTAGACAAGCTTCTGAGTAGCTTTCTTGGTCCTAGTCTGAAAGGAACCAGTAAATACTCTGCGATTAGCTAATCTAGGCAAGCCTTCAAAGGTGTTTCAACTTTCGTTGGTTTGTGGTCTTTTGCGAGACTCTTCTTTCATTTGATTAAGTGCCTTCTGGGACATCTAAGTAGTCTTCTTGGTCCTAATCTGAGAGCACCCAGTAAACCCTCTGCCAATAGCTGATCTAGACAAGTTTCAAAGCATCTCCAACTTCAGTTGATTTCAACTCTTATTTCATATAATTCAGTGTCTTCATGGGTCTTCTTAGTAGCTTTCTTGGTCCTAGTCTGAGAGGAACCAGGAAATCCTCTGCCACCAGCTTATCTAGGCAAGCCTTCAAAACTTCTTCAACTTTAGTTGGTTTTAACTCTTCTTTCATAGGATTCAGTGCCTTCATGGGTCTTCTGAGTGGCTTTCTTGGTCCTAGTCTGTGAGCACCCAGTAAATCCTCTGCCAATAGCTAATCTAGGCAAGCCTTCAAAGATCCTTCAACTTTTGTTGGTTTGGGGTCTTTTAAGAGACTCTTTTTCCATTTGATTAAGTGCCTTCATGGGTCTTCTAAGTTATCTTCTTGGTCCTAATCTGAGAGCATCCAGTAAATCCTCTGCCAATAGCTAGTCTAGGCAAGTCTTCGAAGCTTCTTCAACTTTCGTTGGTTTATGTTCTCTCTAGTATTTCCTCCACGAAACCAGCGAGGGAAACATAACCATTGGTCTAGTAGGTACTCGTAGTATAAGACCAAAGTCATACTACGTTTTAGCACCCCAAGTTCTTCCAAAAAGTTTACGGCCTGTCCAGAATGCCGCTGTTTATCTTGAAATAACTTCATTTAGTTGAGACTTTTTCATCTTGGATTAATGGAAAGGATTTTGTCACGAACCTGGATCGCAGAAATACAGCAACGAAGTTATCTTCATCTGGCTTTGTTCTGTGTTGGCGAAGTATAAGCGGGGCGATTATAACCCTTCGAGCGAAGCGTTACTCCTGTTAGCCGTATAGGTAATAGGTTCACTTGCGTAAATAACGCTCTGGTGCTGACCCTAAGAGGTGGAACGCCCATGGTAATCTTCTATTTTTAATTTTTCTCGAAATCATTTGCCCTGAATATTTCATATTTTATTCTATATATAACATCCACCTTTTCTCACTCAACACATTTATGGCGACATCGACTGACTCACCTCAAATTGCACTATACTGCCCGACAATTGGCTCGAATTAAGTAATGAATTGGAGCGAATTGAAGTAAGAAATCAACCGCAATCGACCATTTGCATTTGTATTAGCAAACACCCAACCAGAATTCAACTAGAATTGGCCTTACATAATACATAATACCTTAAGCTCGGCGATAATGAACACGTTGAACAAAGTAGGGAAAAAGATTGAACATGGCGCGTAAACGTGGGAACCGGGCTATATTGTTGCAGTTTGTGATCGCGCACTAACACAATGGTTCGATATTACAAAAATTAGGGAAATTCTAGGGGAATCATGTTGAAATTGCAGATGAGGTATCAAGATATTTTCGCTTTGTTATTATGAGTCGTTATCTGCATTGTTCGTTTTGATATCCATTCAGGGGTACCAATTATCTGTCATTCATTTGGAATGTTTATGAGAAAATGACTCTATTTGAGGCCGGATTTCTCTGGTCGAGTCTAGAGAAAAAACGAATGGTCAACATTTTTAACCATATTTTTAGGACAGGTGGCGTTGGTGGAAATTTTCTCTGATCAGCGCTGCTGCTCCTTTGACAGCATTATGTCCCTCACGTCGAGTTTATCATCGCTGTACTGTACTGATGAGGCTCAATAAATAGCTCGTTTATGATTAATACTTACACATAAACGTATGGTCCAAGCTCGTCCACGATCGGCTTCGAACCGTTGTTGAGGAACTCATCGGCGTTGGTCACGTTGTAGATGTACACCTTTATCGTCGGCTCTACTGGCGGTTTAGCCCACCAACCGAACGCTTGCGAACCGTTTCTCAACACGATTTCCTGAAAGGGAAAGAGGTTAGAACAAGGTTCTTCAATCGGCATCTCTTGTTCTTAACTTACATGATGTATGACTAATTTGACCCAACTTGGGAAAAATATGACCACTAGTATACCAAAGATGACTGTTCCTACTGCTGCAGCGACGACGAACCCTGGAACAAAAATATGTCATTAGATATAAGTATTCAATAAAATTGTATTGTAGAAGAGAAGAAGAACAATGAGTGGTAATAAGTCTATTTTCCGAACGAGGCCACAAAAGAACCACAGAATTCGAATCGTAAATTCAGAGGTTATGTTAATGTCATTGGTCATACGTCATAATAACATACTCGCCTTCCTGAGTTATGTTAATCAAGACTTGACCGATCAAAATATGCGAGTATTCCATTTCGAGGGTACTCAATTAGCAAAGGTAATGGACTGAATTCGGGTAGTCTGCCTCCAACGAATACGCCATCATGGCCAAGACCATCAATCGAGTCCCGATTTTTATGCTGATTAAGATCCGCGAGCTGCCGCAAAAGTTAATGAATTATTAAAATCATAGGTTTGCGGCTTCCTCGCGAGATGTTCTTGATCGATAACTGTGGTCAGATGAAAGTCAGCAACAAAGGTCAACCGCTGTTGTGGACTGCAGAGAATGCGCGATCAACCGTTGAAGGGTACCTTGAATGGTATGCAGATGATGCCGACCGATTCTGCAAGCTTCGATCCAGGAAACACCGTGGAATTCTCGAGACGATCGGATTTGAAGTTTTCGTGATAATTGTTGTGGAGCGCATTTAAGGTTATATTTATTTGAGCATCGAGATCAGTGTTCTATACTCGTCGAAATCGGAACTTCCGGAACGTATCCCTGGTAGAATTTCTATGAACATTCCCCTCCTAGATTACCTATGGTCTAAGGCTTCAAATCCTCGAATTCTAATTTGCCCTTCTTCCAACGCAAGAAACTCATTCTATCGGATGAGCGGACATGATAGATATTGCAATGAACAAAAGTATAACAGAAAATACACAAACGGAATTAATCAACGACAATACATACTACCACCACCCAATCACACTCGAAGAAACAAAAAAAAACAGAATTAACCACTAAACAGCAATAGAAGCAATAACCGAAAAAAAACTAATAGATAAAATCGAAGACCCCTCAAACTGAAGAAAATAACGAGAAAAGAATACCCACGAACACTGGAGCCCAGAATTTACCATCACCAAAAATGGAACGACAAATTAGACAGTTTCACGAATGTGAACCAGCCATCATGTAAATTCGAAAAAGCTTTAAAAAGCGAAAAAAGAATTAACACAATTAAAATTTAAAGAGAACGACAAGATAAACGCCGCAGACAAGGATTAAGCTAAGGTTTTCTCAGATATTTTTGTAGAACAATTCCAACCTAATGACGCCGAATACAAAAAAATCGCAAAACACATAGAAACAAGATCTTCATTTTATGGGAGGAGCCATATTAGATATTGCAATGAACAAAAATATTACAGAAAATACACAAACGGAAGTAATCAACAAAAATATATTAGAAAATAACAGTAGAAAGAAAAAGAAACTCATAGATAACACTGGACCCCATACATAAACCCATATTAAATCAATTGAACATCATGATGAAGACAGAGATGAGAATTTCTTACAACAAAAAATGGAACGATAAACAAGACAGTTTCACGAATGACAACCAGCCAACCTCAAAATTCGTCGAAGCTCTAAAGAACATAAAAGAGCTGAAACAATTTCATAAGAATACGACACGATAATAACCGAAGAGAAGGATGAAACTAAAATTTTGGCAGAAATTCGTGGAGAACAATTCCAACCTAATGAAGGCAAAGACAAAAATTCGCAGAAAAAGTTGAAAAACGTATAAAAGGAAGATCCACATTATATGGAAGGAAGAGAAGACATTAAATATTGCAATGAAAAAAAATATAAAGGAAAATAAACAAATAGAAGTAGGTAATCAACGATTCTACATCCGAATCGAAGGAGAAGAAACAAAAAGAAGGATTAACCATGATTGGACTAAGTTCGAAAAAATACACAAACACAGAAATAAGATAAATCAGAAGAAAACAAGAACTATAATACGAAGTAACGAATTTGAAAGAAATAATAAAGAAAATAACAATAGAAGTAGAAAGAAAAAAAATGTCATGGATAAAATCGAAGATTCCCTCAAACTGAAGGAAATAACAAAAAAACAATACCAACAAATACTGGACCTCAGACATAAACCCATATTAAATCAATTCAACATCATGATGAAGACAGAGATGAGAATTTCTTACAACAAAAAATGGAACGATAAACAAGACAGTTTCACGAATGACAACCAGCCAACATCAAAATTCGTCGAAGCTCCAAAGAACATAAAAGAACTGACACAATTTCATAAGAATATGACACGATAATAACCGAAAAGAAGGATTAAACTAAAATTTTGGCAGAAATTCGTGGAAAACAATTCCAACCTAATGAAGGCGAAGACAAAAAATTCGCAGAAAAAGTTGAAAACGTATAAAAGGAAGATCCCCATTATAGGGAAGGAAGAGAAGACATTAAATATTGCAATGAACAAAAATATAAAGGAAAATAAACCAATAGAAGTAGGTAATCAACGATTCTACATCCGAATCGAAGGAGAAGAAACAAAAAGAAGGATTAACCATGATTGGACTAAGTTCGAAAAAATACACAAACACAGAAAAAAGATAAATCAGAAGAAAACAAGAACTATAATACGAAGTAACGAATTTGAAAGAAATAATAAAGAAAATAACAATAGAAGTTGAAAGAAAAAAAAAACTCATGGATAAAATCGAAGATTCCCTCAAACTGAAGGAAATAACAAAAAAATAATACCAACGAATACTGGACCCCAGACATAAACCCATATTGAATCAATTCAACATCATGATGAAGACGGAGATGAGAATTTCTCACAACAAAAAATGGAACGATAAACAAGACAGTTTCACGAATGACAACCAACCAACATCAAAATTCGTCGAAGCTCTAAAGAACATAAAAGAACTGAAACAATTTCATAAGAATACGACACGATAATAACCGAAGAGAAGGATGAAACTAAAATTTTGGCAGAAATTCGTGGAGAACAATTCCAACCTAATGAAGGCGAAGACAAAAATTCGCAGAAAAAGTTGAAAAACGTATAAAAGGAAGATCCCCATTATATGGAAGGAAGAAAAGACATTAAATATTGCAATGAACAAAAATATAAAGGAAAATAAACAAATAGAAGTAGGTAATCAACGATTCTACATCCGAATCGAAGGAGAAGAAACAAAAAGAAGGATTAACCATGATTGGACCAAGTTCGAAAAAATACACAAACACAGAAATAAGATGAATCAGAAGAAAACAAGAACTAGAATACGAAGTAACGAATTCGAAAGAAATAATAAAGAAAATAACAATAGAAGTAGAAAGAAAAAAAATTTCATGGATAAAATCGAAGATTCCCTCAAACTGAAGGATATAACAAAAAAATAATACCAACGAATACTGGACCTCAGACATAAACCCATATTAAATCAATTCAACATCATGATGAAGAATGAGATGAGAATTTACTATAACAACAAAAAATGGAACGATAAACAAGACAGTTTTACGAATGACAACCAGCCATCATGGAAATACGTCAAAGAACAAAAAAACTGACACAATATCAATAGAATACGACCCGATAATAACCGAAGCAAGGATGAAACTACGATTTTCGACAAAATTTGTGGAGAAAAATTCCAACCTAATAATGCTGAAGACAAAAAATACACAAATAGATGTAATCAACGATTCTACATCCGAATCGAAGAAGAAGGAACCAAAAAGAAGAGAATTAACTAGGATTGGACTGAATTAAAAGAAACAATAACAGAAATAAGAGAAATCAGAAGCAAACAAGATCTAAAACAGGAAGTAACAAATTCAGAAGAGATAGTAGAGGAAACAACAATAGTACCTAATGGAAATAAAAAAGAGGAACTCACGTATAAAATCACGAAAATTATACCAACGAACACTGGAGATAAACCCATATTAAATAGATTTAACATTATCATAAAAACAGAGCTGAGAATTTATCAAAAAAACCATTCTTGGAGAACAATTCAAACCAAATGATGTCTAAGACAAAAAATTTGCAGAAGTTCGAGAATACATATAAAAGAAATTGAAAATTGAGAAAAATTACGACGAATCATTGAAAAACCTACAACATGTAAACGGCAATACTAGCTTCAGGAAGGGCGTCTGAAAGACTTCAAACTCATATGATATGGTTCAAGAAGTAGAGAATAAAGACTGAAGAACAAGAGGGACAATCAATTATGTTTTACAAAACGAAATAAAATCCAAGAGAGAAAATAAAGAATCAATTAAATAAGATAAAAAGACGATGTAAAATACTTAGGTAATAATGGACCAAAATCTAAATTTCAAACAAGCTAATAGATGGAACATAAGATAAAGCCAGAAAAATCAAAGGATTATAACAAACCGAAGTAGCACTAAGAGTGATATTACACAAATACATAATAAGACCAATGATGACATAAAGAACAAAATGAAGTAATCTGAAAGAATACAAAGAGGATCTCTAAGAGAAGCAATAGACGCACCAAAGTAGGAAGAGAAATGGAGAGATCCGGCAAATAACTAGGACCCCGTAAATATAAGAATTCATATTAGAATAAGCGAAAAAAGGCATACGAGAAAATATAGATACACAAGGCAATATAGGAAGAAATAGACCACTAGAAAACGAACGAAGAAGACTTAATGAACTTTCGGAAAAAAAATTAAAAAATATAAGAAGAAATTCTGCAAACTGCTACCAATTTGTACCATCCTCATGGTATTGTTATAATACTTGGATGTATCCTGCGAAACGCCCAAAGATTTTTCGGAATCGAATAAAATTAAAGCTTTGTTCAAAATTCGCAGCGTTTAATTTTCACCAGCTTCGTTTCGCTTCGTTAGGCCGCGTTCAAACAACAAAAGTGGTCTAGACTCGCACCAACACCTACCACCATCGAAGAATAACTCCGGCATTACCGCTGACCCAGATTTCGTGTCTCCTACATTGGCTTCTTCGGTTCATCTTTTCACGTCACCCGACTCGTGATAGAAAACTACTCCACGAATTTGGTAACGGTTAAAACCGTTGGTTTCGTTATAACGCGTTCCCTTTTTTTTTCTCGATGTGGCCTAAGCGCGGTAACATTCAATTAAGAGGAGGAAGAGTTGAGTCTATATCCGCAAAATTAGAAGCTAATGAAATTCAAATCGACCGATCGCGGTTTAAATTGCAATTTATTAACGTAATTATTAATCGAACGTTGGATAATGGTAAAACATAAAACAATGAGACGTAAGACGACACGTTGTTGTTCCCACGGCGGTTTACAAACATTCAGTATTGTGGCACAACACGCATTCCTCGAGGTGTCATCATATAAGTGCAGTATGTGCGAAAAATTTATTATTTAATTTCCCATGTGCACCTTTGTTCGGCTGACCCAAAAACGTGGACGCCAAACTCTTTAAAGTCTTCAATCTTATGTTGGTGCTTTATTGTTCTCTATCTCTCGACAATCAAGGCGTAGAGAGTGTGGAATTTCAATAACCAAACAGTAAAATAAAGCGTAAAAAAATTTTTAAAACTCATAACGAATATGTCCAGATCGGTCCACTTTTGACAATGACAAAATTTCCTGATTTCGTATCCACTTCAAATTTGTTGAACCACAGCCTCATTCAATTAAAGCCAGGAACACGACAAAATTGCGAAGTGCATCGTGAACGTTTTAACTATCTCAAGTTAGTATTAGTTTATTTGAAGAAGTTTGTTGAGTTTATTACGGAAAATGTGTAATTGGCCTTGTTCGTTGTTGTAATATCATTGAGTATTGAAAAAACAAGAGGTACAACCTAGTTCATCGAATTGAAGCTGCTTTCAGACGAGGTTCCTTCCTTGAGCCCCGCATCTATCGGTGAATAGCTGAACTAATAGGGCTATTTCAATCATGATGTTCAGGACCGGCATATGGAAGTGTAGGATGTTCAGTTTTATACTCGATGGTAAAAGTCACATTTCGTTTTAAAATTTTTTGTTTGAGAATATATTGTTTATGGCTCAAATTAACCACATTACCGTTATTAATATATAATATTAGAGTTGTCTGCGATCAAACTGGTATAACCAGACCAATTTCAATATTAATAAATCGATAAATGGAAATGATTTTTTTCTTCAGATCAGTCGCGAAACCTTTCCTTGTCCAAAATTTCGAAGTTGCTAGGTAGGAAATAGATTCCCAGTCTCTTCAACCAGTTTCGAAAGATTCGAGTTAACCTCCACATTTGCGCCTTGTTTTTGAGGAATTATTAATTGGATATCCGTTTTGAGAAGTAATTGTTCAATTAATAAACGAGTTTAGAAGGCCTTTATCTACCCCCCAAATAGTTGAAATAAAATTATCATAGTTTTCTGAAAGAAAAAATTAATTTCCTTTAATTGCACCAACACCCCTGTCAATAGAAGCAACAACAACCATGATTCATCGAATAAGGGATACAATAAAGTATCAAAAACGTTGATTAATCTGTCGACGATCCATAAAGAAGCGCTGGCTCCAAGCCCACATGACCGCTCACCGAGTCTTTGTCACCTAATCAAACTCCCATCTGGGTCAATTAACGTCGTGAACTCACGTAAGACCTAGGGCGATAGAAACATTGTTACGCTCGTTGGATCTATAAATATCCAAATGAAGATTGGCGACGATTTTTCCGTATCAGTTTGACATAGGTTGCCCCCCTTCTTTGTATTTGTGTCTCGCCGCCAGGATGGCCTCACGCTCTTTATCGTTCGATTAATTTTGCGCACGTGAGGTTAGGTTTTGTGTTATTGGACTTTTTAGAGAACTAATGAAATTGTTACCACATGTTAACACATAATTTTCTTTATTGTTTTAATATCCACCGACATCCTCAGTTCGCTTTCGAAACTACAAATCGATTCGCGATTGTTGAGCAATTAGAAGTAATTGCATCTACATTGTTCATCGGAGTTTGCGGCGGTTAACTCCTCTCTAGCCAAGTGACCATGACGAGAAGAAAGTATACAATAAAGCGAAGAAGTACTGTTCCAATACGTCGATAAATTCCATTATTTATTGTTGTTCTTGCGCAGAAAAATAGAAATCGATTCTTCTGGTCTCCCATTTGGTTGGACCAGTGTTGAACCATCTATCAGTAATCATTAGACTTTTCGGTTAAAATGCAAAAAAAAAATAGAAGAAAACGCATCGACTGACTCCCAGTTGCAGAGATAACATACAGATATACCAAGATGCCAGGAAACTTGTTTAAGATCATCTCGTTGAATATTTGCAACCAACCAGTTATATATCCAACAGTCTTACACCTGTGGAAACTGAAGAAGTTGCTGGTCGCAATTGAAGCAGATTGATACTATTTTTTTGATCAATTCTTTAGGAGAGAAGAACGGCATTCCTGAATATGGTTGAAGGTTCAATTTTGATTGGATAGTTATTATTTTTCATTCTTACTATGTATTTAACTTCTCCATCTCCTGCATATTTGAAAATGAAAGTCTTCGACGTTGTAATCATAATTCTTGTTGGGAAAACTTGCGATATTAATGAATTTCCAGTTCCAATGTTAATTTTCTTGGTCTAATATTAATTCAGTCGAAGAAATTGGTCGATACAGGTCCCTAATTATATTCTATCATAATTCTTGTTCGGAAAACTTGCGATATTAATTAAGTTTTAGTTCCAATGTTAATTTTATTGGTCTAATATCAATTGAGTCGAAGAAATTGGACGATATAGGTTGCTAATTATATTCTATCAAAATTCTTGTTGGGAAAACTAGCGATATTAATTAATTTCCAGTTCCAATGGTCATTTTCTTGATCTAATACTAATTCAGTCAAAGAAATTGTTAGATACAGGTTGCTTATTATATTCTATCACAATTCTTGTTGGCAAAACTTGCGATATTAATTAATTTTCAATTCCAATGTTAATTTTATTGGTCTAATATTGATTTAGTCAAAGAAATTGGTCGATACAGGTTTCTAATTATATTCTATCAAAATTCTTGTTGGGAAAACTTGCGATATTAATTAATTTTCAGTTCCAATGTTAGTTTTCTTGGTCTAATATCATTTCAGTCAAAGAAATTGGAAGATACAGGTTGCTAATTATATTCTATCACAATTCTTGTTGGGAAAACTAGCGATATTAATTAATTTTCATTTCCAATGTTAATTTTATTGGTATAATATTGATTTAGTCAAAGAAATTGGTCGATACAGGTTTCTAATTATATTCTATCATAATTCTTGTTGGGAAAACTTGCGATATTAATTAATTTTCAGTTCCAATGTTAGTTTTCTTGGTCTAATATCATTTCAGTCAAAGAAATTGGAAGATACAGGTTGCTAATTATATTCTATCATAATACTTGTTGGGAAAACTAGCGATATTAATTAACTTTCAGTTCCAATGTTAATTTTATTGGTCTAATATTGATTTAGTCAAAGAAATTGGTCGATACAGGTTTCTAATTATATTCTATCAAAATTCTTGTTGGGAAAACTTGCGATATTAATTAATTTTCAGTTCCAATGTTAGTTTTCTTGGTCTAATATCATTTCAGTCAAAGAAATTGGAAGATACAGGTTGCTAATTATATTCTATCATAATACTTGTTGGGAAAACTAGCGATATTAATTAACTTTCAGTTCCAATGTTAATTTTATTGGTCTAATATTGATTTAGTCAAAGAAATTGGTCGATACAGGTTTCTAATTATATTCTATCAAAATTCTTGTTGGGAAAACTTGCGATATTAATTAATTTTCAGTTCCAATGTTAGTTTTCTTGGTCTAATATCATTTCAGTCAAAGAAATTGGAAGATACAGGTTGCTAATTATATTCTATCACAATTCTTGTTGGGAAAACTAGCGATATTAATTAATTTTCATTTCCAATGTTAATTTTATTGGTATAATATTGATTTAGTCAAAGAAATTGGTCGATACAGGTTTCTAATTATATTCTATCATAATTCTTGTTGGGAAAACTTGCGATATTAATTAATTTTCAGTTCCAATGTTAGTTTTCTTGGTCTAATATCATTTCAGTCAAAGAAATTGGAAGATACAGGTTGCTAATTATATTCTATCATAATACTTGTTGGGAAAACTAGCGATATTAATTAACTTTCAGTTCCAATGTTAATTTTATTGGTCTAATATTGATTTAGTCAAAGAAATTGGTCGATACAGGTTTCTAATTATATTCTATCAAAATTCTTGTTGGGAAAACTTGCGATATTAATTAATTTTCAGTTCCAATGTTAGTTTTCTTGGTCTAATATCATTTCAGTCAAAGAAATTGGAAGATACAGGTTGCTAATTATATTCTATCATAATACTTGTTGGGAAAACTAGCGATATTAATTAACTTTCAGTTCCAATGTTAATTTTATTGGTCTAATATTGATTTAGTCAAAGAAATTGGTCGATACAGGTTTCTAATTATATTCTATCATGATTCTTGTTGGGAAAACTTGCGATATTAATTAATTTTCGGTTCCAATGTTAGTTTTCTTGGTCTAATATCATTTCAATCGAAGAAATTGGTCGATACAGGTCCCTAATTATATTCTATCATAATTCTTGTTCGGAAAACTTGCGATATTAATTTATTTTTAGTTCCAATGTTAATTTTATTGGTCTAATATTAATTGAGTCGAAGAAATTGGACGATATAGGTTGCTAATTATATTCTATCAAAATTCTTGTTGGGAAAACTAGCGATATTAATTAATTTCCAGTTCCAATGGTCATTTTATTGATTTAATACTAATTCAGTCAAAGAAATTGGTAGATACAGGTTGCTAATTATATTCTATCAAAATTCTTGTTGGGAAAACTAGCGATATTAATTAATTTTCAGTTCCAATGTTAATTTTATTGGTCTAATATTGATTTAGTCAAAGAAATTGGTCGATACAGGTTTCTAATTATATTCTATCAAAATTCTTGTTGGGAAAACTAGCGATATTAATTAATTTCCAGTTCCAATGGTCATTTTCTTGATCTAATATTAATTTAGTCAAAGAAATTGGTAGATACAGGTTGCTTATTATATTCTATCACAATTCTTGTTGGGAAAACTAGCGATATTAATTAATTTTAAGTTCCAATGTTAATTTTATTGGTCTAATATTGATTTAGTCAAAGAAATTGGTCGATACAGGTTTCTAATTATATTCTATCAAAATTCTTGTTGGGAAAACTAGCGATATTAATTAATTTCCAGTTCCAATGGTCATTTTCTTGATCTAATATTAATTTAGTCAAAGAAATTGGTAGATACAGGTTGCTTATTATATTCTATCACAATTCTTGTTGGGAAAACTAGCGATATTAATTAATTTTAAGTTCCAATGTTAATTTTATTGGTCTAATATTGATTTAGTCAAAGAAATTGGTCGATACAGGTTTCTAATTATATTCTATCAAAATTCTTGTTGGGAAAACTAGCGATATTAATTAATTTTCAGTTCCAATGTTAATTTTATTGGTCTAATATTGATTTAGTCAAAGAAATTGGTCGATACAGGTTTCTAATTATATTCTATCAAAATTCTTGTTGGGAAAACTAGCGATATTAATTAATTTCCAGTTCCAATGGTCATTTTCTTGATCTAATATTAATTTAGTCAAAGAAATTGGTAGATACAGGTTGCTAATTATATTCTATCACAATTCTTGTTGGGAAAACTAGCGATATTAATTAATTTTCAGTTCCAATGTTAATTTTATTGGTCTAATATTGATTTAGTCAAAGAAATTGGTCGATACAGTGTTCTAATTATATTCTATCATAATTATTGTTGGGAAAACTTGCGATATTAATTAATTTCCAGTTCCAATGTTAATTTTCTTGGTCTAATATTAATCATTAATTCAGTCAAAGAATTTGTTCGATAGGTACAGGTTGTCAATTATATTCTATCAAAATTCTTGTTGGGAAAACTAGCGATATTAATTAATTTCCAGTTCCAATGGTCATTTTCTTGATCTAATACTAATTTAGTCAAAGAAATTGGTAGATACAGGTTGCTAATTATATTCTATCACAATTCTTGTTGGGAAAACTAGCGATATTAATTAATTTTCAGTTCCAATGTTAATTTTATTGGTCTAATATTGATTTAGTCAAAGAAATTGGTCGATACAGGTTTCTAATTATATTCTATCAAAATTCTTGTTGGGAAAACTAGCGATATTAATTAATTTCCAGTTCCAATGGTCATTTTCTTGATCTAATATTAATTTAGTCAAAGAAATTGGTAGATACAGGTTGCTAATTATATTCTATCACAATTCTTGTTGGGAAAACTAGCGATATTAATTAATTTTCAGTTCCAATGTTAATTTTATTGGTCTAATATTGATTTAGTCAAAGAAATTGGTCGATACAGTGTTCTAATTATATTCTATCATAATTATTGTTGGGAAAACTTGCGATATTAATTAATTTCCAGTTCCAATGTTAATTTTCTTGGTCTAATATTAATCATTAATTCAGTCAAAGAATTTGTTCGATAGGTACAGGTTGTCAATTATATTCTATCAAAATTCTTGTTGGGAAAACTAGCGATATTAATTAATTTCCAGTTCCAATGGTCATTTTCTTGATCTAATACTAATTTAGTCAAAGAAATTGGTAGATACAGGTTGCTAATTATATTCTATCACAATTCTTGTTGGGAAAACTAGCGATATTAATTAATTTTCAGTTCCAATGTTAATTTTATTGGTCTAATATTGATTTAGTCAAAGAAATTGGTCGATACAGGTTTCTAATTATATTCTATCATAATTATTGTTGGGAAAACTTGCGATATTAATTAATTTCCAGTTCCAATGTTAATTTTCTTGGTCTAATATTAATCATTAATTCAGTCAAAGAATTTGTTTGATAGGTACAGGTTGTTAATTTAATTCTATCATAATTCTTGTTGGGAAAACTTAAGATATTAATTAATTTTCAGTTCCAATGTTAATTTTCTTGGTCTAATATTAATCATTAATTCAGTCAAAGAATTTGTTCGATAGGTACAGGTTGTTAATTTAATTCTATCATAATTCTTGTTGGAAAAACTTGCGATATTAATTAATTTTCAGTTTCAATGTTAAATTTTCTTGGTCTAATTTTAATTCAATTTATTTTTATATTATTATAATATTATATCATAATATGAATTGTGAGGGCAACCAAATAGATTTGAGTACAATCTTTGTATTCCCACTGTGAGAATTTCTATAATAATTATTTTTTTCAAGTTTTTTCAGGGATACCAGCGTCATGACATTCACAAGTTTTCATAGCGTATCGTATTCTAAGAATTCACAAGCTGATTCTTGTTTTTATTACCTCTCGAGAAAATTTCGGATTCTAGACGCATATCGAGGTGATGGTAAGAGGTCGTCAGTTGTACTATCGTGATGGCATTGAGAAAATATGTCACTCCGAAGCCAAATATTCTCATTTAAACTTTATTTCGAAACAAAATTTGTGCGATTGAATTCAAAATTAATGTTGATAGTACTTAACATAACAATTAAAAAAATCCTATATGTTGTAAATTGGAAACATTTTGAGCTATGTATAGAAAGAACAATGGGAAAAAAAATCGCTACGAGAACGAACCCAATAGACCAAAATAAAATATTGAAATATTCACATTTATGCGAGGAAAACATGTTTTTTTGATCCTTCAACAAATCTCTCTGATGAGAATATTTTTTTCGTGGAAAAAACAATGTGATCAAACGGGTTTTAGAACATCCTTGACCATGCCAGTTTCGGTCAGTGATTCGCTAATGGGACAGGAAGATGACTGATGGTCAGAAAACTCCAAACAATATTATAAAATAAATCTCAAAGTACACACAGTGTAATAAGCGTGTTTGATTCATTACATGATCGACTATTTTTTTCTTCCTCAAGACGTTTAACTTATTTGCCAGCGGATCCCCTTGAAATTTGAACCCGACTGTGACGCTCGTTCGGAATTATTATTATCCGAATACTTTAATTGTGACCACTTTTTCTGTATTTAATTGTACCTGATGGAAATTACAAGACGTAAAAAGTTGTAAAAATGGCTGGTTTAATGATCGGGATGAGAGTAATTGGAAAGATTTGTTGGTGTACGGTTTTTCACGAAACGGATTTTTTTATTGGAAAGTTAAAATTTTATCGACGCCGCTTTTCGACAGTCGCCACGCCCGATTGGCATTCGGACAATCGAAATTCAATAGCTATATCGGCGCCTAAACGAACCGTAGAAACGTTTATGACATTCGGGGACTTTGATATAATTACACAGGATGTCCCGATTTTAGTTTAATATATTTCAGGACGTGATTTCAGACCTACAAAAACCTGTATTTTTGCGATCATTTTGTCATAATTTGACAGATGACGTTTTGCCAGTAAATGTCAAAGTGACAAGTGATGCCAACATAAAGAGGAATCAAGATTTCTCTCTCCGGCTTCTTTCGTAATATACGTTTAAAATCGGAAATTTTACATTATTATAAAACAGCTCCGCTTCCGATATTTATTCCGACAAAATAATGCACCAGCCTTCCGTGAAATCCGCACTTTTCTAGCGAAAAACGCACGCGCAGGGGCTCCTCTTACGTAACCGCGCACGAACAGACCTGATTACCATACATTAAAATCATATAACTTCGATTGTATGAATATCGGAACAGGAAAAAAAATTTCACTTCTTCGAAACTTTCTATCTTAAATTCGATAAAATGGAAAAAGCTAGCGGTGTATGAAATTCCGCACGGATTGTCGAATGACAAGACAAATTGGCCATTTTCTACGGTTTTACTACTCCTAATTGGCGTGGTTGATGACTTAATGCGTTGAAAATTGTTGCATATGTTATGGAGAATGAATTGCCGGTAAAATCTTCATTTCCTCCAGTTGTTTGGGAATATTTGCAGAATTAATGAGAAATTGAAATTTTCGAAAGATTTCATGATTATGTTTCTCTCCCCAACCGACTTGAGAAAACGGATTTTGCCTCATCAATTCTTGCGCTTTTATGAATTGATCTCCAGAACGGTCACCCATCCAGATTAAAAGTCGAATAAAATACGTATCCTATTTTTTTTGCTAAATGGTTATTCATAAACTTATATCATTCAATTTCACCATTAGAACTTAAAAAAAAAATTTTTCAATATAGTGTTTCTGAATATCCATTTCAGATATTTGTTTAGATCTCCGATACTGAGTGACAAAAATTTGTTCAAATTATCAGAACTAAAATAAGTGTTTTGTTATTTTTTGCAAAATGATTGTACCTACATGAAAAGAAATGGTTCAAATTATATATTACCATGAGAACTTTATGATGAAGTGATTTTCTATATTTGTCTAGATCCTCAATAATACATCAAAATTGGTTCAAACTATCAAAAATGAAATAGGTGTTTTGTAATATTTTGCAATATAATTATACAAAAACTTTTCAACATTCCATTTTACCATTAGAACTTCATGATGAAGTGTTGTAATATAGTGTTTCTAAAAATTCATCTTGTATATATATTTAGAACCTGACACTACATGAAAAAATTGGTTTAAATTATCAGAAATAAAATAGGTGTTTTGTTTTTTTTTTGCAAAATGATTGTACAAAAATTTTTCATCATTCAATATTACCATAAGGACTTTATAATAAAGTGATTTTCCATATTTGTTCAGATCCTCAATAATACGTGAAAATGAATTGGTTCAAACTATCAGAAATGAAATAGGTGTTTTGTTATTTTTTGCAAAATAATTTATTTATGATGAAGTGTTGTAATATAGTGTTTCTAAAAATACATTTTCTATATTTGTTTAGATCCCCGATATTGAGTGAAAAAAATTGGTTTAAATAATCAGAAATAAAATAGGTGTTTTATTATTTTTGTACAAAAAACCTTCATGATTCAATTTTACCATTAGAACTTATGGTGAAGTGTTGTAATATAGTGTTTCTAAATACCCATTTTCTCTATCTGTTTAGATCCCTGATACTAAGTGGAAAGAATTGGTTCAAATTATCAGCAATAAAATAAGGGTTTTGTTATTCTTTGCAAAAAGATTATCCAACCGTAACATTTTTATCATCCAATTTTACCATTAGAACTTTACAAATGAGTATTGCAATATAGTGTTTCTGAATATTCATTCTCGATACTCGTTCAAATCCTCGATAATACGTGAACTATTTTGGCTCAATTATTATTTATAAAATTATATTATCCAATTTCACCATTAGAAATTAACAAAAAACTATATATTGTATTAAAGTACTTCCAAATATGCATTTCCTATATTTGTTTAGATCCTCGATACTACGTGAAATAAAGACTATAATTTGCTCGGAGTGCAACGTTCGATAAGTGAGATATATCACAGAACGATTCCACTACTTCCTTCAAGATTGCGACCATACGGGGGCGATTTTTAGAACAAAATGGACCCTTAAACCTTCCCCGCAAAGTCTTTTAACAAATTGTGAAAGTTTCGCCATAATCGCTTCAGTCAATCCGGAGATCATACGGAACATACATACAGACAAACAGACAACTTAGTTGAAAACTGTTGTTTATGAATGAATGAATGAAGCCATAATGACTAAAATTTTTTGAGAAATCGATATCAAAATGAGATCAGCCTTGTTTCCACTGTGAGTTTCTGCAATGATTCATGGAAGTTTCACATGAAACAGATGTTATTCCAGTTGTTGGAGTGCTCATTAGATTCACGATTCCTTCCTCACCATATACATATATTTTTATTACCGACGCTTGTACCAAACGAAACAAGAAGAACACACAATCCTCCTTCCATGAGATTCCACAACACACGAAAAGAGACGGTCTGTATACGAGACCTTCAGCTGCTCGAAATACCTCATCGACATTAGGAATTCAAACACATTCTCCACACCGCAAGGATAATTTCACAGATCCTTATTCAAAATACGCACTCGCATGTGTGAGTCTTATTACCTTGACACGATTCCTCAATTCAACCTGCTGCTGCTCTTAAATTTTAATTTCCCTCGTTTAACAGAAACCACCGGTTTCGATATTTGGTATAAGTCGAGGTGAACCATTCTAGGAATTTTTCGTAACAAGAATATACTCAGGATCGAACCTTCAAGATAAAACACCAACGTCCCAACCCTGTCACAAACTTGAGGTTCTAGGACGCACTAGAGAGTGGATAAGTCGCGCCAGAAGCATGTCGAATGCTTGAATTATACCATTAACGTGCCTTCTGTCGATCGCGTTCTGGCGACACAAGGTGGTAGGCGGGCCACCGCTGTATTTACTCGAAATCTCTTCAGGAAGAAAAGCAGTATTAAAATAATCAAAACAGTCGGAAATTGAGGTTATGCCCATAATAATTTCGACATTCCTGTCAGATAACTTAAGTTTTTGTCAAATCCTACGTCTAATCAAGGTGATATATTGAATTATGAATACCGAGCCGAAGAATTCATTGAGCTAAAGCGGATACTACATCATTTGCATGACATGCCTGTACCCGTATCGTGACCGAGTCATAAGCCATTGTCAGAATCGATTTGAAGAATAGATGACTAATCGAATCAACATAATTCTTTCGATATTTCCACTTATACGTTTCCTCTTTCTGTCTCCCGAAAATTGGATGACTCATATCTATTATTCATGGGGATCGACACTTCTAATTGTCGGGTACATCGACGATAATCTAACAGCGTAGATCAGAGTAAACTACTTCAGTAGCTCCATCTGTTGCTCCAACAGAAATCCCTACACCGACCTGAAGGCTCTCTATTAGTTACACCTGTTACTACACTGTCAACAATTCCTGTTGTTTAAACGCAACTTTTCTTATCATAACCAAAAAACCGTCCTGAGAACAATCTGTACTTGCAATCTAACATGCCGATTCCGGTTTAAGTGACTTGAGTCCTATGAACAGAAAAAACGGTAAGTATAGCAATGATCAGGTACTTTTATTTTAAAAGGAATATTTCCGTAAATGTTACAGGAATATAATAATTTTGTGACTATAACTCAACAATATTTGTAAGACTAACAGTATGGACACATTAAATTCAACAGGAATGTTTGGTATTCCTCACTGAAATTCAGAATACTAATCATTGAATAAGTTTTCCTAGGAAATGCAAGAAGAAAGAAAAGAGGGTTAGTATATGATTAAGAAACATAGTGGTGGAAGGAACAGGGAAATAGAGGTTTAACAGGAAAACAGAGGTTAAAGTCAGGTCAGATCAGATCAGAGGAAGGAAGAAAAATCTGTAGCGATCTGCACCGACGGCCCAACGTTTTCCGTACCACTCAACAGAGGGCGCCACCGAATAGACAAAACTCAAAAGATACTACCTCAAGGATTGAAAAGCGACAGAAAAGGTGTGAGCATTTGTAGACAGTAATTCTGTGATGAAATTGGCTAATATGAGTCCGAAATCAGGAAAAAAAAATTACGACAAGCACTGCCGTGAAGGCAGGAGCTTTTGAGCGCTCGTACATGCACCTTGTAGGTAGATTCGCATTTTCCAGTTTTAGAAATCAATTGAAGGAATTTTCGACAGCTGTCACAAAAATTCTGAAACTTAGGCGAAACTACAGACTTCATGTCAGTGCTTTAGGTGACCAATTTTTTTTCGATAATTCGCTAGAATTTTCTACGGTATCTATGGTCTTGGTGGTGCGATCTGGACAAAATTCGGCACGTAGTTTGAAAACATAATTCCTAAGCTAGGTGCAAAATTTCATCCCAATCCAATCAATAGTTTCGAAATTATCAGGAAAAAAATATTTTGAACAGCCATATTTACGGAACCCCTAGTCTGATTTTGCTCATTGATGAACGTGGCTGCGATATTCGCGATCCAAACCCACCCTGAATATTTCAAATTCCTAGGCCTTTCCGTTCGAAAGTTATGATTTTCTATGGTTCTGGTCATGTGATCTGGAGAAATGTAGCTTGAATATGTCATTGTCCATTAGTATACAAATTTCGTCACGATCGAATAGGTAGTTTTGGATTTTCAAGAAAACTAAATTTCAAACGACCATATATTATACGGAACCCCTAGTATAATTTTGCTCATAGATGAATGTGATCACGACATTCGAGATCCACACCTATCCTGAAAATTTCAAGTCCCTAGGCCTTTCCGTTCAAAAGTTATGATTTTCTATGGTTTCTATGGTTCTGGTCATGTGATCTGGAGAAATGTAGCTTGAATATATCATTCTCCATTAGTATACAAAATTTCGTCACTATCGAATCTGTAGTTTTGAAATTATCAAGAAAACTAAATTTCAAACGACCATATTTACGGAACCCCTAGTATAATTTTGCTCATAGATGAAGGTGATCACGACATTCGAGATCCACACCTATCCTGGAAATTTCAAGTCCCTAGGCGTTTCCGTTCAAAAGTTACAATTTTCTATGGTTTCTATGGTTCTGGTCATGCGATCTGGACAAAATTCCACATGTAGCTTGAACTCCTCATTCTCCATTTGAGTGCAAAATTTCATCTCAATCAAATCTGTAGTTTTCAAGTAATCAGGGGAACAAAACTTTGAACGGCCATATTTACGGAACCCTTGGTGGAATTTGGCCCATTAACGATCTTAACCGAGGCATTCGGGAACTGAACCCACTCTGAAAATTTCAAGTCTCTAGGTTGTTCCGTTCGAGAGTTATCGTGCTTACGACCGGCCGGCCGGACGGACGGACAGACTCAAATTTTCCGACGGATTCGTCATCAGTGAGTCGAACATAGTCGATTGAGACCATTTTCGGCTCAAAATTCGAAAAAAACAGACATCGTGACGAAATGATATAGCCCTCGTGTAAGTAGTACGAACGCTCAAAAAGAAAAGAGGGTTAGAATATGATTAAGAAACGTAGTGGTGGGAGGAACAGGGAAATAGAGGTTTATCAGGAAAACAGAGGTTAAAGTCAGGTCAGATCAGATCAGAGGAAGGAAGAAAAATCTGTAGCGATCTGCACCGACGGCCCAACGTTTTCCGTACCACTCAACAGAGGGCGCCACCGAATAGACAAAACTCAAAAGATACTACCTCAAGGATTGAAAAGCGACAGAAAAGGTGTGAGCATTTGTAGACAGTAATTCTGTAATGAAATTGGATAATATGAGTCCGGAATCAGAAAAAAAAAATTTTATATTTATTATGGAGTCTCTCATTACTAGTTTTCAACGAATGTCTATCTAATTCGTTAGAATAATGTAAAGATACTCTATAATGAATACAATATAATATAAAATCTCCGTATTCCAGACACCTATTCGCGAAGTCACTCTATATCTTCAGATAGACTGCATTACTTTTATGATTATAAAAAATATAAGCTTCGAATACAACATACTAATTTGTTATTGAACAGGAAATTTCTGTAAATAGTCACGCATATTTCGGTTTTCGTCACTGTATTCTTGTAGAAACTGAAGTTCGAAGCTTGGAATACAACTATCTAGTTTGTTCATGAAACAGGAAATTCCTGTAAATAGTCACGCATATTCCGGTTTTCGTCACAGCATTATTTTCCTGTTGAAATGACAAACTACAGTTTGGTTGCATCAACTAATGTAGAACTTGTTATTTCTAGAGGAATTAAACGAACGGAATCGCTTATATAGGGGGAATTTCCTGTAGAAGTAACCGAATTCTTGTATATCCTGGCAATTTTCTTCGAGTGCAGTGAGCTTGCATACAGTATCGTAGTTTATTACTCAAAGTATCATCGAATCATCTACTTACACCACTTTCTCAGGAACGCACTAGACAATTTCGCACAAAGCTTCTCCCTTCCTTTCATTTTGGGGGGGTTAACAATTCGGGGGTCGTCAAACGAAAAGAAAAACACAAGGAATAACACTGGTCACTTCACAAACACCGAAATCTCACTGCATTTTATTCCCAATCGATACGTGTATCGGTGGTGATTCCTTGCTCTCTGAAAAAAAAAATTGAATCATTATTGTCCATTTGGAACGCAACAAGAAAAAAAAATAAACATTAAAGTACAAAAAAAAATTTGAAAATGAGATTACAGGCCATGGGTGTTGTGTTGACTTTGACGGGGGTAGGTTGTTGCGTATCGAGCCGTTGGTCCGTCCTTCGGCGAAATTGACCGCCGTGTTAAACTTACTGCAACGATGGTAATGTTTACCTCGTCTACGCGTAGAAAATTTCAGAAATTATCCGCTCGCAAATCAGACGGCTGTTTAATTGTTATCGGCAGTTCAACATAATGAATGGTCCGGTAAAGTGCACGTTAATTGCTCGGTTTTGACACGTAACCATTCGAAATTTCCAAACAATACGTTTCGTGGGCCGGCTAACTTTCCCAACAGTACGCTATATGAATAATGCGCTAAAAAAAGATAGGAAACCGTATAGATAATTTTGACTCTTCCTTTTTTAACGCTCCCTCAGATGATTTCCCGTAAACTGGACGCATTAAGATCTCAATACGTACCGTCAGATCCGGACTGGAATTTTCTCAGATTCGCGGGTAACTTTGATTTCGAAATACTCGGCCCTGATGAATAGTTTAAATAGAGGATTTTTGGAATTTCGACTCATTTTGATGAGTTCTAGCACCTGTCAAAAAAAGCCTCACCTTTGAAAACACCCTGTATACCTTAATTTATCCAGTAGTTTCATATGATCTTCTGCGTTGTCAGATCGTGTTCCAGGCTTTCTCTATAAACGCCACAAGCAGACATCAACCTTTTTATAAAACTATCTACATCCCAAGTCGCATCGTGCAATATACAAAAACGCAAAACAAACCGTATAACTTCTCGAACGCCAACTAATCCTTCCGAACTACCGCTATAAAATTTAATTCTTCCCGCAAAAACAATTTTATAGTCGGCATTAAATCTCGGGTCCGAACCGGAAATTTCAAATCTCTCGAAAACCGATTATTATTTCGAAGAAATACAAGGTTGAAAAAAAAGCCAGTTTTTCCGCTTTTTCGCGTTCGAGATGTCGTCGATTTTATTCCAATCAGCAAACGAGAATGATCTTGAATTTCGAGGTCTTCCAGGAGACGGGACGAAGGTGGAGAGGTGCCTCGTATAGTTTGATCGTAATTGTCGTGTGATGAATGTTAAATTTCATGTGTGGTTACGTGACGACATTAACGCGAATATTAGCATGTCCGTTCCGAAGGAGTCGTGGTTGAAATACTTGAGGAACATTGCCATCATCCTGGCCAAAGTTCGAGGAACAATTTTAGTTTTGCCGCGGTCGAACACGGTTCGAGACGATCCGAAATTCGTCGGTCTTTGTGGGCACGGCAAAGGTATTCCAGGGTCATAAAATTTAACTTTAAAACTTGGTCGAATCCATTGTTTGGGACGATTTTCGATCTTTCCATCATCGTAATTGATTTCCTGACATTTTTTTGATATCTAAAAAAATGAAAACGATTTGTATGCATTAATTTTCTACTGCATAAAAATCAACAACAAGAATGAAAAAACCTTCCCAAATAATGAGCCTGACCTAGTTCAATTTTATCCTTCTGGAATCCCTTTGCCGAGCGCTCAAAGACCGACAAATTTCGGATTGCCTCGAACCGTGTCAAAATGCAAGTTGTTCCTGCTGTAGAAGCACCCACATCGAACGCGGTCGCCTCGCAAGCTAAAACTGCCCTGAATGAAGATCACAAAATATTTTTTTATTTTAGAAAAACGCAGAGTGTTTATGGCAACAATTATGAAACACCAAACAACGGACCAATTAATGAGCCCGACCACGTTCAATGGTTAATTTTATTACTCTGGAATTCCTTTGCCGCACGCTCAAAGACCGACGAATTTCGGATTGCATCGAATCGTGGTCGACCGCGGCAAAATGCAAGTTGTTCCTGTTATAGAAGCGTCACGTCAAACTCGGTCGCCTCGCAAGCTAATACTGAATTGTGATTACAAAAATATTTTTCATTTCATTAAAACTTATAGTGTCTTTGTCATCAATGATGAAAAGACCAATCAACCCTACCAAATAATGAGCCCGTCCAAGTTCAATGGTTTGATTTTATTCCCTGAAATATCTTTGCCGCACGCTCGGAGACCGACGAATTTCAGATTTCCTCGTACCGTGGTCGACCGCGGCAATATTCAAGTTGTTCCTGCTGTAGAAGCGTCCACATCGAACCTAGTCGCCTCGCAAGCATACCTGAATGGAGATCACCAAAAAATTTTTTATTTTAGAAAAACGCAGAGTGAAATCGGCAACAATAATGAAAATACCGAACAACCGTCCCAAATAATGAGCCCGACTAAGTTCAATTGTTAATTTATGACCCTGGAATTCCTTTGCCGCAGGCTCAAAGAACGACGAATTTCGGATTGCATCGAATCGTGGTCGACCGCGGCAAAATGCAAGTTGTCCTGTTGTAGAAGGGTCAAATCAAACTCGGTCGCCTCGCTAGCTAATACTGAATTGAGATTACAGAAATATTTTTAATTTCATAAAAACTCAGAGTGTCTTTGTCATCAATGATGAAAAGACCAAACAACCCTCCCAAATAATGAGCCCAACACTTTACAATAGTTTGATTTTATTTCCTGGAATACCTTTGCCGCACGCTCGGAGACCGACGAATTTCAGATTTCCTCGTACCGTGGTCGACCGCAATATGCAAGTTGTTCCTGCTGTAGAAGCGTCCACATCGAACGGAGTCGCCTCGCAAGCTTATACTGCCATGAATGGAGATTACAAAAATATTTTTATTTCAGAAAAACCAAACAACCGTCCCAAACAATGAGCCGGACTCAGTTCAATAGTTAATTTTATGACCATGGAATTCCTTTGCCGCGCGCTCAAAGGCCGACGAATTTCGAATTGCATCGAATCGTGGTCGATCGCGGCAAAATGCAAGTTGTTCCTGTTGTAGAAGCGTCACATCAAACTCGGTCGCCTCGCAAGCTAATACTGAATTGAAATCACAAAAATATTTCTCATTTTATAAAAACTCAGAGTGTCTTTGTCATCAATGATAAAAAGACCAAACAACCCTCCCAAATAATGAGCCCGACCAAGTTCAATAGTTCGATTTTATTTCCTGGAATACCTTTGCCGCACGCTCGGAGACCGACGAATTTCAGATTTCCTCGAACCGTGGTCGACCGCGGCAATATGCAAGTGGTTCCTGCTGTAACAATAATGAAATTCCCAACAACCGTCCCAAATAATGAGCCCGACTAAGTTCAATAGTTAATTTTATGACCCTGGAATTCCTTTGCCGCATGCTCAAAGACCGACGAATTTCGAATTGCATCGAATCGTGGTCGACCGCGGCAAAATTCAAGTTGTTCCTGTTGTAGAAGCGTCACATCAAACTCGGTCGCCTCGCAAGCTAATACTGAATTGAAATTTCAAAAATATTTCTCATTTTATAAAAACTCAGAGTGTCTTTGTCATCAATGATGAAAATACCAAACAACCCTCCCAAATAATGAGCCTGACTAAGTTCAATAGTTAATTTTATGACCCTGGAATTCCTTTGCCGCATGCTCAAAGACCGACGAATTTCGAATTGGTCGACCGCGGCAAAATGCAAGTTGTTCCTGCTGTAGAAGCGTCCACATCGAACGAAGCCGGCTCGCAAGCTTATACTGCCCTGAATGGAGATTACAAAAATATTTTCATTTCAGAAAAACGCAGAGTGAATCCGGCAACAATAAAGAAAAGACCCTAATAATGAGCTCGACCAAGTTCAATAGTTTGATTTTATTCCCCGGAATCCCTTTGCCGCACGCTCGGAGACCGACGAATTTCAGACAGATGACAGTAAGGTCTACCAATATATAAAGCAACTACCAATATAAAACACTAACAGATCCTATCTCACGTGGATGGTATAAAATTGAGAATCGGCAACCTCATAAATCAAAAATCACCTCTTATTGATGTCGATCATCATAATTTCCTCAACGTTCCCATATCATTCAACTGTCAGATGAATTATCGCTGGACATGTGACCTCAACTACAAACACGATTTCGTAATTTTTATAATTACGAACGTCTTTGGACGTCGTCCCTTGAAAAAAGCGAATTTGTATCGTTTGACGCCACGATGAAAAAACTGGAATATCAAAACCAGTTTAGTGCCAGCCTCGACCAATGAGTAACGAGGAAAATAACGTCGTCGAAATACCTTGAAACGATCTTCGAACGAGTTCCTGAAAATTCGACGACACGAAATTAAGAAACAATCATCGTTTTCGAATCGTCTAACGGAAATTAGAGTCGATTAGTGGTCGGTTCGATGGTGTCATAGTACTCAGTGGTGTGGATGTCACGACTTTTCGACCAAACTGGGCAGAAATGTTTTACCACTGAATTGGTTTGGGATGATCCAGACCTGGATCCTCACCCAGGGCAGATTTTATGTTCGACAAAGTGGAATACTAAGGCCACCAATTTAAACCACAGATCATTTCATTCATGTTAGTCTTCTGTGGTGGGAGAATCTTCAATGATGGAGACCTATCCTCCCTGAAGCCGTCTCAACACCTGGATTTCATTAGAATTAGAACCCCACCGTGTAACACACAAGGACCATCTGCCGATGACAGGTATCAGCAACGCCTCCTCCTCCTCGCCCTCTTCCAATCCATCAACCGAGCCGACGATGTCATAGGGCAATAGAATAATGAAATAACGACGATTAAACCTCATTACTGCATCCATTCAGACCTTCACGGGGTCATCATTAGACCTACATGTGCAACGTCTTGCCTCCGGCTGCGTGTCGCGAGTCCTCATGACTTAATTATTTCTAATTTCACAATAATAGAATAATTGGGCGAATTGTCGAATTACCCTTTCGGCGAATCGGTCCTATTCGAGACGTGGGATCGGCATGTCATCATCTCGTTCTCGTCGTTTCAGAAAATTCCAGTCCGGCTTGAAAAGGTGCCCTTGGGGATACGCCCAATTTCGTTTCATCCCAAGTGATCTCTTCGAGGCAAGAATTCCATACCACTACGTCAACTCTCGCACAACCAAGAAGACCAATAATTTGTTTGGTTCGAAATTTAGAACCAAGAACACCAATAATTTAATTGGTTAGGAAAGTTCCTTCCATTGCTTTGAATCCTCGTGAGAATTGCTATAGAACGCATAACCAAGAAGACCAATACTTTAACTGGTTCGAAATTCAGAACCAAGAAGGCCAATAAATCATTTGGTTCGGAATTCAGAACCAAGAAGACCAATAATGTAATTGGTTAGGAATGCAGAGGAACATGAGGCAAGTGAAGCACCAAAACGACATGAGAAATGGTGCATATTTTCGCATGAGACCCATGGTAAGACATACAAGGTGTCCCAAACAAAAACATCAAAGATCTCCATATCTGAGATTCCGAATGTGAATCAAAATGTTGTCCAATCCTTCCTCATTGAGATTTTGAAGCATCGATAGAACGCCTAACCAAGAAGACCAATAATTTAATTGGTTCGAAATTAATAGATTTTGAGATAGAGGATGGCCTTGTGGCTCAGAAGATACACTGGACGTCCTTGGCCAACTCAAGAAGTTCAATTACATTTCGTAATCCTCGGTTGAATCCTCGAGTTCAAATATTAAAATGAACCTAGAGGACCAATAATTTAATTGGTTTGGAATGCAGAGGAAGTTGAGTCAATGCAGGATGGGCAAAAGTTGAAGCACCTAAAGAACAAGAGGAAGTGAATAAATTTCGCATTTGGTGCATAATTTCGCATTAAGTGATGTTAAGATGTACCAAATAGGGAGGAGCGTCCTTTAAGAAACGTAGGAATGTTTTTTCCATTCCTTTCAATCCTCGCGAGAATTGCAAAGCATTGCATCAACTCTTACCATAGAATGCAAAATCAAGAAGACCATTAAATTAATTGGTTCGAAATTCATAGATTTGAAGATAGAGAGTAGCCTTGTGGCTCAGAAGTTACACAGAACGTCCTTGGCTAACTTAAGAAGTTCAGTTACATTTCGTTATCCTCTTTGAAGCATCTGAAGAACAAGAGGAAGTGAATAAATTTCGCATTAGGTGCATAATTTCGCATAAAGTCATGGTAAGATGTACAAGGTGAATGGGGCGTCCTTCAAGAAACGTAGGAGAGTTTCTTCCATTGCCTTCAATCCTCGTGGAAATTGCAAAGCATCGCATCAACTCTTACTATAGAACGCATAATCAAGAAGACCAATAATTTAATTGGTTCGAAATTCAGAACCAAGAAGACCAATAATTCAATTGGTTGGGAATGTAGAGGAACTTGGGTTAAGTGAAGCCCCGAAACGACATGAGAAAATGGTGCATATTATCGCATAAAAACAATGGTAAGATATACAAGGTGTCCCAAACAAAAACATCGAAGATCTCCACCTTAGAAAAGGAGGGTTCGAATGTGAATCAAAATGTTGTCCAATCTTCCTGAAGTCATTGAATTTTTAAAGCATTAATAGAAGGCATAACCAAGAAGACCAATAATTTAATTGGTTCGAAACTGATAGATTAAGAGATAGAAGATGGCCTTGTGGCTCATAAGGAACAAAGAACGTCCTTGGCTAACTTAAGAAGTTCAGTTACATTTCGTTATCCTCTTTTGAGTCGTCGAGTTCAAATCGTGAAATGAACCTAGAGGACCAATAATTTAATTGGTATGGAATGCAGAGGGTGTTGAGTCAATGGAGGATGGGCTTAAGTTGAATTACCTAAAGAACAAAAGAAAGTGAATAAATTTCGCATTAGGTGCATAATTTCGCATAAAGTCATGGTGAGATGTACAAGGTGAGGGGGGCGTCCTTCAAGAAACGTAGGAGAGTTTCTTCCATTGCCTTCATTTCTCGTGAGAATTGCAAAGCATTGCATCAACTCTTACTATAGAACGCATAACCAAGAAGACCAATAATTTAATTGGTTGGAAATTTAGAATCAAGAAGACCAATAATTCATTTGGTTCGAAATTCAGAACCTAGAAGACCAATAATTTAATTGGTCAGGAATGTAGAGGAACTTGGGTCAAGTGAAGCACCGAAACGCAATCAGAAAATGGTGCATATTATCGCATAAAAACAATGGTATAGTTTATATAGTTTATAGTTAGGAAGGGGTTACGTTCCACTGCGACCTCAAGGTCTATTCAAAAAAAAAACAATGGTAAGATATACAAGGTGTCCCAAACAAAAACATCGAAGATCTCCATCTGAGAATAGAAGGTTTCGAATGTGAATCAAAATGTTTTCCAATCCTTCCTGAACTCATTGAGATTTTGAAGCATCGATAGAACGCCTAACCAAGAAGACCAATAATTTAATTGGTTCGAAATTGATAGATTTGGAGATAGGGGATGGCCTTGTGGCTCAGAAGGTACACAGAACGTTTTTGGCTAACTTAAGAAGTTCAATTACATTTCGTTATTCTCGGTTGAGTCGTCGAGTTCAAATCGTTAAATGAACCTAGAGGACCAATAATTGAATTGGTTTGGAATGCATGAGTCGGTGCAGGATGGGCCAAAGTTGAAGCACCTAAAGAACAAGAGGAAGTGAATAAATTTCGCATTAGGTGCATAATTTCGCATGAAGTCATGGTAAGATGTACAAGGTGAGGAGGGGCGTCCTTCAAGAAATGTAGGAAAGTTTCTTTCATTGCTTTCAATCCTCGTGGACACATAATCGAGAAGACCAATAATTCAATTGGTTCGAAATTTAGAATCAAGAAGACCAATAATTTATTTGGTTCCAAATTTAGAACTTAGAAGAAGAAATTGATATATGTATTTGGAGATAGAGGATGGCCTTGTGACTCAGAAGCAACACAGGATGTCTTTGGCTAACTTAAAAAGTTCAATTACATTTAGTTATCCTCGGTTGAGTCTTCGGGTTCAAACCGTAAAATGAACCCAGAGGGCCAATAATTTAATTGGTTTGAAATGCAGAGGAAGTTGAGTCAATGCAGAATGGGCTAAAGTTGAAGCAGAGGAAGTGAATAAATTTCGCATGCATAATTTTGTCATGGTAAGATGTACAAGGTGAGGGGGCGTCCTTCAAGAGACGTAGGAAAGTTTTTTCCATTGCTTCCATGTCTCATGAGAATTGCGAATCATTGCATCAACTCTCACCATAGAACGCATAACCAATAATTTAATTGGTTCGAAATTCAGAGAAACTATAGGTCTGAAGAAACAAGGGCGTCCTTGAGGTAACTTCAGAAGTTCAATTACATTTCGTTATCCTCGGTTGAATCTTCAAGTTGAAATCTTGATATATCAGCTAGCCTTGCGTTCATTCCTGCCATGAAATGATGAACCAAGAGGACCAATAATTTAATTGGTGCACATGCTAGAAGGTTAGACATACAAGGTGTCCCATACAAAAACCTTGGAAGGTTTCAAATGTAGATCATAATGTACTTCAACTCTTGCCATTAGAAGCTAAACCAAGAAGACCAATAATTTAATTGGTTCGAAATTTAGAAAAACTCAGGATAGATACAGAATGTTCTTATGCCTCAGAAGGTACAGAGGGCGTCATTAAAGTAACTCAAGGAGTTCAATTACATTTCTCCATACTCGTGAGTCGTCGACTTGAATGTGTGAAATTCATGGTAGCATTGTGTTAACTCCTGCCATCGAACGATGAATCTAGAGGACTAATAATTCAATTGGTTTGTACAGTGGTAGTTTAGTCCATGCAGGATGTGCCAAAGTTGAAGCACCGAACAATAAGAGAAGATGAATACTTAAATATCGTATTATGTAAATAGTTTCGCACATGGTCAAAGGTAAAATATACAAGTGTCCCATAAAAAATTTATATCTGAGAGTAGAAGGTTTCGAATGTAAATGCTTCAATTCTTCCTGAACTCATTGAAATTTTGAAGCATTGCTACAACTCTTGCCATTCAAAGCTGAACCAAGAAGACCAATAATATTATTGGTCCGAAATTTTGAGAAACTCAGGGTAGATAGAGGATGTTCCTAAGGCTCAGAAGGTACAAAAGGCGTCCTTGAAAAAACTTGAGAAGTTCAATTACATTTCTTTATCCCCGTCGAGTTGAAATCGTTAAATTCCAGGTAGCATTGCGTTAACTCCTGCCATGGACGATGAACTCGGAGGACCAATAAATTAAACGGTTTGTGCAGTGGAAACAACAAGGGAAAATTAATACTTGAATATCGTATAATTCGAATCATTTCGCACATGTTGAGAGGTAAGATATACCTGGTGTCCCATAAACAAATCTGAGAATAGAGGTTTCGAATGTAGATGGGAATATTCTTCAATTATTCCTGAACTCATTGAAATTTTGGTGCATTGCTTCAACTCTTCCCACAAAAAAAACCAACATAGAAGACCAATAATTTTAATGGTTCGAAATTCAGAAGAACTCAGGGCAGATAGAGGATGACATTATGGCTTAGAAGATATAGAGGGCGTCCTTGAAGTAACTTAAGAGGTTCAATTCCATTTCTTCATCCTCGTGAGTCGTCGAGTTGAAATTCCATTTAGCACTGCATTAACTCGTGCCAAACGATGAACCAAGAGGACCAATAAATTGATTAATCAAGCTCAAATGGATGATATACAAGGTGTCCCAAACATAAACCTTGGAAAGGTCCATCTTAGAAAGTGGATCATAATGTTGCTGAATCCTTCCTGGATTCTGGACCGAGAAGACCAATAATTTAATTGGTTCGAAATTGAGAGAAATTTGAGTCAGATTAGGTTTAACCAATCTAAGGACATAAGAAGAGATAATAGATAATAGACCTGAAGAAAAAAAGTAAAAGATGTCCTAAACAAAAAATGAAAATGAATATGTAACTCCAAAACCGAATACCAAAAAATATACTGAAATAACTTTAACCAATTTACAATACATATGTAAAAAAAATAATTATTAAAACTTTCTCAGATTGGGGATAAAACTTATTCCCAAATAATTATTTTTTTTTTGGCTATCTCTAACAATGGTTTCGAATTTGAATTTCGAATAAATTACAGATATGTTCATCTGTTATCCACGTCTGACACGGCCTTAAAACTTCGTTTTTTCCCAATGCCGATATTAATTGATATCTTTAAATATATTTTGAATACATCACCTTGAAACTCATTTTATCATTATTTATCGAAATTGTTCACGTTGACCTTGGCTGGGCGAGTCGAAATAATCAGCCCATATATTCACCTGGGAAAATTGGGAATCCTTCGAAAATTCGGGAATTTCCGGTATTCCGCAATTAGAGATTAAATCTTAGATCTCAACCCAGAAATTCATTGATTAAGGGCATAAATTCATCAATTGATGTTTTTTTGGAATGGAGGGGGCTGTTCGAGAATAAAAATATCTAGAATTATGAAAAAAACGCATGACGAGTAAATTTTGGATTCATTTACTTTTATACCACAATTTAAGAAAAATTGACGAAAAATTTTTATATCCTATAAAGTGTTATCGAATAACAATAAAATGATAATTTTTTTATTTCGGTAAGACTAGGAGATTTAGGAAGCTATAATTTTATATAAATAGGAAATTAACTGAATGTTATTCCTGAAAATTGTCCAATAAAACACGGTAATAATAGATATAGAGCCAAATACGTTGTGAAGAAAATAACAACTCTCCACCAAGGTGATAAGTTAGAAATTATGTAATTTGTTACTTCCATGAGTGATATTCCATGTATTTCTGTGAATGGAAATGATTACTCTCCATGTTTTGGTTGTTTTCCATTTTATTATTACCTAAGTTTCCGTACGGAACCCCTGAGACGCACTGCTCTGTACTCACAAAGGATATATTCAAAAATTTACTCAATTCAAGTAGAGTGTAGAGTTATAATGAGAAAATTTTTCTTTACACTCTTTCATAAATTTCGAGTGTGTAGAGAAATCTTCCGAGTCTCAGTTCCGACTAATCACCAACTTTCTACCAAGTCCTCCGACTCTGTCAATACAGCAATTACTCAATCCGTCGAGGAGGGAAAGCCACAAACGTTCCACAACTAATAAAACGCATAATTCTCTAATAAACAACCCGAAGATATTCAACACCGTTTCAAAACACCCATGACCCCAAAAACACAACCAAGAAATTGAGTAACACCAAAAAAAAAAGTTTTGTAACCGCGACGATGTCCGCATATCCATCAGAGTTTACCAAACAATCACAAAAAAAAATTAGTTAACACCACTTACCTCCGCAAGTTTTAGATCCTTATTTCGAACTCACTGTTTTTCACTGATAAGGCTGCGTTCGCACGAGAACTGAGTCCAGACTTAAGTAGGTTGTTCGAAGGTGACGTGTTGAGCAACTGGCTGGACGAAGTTGCCTTCTGCGAGCTGGGAAAGTCACTGAAGACTTGGTGCAACAAGAAGGAGCTTTGGTTAACGGACCAAACGTTCGGTATGGTGGGAGAGAGGTTGTGGTATAGCGTTGACCATGGTCGGTTGGATGGTTTATATCCACGGAATATGCAATTGAACTTCATTTATATACGTATGCTAATGTTGATCGATGTACCAAAGATGGAAATTAAATGTGAGAAAAATTGGTTCGTTATGTGGGTAATCATTTTTTTTTTTGTACGAGAAACTGCTATTGATCACACAAGGATGGATTCTTGTTGATCGTGCACGAGGTGTTGGAAAAAAATTCGAATTAGTTGTGCTTAAAGAATATTTCTAATTGAAATCAACAAATTAATATGAAAAACTACGAAATTTTCCATGAAGTTTTTTATATTTCCTCCTCAATAACGGATTGAAAACATGAGTTACCTGTTGTTTATCAAACAATAGTCGAATTGATGTTATTTATTCTTCATATTTAGGGTATTATGAACTGAATATGAGTAACACATAAATATCCCAGTGACGCCAACAATAAACAGAATATTTGATTGAACCCAATAGAATATTCGTCCATTGTTGACAATGAGCAACCAAAACTGATTATGTCGGTTGGACGACTAAAATTGTGAATTTTGAATTGAGTTTGACTGGATTCTATAAAATTCAAAATCATGAAAAAACAAAGCTTAATTCCTCAATTTGAATTAGATTAATGCATTCGAAAAAATCTGACTCTGAAAAGAATTCTGTTGAAAAAATTAGTTCATATCTTCCACAAAATTAAATTGTGGAAATTTCAGGGGGATTCAATTTTTTTTTCAAACAATTGGACACCCAGTACAGAATGTTCCAAATTTCACCATCACACCCAAAATTGACAATTTTCAATGAAGGAAAGATCCTTGATTTTGGAACTGTACGTATTGAACAGAGACTATAAAATGTTGAATTAAAATTCAATGAAATCAACAAATAAATACATATGAAAAAAAATTATGGAATAATTAATTTTCCATAAAACTTTTACTATCAGCAGATGAAGGACAATTTTTTTTCCTTATTAACTGATTGGACATGAAATATCTGTTGGTTATTAAACTATAGTCCAATTTAGATTATTTATGAACTGAATAAGAATTATCCATAAATTTCCCAGTGACGCCAACAATATACAGAATATTTTACTGAACGCAAGAGAATTTTTGGTACAGTGTTGACAATAAGCAACGAAATCTTATTATGTCGGTTGAACGAGTGAAGTTGTGAATTTTAAATTGATTTCGAGTGGATTCTATGAAATTTAAAATCATCGAAAAACAAAGCTCAATTCCTCGATTTGAATTAGATTAATGTGTTCGAGAAACATAACCAAACGAGTTACTCGGAAAAGAATTCTATTGAAGAAATAAGTTCATATCTACCCTTAAATGAAACTGAAAATTTCAGGGAAATTTAAATTTTTTTTCGAACAAATCCATATTGGGACACCCAACAGGATGTTCCAAGTTTTTATGAAGAAAAGATCCCAGATTTTGGGAACTGTTTGTATTGAACAGAGACTATAAAATTATGAATATATCTAATTAAAATTCAATGAAATTAAGAGATAAATACATATGAAAAAAGGATAGAATAATTAATTTTCGATATAACTTTTTCATAACACCAGACGAAGGACATTTTTTTTTCTTAATAACTGATTGAAAACATAAAATATCTGTCGGTTATGAAACATTATTCGAATTTATGTTATTAATCCTTCACATTCAGATTATTTATAAACTGAATAGGAATTATCCATGAATATCCCAGTGACGCCAATAATATACAGAATATTCCATTGAACCCAATAGAATGTTCGGTTCATTGTTGTCCATGAGCAATAAATTACCATCCAAATCTTATTATGTCGGTTGGACGAGTGAAGTTATGAATTTCAAAGACTTTGAGTGGATTCAATAAAAAAAAACTTTGGTTTGATTTTTTTCGAACGATTCCATATTGGGACACGCAGTTCAGGATGTTCCAAGTATTACCATCAGATTTTATGAATTGTATGAAAAATGTCGACTTTACCTCATTTGAATCCATTAAAATTAACAAATACATATAAAATATAATGAAATAATCAAATTTTTTTATCAACAGATAAAGAACAATTCTTTTTTCACTAATACCTACATAACTAATTGAGTAAAGAGAAAACTCTGTTGATTATCAAACTGTAGTCGAATTAATTTAATTATTCCTTCACATTTATATATTTTATGGACTGAAAAGGAATTGTCCATAAATATCCCAGTCAAGAATATACCGAATATTCCATTGAACCCAAAAAAATGTTCGGTTCATTATTGACCATGAGCAATAAATTACCATCCTTCGAAACTTATTATGTCGGTTAAACGAGCGAAGTTGTGAATTTTGAATTTAGTCTAAGTGGATTCTATAAAATTTCAAATTATGGTAAAACGAAGCTTAATTTTTCAATTCAAATTAGATAAATATGTTCGAAATAAATATCCCATTGAGTTATATGAAAAAAAATCTGTTGAAAAAAAATAGTTCATATATAAAATTTTAATTTATGAGTGTGATAAATATGTTCGAAATAAATAGCCCATTAAGTTATATGAAAAAAATCTGTTGAAAAAAATAATTCATATATAAAATTTTAACATTTCAAAATCTTCACAAAAATTTCCGTTTCAGTTTCTAATGTGATGGAAGTGCATAGGAAGTTTAAACTTAAGAAAAATTAAGTCTGGAGGTTTAATTACAATAAATGATAATTTACTGGAAAAAAATCCACTTTTGGGCTTGCTCTTTTTTTTTAAATGAATACTTTGGAGCGTTATTACTTATAGTTTCTGCCATAAAAAAAATATTTTCTCCTTCCTAATTTGACTAATTGTTTTGTGTTTGTATTCCATGTTTATGTATTTTTACAGGAAAAACATGACTGCATAAAGTTTGACGCAAATGAGACCGCAGATTGGGTATTGTCCATTTGAGCAATTAAATATTTCAACAATTTCTCATGACGAAAATAGTATTGAATGACACATAAATCTATAATTTCATTCAACGAAACATTTTTAACAATTTCCATCAATTATTCAACCCTACCTGAAAAAATTCCTTGTTCTTTCACATTACAGATCTTGATGTCATTTCTACCGTTTTGAAAGACAGTCTTTTCAGACTCAACCATTTTCAACTTCACGAAACTAGTAGGTAATTATGTATTCGTTTTCCTCGATAATCCAAAATATAATTTCAGTACCTTCGTTGATTAACAACTTCATGATAAAAATATAATTAACTCCACTCCGTTATCTGTTGCCTACGTGAATTTATTTTTTTTTTTCTTTCAAGAACATTTAAACCTTTTAATATACCTTATCGTATACCCGGTTTGAAATATGAGGGGTGATTTAAAAATACTCAGAAGGAATAATTTTCAATGCATGTAGCCATATTGCTCTTCAAACTATAGACATTGTCGTGGCCACCCAGTTTTCCGGATTTAAATCCCATCGGATTACACGTTAATCAAATTCTTCACAACTTTCATCATTTTATTCTTGATGAAATACTGCTACCACATATTGGCCAAAAATCCAGTTGAAGAAATTGTTCCTTCTGGTTGTATGTGATCGTTCGACATTCCTACGAGGAGAAAATCACAATATGTAGTTGTAATGAAATCGAGATGAAGTTATGAGCCTGTAAATTACTACTGGAGCGTGATTTAAGATAGTTTAAGGAATCATTACCTAAAAATTAATGATGTATTTCCTAGAACATTGATTCTTTTCGAAAGGCATCGTTAAACAGAATAGAAATCATGGAATTGCACAATAATTCAAATTCTTCCGAAAGTTCTCAATCCAAAAATAATACATATCGAGAGATGGAGAATAATCGTAGAATCTACTCGCATTATTTTCGTTTCAAAAATAAATGTGAAAAACTGAGAAAAGAATCCAAAGAAGGTATATCGACTGAGAAAAATATGCTTGGATTAATGGGGATGTTCCCTTCTAAAAAATTATCAGACAATGTAGCAACAAAAAAAAAACAAACAATCTAAAATTAAAATTAAAAAAATATAACAACCCCAAATACAATTTTAACAAAGATTCCAATGAAAACATAATATATAAAATTATTATATAATCTTCAGCAATAAATCCTCAATCACCCCCAGTATACCCTCGTGGATGCGCCCCTCAAAACAACCCTTAGTTATTTATTGAAAAAAAAGGCGAAGAAGTGGATATGTCGAAAACACTGAAATTCAAAAAACATCTCAATTTATTTTTCCCCAACAATCGGTTTTATGTTATTCGTTTTCCACCTCGTCAGTTGAGTGTGCAAAGTTGTAATGGAATTCCATACAAATAGTTTAACGAAAAACCTTCAAAACACTAATTAATACTAACTAACTCAAATTATACCTTATTATGAATCGAACAAATAAGGACTTGTTCAAGTTTATCGTGCTAAATGAGATATTTTTCTTTCAATATCTAGGTAAGTTTTCAATATTGAAATGAAGATATTCGTATAATGAAGGTACGAGTAACTTAACAATATTTTTCAACCACAATATTTTTATCGGTGAATGTGAAATGTGTAATTAAAGTTGTGTTTTGAATATGTAGTTGCTCATTTGTGGTACAAGCTGAACAAAACATATTTCACTAATAACGTCTAATTTCAATTAATCCCCTTAATGAGGCGGACCAACTCTTATAATCTCGTTTAATTATATCTACTTTATGCACCTCAAATTTGTAAGTTTCTCATTGTTACTCGAAAAAATTTTGGTCCATTGTTGGCGCCACTGGGATACTTATGAACACTCCTTTTCCAGTTTATAAACAACCAGAAAATATTTTTTCTTTATCTGATGATTTAAAAATTATGTAGGTATATGCTAAATTGATTATATAATATATTTTTTTATTTATTCGTTGATTTCAATGAATTTCTATTAGGTAGGTAAATTCACCGTTTTCTAGTGTGAGTTCTGAAAATCTGGAATTTTCCCTTTAATAAATAAAGGTCGGTTTTGGGGGTGACAGTAAAAAATGGGACACTCTATACAATATAATAATGGATGAAAAAATGATGCAACTTTCACACAGATATTTATTATTTTTACATCACCTCGTTTCGTCTATCCAGATTCCACGAAATATTCTTTCTCATTCATAAAAAATTAATAACCTAAAAAAAAGAAATTTGGAAAACGTGACAATTTCTGTGTACCAAAACGGTCTTCAGTGTTCATTGTCAATATGACAAATACTGTCATTTCATTTTTATGAACGTCAAAAGATGGATCACCGAATTATATTGAAATTATCAGAGAACTCAATTTTTTTTTGTGTGCCAATACGGCCTTGAGTGTTCATTAGTAGTATGACGAGTACTGTCATTTCATTTTTATGAGCGTCAAAAGATGGGTCACCGAATTATATTGAAATTATCAGAGAACTCTTTTTTTTTGTGTGCCAAAACGGCCTTCAGTGTTCATTAGTAGTATGACGAGTACTGTCATTTGATCATTGCTACTCGAAAATTTAGGTCCATTTTCGGCGTCACTGGGATAATTATGGACACTCCCTGTTCAATTTGAAAACGAATATGGCATATTGAGTATTTCATTATTCTTTTTTATTTATTCGTTGATTTCAATGAATTTCAATAAGGTAAATTTACCGTTTTCTAGTGCAAGTTCGCAAAATCTGGTAGTTTTTCTTAAATAAATGACTTTTCGGGGTGACAGTAAAAATTGGATCACTCGATAGTCTATACAATATAATAATTCGATCAGAAAATGATGCATACAGATAGATGTTCATTATTTTTACATCACCTCCTTTCGTCTATCCAGATTTCACGAAATAATTTTACTCATTCCCAAAAAAAATTCATAACCTCAAAAAAAAAGAAATTTGGAAAAGCACTTACGTGGCAGTTTCTGTGTACCAAAACGGTCTCCAGTGTTCATTTTCAGTATGACAAATACTGTCATTTTATTTTTATAAACGTCAAAAGATGGATCACCGAATTATATTGGATATATCAGAAAACTCAATTTTTTTCTGTATGCCAAAATGTCATTTGGTGTTCATTGTCAGATTAAATTCCTATTTTCCGTTCTCATTAGATGCTAATGAAGATGAACAATAATCCAACAAGCTTCAAATATGATAAAAAAGGAGATATAGAATGAATGCAATAATAATTTATTCAATCGGTTCCAAGTTGATGAGGAAAAATTCCATCGAATCAAATACTCCATAAGATATTTGAAAGCGTATTCTACCCGATTTTTTTTTGCTCAAAAACGTCTTTCTCAATATAGAGCGAAATTTCAATGGAACATCGAAGAAAAACAATTCTTCATTTATGTATATACCTAGTTAAGAGTCATAATACCAATAAAATTGTTTTTTTATACTGATGAACTTCATAGGAAGCCATACAATTAAAATAACAATGGCAATAAAAAGAGGAATAATACTCACGCCACTTTCCTCCACTTTCCCAACACTTTGGCATTTTCATTTTGCTCCTGGAAGAACTGATCTGGTCGATCTTTATCCTAGCAACACACCATACACGCACTCTAAGGACAATGCGATGATACCACACTTGTAACTTCTGCAATGAATCAAATCAAACAATAATTCAGCAATACTATGCGAAGAACTTTCTAAAATAAATTCCAATACACTTAATCAATTCACAAGGTTGACATTTTAATGACATGAATAAGCTCGTACCTTTCTGAAGTTCTTGCTGGTTTTTCACTGACAAGAGAGTAACTCGGGAACAAATGATCATATACGAAGTTGAAATTATTTTAGACACGAACAAAATCAATTTTCACCTCTAGAATTAGCCGACGTCAGCAGATTGGTGTATGATCAAACCAGTTTTTTTTAATAAAATTATAACTTGTTCGAACTTCTTGAAGACGAGTTGACACAAAAACTCGTTTGGACAATTTGAGATTTCATTTAACAGTGATATTGAGGTACCTGATATTCATACAAGGTATGGTATTAAATTATTAATCAGAAAAAAATTGGGGATGTAATCGATTAGTTACACTAAAAATATGAAATTTCATATACACTGACGGTTAAATATAGGCTTTTTTTTAATCTCAATAATTTGATGTAGATACGGCAACAGCGCCTTTAGAACTTTAGTTTTTTTTGGTTGACGTAACTGTCATGCGCTTACTAATACGTTATTAATTATTATATAGCTATATAGCTTTTTTTCAGGCATTTTACGTTAACAGTTCAACGGTTCTCAGTTGTTTTTTGAGATTTTTGGAAAACAATTCCGAAATGGAAATAAAAGTTGAACTTCAGGAAATAAAAAATTACGAAATAGAAGAGAATAAATACCTTTTAACCGAATTTGTCCAAAATTCGCCACGATAACAACAATAATTAAGATGCGTTATAATAATTACAGAGCGTTATATCGCACTAAACATTCACCAGAAAGTCTACGCTGAAACTAACGCAAAGAGACCGTGTTAAACAGGTGAAACATTGCTCAATCAATTCTTGTTATTATGCAGAGTCATTAATATTTTTATTCAGTCTACTTACTGTTTATGTTGAGGAACCTTTCAATGATACTTCTTCATTGTTATTGCATAATTATTATTAGCACCCCATAAGCATGATTAGAATAATTAATTTTATGAATCATATCGTGATAAAAGTTTGATATCGATTTTTCTTTGTCTGGCAGTTTTGTAAAGTGGTAACTGCAATAATCTGATAGTAAAAATTACTCCGCCAGTATACTAATTGCATATTTATATATCTTCAGTATAACCCATACAGGGTGACCCAACGAAAACTGGCTACAAAAGATATGAAAAAAGCTCAAGCAGCTAGATTTCAATAAAAGACATTGTTGATGAGAATTATTTATTAATATCGATTTCCATTAGAACGTTAATGGTCTTTGGTTGAGAATACAATATTTCTTCCCGAAAAATTTCCATATACAATCCACAATTTTCCTGAATAAATGTTACTTATTTTCCTATTGAAGGCAAACAATTCGAAAGCTCACAAGCTCGAGAAGAATGTTAGGAAAATAAAACCAACCTACAACACTGGCCTTGAAAGGAACAAAATTAACAATATTATTTTAAATTAATCGTAATTAAAACTATAACTGTTGAGGTTTATCAGTCTCCCGTACAAATTAATATCGAATTTAAAATTCAACATACACTAACAGAGATGTATACAAATCCTGATTACTGAAAAAAAATTAGATTCAAGAAAGTAATACCTCTTATTGAAAATAAATGACCTGACTGGTGTTTACTCTACTGACGACCTCTGATTTGGACGTTTTTTTTTGTAAACATACTTTTCCATAAGCAATCGAATGGTACTAGTCTCAATCTTAGGAAACATTCAGTTTAGTAGACATGATTTTTTTTAAGTTGCATTAAAATACATGAATAAGTACTGACATTTTTGACGATATTTCACACATGACAGTTAGGTTCACCAATATGTTATGCAGTGCTACCAATATAAGGCACTAAAAGATTTGAAATTTTTAATTATAAAATTATAAAAAGCACTGCCGTTAAGTCAGGAGCTTTTGAACGCTCGTTCATCCACCTTCTATTGAAAACATTTTTAACAGCAGCTTTTTATCAACTATGCCGAATCAGCTGTTACAGGAATATAAGGATTTTTTTTCGATAATTCGCTAGAATCTTCTATGGTTTCTATAGTCTTGGTAATGCAATCTGGACAAAATTTCGCTCGTAGTTTGAATACATTATTCTCCATCTATGTGCGAAATTTCATTCCGATCGAATCAGTATAGTTTCGAAATTATCAGGAAACAAATATTATGAACGGCCACATTTACGGAACCCCTAGTCTTATTTCGCTCATTGATGAACTTGACCTCGACATTCGAAATCTAAACCTACCCTGAAAATTTCAAGTCTCTAGGTCTTTCCTCTCGAAAGTTATATTTTCTATGGTTCTGGTCCACCGATCTGGATAAAATTTCATAGGTAGCTTGAAAACATTATTCTCCATCTTAGTGCAAAATTTCATTCCGATCGAATCAGTGATTTCGAAGTAATAAATAGAACAAAAATTTCGAACGGCCATATTTACGGAACCCTTGATCGAATTTTGCCCAATAACGAACTTAACCGCGGCATTCGAGATTCGGACCTACCCTGAAAATTTCAAGTTTCTAGGTCGTTCCGTTCGAGAGTTATCGTGTATACGGCCGGACGGACAGATTCGGATTTTTCGACGGATTGGTCATCAGTGAGTCGAACCTTGGTTATGGAGACCATTTTCTCAAAATTCGAAAAATATAGACATCGTGACGAACTGATATAACTCTTGTGTAAGTAGAACGAGCGCTTAAAAAATAGATGATTTCCTCCATAAATTAATATCATGAAATGGCCCAATATTCAAAAGAAGAAGAAGAAATTTCATAAATATTAGAATCTTTCACGAAAACTGTTTCAGTAAAAACTGTAAAACTGACGCTGAAATTTCAGGTTTTTATCATTTTCCAAGCAATTTTGAATAAATCATATTTCGTAAATCCTCCCAAAACTGATACCACTCGATTTCTTATTCCACTAGAGTGCCCTATTATTCGATAATTTTTTCAATTTTTCAGGATTTCTATGCATCTTCAAACTTACCAACAAATAAATCACAGAATATGATAAATAGGCAACAAATAAACAATCCAAATAAAATACCATGAGACATAGAGCGATCACTTCAAGTCATACTCTATGTCATCATTCAAATTTTCAATTCATTTCTATTGAGCTATATAAAATATTGAATCTCATAGGAAATTCCTAATAAAACTACTATTAAAATTGAGTTCTATTATCACTGCTCCTATCACTTTGTTCTTTGAGAAACATCTTCAACTTTAAAGCTCAAAAAGAATCCAATTTGAAACATAGAAATATTAAATTTTAAGGTAAAATAATTATTTCCACTTCCATAAAACTAATTGAAATATGGCGATTTGAGTAATTCTTATTTCCAAACCGAAAGTTTCTGAAATGAAGTGAATCCAACCAAAAAAACATAACAAATTGAAAAAGATTATGTTTTGATTACTTACTCCTACGTTGTTTCCTTCAAACTTTTAAACTCAGACTACTTTTCAATTGAGGACGTTATATCAGATTGTAACCTTATATTAATGTTTTATACCTTTGAGTGTCAATTTACTCATCCTTACATATTTTAGAAGCCATCTCACGTAATGGCTCCAATTCTTTCGTACTGACCAGATCGAATTCGGTCACGAAATAGTAGAAATGTTTATAGCAGGTGTTGACGTGAGCTTCCTGAAAAAATTTAGTTACTAACGTAAAATCAAAGTCTCACGCAACTACTCACAGCAGATATTGTTACGATGTTCTGAAAATGATGTATATAGACATGAACGAAAACTCTGTGTAACCTAGCCAAGATTTTACTGCAATGAGTCAAGAAACTCTTTGGAAACGGTAGGTCTGAGGTACAAGGAAATAACGCTTGGTTATTTATTTGCATCTCAATCCAATCCATAAGGTTGCTTATATACTCTCTAGCCGGTAAGGGTGTTGGCCGTTTGTACTTCGCCCCGTCGGCCCACAAGTACTCGAATCGTGGTCCCCCCGACATCGTTGGACATGTTTGGTCTGTACAATACTCAGAAATTGTACCATAAATGAGATTTATTCTGTTGAAGAAATCAACCACTGAAAGAAAAATTGATAAATTTTTGATAACGTCTTATAGACGTTAATGTACCATGTACTGCTACCCAATCGTTTAGATCTTCTCCTGGGGGTAATTTGACAGCATTCCTCAAATTTATGCCGGAATTCAAACTGGCACAAGCTTGTTTGTGCAAACTGTACCTTATAGTACCATGAGCGAACTTTTTTCTTGGTCTGAATGTCTGCAAGTGAATTTAAAAATCAAACGTTTTTAATGAATATAGCGAGGTATTCTCACCTTCTCTTTCTGAAAGAAATCCAAGAAGTTGTTGAGGGCCATTCTTAAGTAGGACTTGGGAGGAAAACGGCTCTTGGGTAATTTAAAAGGTAAACAACAATAAAAATAACCGGAAATAGACCCAAAAAAAATCAAGGTTAATCAAACGTCATTTTGAGGACGTCCGGTAATAAAGGAGACTACAGGCCGAAAGATTAATTCGTTGAATCCACCAAAATTCGAAATGATTGCCGGATAATACACTAATCCTAATTTTTTTCGTGGAAAAAACACCATTTGGGAATATTAATGAATTTTTGAAATTTCGCGATATTTACCACCGTTTCCACCTATCGGCGAGTCCGCCAAATAGAAAATCAAACAAAGAAATGGCGTCTTTTTGCTGTAAATTCGCGAAACAATTATCGCGATTTCAAATATAAAATAAATGAAACCGCATTTTGTTCCATCGAAACGTTAAGCTATCGAATCTATTAAATCGAAAGGTGTGTTATAATTAAACATTCTTGTCGTTTGAAACGGTGTTTTGAGAAGCGTTCAAACAGTTTCTCAATCGTTGAAAATCGTTTAGTTTTTCAAAAAGTTCATATGTGCAAGTTGGCGTTTGGGTAAGATGAGTAAGAGAAATGGAGACGAAATTATGCAGAATATGTGGGCGACTTGGTACAACCCATCAGGATATCTTCAAAATAGACGGTTTGATACACAAAATAGAAACTTGCCTGCCAATATTTGTAAGTTTGAACCTTTGCATTTGTTTGAAACAAAACTACAATTTATTCGTTTCAGGTCACACAACATTGCCTACTACCGGACACAATATGCGAAGAATGCTTGGAAAACATCACAAAGTTCTATCGTTTCATCAAGAATTGCCTCCAAAGCATCATCATACTGGAATCTCAGTACGACGTTACAGAATCTTGTTTAAAGTCAAAAAGAAGACACGACAGAAGCTGCATGGTGAATTTTTCTGAACCTACGAAAGCTCAAGTAACCCAAACCGACGATACATATGATATATTATTTACTAAGTACTATGAGGAAAATTCAAAAAAATTTAAGTTACCAATTAAAGGTTGTGATAAAAATTTAGTTGATTACGAGGTTGATTCTGAGAATTCAGAACCTGAGAATAAATCGCACAATAAAGGTGTTGTAGTTGTAAATAGGAGAACTCACTTAAAGGTTGATGATTTATTGAACAATCTCTTGGGTAAGACAGCTTTCACTAAACAATATTTTGATAATTTTGAAAATAGTGTGATAAACGAATTAGTTCCCAGAAAGGGAGTCAAGAGAAAATCGGAAGTGATAGAGAATCGTCCAACAAAAATTTGTAGGATTGACAGTGGAAATCGCAGGAAGAACAAAGTACCAAAAAAATTTCAAAATAACCTCAGTTTCCAAATTAATGGTATTTCTGAGGCTGCACAACAATCGAATCCAGCAGAAAATGGGGAAAAGCATCTAGAAGTTGCCAGTGACCAGGTACATTTTTGTTGATTATTGCTTTATTTCAGGATTTTTATAAGTTTCTTTCAGGGTATTATAACGTCAGATCCGGTCCTACCCCAAATATGCCTTTTGTGCGATGAAAAATTGAACGGGCCTGCTGCTCTGGCGGCACATATTTTTGAAATACACAGTCTGGATCTCAGTAAATCGATGGAAAATTTCTCCGATAAGAAGAAAAAGATTCCGAACCTATTGAAAATTTCGGACATCAAAAGAAGCAGCAGTTCCGGTAGGTATATCTCATGATTCAATTAAAACACTGTAAATATAAAAATATTTTATTTCCATACAGACGAAAATCAGTACGATTCGAATTCGCCCCAAAATCATCAGGGGGAGTTCCCCTGTCAAATTTGCCCCTACTCGACTTCAGGCAAACAAGACTTGTACCTTCATTGTCGATCCGGACATCCCGTTGAAGTCCCGCTGATGTGCGGAATATGCTTCCAACCGATGACATCTCTGGTCAATCTGAGGAACCATCTGAAGATCTGCGCCATCGAGTATCCTGTTAAAACGAGGTATTTCTGCGGTGTATGTAAATACGGGGAGGACGGAATGAGGGAGATGGAGAATCATGTGTTGATACACGGATTTCTGATGGATACTTGCAGGAAGGAGGTTAGGATGTTCGATCCTGCCGATTATGTCGAGTTGAATTATTCTTGTGAATTTGGTGAGTAGTTGTAATATTTTGAAATACTGTAGGGAAATGTTTTATCGTCATTCACAAAATTCTTCTTATTCCTCAAGAAAAAAGGTTAAATAGTATAAAAATCAAGTGAGATGGACACCAGGGACTGAATAGGAAATTTTATATGAAGATTGGGAAATACAATGCTAAAATCCTAGATATTAACCAAATTCCACATTTTTTCAACAGAATTTTTTCATATTTCAAAGAATACATTTTTTATTGTTCAAATAATCTCTTCGAGCTGTTCGAAACATATATTGTATTAAAAAACATTTCAAGTTTTACTTTTGATTCATTTCAAGAATTTTTTTTAACTAGCCTAAATATTGATTCATTTTAAGAATTATTTTCAACCTAACATTACCTAAATATTAATTCATTTTTAACACTGTCCTAACTTGAGCTAACCTAACATAACCTAAATATTTATTCATTTCAAGAATTATTATCAACACTGCCCTAACTTAAGCTAACCTAACCAAAATATTCATTCATTTCAAGATTTTTTTTCTACACTGTCCTAACTCAAACGAGTATTTTCTAAATATTAATTTATTTTGAGGATTATTTTCAACACTGTCCTAACTCAAGCTACCTAACCTAACCTAAATATTAATTCATGTTAGAATTTTATCAACACTGTCCTCATTTCAGCTTACCTAACATAACCTGAATATGTTGAAAATTATTATCAACAATGTCCTAATTTGACCTAACCTAACATAACTTAAATATTAATTCATCTCAAGAATTATCATCAACTATGTCCAAACTTGAACTTACCTATCATAACCTAAATATTAATTCATTTTGAGAATTATTATCAACACTGCCCTAACTTAAGCTAACCTTACCTGAATAATAATTCATTTCAAGATTTTTTTTCAACACTGTCCTAACTCAGACGAGTCTTTTCTAAATATTATTTTATTTTGAGGGTTATTTTCAACACTGACCTAACTAGCTAACCTAACATAACCTAAATATTACTTCATGTCAAGAATTGATTTTAAAAAATTTTCAACTCTTTCCTAACTTAACCTAAATATGAATTCATTTCAAGAATAATTATCAGCATTGTCCTAACTTGAGCTAAACTAACTTAACCAAAATAATAATCCATTTCAAGAATAAATTCTAAATAATAGCCTTGATATTAATTCATGTCAAAAATAAATTTCAACAAATTTTCAACTCTATCCTAACTGAATCTAAATATGAATACATTTTAAGAATAATTATCCGCATTGTCCTAACTTGAGCTAACCTGACTTAACCAAAATATTAATTCATTTCAAGAATAAATTTTAAATATTTTCCAACATTATACTAACTTAACCTAACCTCAATATTAATTCATCTTAAGAATAATTATCAACACTGTCCTAACTTGAATCAACCTAACATAACCTAAAAATTTATTCATCTCAAGAATTATTATCATCACTGCCCTAACTTAAGCTAACCTTACCTAAATATTAATTCATTTCAAGAATGATTTTCAACACTGTCCTAACTGATCTTACCCAAATACTTATTCATTTCTAGGATTATTTTCAACACTGTCCTAACTTAATCTAACCTTACCTAAATATTAATTCATCTCAAGAATTATCATCAACACTGTCCTAACTTAAGCTAACCTAACCCAAAAATGAATTCATTCCAAAGAATATTTCCAATACAGTCCTAACTTAGTCTTGATCACGAGGAAAACTTTGTGAGATTTTTCACTCGAGTTCTTCTCATATCATGTAACATGACATATAAAAATCCTTGTTTCATTTCAGGACCAGTCTCCCCCTCGTCGAAAAACCTGAGCTGCAGTCTCTGCTTCCAGTCGAACTTCCAATCGTTCAAAGACTTCAGCAACCACCGTCGGAAGCAGCACAGCAAGTTTCACTGCGACCTCTGCAACAAGTTCTACGGTCGAAACTCCCACCTCTGGAAACACGTCAATAGACTGCACAAGAACCACCCGAGCATCACTTGCCAGATTTGCCAAAAGACCAGCGCTTCGAAGTATCATCTGGGGCAGCATTTCTCTAAAATTCATTCGGGGAAACAGAAAAGACGCACGGACATTGAACTGGGTAACGATCAGTCTGTGTTTGGAAAGTATAGTTTTTTGAAGCAAGAGAAGAATAGTACTTCTTCGGAGTTCGACGAGATCTCGAATAACGCAGCTTCGGATCAGGAGATATCAGATGAAGTTTTCATGGGTAACGTTCCTAAAGAAGTTGACGCTTCTAGTCATCTGTACACGAATATTATAACCAACTATACGCCTCCCCCGAACGGGGGAGACTTCAAGTGTCCGAAATGTTCAAAAGGGTTCTCCAAGAAGATACTGCTGAAGAAACACAAGAAAAATTGCAGGCCGAAACTGCAAAAAGACCTTTTGACCCGTTGCAAATCTTGCGCTAGGATCTTCAAAGATAGACAGAGTCTGGCGAAACATCTGGTCAATTACCATTCCGAATACACTTGTGAAATTTGCTCGCAAAAAGCTCAGAGTAAGTGCGAGATAGTGTCTCACATAAGATTTACTCATCCCAGATGCAAGCTCTTCTGTAAGGTCTGCGGGAACATTTTACGTTCCCAGCAAAATCTGGTGGATCACATAAACGACCACTCGAATTCCTACGTTTGTCAGTTTTGCGGTGACACTTTACCTTCCAAAATAAAACTAAAAATGCATATTTTAAGTTTGCATAGGAAAATTTTGAGTTTGAGCTGTGGTATCTGTCTCAAGTTGTTCGAAAACCAGCACATCCTGAAAGACCACGTGCAGTTGGTACACAAGAACGATCTCAGACCTTTGACCTCCTGCACAGTCTGCGGCAAGAACTACGGTTCAAAATGGAAGACCTACGACCATTTGAATAAGTCTCATGGTCGCATCTTCAAAGTTTGTAAGACCTGTTTGGAGATTTTCAATACCGAAGAAGAGTTGAACTTACATTGCGAAGAAATGCATTCTTCGAAGAATCAAAACACGCCAAGTATCAAACCCAGTTATTTAAAGCAAGATTTAGAAGAGATTGACGAATCAGAAAGTTGTAAAGAAGAAATGGAGGATATGGAAGAAATTGATAATACCAATGAAGAAGTGTTCAATACCTTCCCCCCAGAAATGTCTGCTGCAACAAAAATATCCTTACTAGAGAAAAGATTGTTAGGCAAAAAGATTGTAAGCGAAGAGACAAAACCGGAAGAAAACATCAACGAGGATAAAACAAAATTGAACGTAGTTAAGACTAAACTTGTGTCTGCGAAGAAATTGGTAGATTCACCGAGGTACGAAGATGATATTGGCCAACAAAGTAGCTCAAAAAGAACGGTTTATGTCAACAGCGACGTACCATCACTTTGCGAGATTTGCTTCAAAACTTGGCCAGCGAAGAAGCATCTGTGGCAACATTACATTCGTTGCCACAAAAGTGTAGCGGCTACAGTTTGTGGCATCTGTTTGAAGACCAACGTCGATTACAGAACTCTACAAGAACATCTCAGACAGAACCACCCCACCCTGCTTCACGGACAAGGTTTCGGTTCGAATTTTATATGTAGGATATGTGGAAGGTACCACAACGCAAGCTCCAAGTTGAAATTACACATGGCCATACACGAAAATTTCGATTGGTCCATATTAGACACCAAAGATGAGAAGGAGAGCGTGAACGGCGAGAAAATGTTAGAGAGAAACGAAGACAACGAAACGTACTACGAGAGCTTGATAGAACAAGTGGAGTGTTCTTCGAATGAAGACGAAGATGAACACGAAGAAAAATGTGATAACGATAATTCGAGCAGCTCCGAGGTAAACGAAGATGAAAGTGAGCCCGAAACTATCTCTGACGACTCGAACAAGAATCGCAACGAAATCAAAAAACGGTTTCCAAGTAATTCCTCTGAGAACTCCGGAGAAGGAATGGAGTCCGGTTATTGCCAGACAGAACCAATAAATGGAAATAAGGAATTTCAAAGTACTGAGAGTGAAGATTCAAGTTCGGAAAGTTGCACAAGTGGGGACGAAGATATAGTTGAAGGGAACGGGGAGAGATCCAACACTGCTTCGTCTAATGAAGTCTTGTTAGTTAACGGACTTACAAATTCCAGTAGTAATGCAATTCTGGTGAGTTCCATGGGCGATTCTTTACAGTTTGCTGATGATGGTTTGTTCCGTTTCAAAACGGAAGAGTTGGATTCTGCGGTGAAAAGTATAAGTCTCGAATGCGAGACGCAGGTGAAGGAAGATTTGGAGATTGAGTACTGCGAGTTATCTATTGGTACCGCTTTGAACGACAGAGAAATTGAGTCTGCTGTAGGAAGCATATTGTAAGTTTTGGATTAACTTCATCGGGTATTTCGACTGTTACTTAGCTTTCTTTATTCATTTCAAATCATTGTTGATGAATTATCAGCAATATTCTCATAATCAGAATCAGATTTTAGTTCATGCTTATTATTAATTGTGTTCATACTAGAGTAGTCATTATTCTCTTCGAAGCGAATATAAAATATTCATCGTTGTTGAAATCTGGTTGTTTTCCATACATATCACTGAAATCGTCTCTAACATTCCCAACATTCCACTGTAAGACTTGATTAAAAATTATATGAAGTGTTGTTCGTATAATTTTGGTGTTTATTCTAGTCATCTATCTGAATAGAAATCTTTTTACTTGGTAGATATAGATTTAAGATTGTCGAAACACAATGTTGTGAACGAAAATTTTTGTGATCTCTTGCCATATTTTTTCTTATAAATGTAATATTCAAGTAGTATTTATTGTGTGTTCTTTTTGAGAGTTTGCCATGTTGAAGACTGTTCAAGATTTTTTAGGATTACATATATTTTTTTTTTATTTTGACTTATTTATAGACATTGCTGTCTAATTTGAATATTGTAATATATTGAAATAAATTCCATAATTTTTATAAATGAATTGTTTTGTCAATATACCTTTCTATTTTTGTATATGATCTATACAGAGTGAGTCTCTGACTTTAAAATATATTACAACTAGATATGGAGGTGATGATACTGTGGATATAAAAAAGATTCTTGGTGCAAGTCCTTTTTAGGCAGTGTTCGCAAACATTTATGAAGGAAAATCCCTATTTCAGGAATTTACAGCTAAAATTCCACGATATTCCAAAATTGTCAGATAATCTCATACCCAGTAAAGAAAAGATGAAAAGACAACGAATATGTTATTCTTTTCAATACAATATGGTAAAATAGAACACTTTCGTTGTCGGGGAATCACCGAACCGTATCCACAGAATAACACACATTTTTGAGAACTCTATTTTTGATTGGCTGAAATTTATGTTGGTAGCAGTGGAATTCACGAATTTTATTGTAGCCCATATTACGATTCCTTTTCAGCAAAGAAGAAGAATATTATTATTCTATGAACCCAAAACGAGGTAATTTCAAAAAGATGAAGATATATTGTTATTAATTACAGTGAGCTAATTGAAGAGAATTCAACAATAAGTTAGAAGCGAGTGTTGAGTATATTGAAATAGTTGTGTTTATTGCAGTGTTTGTTTCCAAATATGGAAGTGGTAACTAATGGTGAGTTCTTTTATTACAATTCTATATTTCGATCTGTTTTTTTTTTGTAATATATCTATGCAAAATTTGAAGGATATTCTATAACAAAAAATAACTCAACTCTTTAATGTTTAATATTGTCTAATATTCCGTGTTAATTTATTGATGTTAAATATTTTTATTTCGGATGTTTTGGAAATGTCTAGCGCAGGTTTGTTCAAAAAATGGAGAATGACGTGTTCAAGAACCATAAAAAATTATAACTTTCGAACGGAAAGGCCTAGGGACTTCAGGGTTTTGTTCGTTATTTGGCACAATTCTACCAGGGGTTCCGTAAATATGATCGTTTGAATTTAGTTTTCTTCATAATTCCAAAACTACGGATTCGAACGTGACGAAATTTTGTATTTCAATGGAAAATTATATATTCATGCTACATTTTTTCCAGGTCGCATGACCAGAACCATAGAAATCAGAAAATCATAACTTTCGAACGAAAATGTCTAGAGACCTGAAATTTTCAGACTGGGTGTGGATCTCGAATTTCGCGGTCACGTTTATCAATGAGCAGAATTAGACTAGGGGTTCCGTAAAAATGGTCGTCTGAAATTTAGTTTTCTCGATAATTTCGAAACTACGGATTCGATCGTGACGAAATTTCGTATTTTAATGGAGAATTATATATTTGAGCTACATTTTGTCCAGATCGCATAACCAGCACCATAGAAAATTATAACTTTCGAACGAAAAGTCCTAGGGACTTGAAATTCTCAGGTTACGTTTGGATCGCCAATTTCGCGGTCAAGTTTATCAATGAGCAAAATTAGATTAGAAGTTCCGTAAATATGGCACTTCAAAATATTTTTTTCCTTATAATTTCGGAACAACTGATTGGATTGGAATGAAATTTTGCACATAGATGAAGAATAATGTATTCAATAAACTAAGTGCGAAATTTTGTCCAGATCGCACCTTTTTAGTAGTCATCCATTGACAAACCAATATCATCATGTCCCTTTTTACCGATGATACGTACCGCCTATGTCCTCGATTAATCACTTATCTATTCTCGAATGGAAAGTCACCAATATTCAGAATTCTACGCAATTCATTGGTAGCGGGGGGACCACGTGACCTAAAATCGCGCCCTCGCACATCGCGCACTTCTCTTCCGTTCAGTTTTATCAAAATGGCCGAATAAAGTTGTAATTGAAGTATTTTGAATTTTGTGAAAATGGCTCTATCAAGTGAAAATAAATCGATTAACCGAAGTGCTTATATCGTAGATTCCGTTAAAATCAATTCGAAGAACGGTATTGTGCGAAAGAGGAATAATTTGAAAGATTTCGATCACAGAGATAACCTTCCCTATCAAGGACGAAATTTTGTGGATAAGTGGTCACAAAGACGATCAAAATTCCCTTGTAAGAGATTGTCAAAGTGTCAAAAGACTTTGTGCGTTTGAATTCATCAAAATTCGAAGTTTCACGAGAGAAACACACAAGGAAAGATGAATCTCCTAACCTGCAATATGATGAGGCCAAACTTTGCCCCTGGCATGCCCGCCCATGGTGTCCCCCAAAAAAAGCAATTTCATCACGCTGCTAGTTTGATACCGAACAACACATCACAAAATTCCGACAGACATTTCCAAAATCCAAATTTTTTCAATAAAAAGACCTTGGATAAGAGTGCCCCTTCAAGTTACAGATCCTCTAGTCCTTCTAAAGACGAAATTGAAAAGAAAAATTTATTGAATTCTTCCATTATGATTCCAGAAACGAAACAAATAGGTTCTGATAGTATGCTGATAGCCGAAGTAGTTGTGGATGCCATTCGCATAAACAAGAGCATATCTACAACAGATATGCCTACTGAAAGAATTTCCCAGGGAACAGTGAAACCACATATCGTTGTATTAGAAAATTGCCCAGACAAAGAAATGCCTGGTTCAGACGGGGATGATAGTTTCATTGTATTTGAAACTGAAGAGGGCTCATCCGATGAAGAAGATTGTAGTGATGACGATCATTCATCATCAGATGAAGATGACGAAAGCGCCGACGATGAAGATGGAAAAAAGCAAACAATGGTGTTCTGCAATAACAAACGGCAAGGAGAAAGGAATAGGCAAGTTTCTATCACAGAGTCCGAGGATAGTTTCATAGTGTTTGGCGATGAAAATACCGAAGAAAATAATAAAAGGCAGGTTTCTTTTACCGAGTCAGAGGATAGCTTCATAGAATTTGGGGATGAAGATATAGAGGAAAGTACGGGAAAGGAAAAGAAGCCTAAGAGCACCAAAAAGGTAGGTGTTTGGAATGTCAGTATAAGTGCGATTTGGATCCCACACTTTTTCATAAGAAACTGAGTGGTACCTTAAGTTTCGGAAGTTGACAGTTTTTAACCAACACAATATTGTTTAAGGTGAATTTTTCTTCTTTAATTCGCGATTCCAAAAGTCTAAACGCCCCCTGCCGGCTAAATCCCTTACCTAGAAAATGAGTATTGTTTTCATATTTCACATCTCTATGCCAGATATTTTTATTTTATACAGGGTGATTCTAAATTCGACGTGAACCTTGAAGGACCTGTTAGTATGACTCCTTTGCTGTCATTTGAGCCATATTTATTGATATCCAAAAATCAACAGTTGAAGAGTTATTTGAGTTTTTGTATTTCTTGAAAAATTACTTGCCTTACTCCATTTTTCGTCAATTTTTTCTACGTTGAGCAAGTTTGATTATAATTTTGGCTAATTTCCATCAGAAAAGGATATGATATGTATGAAAAAAGCGAAAATATGATGTAATAGATGTTGAAAAAGAATTCGTATGATTGGAAAGTTGGTATATGAACAAAAGAATAGTCAATTTCTAATATCAATACACCTGCAACTTTCGAACTCCACAATTTATGTATGACAAAAGTATTTTAAAAACTTGCCAAATTGGTTCTTCATAGAATTTTCCCTATTTTTCTAGGTAACATTTGCTAAGGAACCTGATTTGAGCACGGTCCATGTGATGATAAAGTGGTCATTTGCTTATAGGAGCGCTAGAAAAGGTCTCTGGGAGCAATTCGGCAGAGATAACGAAAGATTCAGGTTTAGAGCCAACCGGTTTGCCGATACTCTGAATAAGTTTCTTCAACCAGAACATCGACAGAAGGTATATGAGGAAAGATTCAAAGAGAGAAACTAGTAAAATTCAAGAAAACATCTAAGAGAGACCTACAAAGACTGCCATATGAAGGAATCGTCAGGAATGCAATGATAAGAACGAAAAATTCTCAGGAAACAACTTTTTATAATACAATAATAAAAATTCAAAACAATATAACGAGTATCAATTAACATACTTGTTTTTGATATTAACAATTCGAATTATCTGACTTATCTGAATAATTTATTACATCAGCATATTGTTCTCATATCTCGATTGGAACTAATCATATGTGACACATGTCACTTTGTGATTGTTTCGTGGCTATCTGTGATTGCATAAGCATTGTATTCTGACGATTCTTTCGTTTATATTATACTGAGATACAAGTAGTTAATTTTTAAATGAAATGGGGCGATAAATTCCAAATATTGAAAGAAATATTTGAATCACTTGCCAATGTTTGTGATCGGGAAATAATTTCAAGATGGTTCCTTAGATCTGTGATAGATAGTATGCAACTTGACTATCTCAAATTGTATCCTATTAAACATCAGGGTGTATTGAGAATTGCAAAATTCATTAATTTGTGAATAATTTAGTTCCAAGTTTTTTTTAAATTCTTTCCTCAATATCCTTATATAGTCATTGTTTTGATGTCTTCAACAAGAATATCCACCACCGTATTCATGACGAAATTTTTTGCGTGCAGCACATCAGTTACCTTATTTTTTATCATTTTATTACCCATCAGGTATTTCACAATTTTGACCATTTCCATTCTTTCCACATTTTCATATGGTGAAGGTGAAAATTATTTTCTATTTACAACTTCTTTGTGTTCAAACTGACTCTGTTTTGAATAAAATTGATGAAATATTTTAAAATGTATATTTAGTGTTTAATAAAAAATAGTTTAAGGCAAAGATTTTGTTTCATTTACAACAAATAAAACAAGTTCACCTTTGATTTTGATAATTTTTTTGGGAACACTTTTTCATAAGAAATTGAATGGCTGCAGTTGCAAAAAGTTGAATGACATTTTACTGAAATTAATAATTCCGTAAAAAAATATTGTGCCGCTTCATTATTGAAATGGTCGTCCGTTCTCCGACTGGTGTTGGTTTCCTGACATGAATCAAAGAATTATTCGTGGTAACATTCTCGGTGAATCGTTCGCCGATAATCTAAATAAGGCAACACAGTTTCCGATAAACACTCTGGAAGAATTTTTCCAAATCGATTCTACGATACCCACATTTTTGGCTGCTAGACGTTTTTTTTTTAATTCCGACGATATTATTATTGGTAATAATAAACCAACGATGAAATAACGAAAAAACAAAATTTCTTTACAAATTTATTTCATCAGACATTTAGAAGTTACTTATTTTTCTAATTGCATCTAATGCTGCTGTATTCTTTGCGATTTCTATATTTTCTCCCCAACCTAGAAAGAATTCAGAAAATATCAAATGCACGGAAAAAAAAATTCGAAATGACAGTTTTTGAATAGAATTGGTACGATCAGATCTTAAAATGAAACAATTATTCTCACCTATTCCCAACAACTTTTTATCGTTTGAATATAGACCAACTTGATAATTGGCAAGGATGGTATTCGATGCGGACTCGTTACAGAGCCTAGCTTCGAAGTCACCAACTCCTTTCTCTTTCAACAAGCCATTTAGGTATTCTACCGGGTTTTCTGGTTCCCAAATATCAAACACTGTTTTACCATTGAGCTGTACCATCAGAAAATCTTTAACGAATTTCTGGGATCTCTCAAGATTGTCTGAATTTTTCAAAGCAGCGATTAAAGCTTTGAAAGTATCCGCTAGCGTTGACCTTTCCACTGGGAATTCCTGCAAATATTTTACGAGTAATGAATTGTTTTAACTGAGAAATTCCACTCACAGATGTGAATACTAAGTCGGTAAGACCCAAATGCTTAGCGACATGACTGAGCATATCATCGGAAGTTAAATATTTGATCAATGAATTTGTTACATCATCTGTATAGATTTTGCTGTATTCTTCTTTTAAAAATTGATTTATTACATCGGTCCCCTCTTCAATTAGTTCTTTATTATCTAATATTTCAGTTTCCTGACCTAAAAATGGATTTATGAAGAAAACAACACTTTTATTTCAAACTGTCTACCTTCATTCTTCTTCAAATTAACATAAGACCTATGAGTTAGAGCTCTTTCTAACAATTCACGTTCGAAAGTCTCTCCTAATCGTTTACCGAAAGCATATAATTCCGCTTCATAATTCCATTCCAAATATGAAGATCTTGGGGATGGTGCTTCCGGGCCTAGCTTATCTTTTCTTCTTTTCAATTCTCTCAAAGTTGGTGCTACCCAACGTTTCATTTGTCTTTCATCTAAGGGAATGAAGAATTAGTTGGTGTTTTCGCTTTCTTGAATTATTATAAAACCTATCCTATTGTTGAATAAAGAGATTTGTCCAAGTCTGTTTAAATTTCTGGTGGAACTTCTAAGGAGAAACATTTTATATTGAAAGTATTTAAAATCAAGCTCATAAAAATAGTTGATTTGAGGTTAATATGTTGAATCCATAGATCTGAATCATAGACTAATAATAAAATAAAATATTTTTATTAGTCTATGATCTGAATATATATATGCTCTATGTCTAAATCGCCCCCAGCCGGCTAAATCCCGAACTAAGAAAACGAGTATTGTTTCATAGAAACTTGAGTGGTCTATGGAAACAGTAACCTGTGAGCATAGATAAAAGATTTTAACTTTCACTGAATTATTGTATTCGCGATTCCCAAGGGCAAAACGCCCCCTGCCGGCTAAACCCCGAATGTAGAAAAAGAGTATTGTTTTTATATTTCACGTGCTTTGAGGCCAGGTATTTTTATTTATTGCTTCATTTTTCTTGTTGAATTATTATCAATTTCGATATGATTAAAATCGAAAAAACCATAGACTAACAATAAATATTATTAGTCTATGGAAAAAACCAATTGGTTAACATAAAATAAATAAACAAATCGAAGAAAAACCTGAAAACACCAAAAATAATCCGTTTCACCCTTTGAATAAAGAACTACAGGAAGGAGCATTAGGCCTGAAAAAGTGGTACCTAAGGGGTTGTTGCATATGGTGTACTGTACTGGTACTTTTGAAATGATAAACTCTTACCGACATTACAGTTTTCTCTTGAAAACCGTAAAGAACTAGAACTCTACCTTACAGGCGTTCTTTTTAACTTGAAAATATTACTCTAGATAATCTTTGGCCAAGATCGTGATCGTATAGTGGTTTTAAAAGGACTCTACGTTGTGTATGTAAGTATGCAACCCAAATTACGCTTGATTCAATAGAAGAGATTGACGGGAAAATAGGAAATTGAAAAACATATTTTTAGCACTCGGAACAAGAAAATATTAAGTTTATTTCAGAGTGCCAAAAGGTGGGGAGGATAAAAAACTTCCTGACGGGAAGAAAAACAAACCTCCCTCCTTTTCTCGTTCATATACCATTAACTCACAAGTAAAAGAATATTCATAAACAGGCTGACCGGTGAGAATTCTCTCAAATGGTGTTTAAAAATGATTGAGTAGATAAAAGGCGATACATTGGGAGTTTTACTTCGCAGGGGTCAAACTATCATCTGACGATTGATGATCTCCCACGTTGTAAGGAGACTGGGAATGCGACAGAGTCCTTGTTATATATATTTCCAAACGTTGGGCGAAGCCTAAGTTAATGTTTAGGTTGCGTCGTCCGATAGTTGTCTCCCTGGTCAATAATCCCATAAGTATTAGATAAACCATATTAGCAGTAAACGATATAACCAGTCAATGTTATAGACAGTAAACGAAATAAACAATAAACGATATATGCAGTGGATGGTATAGATAGTAAACGATATAAGCAGTGGATGATATAGATAGTAAACGATATAAGCAGTCAATCATATAAACAATAAACGAGAAGTCATAACGGATAATAATGCATGGAGAGTAGCTTTTTAAAATGCTCAATCAATATAAGATGATGAAACATAATGCCGGCAATGGTGCATATGAATATCTTTGCTATTTGCTGCAAACTACAACGATGACATAGTATCATTTGAAGAATATTGCAAAACCTTATAATTAAGGTGATTATTAAGCATTCGAACATTCAAACTTTTGTGAGATGCACTTAGGAATTTAATACATAGGGTCAGTTAGAATCATTAAATAATATGGAATAGACTTGATAATGAAGTATGAAAAATGGATACAAAACAATACACAAGGTGCAAACCAACATGGAAAAAAAATACGTTGAGTAGGAGCAAATGGCCTCATGTGAATTGAGAATAAATGATATGAGATAAACACATGGGGTAAATAATGGACCCTGTTGAAGACAATTGTAGTAAATTAGAATAAGCCTTTATGATAAAGTTGTAATTATAAAATATTGTTACTCACATGGCACCCTCGAACGTTTAAGATCAAACTCTCTCACAATCCTACCCTCGTGTTTCATGAAAAACCGAGCAGCCAGACAAAAATCAACAACCTCCTAGAGCTGAAAACTACCAACCAAGAGAGCCCTACATTTCTAGGTTATCCTCCGTACATCGATTCGTAGGAAAGGATTCTGTGGTTATTTTTCTTTCGGACGGACTCAGCAATCCGACTCCCTAATGTTAAGGATAATATGGATATCTGTACGGATAATGAAAATGGCGGGCGCAGACGCCAGATCGGTTCAGTCGCCCCTTTGAAGCTTCATCTCGAGAACCAGGTTGGGAGGAAGAGTGGAGCTTCAACACATTCCTGGCATCGGGGTAGGTGTTTTTGATTATTTTGGTCAGTGGTATTAAATCGATTGGTTGTAACGTCAAATGGATCTGTGTCCATCGATAAGGTTACGCCCCTAGTTTTGACAGTTTTACTGTCTACTCAATACCAATGGGCCCTTAGCTGACCTCGTTCAAGGGTAGAGGTTAGCACAAAGTACTTCCCCCAAGTATTTATAAAGTTCAGACAAGTGACTGAGAAAGATGTACTATTGGCTTGATCAAAATTAAAGAATAAAGCGAATCGTGGTTTAGATGGTATCCCTAATAAAATCCATGAGCCCCCTAGACTTCATAGTTCAAACAGTTACATATACTATCAACAATATGCTAATGTATGAAATATTCACAAAGCAATTGACAAACAAGGATAATACCAATTAAAAAAAAAAAAGGAGACTAATGAGACGTCTGATCATAGACCGAATTGATAAAAGGGATCAACTAATGGAATTAATCTCAGAACAGAATATATAAGCATCCTCGCAACATGGATATGTCAAAAGGAGATCAACTCGTTCTACCATTTATGATTTCACAATAGAAATGGTGGGGGCGTTTGAAGGAAAAAGATCTGACTATAGGCATTTTCCGACATCTAACAAAAGCCATTGATCGCCTATCCTATACACATCTATTTGCATAAAAGGGAACAAATGGAAGTGATAGAGGAGTTATCTGATCTTGATAAAATCCTATTTACACAACAGAAAACCGTATATCTGAATAGAGGAACCTGAAGGGTGGTCAGGTGCTGATGGACTTTAATCATAAGGAAGTATTGTGGCACTACTGTTATTCATGGTCAACAGAAATGACATTTGGAAGTTTTATCAAGAATAATAACTTTGCATCCTCAACAAATTATGCAGATGACACAATCATTCTTATTAAAGCACAAGGAAAACAATGAATTGCTATGGAGAACATCAGCAGTGTTAGAAAATACCAAAGAATAATTATTGAAAAATAAACTGCCTATAGATGGAGAAAACTAATGCAATGCTATTCAGGTCTGCATATTTGACATTTGAGACTCCAAAGGAAGTTCTGATATTAGCAAGAGTACAAGAACTTACTCATCCACGTTCACTCTACAGAAAGGCCTCCCACAAGGATCACCCCTTTCCCCAATTTTTAACAATCTATTTTGTTATGACATATACAATAACGGAGATTCAGCCGAACACCAAATAACCAAGCAAGCATATATGTTACCATTTGTCGATGATACAGCACTTATGACCCACCCATACCAACACAGCATCACAATGGATGGGGAAACTGCAAAAACTTACAGCCGTAAGAGTGGCGTGGGTGCGTTGTTGGGGCATACAGCCAAATCCATCAGAATCGAAGCTTGTTATGTTTAAACACCAAATCAAGATAAATTTCCCACATATCAAAATAGATGACAATAAGCCCAGCTTCAAAGCACACATAAAAGTTCAAAAACAAACAGCAGCGATCACGAGAGCCGAAAAAAAAAACTAAACAAACACAAAAACTTGGGTATTAATGTGAAGATTGCCAGCTCAATATACAAAATGATATGCAGACCCTTGCTAGAATATGGAATAACAATTTTCTTGAACTCTTTCAAATCCACATCAAACAATCCAGAAATAGCAGAGAGAACAAGCTTGAGGAAAATTCCTAAATTTAGACACCACAACAAGCCGTTGCACAACCCTCCTTACCAGTTATTATATGAGTTAACTGAGGTAGAACCAATATTGACAAGAATACAAAGACTGGGCCAGAAATTCATTAGGAAGCAAATTAACAAAAATGTAATGGAACCACTGCTACATCTCTACGAAACAGCGAGTAGACCGAAGGCGAAAACACCACCACTACCACTTTATGAACACCTGATGTCTTTGGAATAGGATCCTAATTTAATTTCTTTCTATAAAAAAGCTCATATACTTATGATACACATCCAGGTATTTAACTGGCAGGAAGACTTCGGTCGATAGTCATTTGATGAAATCACTAAAGTTAATTTCTCTCTCTCAAGAACTTACTCCGTTTATAAAGTTATAAGCCATTGGTGTGGATGATACACTTAAATGGGAAGAACATATGTATTTCGGGAACTGGGAGACAGCTTGACCCCAGTCGGCTATTCTGGAAGTGTACTGATGAGACATCTGGGTAAATTCACCATGAAAACCCCTGACCATGCAGTATTTGGATTGAAAGCAAGGTATGGTAGTAGGTTGTATGACCATACTTCCAAAGAAACGCAAATATGCAATCTCCAAAGAACAAAGCACTCTGAATCATTCGCAAATGCACATACAGCGCAACATGCAGAGAAGAGTTTAGAAAAAATGAAATATTGACACAACAATACACATACAGGAACGTCTGATTTTATATCAACAACAACAAAGGACAAATTCGAATTGAACTTATTCAATATATAAAACCCAAGAAAAACCAACCTAAAATATCCCATTTATGTAGAAAGAACCCAAATGCTTCTGTATCAAATACGTCAACACCTTGTTGGACACGATAGAGGATATCACTTGCATGAAACTTATAATAAGCCCTTAAACAGAATGCTGCATAGCATAGAACCCTACGATGTTGAAGTATTTCAGAATGTAGCTAAAACTTAGAAGTAACCTACATTTGGAAAACCCGAGCCTTTGCTCTCAACCTTTTGCTGTCTTATTTTTGATGTGATTTCATTTCACAGACTACTTATATTGTAACAATGTACCTGTAATCTGACATAAACCTTGTCTTATCTTATCCGAGTGATATAGTGCCGTGTACTTAAAAAGGGGTAAGCTTGACTGTCATCGATACAAGTCAGGTGTATCTGATCTTAAGCTGAACGTGACGAAGGGTCCAAGTCGTGAGGTGACTAGTCTGCTGGTCCTGGATCATGTTGTCAGAGTAGGGCTTCGCCCCTATGTCTGAGACTTCGCCCCTAGCCTCTTGTTCGTTCTGGTGCTCATTAGACAGAGTCTCTTTCATTCTATCTGAAACAGGAGTAACGGCAGATTAACTGTTCACAACACAAACACGCAGAACAAAACAATGATCATTAAATCAACAACACTACAAAACCGACTAAAATGCATATTGGATTTCCTATTTTCCACCTTCTATTGTCATCAAACATCCTGGTCTTAACGGTTCCATTCTGTACTGTACTGGTACTTTTGAAATGATAAACTCTTACCGACATTACAGTTTTCTCTTGAAAACCGTAAAGAACTAGAACTCTACCTTACAGGCGTTCTTTTTAACTTGAAAATATTACTCTAGATAATCTTTGGCCAAGATCGTGATCGTATAGTGGTTTTAAAAGGACTCTACGTTGTGTATGTAAGTATGCAACCCAAATTACGCTTGATTCAATAGAAGAGATTGACGGGAAAATAGGAAATTGAAAAACATATTTTTAGCACTCGGAACAAGAAAATATTAAGTTTATTTCAGAGTGCCAAAAGGTGGGGAGGATAAAAAACTTCCTGACGGGAAGAAAAACAAACCTCCCTCCTTTTCTCGTTCATATACCATTAACTCACAAGTAAAAGAATATTCATAAACAGGCTGACCGGTGAGAATTCTCTCAAATGGTGTTTAAAAATGATTGAGTAGATAAAAGGCGATACATTGGGAGTTTTACTTCGCAGGGGTCAAACTATCATCTGACGATTGATGATCTCCCACGTTGTAAGGAGACTGGGAATGCGACAGAGTCCTTGTTATATATATTTCCAAACGTTGGGCGAAGCCTAAGTTAATGTTTAGGTTGCGTCGTCCGATAGTTGTCTCCCTGGTCAATAATCCCATAAGTATTAGATAAACCATATTAGCAGTAAACGATATAACCAGTCAATGTTATAGACAGTAAACGAAATAAACAATAAACGATATATGCAGTGGATGGTATAGATAGTAAACGATATAAGCAGTGGATGATATAGATAGTAAACGATATAAGCAGTCAATCATATAAACAATAAACGAGAAGTCATAACGGATAATAATGCATGGAGAGTAGCTTTTTAAAATGCTCAATCAATATAAGATGATGAAACATAATGCCGGCAATGGTGCATATGAATATCTTTGCTATTTGCTGCAAACTACAACGATGACATAGTATCATTTGAAGAATATTGCAAAACCTTATAATTAAGGTGATTATTAAGCATTCGAACATTCAAACTTTTGTGAGATGCACTTAGGAATTTAATACATAGGGTCAGTTAGAATCATTAAATAATATGGAATAGACTTGATAATGAAGTATGAAAAATGGATACAAAACAATACACAAGGTGCAAACCAACATGGAAAAAAAATACGTTGAGTAGGAGCAAATGGCCTCATGTGAATTGAGAATAAATGATATGAGATAAACACATGGGGTAAATAATGGACCCTGTTGAAGACAATTGTAGTAAATTAGAATAAGCCTTTATGATAAAGTTGTAATTATAAAATATTGTTACTCACATGGCACCCTCGAACGTTTAAGATCAAACTCTCTCACAATCCTACCCTCGTGTTTCATGAAAAACCGAGCAGCCAGACAAAAATCAACAACCTCCTAGAGCTGAAAACTACCAACCAAGAGAGCCCTACATTTCTAGGTTATCCTCCGTACATCGATTCGTAGGAAAGGATTCTGTGGTTATTTTTCTTTCGGACGGACTCAGCAATCCGACTCCCTAATGTTAAGGATAATATGGATATCTGTACGGATAATGAAAATGGCGGGCGCAGACGCCAGATCGGTTCAATGGCCGACTCGTATTTCCGGATTGCAGTGGCGTAGGGTATGTTAGTAATGTAGAAACTAGAAAACTTCCATTCATTTTAGTTGTTATTAATGCTTTCAAACATTGATCAAACAAAATTACTAAAAGTTTTGTGTGTGAGCTCTCTCGCAAATTGATAAAACTTTACGAGAAAGCCAGATGATTTGAACCATTATTTAATTTTCATTAATTATTTAATTTCCATTTGCAAGGATGTAATGGACAATTTCAAACATGAAATGAAATGAAAAAGAGAGGAGGAGGAGGATGAATAAAAGAATAGAAAATATATGGAAGATACATTTATTGCCCTCTAAATAAAATCAATTACTTATACATATTTCTGATATTTTCACCTCCTATTGCATTCTCACAAATTAAAATATAATTGATTCTCGTTGTGGGGTATGCCATACAGACACATTTAATCAACAATTACCGCGTATACTTTATTAGCTGGCAGCTCCAACTTTATCAGTTGAGGCCATTCTCGGCTCAGAATACGATTCATTATAATTATATTATGAAAACTGAGAAATAACAAAAACCAATCTCAACCTTATCCATGATACCTCTATGTGCATTTGTTTACGATTTTGTTCGAGAAACACCCCCCTGATGAGTTATAACGGGCCGTTCGATATGGCTGTTTCCACCTCGCTTTTATACGAAAAAAAGTAGTCGAATATGCTCCTTCCTGTGGTTCTTTATTCAAAGGTTTCACTACAATAAATCCCGAAAAGGTACTCGTTTTCCTCCATGTTCACAGCGCCCTCATCGGTATTTGGAATAGCGAATTCGCATTTTCCACATAGGCAACCAATGATACTGGTTCGTGGATAAACTCAGTAACTTTTTATTTCCGGTTTCGGAGTTCTGTGATTCGGGATACCAACCGCAAAACCGAAATTTCCAAAATACCGAATGTGTCATGTGTCAAACTATCAAAATATTCGCAAGTTGTCAATTGATTTGGCTCGCCCCTTAAGTGATCATTATTAGTCGTTTAATTAATTTTTCACGTCTTAATTACTTATTTACATTCTCTGGACGTTCAGTAATGTGAATTAAATGGGTTTTTCGTCTATTTTCGGCGGTGCTACTGAACGAATGTCGTGAATTCTCAAAAACATCGACCAAGGAAGTGTTGTTTATCTTGTGTAAATAATGTTTTTCGATGTTTGTTTACGAAGGGATCTTCGACTATGTTAGAATTTCATGAAATCTAAAACAATGGCATCATCTTTCAACGCAGATGCTGTGAGTACTTGTAGCGAAGCCAGTACTCTGGTTGATGGGAGTGTAATATCGAATGTACCTGACAGACATGGATTTCTGGGAGGTACGCAATATTCTTCAGAACCCAGACAAGGCCCACCGCCAGAAACAGTATTACGTAGGGAAAAGAAATGGTTGAAAATGCTGTCCTTATGGAATTTTTACATGGATAAAAATTATGCCAAAGTTAGAGAGAGATGCCGGAAAGGTATGTTGGATTATACGAAACAAAATTCGTTCTGAATATTCCATTACAGGCATTCCAATGTCGATAAGACCAAAAGCATGGTTGTATTTATGTGGGGGTCGTATTCTAATGGAAAAATTTCCTAATAAGTATGAGGATTGCTTGAGAGATCGGGGTGATCAAAAATGTCTCGATGAAATTAGAAGGGACCTTCATCGGCAGTTTCCCACACATGAAATGTTCAGTTCTGAGGAAAAGCCAGGGTAAGAAAATACATATTTCTTTGAAATTTACGATTAAACATAATTTTTTCCAGGCAACAAGAGCTCTTCAACGTTCTAAAAGCATATACAGTACAGAATCCCAAAATGGGTTATTGTCAAGCGCAGGCTCCAATTGCAGCATTCCTCTTGATGCATATGCCCGCGGAACAAGCATTCTGGTGTCTCGTAAGCATATCCGATAAATATTTAGAGAACTATTACAGTCCTGCAATGGAAGTCATTCAGCGGGACGCCATGATTCTGCAAGGCCTATTGAAGAGAGTATGTCGGCCTGCTTACAAGCACCTGAAAAAAGTAGGCGCCGAGCCTATGTTGTATTGCACTGAATGGTTTTTGTGTGTGTTCACAAGAACTCTACCATGGGACACTTTGCTCAGAGTTTGGGACGTTTTTCTATGTGAAGGCGTTAAAATTTTGTTCAAAACGGCACTAGTTATAATAATAGGATGTTTGGGAACAGCAAAATCCAGAAAAAATGCTGCAGGTCTTTGTGAAACTCTGGACTTACTGAGAAACCCTCCCGAAGAGATTTTACTTGAAGAAAATTTGATATATAACATAAATCAGTTGCCATTGACCGAAAAAGATTTTGCTGGTGAACATCAATCACAAACGTTGAAAATGAAAGCGGAGAAAAATGTGAATGGGTCTGGTAAAAGATAGCGAATCCTACGTTTTCTCAATTCTATATTTCGTGGTAAAAAGAGCCGAATAGTTCCGGATTCAGGTATTTAAATGTTTCAATGTTCAGAAAGTTGAAGTTATCATTAAAAAAATGCTGCAATTCGAATTGGTGCAACAAGTCGTATGTATATAGGGCACAAATCAAAAATATATTCCAACTTTTTATGAATTGGCAGACTTTATTCTCATTCCATTTTAGATTTTTTTATTCTTTACGGTTGAAAGTAAGCAAAAAGTCCAAAAAATATATAAGGGACTTGAATGAGTCAAGTTATTATTCCTTGGCTAAATAGATATTTAATTTCAAATATAGACTTTGTATCATTCCTAGTTTTTGTACAGTTTAAATAAAATTGTTCATATTTTTTTTGATAGCTTTTTGTAACCCAAAGTTGTTGAAAGGCATCTATTTTTAATTATTTTTCTTTAAATTCAACTAATGATCCTCGTCAGTATTCTAATTCATCACAAAAATATTCAGATTGCTGAAGAAAATTTTCCGATTTTTTCTCTATATTTATGGTATTATCACATAAAAATGTCCAGTTTCTATTGTGCCACTTGCATATTATGCAAGGTTGTATTATTTTCTTCAAGAGTTGTATCTATTACTTTTTGATTTAAATGTTTTGAGATTGCTGTATTGAATAAAAGTATTCAATGTCCAAAGCAATTTTTGCTTATCTTATGAATGTTATTCTGTTAAGCATACTAATTTATTATTGTTGTTATTCTGACTAATCTCTAGTTTCTTATTTGCTAATACTGATTATTTTTATTGATGTTGTGCAATTTTATTCAGTTATATAACAAAAAATTTTGAATTCCATATACATTTCTATGTTAAATTGACTTCTTATTCTGTTGCCACCATGAATAATCAGATAAATTATTTCAAGACATGAAAATAAATTATGTTTTTGACGGCTTATTGGATTTGATGAATGAGAGCTTGAAATATTTGCACAATTCCTTTGTTTCAAGATTGTGAAATAATCAATGCCAATTTTTATAATATGTGATAATCTGAGAATTGTAGGTGAATATTAATTTTTGAAAGTTTATGAAAGATGACGGTACATATTGTTATCGGAGAAAATCGATAGAAGGGGGAGTCAAATTTATAGGATGTTTGTATGAACTGAAATATGTGTAGCACTTCAGAATTTCTAGTCTGAAGTGCGGAGCGTTTGGTTTAGTTTAAGAATCGAAGAGTATTATAATATATTTTGTATAATCATTGAATGTTGAATATTTTCAATTTTGTATTTAATCAGTCAATAAAGTATCAATTGTTATAGCTGCGTCTTTTTGTTGGAATAATTTTCTACTCCGAACGTTTTCTTTTTATACAGTAATATTTAGGTCGAATCATCTACACATCATTATTTCTAGTAGTGATAACCTGCAAAGAGAAAAATAGAGGCAATTTTGGACATAACAAATGAGTTTCAAAAGATAAGTGATACATAATTAGGAAAATATCACTCAAATCAAGTTTTTTTTATCTAATGTTTTTTTGATTAATCTTTAAATAAGTCGTTAACAACATCTAAATGAATCTTATTTCATTAATTCCAATAATAAACCTTGTCTGAGGAGGAAAATTTGTTGTTGTTCCAGCACTTTAGAAGAGCTGAAATTATGACAAAGGGAAGATAACATGATTGTCAATTTCAAATTGATTTATTCAAAGAATTTTCAAAAATAGGGAACATATTAAATCAGTCGAGAATAAAATATTGCAGAACAAGAAAATATACACTCATCTTTGACCTATCTAATAAATTCTTCAAGCATACTATTTTAAACACTTGTAAAAAAATTTACAATAAGTTATATAATACTCAAACAATGCCCACTTTGAACAAATTGTACATCTTTGAACAAAAAAAAGCTCTTTCGAATAAGAATATTAAGAACATCCCCAATATATATTGTAATTTAGAGAGCTTACACTTTCCTACTCTAAATTGATTTATTTTATACCTTTGGTAAACATTCAACATTAATTTATATAATTCAATTAAATCACAAGTGTATGAAATAAATTATTGTAAATATTTAAAATTCATCATCAAATTAAATGAACAAATGTAACTGATGACTAGTTTGATCTAATTTTTTTTATTGTATTGACAAATTCTCTCCGTTTCCATCTTCAACTTCCACTTCTTCACAACCATATATAAAGCGAAAACGTCACATAATATTTCCTTGATACAGCATACCCCATTCAAATATATTCGAGAAAATAAATATAAACTCAAATTTTCAAAATAATCTCGAGTGGCTTTTATAACCTTCTATAATTTGACGTTATAGATTATGTTTAAATTCACTACATCTATACATTTAAAGTATTAAGTATTCTGTTGATAATTTAGAGCCATACCTTCACTTCTTCGGTTCTAAAGCTTTCTCTTTCTCATTTTTGTTTCCCTCGCCCCTCACCACCTGGATCATTCTGAGGGTCAGAACCGCCAGCGTGGCATCCAGAGGATCCATGAATCCCCTCTGCATCCATTTGGGAATCGTCACTCTGGCATGGCTGAAACCCAGTTTTTGGAGGATATAATCGACCCCGTAAGGCTCGATATATTTGCCGGCCACGCTTAAAAGCCTAACAGTAGGTTCCAAATGCCAAGTTTTACAAGTGAAATCTCTCCAATCGGTAGAAAAGATGTTCGAGTCGATGGAACCCTTTCTGTTCGGATCCGATGATCCGACCGGTGGGCCTTTTAGTTTGGGATCCTGGAAGTCCAAGCTGTTACGTTTGTCGCTAACTCCAAGCTAAAAGATCATTTAAGTCAGACTGGTGAATTTGGTGGGCTAAATTTGTAAAAATTTGTATTAATTAAATATACCCACCACTCTCTCTTTTTCTCTGATATAAGAAGTTATAACGTCATGTAAGAAGAAGAAAGCTTCTGCATCTACGGTCACAAATATGTGGTCTTCAAATTCCGTGATGAAACTGCACTCAACAGATGGTTTCTTCTCATCTGCAATAATTAAGTGTTATTTAGAGGAAAATGAGCTTTCGTCGATTAAATATTCACCTGATACATCCGGAACACTGGAAGTCTGAAGATGTTCCGTTTTCAGATGCAACTGCAGGCTAGGAACTGCGAATATAACCTCCCTGTTGAGGTTAGGATCTGGTAGTTTCTGTTGATTTCCTCTACCCCTTTCTATGCTATTAGTCATTTCGTTTCTTTCTCTCTCGAGGGATGGGAACCTGTCGACTTCTGTAAGGGAATCGCAGTTTCAAGTGGGGTTTCGTAAAACTTTGATGTTACGGTTGATAAATATTAACTACTCACCATCTATATGACTGCTAGCAAAAGTATAGTGGAACCATTCCTGCCACGTTTTGAATTGAGGCGGGAACAAAACAGTTCTGGACACCTTACAAACGGTAGCCATGGAAAGGTCAGTTTTGTAAGTACTTAATCCCAAACTACAAGTCAACGTTTGCACTATATGAACATCTTGAGCTGGAGCATTTTCTAGGAAAAAAAAAAGGTTAATTTTAACTTCAACAGCCACAAGTTTAAATTCCTGCGATAAAAATCTGTTTAGGTGTCGGAAACTGGTTGTTGTGCCTAAGAGAGGTCTTGTCAGCTGTGATACTTTACGTAGTGTCTTAATAATTGTAAAAATTTACCAAAAAATGATATCTTCGAAAGAAACAAAATTACTAACCGGTCGTTGAAGGTATTTCCTGCGCCTCGGTGTTGAAAGTGATACTAGGTTCTTTCAGACTGAACAAAGCCCACGATTTACTCTTGAAGTTGACACCGTGGAAACACGCCAAGGAAATGTTGTTTCCATGTAGTTCCATCGTGCCTCCAAGCACAGTCCCATATTGGGGCAACGGAGAAGGCATTGTGTTCAACTGTAAGCCTGCGATCGTTGCAAGAACTCTCTGCCAATGCCTGTGATGATTCGCTTCGATTTGATAAGTCGGATTCTGTTGGTTCGTCTGATCTTTGGCTGAAAATCGATAGGTATTGAAGAAATTTTAATCGTTAGATATTCGCTTATACCTTTTTGCGGGTTATTTTTAGAATGCCTGGAAGAGGAGGAATATCCACTAAAAGCCCTTTTGCTACTATTGAACTGTTGCGAAAAGAACTCCTCCAGTTTATTGAACATTTTCAGGAGATCCGTCGTCGTGTTCTTCGAAATCATCATCTGCAGCTGGTCCCAACCCAAATCACCGTGCATGAAGATCATCGCCGGCCTGAAGAAACACAAACTCAAAACCAAATCAACTTAAATGAACTTCGAAAGTATACCTTCTAGTAGGAATGAAAGAATCCCTCGAAGCGGCTTTGTTCAATTTCCACTCGTCCCTCAGATTCACCTTCAAATCGCTCACCCTGAACATCAGCACCGAACTTGCCATATAATCTAACCTCAGTTCCAAAGCGTGAAGTTTTACGCCTACTGTGTGATCCGGTTCCACATCGGGTTCTTCTCTTATGTGTACTGAAAGATGAAAAATTGTATTAATTGAAGAATTGCTCGATTCTTATCCCATTGAACTTACTGAAAGTGTCAATATTGGCTATCTCAATATTTCCTCCTACGATACCCCCCTTGGCGTCTAAACCTGAACCGCCCAAACCAAGGGCTATGTAGAGGTTCTTGTGACCGGTGGAACCGATGCCCAACCTTCCGTCACTTCTGAACTCTTTAGTTAGCCAACTGAAAAAAAAAAGTTGAGTGAATAACTGAAACTAATGGAATGCTTGGAGTCTTACCTTACGTTACCCATGACATTTCCCATGTTCATGTGAACGTTCAACTTCTTGAAATTGACGGCGAAAAGTACCAGGGTCTCCCAAGAGGTCAAATTTTTATGTTCCGAGGGGCTGTTGTTCTCTTGGTTGGACTCGGTACTGAGGCCTATGCCGAACTCTTTCAGTTTTCCGAGTCTCAGCCTTTCGCGGTTAGCCAACAAGGGAGACTTGTCTGTAGACTTTGAACCTCTGTAAGAATAGACAGACAAGATTGAAAAAATTACATGATGTGCATTTGCTTGAATAAAAGAAAATGCAACATAATTTGAAAAATACACGACTTAGATTTTTTTTTCAATTTGTCTGATGACTATTATGACTTAGCCTGTTACACGATTCCGGCTTGACGTCGACTTCTGGGACATCCTGTATATAAATACCATTTAATCCTTCTTCTCTTCTTGAAAATAACAAAACATATTATGTGTGTCCAAGCTAATCGTTTGAGACCATTCTTGGCTAATCATTTTGGCTACAGTCTAACCTGACTCTTGCTCTGTAGGTGAGGTTGTTTTCGAACTGTCCAACAGAATCCAAAACATCTCCAGAGCAAGTAGGAATAGTACCGCTGCAAAAATTTTTGAAAAAGCTCAGGTCGACCTAAAATTCTTGGACAACTAATCAGAAACGCTATGTTCGAGGAAGTAGAAATAGAATTCCAACCAGTAGCGTTTTTCAACACAAGAATCCTGACTTAGGAATGCCTTCCAGGTAAGAAGTTATTCCAGAATAACGAACACACATGTTACTATACTCCGATGTTATCCAGGATGAAATCGTGGAGGGTGAAGACAAAGAGGTCGTCCTACTGACCCTGAAGAGACCACTAGTTTACATCCAACCAGCTGCCATCGACAAAGCCATTTTGGTTGGCTCAATTACAAGAACGCGTACGACTATCGGAATGAAAAAAGAGCTAATCTGAACAGAGAGATGCTCTTCACCACTAATCAGGTTTCGGTGAAGTTCCAACTGGTCCAGTTAACGAGTCAGTTGAGTACTCACTCTACTGGTTACCCTCTTCATGCAGCTTACGGTAGAGGACATGGAAATATGTCTTCCTTTGAATCCGCTGCCTTTGAACTGGAACCAGAGGAACTTCCACGAAGATATCAGAGGTGCCTTGGAGGTTACCTTGGAGAATACAAGCATTTCTGGTCAATGTTACCTTGAACCAAATGAATATTTAATCGGGATGTTTAGCTTGCAGCTCAGGTTGGCTGGTGAGCAAAGGGAAGTTTTCGAACTTGTGTCTCAGGTTTGCCGAAGATTTTGAGAATAGTTTCAACGATTGGAGGCCTGACATGAATGATTAATCTATTTTGAACCTTTGCGTTATTGGCGATGGTACATATGACTCTTGCAGCAGAAGTATAGCGGTAAAACAACCAAATGGTGAGAAAAATTCTCTACGAAGATTATTCATCTTAATCTACTATGTTCCTTTAGAAAACGCCAAATGGTTCTTGAGCGTCCAGTGGCAGATGGAAGCAGTCGATATCCATTTGGATACAAACATCGGCAAGCAATTATCTGCGTTAGGCCATACTTTGACGATGCTCACTGGTGCTGAAGATCCCCCACTTCACATGGATTACGACAGTGACGATAATGACACGCCTGATGGACTCAAAGCTTCACAGGAAAGTATTTTGAAAACTATCGGGGCCACAACTGATCACAGAGCTAGGTCCAAAGCAATCGAGAAAGCAATGAATGAGCAAGTGAAGATAATTAACGACTTGAGGTGAGAAACTAAGCAGCCATCTTTGTGAAATAAATCATTACAGTATATTGGAATTCTATCAGGTCTTTGGGCGCTTCTCATGGCACTATTTAGGACGAGATGAAGAAGCTTCACAAACTTGAAGAATTCGTTTATAAGGACTCCAGGAGGGATATGATCCAAAAATTAAGGAGGCAAAGCGTTAGAGCATCGTCCATAAAGAGGAAATTTGGACTTGGTGATAGTGGGGATTCTTCCTTCAGATCTAAATCTTTTGGTGTGAACCAACCTATGCCGGAGAGAGATTACAGGTGAGCAATCTATGGAATCTCTTTTCATCCATCAGAGGAGGTAGCATAAATTCACCAAACTTTTAAACCCACACTGTCCATTATGGAGGAGGCCTGTTATTTCCGGCTTGACGTCGACCTCTGGGACACTCTTTATAAAGACCCTGTATTTTTCCATGAACTTCGTTAAAATACATAGAAAAATAACTTTTCTCTGGTATAAATGTATCAGACGTTGGAAAAATCATCTATGGATGATGGGAAAGCTCAAACAACTTTTCATCAAACAGACCATCGTCAATAACATCAGGAGAATGTTTTCATGGTAAGAATAGTAATATTCCCTATCTTTATCGACTTATTTTGAAACAAGTACTAGTTATTTAAACTACCCCTGAAAAATATACAAGCGAAAGGTCCACCTGTATAACATTACCTGTTCTCATGTGATCGATAAGCCCCTGGTGAAGAATTTGACGATTCTCCGTCATCAGTGTGAGTAGCAGACATACTCAAATCTCCTAAGAACATTCTTCTTACTATGGAACGTCTATACCAGGCCTTTGGAAATGCTAATATTTCTGTTAATCTCCTCATGTCGTATTTGAAAGAAGCCGATCCTATATCAGTAATTGCTGGAACAAATAACAAAATTTAAACCCTATAGCTTTACAAAGATAACTTACAAAAATGCTCATCCTCGAAAGCAACATAAATATAAAAAATAATTTACAACTTACTTGAAAACCTTATCACAGCCCTGCTTTGTCCTTGGTCACCCGAAGATTTTCCTTTAAAAGACATATCTTGCTGTTGGAAATTCAGCATTCTAGATCTAGACAAGTGTAACTTCACGAACTCAACATTGATGGACAAAGAATCCTTCCGTTCGCTATCAGACAAAGGCGACCACTGAGACTCCTTAAGCGTAGTTTTTTTCCCTCCGTAAGGGTGGAAAATGTAAACGGAGAAGTCGGAGAGGCAGGCAGTAACACTGAGTCCTCCTACGGCCGTAGATACCGAGTTTGGAAGTCCATCCCCAAATTCACTGCAACAAAATAACCATTGAAAATTTGTTTGTTGCCCATAGTCAGTCTTACCTTTGAAGAAGCTCATCTTCAGCCCTCTTTGAACTGAACACGATGTCTAAAGAAGGAAGCTTAAGGAGGCATTCGACACGTGACACTGGAAGACAGCTGAATCTGAAAGTACTCGGTTGCATGTGGAAGTACACAATAACATCTACCGGGAAGCTGGCGTAGACGTAATTGCCGTAGTTTGTGTTGTCCTGGTCGCTGGACATCAAGGAAGTGTCTGAAATTTTGAAATTTCTCGGTTACTAAGACAACAACTCCCTATAAGACCCAAGTATTACCTCCATTCCTAAACGTCGATTTCGCCGGTATCGGCTCCAACGTCTGCTCCAAAAACTCCAAGATATGCGGCGAAATAATCGTCTCCTCCGGAACGCTCTGCAAAGTCATCCAGGCGAACAGTTGGGCCTTCTTCACGCCCATCTTCTTCGTCGGCATCTGAACGCCCGTGCCCAAGTGCAGATTCGCCCTGGCCCCGGCCACCGGGCTGATCGGGGGCGTGGCTCCGCATCGTATATCTTCGGAACTGCCGGAACTGGAGCAGGTGGGGGAGGAGCCGTAGTTGGGATTGGTGATGCCGTGCAGGGAGGTGGACGTACGTAACTCCATAGGGGCGGCGAAATCGCGGTGTTGCGGCGGGAAGGAGGACGGCTGACTGTCTTGGCGTTTGAAGGCCTTCTCTATGCGCATCTCTTCGGATTCGTCGGTGAAGGTGGCGCTGAACGAGCGGGTGTTGTTGAACGCCTTCTCGAGGTCGGGGTTTTGCGCTTGGAGGTCCGGCTGGTCTTCGGCCTCGGGAACAACCTGGGAAGGATTGGAGATCAGATTAAGGGAGTGACACAATAAACAAAGTACCTTCGACACATAATGCAGCTTAACATCCATCCCTGGTATATGGAAGATTGTCAGATCAACCAGCGATGCGTAAGGATTCATTTTTAACCTCGAATTCCCAAACTGACCCATGTTCTTTTCCTTGTTCCTCCTGAGAGGATCCGGACTGCTCGAATTCGGAGGAAACTCCAGGAGACCTAAGACGTCAAGAAACAATCGATAAAACACCCTCACAGAACTTTTAACGAAGATTTACCAGCTGAACAGCTTCGATCCTTCTTCATCTTGGTAAGCTTCGTGTCTTCTTGGACGGTCTGTATGTCCTTCGTGTGCAAAACGCATTTCCCGCTGTTTATGAACACCTTGACGTCGAGCTCCAGGTCAACGTTCGGTTCTTGAGGCTTCTGCGAAACACCAGTATTGTTCGGTGAATAAGGGTTGGTGGGATCGAACGGGTGGTTTTCGTGCGACAACTTTTTACGCAGCTGCACCTTCTCGCCGTCGATATCCAGCTGGTCCACCCAATCTATATGACTTCCTAAACGTCGCGGAGACGGTACATGAAAATTCGAGTCTACAATTTTACTTATAGTCTCACCAGTGATACTGAGGTCCGAGCAGGCGCTGGGTAGTGAGGATTTTCTCGTTGGTGATGCTTGTTCGTTGAAGTGTACCCTGAGTCCATTGTCGATGTTTTTCACTCTCAAAGACGAGGACCTTGATGGGCCAGACGTTGGAGAGCTCTCGTAACTTCCCGACATACCTTGACCATTGTCAGGGCTGCAAGAAGAGATCATATCAGGCTCAGAGCAGAAGTAACGATTTGAATAAATAGTTAGCTTGTCAGTATCACAGAATTTGAATAAATATTGGACAGTGTGGGTTTAAAAGTTTGTTAAATTTATGCTACTCCCTCTGATGGCTGAAAAGAATACTACTTGCTCACCTGTAATCTCTCTCCGGCATAGGTTGGTTCATACCGAATGATTTAGATCTGAAGGAAGAATCCCCACTATCACCAAGTCCAAATTTCCTCTTTATGGACGATGCTCTAACGCTTTGCCTCCTTAATTTTTGGATCATATCCCTCCTGAAGTCCTTATAAACCAATTCTTCTAGTTCATGAAGCTTCTTCATCTCGTCCTCAATAGTGCCATGAGAAGCGCCCAAAGACCTGATAGAATTAAAATGAACGTTAATGATTTATTTCACAAAGATGGCTGCTTAGTTTCTCACCTCAAGTCGTTAATTATCTTCGCTTGCTCATTCATTGCTTTCTCGATTGCTTTGGACCTAGCTCTGTGATCAGTTGTAGCTCCGATAGTTTTCAAAATACTTTCCTGTGAAGCTTTGAGTCCATCAGGCGTGTCATTATCGTCACTGTCGTAATCCATGTGAAGTGGGGGATCTTCAGCACCAGTGAGCATCGTCAAAGTATGGCCTAACGCAGATAATTGCTTGCCGATGTTTGTATCCAAGTGGATATCGACTCCTTCCATCTGCCACTGGACGCTCAAGAACCATTTGGCGTTTTCTAAAGTAAAATAGTAGATAAAGATGAATAATCTTCGTAGAGAAATTTTGCTCACCATTCGGTTGTTTTGCCGCTATAGTTCTGCTGCAAAAGTCATATGTACCATCGCTGACCACGCAAAGGTTCATAATAGTTGAATCATTCATGTCAGGCTTCCAATCGTCGAAACTATTCTCAAAATCGTCGGCAAACCTGAGACACAAGTTAGAGAACTTCCCTTTGCTCACCAGGCAACCTGAGCTGCAAGCTAAACATCCCGAATAAATATTTACTTCCTTCAAGTTAACATCGACTTACCAGAAATGCTTGTATTCTCTAAGGTAACCACTACGGCACCTCTGATATCTTCGTGGAAGTTCCTCTGGTTCCAGTTCAAGGGCAGCGGATTCAATGGAAGACATATTCCCATGTCCTCTACCGTAAGCTGCATGAAGAGGGTACCCAGATGTTGAGTACCCAACTGACTCGTTAACTGCCCCAGTTGGAATTTCTCCGGAACCTGATTCGTTGTGAAGAGCATCTCTCTGTTCAGATTCGCTCTTTTTTCATTCCAATAGTCGTACGCATTCTTGTAATTGAGCCACACCAAAATAGCCTTGTCAATGGCAGCAGGTTGGATGTAAACTAGTGGTCTCTTCAGGGTCAGAAGGACAACCTCTTTGTCTTCACCCTCCACGATTTCATCCTGGATAACATCGGAGTATTGTAACATGTATGTTCGTAATTCTACAAAAACTTCTTACCTGGAAGGCATTTCGAAGTCCGATTCTTGTGTTGAAAAACGCTACTGGTTGGAATTCTATTTCTGCTTCCTCGAATATTGCGTTTCTGATAAGTTGTCCAAGGGATAATTTTAGGTCGACCTGAGCTTTTCCAAAAAGTTTTGCAGCGGTGCTATTCCTACTTGCTCTGGAGATGTTTTGGATTCTGTTGGACAGTTCGAAAACAACCTCACCTACAAAGCAAGATTTGAAGTCAGGTTAGACTGTAGCCAAGATTATAAGCCGAGAATGGTCTCGAACGATTAGCTTGGACTCACATAATATGTTTTGTTATTTTTCAAGAAGAGAAGAAGGATTAAATGGTAGAAGTCGATGGCAAGCCGGAATCGGGTAACAGGCTGTGTCATAATAGTCATCAGAAAGATATTAAAACAATCTAAGACGTGTATTTTCCTTTATTCGAGACAATGCATATCATGTGATGATTTTTGAACTCCTGTTGCTACAAAATTTTTTCCAATTTTATTTTTTCTATGTTATCCTTAATAGTGCTTCTGTTACCTGTAACTTCTTCTTTTATTCGAGAAAATGCACATGTGATGATTTGAAGCCAAATCCAACAAAATCCCAATTCATCGTCTTCAATCATAAAATAACAAGCAACTCTCCAACAATATCCATAAGTAGTAAGCAGTAACACCCACAGCAGGCAATAAAATACCTCGGAGTCTATGTAGATAATAAAATGAATTTTAACCAACGCACTAAGCAAATGAAGAGAAAAAACCACATCCAGGGCAAAACACTTCTCGAAATTTGTAATTAGAAACCATGGTCTATCTGTTAAAAATTCCGCCAAGTCAATATGCAGACCAATTTTAGAATATGTCCACCCAATTTTAATCGATTGCAAAAACCCAGATATTCACAATATAGCAACAGCATAAAGAATAGCACTACACAATAGATTGCACAATCCACCCAACAAGCTATTATATGCAAGAACCAACATTCAACTAATTCTAGACAGATTTCAAAACTTAAACTCAAGATTCTATAGCAGACTGAAAGAAATACCAGACATCGTCATGCTCTACCACGAAGATCCCGTCAACAATCCAACAAGAAAATTTCCTACAGCAACACTTCTTAGGGAACTAAGCCATCTAAATTGGAATCAATGATTTAATTGTTTATATGTATATATAAATGTTTTTTTTTTATATGGATATACCATACATTTTACTGAGCTGAACAACCTAGGTCGATGGCTCTTGTCGACAATAAAGAACAGTTCTCTCTCTCTCTCTTAGATTGGGTAGAAAAAAAGTTTTTCTTAAAGACTATTACGACTTAGCCTATGACCCGATTCCGGGTTGACGTCGACTTCTGGGAGTAAGTATAATGATTTTTATTCTAACGAAATAACATTAAATTCTTTTCTTCACCTACCAGTCTCAAGTCTAACAGCCGAGCTTCCAGCTGTTGTAGCCGTAATTTCAATGCCTTGTATCCTGATAATGAGTGAGAATAAAATCCTGGTCAAAGACGAGGGTTCCTCAGTCTCTTCCAGCCACAACGGCACCGGTCTCTCCCCACCGTACACCTTCTGGATCACCTCGTTGATTTCTTTCATGAACACCTTTTGCACGAAAACCAAGTGGTTGAGGAGATCCGTCGTGAGGCTGTGCTTGAAGATGCCAATGTCCGCCTTGGCGTTCAGGTAGCCACCGGGTTTGAACACCGCCCCTTCGTGTTCCCTCTGGTCGTTCCTCAGACCCAACACTGCGTTTTCTGGGACGTACTCCGCGGACACGTGGATGGCGGGAAGGGATATGCTCGCTTCCGATGGGAGGTTAGCTTCTGCTTTTTCGCCCTGTTTATAAAATATACATATAATGGGAGTCGTACAGATTAACAAAGTTATCACTACGAACCTGTAATTTCGTATTGAAACTCAACGAATGATGTGGGAGATCAATTGTAAACTTTGCTTTACTTCCTGTAAACCCTGTACTATTCACTTGGTCCATCTTATACTGCGCTTGTAAAGACGGCAGCAGAGCTGCTGTTATGCTCAAACTCTGTAACACAAAAGATTATATCGATACCTTTTTGCCAAATTATCGTAAGCCTCAACATACTACGTTAAGGCTTACGATAGTTTGGCAAAAAGGTATCGATATGTATATAATTATTCAATGAATTCGAAATATACCTGTAATATGACGGAAAATTGCATCACAAGAGGCTGGAGGAGGCTCTTCTCCGCAATGTTACTCTTCGTGTAACTGGAGGAGAATATGTGGGACGAGTGAAGAGGATGACTGGGACTGTTAGGCCCGTCTTCATCCGCCTGTTGACCTCTAGACATTCTACTCGCGGTTCTTGTTACCCTCAACTCTTGTATGGTCGAACTAAGTTGCTTGCTGCCTCGTGTTACCATCCCGTGGAGGGCCACTGGATGTTGAGGAATATCTATGTTCACCTGAGATAAATTCCGATTTTGTAGATTCATACACATTTACATTTTCAGGTTTTTACAACCAAAATTTCTATTCCAATACCGTTCAGGTTATATAAAATAACAGTATTGTAAGACTGAACTCCGTTTTGGTAACAGAAAAAAAAACGATTTTTCGGGTATATTCAATATGATTCGGTCATTCCATATTTTGAAGTTTATAAAAATAAAATGACAGCACTTGTCGTTCTGACAATGAACACTGAAGGCCGTTCGAGTACACGCGCAAAAGCTCCTGTCTTCACGTCAGTGCATTTCAAATTTTGTTTTTTTGTATGAGAGTGGTGGGTTTCTGGCGCCCTAAGACCGTTGTAAAAAAAACCATTCGTCACACGACGAAATAATAATAATATTAATATTTCGGTTGAAATCTATCACTTACAGCACCAATAGTGAGAAGACCCGCATTTTTATCCTTGCTCCTCTTAGAAACGCTAGAGTACAATGTCTGCGACTTTCCAATCGTAACTTTCACAACGGTCTGCAACTTGGGAGCAGTACCTTCGAGCAACACGATCATTGTCTTTCCAACTTGTCCCGTTATGGAATACTCCAGGATGTTCGGAGTAGTCTTGTTCCTGCAGGTTAAACTCGAGTGAAGGCTGGTTATCTCGGCCTCAAGTTTGAGACCGGACAGTGTAGCCAGCAATTTGGTCCTGTGTATTCTCGCCACTCCGAAGATGACCAATTTCGAGTGTTCATGTGGCGTTGCTAAAAATTAGAGTTCACTTGAAGATTCGCAATGGCGAAGATTTGATAACGGATTAGATTTTATCAGTTATGCATGCAGTCTAAAAAAAAATTTACTATTATAATTCAACAAACGTTTACTCTTATAAATTTGATTTCGAATTATTGGGACCTACACATTCTAATATACCCTTTTTCCTTCACCTCTACATGATTAAAGTGCACTCTCTCTGTAAATAAATAGAATCAATGAAACGGGAGATTTTCATTAATTACGACTAATGGAAATGAGTTTTCACATGAACTATCTAAAGTAATCGAGCAAGATAAGATGGAAACTGGCCAAATCTCATGGGGAATGAAATATACAGGGTCCCAGAAGTCGACGTCAAGCCGAAATTGGGTAATAGGTAAAGCCATAATAGTCATCAGAAAAATATTTAAAAAAACCTAAGTCGTGTATTTTGCACATCGTGTGATAATTTTTGAACTCCGTTTGCTACAAATCTTCACTTTTTTCTAATTTTATTTTTCCTATGTTATCCTGAATGTTGCTTCTGTAACCTGTAACCTTTTATTATAAGCCAACTGCTTAAGCTTTGAAGATAATGTCACTCTTTGCCGAACCGAGGATTTAAAATTAATATTTCGCCCAACTTCAACTGAGTGTACTGGAAAAAAATTGTAATACATGGGTTTGGCAAGTGAATTTTGAAGTTAGCGCATTTAATAAGGATTCTGAAATGGCATAACACTTACTACATAATTTCTCAGATTGGGCAAAACAAAAACTTAATAAAATTGATTCTAGTGTATCCAATAAGTGCCTTAAGATCATAACTTTAAGATAATTTTGCGGTAGGATGAATCCACATTCAAGAAAGATGGTTACATGAACCTACACAATTTACACGAGTGGCACGTAGAAAATCCTAATTTAATGATGGAAGATAGATCTCAATATCGGTTTAATAATAATAATAATTAATATTTTCATTTAAACAATTGAAGCAATGCTATAAAAATGAAACAAGTCAAATCAAATTTGAAATTTTTTCCAAAAATTAAAGAATTCTCTTTATCTTTATCCCTATTCCCAAATATACATATACCTAAAAAATGAAATAAAGTCACAAATAAACTAAACTGAATTCCCATAACAAAAATAGTCGGACAATGAATATGGTTCCAACTTAATTAATATATTTTTTATAAATCTTTTGAATTACCCAAATTATTACAATTTTTTAAATTAACAGGTAACTTATAATAGAATTTTATGCCCATATAATGAGGTCCATTCTCTCAAATAGATAACCTATGTTGGGGATAAATTAAATCATTTGTTCTTGCATTATAATTTTGTGTCCCCGCAACGTTGAATTCATCCTTGTTATTAAAAACAAAAACTAAACACTCATATATGTATAAACCATAAACTGTCAAAATATTCATAATTCTAAATTTACCCCTACATGAATACTCTCGCCAAACTGATATAGTAAAATCAGTTGAAGTTGGGCGAAATATTAATTTTGAATACTTGGTTCGGCAAAGAGTGACATTATCTTCCAAGGTGGAGCAGTTGGCTTAGGATCAAAGGTTGCAGGTTACAGAAGCACTATTCAGGATAACATAGGAAAAATAAAATTGGAAAGAAGTAAAGATTTGTAGCAACAGGAATTCCAAAAATCAGCACACGATGTGCATTTTCTTGAATAAAAGAAAATGCAATATAATTTGAAATATACACGACCTGGATTTGTTTTAAAATTTTTTTTATGACTATTATGACTTAGCCTGTCACCCGATTCCGCCTTGACGTCGACTTCTGAGACACCTGTATATGAGTATTTTCAGCCAAATGAACACACAATGTTTAGAAACTTACAGGATGACAGGAATCGTTCTCGAAAAGGACAAAGAATGAAGAAATGTTGAAAGATGGAGCTTTGAAAAAGGCAAGTTGAGCCTTGAGAAAATAGTCTTCGCATTCATTTGAAGAAAGAATTTCGATATGAATAAGATATCGAGTATTTCATATTCAACATGCTTTCCAAAAGAATAATTTCTGCAAAAAAAATGTTCATTCTACTAAAGTTCATTCAATGTCATAAAAAATCCCCAAAACCCTAATATTAGACGTACTACAACTTTCATGCGATTCCATGCAAAATAACTTGAATATCATCCAAATTTCTCCACGCAAGCATGCATAACTCACTTGAATCTTTATTCAGAGGAGGGGTCTTCTCTCTATCAATTTCTTCCGAAGATTTCATTTCTGTAAGTAAATCGTATTTTCTATTACCTTTATAATGTTCAGAGATGTCTCCACAGTTACCCATGGAAAGCCTGAAAAAAACCAAAATGTAAAATTGATAAATTAACGGTTCAGTCCCCTCACCTGTGGTTGATCGTTTTAGTCTCCGGCATATTACTATACAAATCGATAAGATGATAAACAGTCTTCCAACATCTACCGGTATTAGTCATACTCTTATCGGAAGACACTGTGACCCTATCTAAGGCAGAACCAGAGGGACTACTCATCGTAATGGGTGTACCGACCCCTTCGTTCAGGTTGATGTAACCTTTAACGCTCTTGCTCGTCGAAATGAGTTTTTGTGCGAAGCTCTGAGGCCTCGAACGGAGGCTGGGAGATGGAGATATAGCCGCCTTATGCATTTGGGAGGAAGTGTACGAACCGGCATCAGACACTTTGATACTAAGTTGCTTCGAAAGGTCGACATGATGTTCATGAAGTGCTGAATCTGGAATGAAAAGTCATCGAAATGTCGTCGAAATCAAGTAAAAGATTGCTACTTACTGGATGAATGTAGTTTCATATCTAAATGATCGCTCGCGCTCGTTTTAGGCCTGCGAATTTCGGTAGGTTGTTGTTCGTGCATCTCATTCCTTGCATCTTTAACATTCTGATACATATTTGAAATTTGATGGAGTAACCGGAGCAAAGGCATGTTGACCCTTTGAGAAATATAATGAACACCTGTTTAAAACGACAAAAGTTAATTATCCCTGAAAAAGAACCAAAAACCAACATCTTACCAACGGTGAAGTTTATGACTGTGCTTGTATGATTTTTCAATTGACTCCGAGAGATATAAAATATATTCTCCGATTTCATCATTTCATTCACGTTCATATCAGCCATTCTTTCGATTTCTATCTCGACAGATATCTTCTCGCAAACAAAAGATGGCGATTCATCTGAAATGAAGGTATAAAATTTCAAGAACTCAAAACAGCGGAAAATACATACCGACTGATATATCGATGAACAACTTCTGCTTGTTCTTATTTCTGCCCTTCTTCTTCTCTGATTTTCCATACTCTGCCTCCGATACAACTATGTCGATCCTCATGGTATCCATGCTACCAACCAAACAAAAGTTGGAGCCCAAAGCGTCCAACGTAGTAACTTCGTTACCTGCAGCTTCAGAAAAATTAGCAAAATATCCTACATGTACACTTTCAACAATAATTACAGGATTCGGACACTGTTGTAAACCTGAGTTGTTGCGGTATAACTCCCAAGACAGATAAAACCGGCTGAAATATCTGATTCGCATCTAAAAGTCTCCCGGAATCTTGTATAGGAGCTAGAGATACTTCCGGAGCAGCCAAATTTTCCCTAGGAAGGGTATCAGGCTCACCAGACGATTCAGTCTGGAGAGTATTTATTTTTGATTCAAGACAACCTGGAAATATTCGAGGTTAAATTTTAAGATAATCGAAAAACTTTAATTCACCTTCTAACGGTGCTTTTCCAGTGTTAGTCGTTGTGTCTTGTTTTGCCATCCAACTGTACATATCCTCTGAGAAGTTAGTGTTACCCAGGGTTCTATGTAGTGGACTTGAAGGCATTTCTGGACTAGATCCTGAATTTACTTCACTAGGATCCGATCCCATGTTGATTATTGCCCTATCCTCTCTAAGGGCTCCATAACCTGAAAATTAGGTTATATGTATTGGGAATTAAGGCAATATAGGTTGATTCTAGTTAATTTGGGAGTGTTAGTACCTATACTATCATCCGGTTGATTTCTTTTCTGGACAAAAGGATATCCGTTGTTAAGTAAGGGTAAAACAACACTTGCTCGACTACTGTTAGGGGGTGGAACGTGAGGTAAACTCTTCTTACGTTTCCTATGAGGGACTAAAATAGTACAGACCGGTTAATCAACTTAGAAGCTCCCAAATATTCCAAAAAAGAGGTCCTTACCAGGGGGGGACGGTGATGTTAGCATGCTCTCCACACCTCTGGGTACCACGGCAATCTGTGGGTTCGGTCCTGTGCCATCTAAATACCCCGAAGATCTTGCCGAAGTTGTTAGTCCTGTATGATCTTTTTGCGTGGAAACATCTACGTAAACAATAATAAGATCAAACCGATACAAGAAGTTCAACACACCGTTCAGATTGAAATTTAACCTCATTGGGGTTTGAATGATTTGAAGTTTGTTTCAACCTGAACGGTACAATATTACACATCTATTACACACCTACTGATTAGTCAAGTAAAAGCATTAAAAATGAATGATTCAGCCTTTGTGTAGTTAGTTTGTATGATAACAATGTAGCTGCCATTTATTGGGTGAATACCCAATAAAGGGCGACCTACATTGAGACCAAAGTGTAACACGCTGGATAACCTACCCGTCCCAGTTTTGAAATTTCGTAACAAGCGTGCATTTTCGTCGGTACTATCGTGTTCTTCGTTACCACTCGCCTCCCCATCAGTCAGTGTCACTTCCTGCGTTTGTTTATTGAGTGAAAAATGACCAGTACCGAAAAAAAAGCGAAAACACAATATAATAGGCGAAAAAACAAGGGAAATAAAAGATATGACAATCCGTGAGGTCTGAAAGATGGTCATATCCCTTAACACACATCACAAACATAAAAAGGAGGCCACAAAAAGGTAAATGAAGCATGTTAGTCGGCATTGAAAAAAATAACAGGTGGTGTAAAGTACATAGAACGAAAATCCGTCAGTGTAGCAGAGTGTTTTTGCTTGACATTCTGACTGAAGATGAATAAACAATATATTATTAGTACTCCTTACTGGTCTCTGATATCATGTCCATTTGGAACTCTGGCTTCACCTGAACAAGAGAAAAATCAACAGATTTGAAATTAGAGGACAACTTTTTCATTTCAAACAAGTGTTATTGTGCACTTGTTTCTACGAACAAGAACTTTGTCAATTTTGAGTCGAGAATGGTAGCATGTTAATTTTTCAGATTTTAAGGACCAAAATTTCTACCCCGAATGTATACATTCGAAAATAATCAACCAATAATGCTGTTGTAGTTTCAATCATTGCAGACAGAAGTTGTACATCCACAGTTGAATTGTTGCTGCTATACGAAGGTTAACTTTTGAATTAAAACTCGTATTCTAGCATAAAGGCGGACAAATCTCAAACAATCGCAGAAGCCGTTCGGTGTATAAAACAAAAGGATAACAATAGTCAATCATAACAAAAACTTTTATCGAACGTACCTCTGTGACTTCAGGGATGGCAATCGATATATTCAACGGTTTCACCCTCGACTTCGTTGTATGTTGGCCTAACAAAGGCGTGTACAATATATTTTTCCACTGTCTGCTCAGAACGACGATGCCCTGCCTCAAAGTGAACAACTGAGGCATCTCGCTTTCTTTCAGGTTATTTTCGATGACGTTAGCACCTATTTCCAAATAATATCTCTCGAGAATCGAGCACAGTTGAAGATTTGGGTCGTTTTGCAACGTCTGCGATAGGGGTGTTAACTTCCCATACCGACTCTGAAAAAATCAGAAAGTTATATGTAAGAAGCTCTACAGGAAAATAAATCCATTGTAATCGAAATATATTTGATTGATTTCCTTCAATTAGAATAATGGATAGTACAATGTTGTTCACTACTGAAGGCCCCGAAGCAATGTCATGGGGCCTCAATTCTACTAACCATGGAACTTTCAAGGAAATAAAAATGGATTCGAATTTCTTAATGTTACTTGCTTCCCTTGTTTTCGCAGCGTCTTGGATTGTTTTCATTGCGTATTACAATTCAAGGGTTTTTGGGTACATTATAACGAAAATTGGAAACAGGTTGGCGAAGGGTATTTCAAGATTTGTATTTAATATGAATGAAGATGTTGTTTATTTATTTTCGAAGTTACTCTTTGTAGGTTTGTTTTCTTTCAATGCATTGTCTGGTGAAATCATGTTCAGAGATGTTGTTTACATAACTTACGACTATACTGCAAGAGTACAAGATGGTTATTTCATTTTTCGATAGTGGAGGTCTTATATACCCAAAGATGTTATTGAGGGTATGTGTTGTTAATCGCTCGATAAATGACATGATCTTAATTATAATTTTTTCATTTAAACAGATCTTTTGCATTCAGATACCTGGCTTTCCATTATGTTGATTGGTTTCAACTTACATGTCTATAATAGGTATGATGTATAATCAAAGTTAGAGGAAATATTTGGCCTCAAAGAAGTATTGGCGGGCCTCAAAGTATTTGCGGAACTCAAAGTTTCTGAACACCTGAATCTGTAAGTTTCAATGTTTGCGTGGATAATAATTTTTGCATATTTATTTTAATATTGTATTGACATCCTACCAACCCACTCCAAAACCCATCTAATCAACTTTTATACCAGAAACGGAAATAGAATTAATACTGGAAAGAATGCAAAAAGTTCAACACAAACCAAGATAACATCAACATAATTGAGCCATTGATACACCACTACAATAGAGAATCTACACCAAATTGGCAAAGCTGATAGTATTGCCACTTCTTGAACACCTGAAATCCCTAGAATAGCAGTTTTTATTTTATAATAGTTTTTATTGATATTAATTAAATTTGTAATAAAATTGTGCATAACTGGCTGGAAGACTCCGGTCGATAGCCATTTGATTGCAAGATCAATAAAGTTGATTTCTCTCTCTATTGTAGTTACGAAAGTTTGGGAGAAAATAGTTCTGTTAGGAAGGACAGACCGGAGGCAGCTATGACAAGAACCTGGAGAAATCTTATTCCTGTTATTAAGTGTGATATTTCTTCTGTAAGTAAAAATCGATATCGCTTCCTCATTTAAAAATTTTTAAGCTTCCTCTAATTCTTCACAAATATCAAGTGAAGTTAACTCAACAACAACCTGCCGTTTGCACTCCAAACAAGTTTATGCATTTAATGAAGTATAAAGAGGAAAATGTTGAAGAGACGTAAGCTCCTAGATTGAAGTAAACAGGTAAGTGTTGTTTTTCCCATATCTAATTCTTTATTATGGGATTTTTGTCAACTCGTGTTCTAAAATCTTCCAACAACTTCTTCAGAAGCTTGAGTTCTTTCTGTCCATTTTCCCCCTGTTGACTTTCCCAGACTGAATAAATCGGTTTATAAAAGCTCTGATGAGGGCTTTCATAGAGGATTCTTGAATAAAAACATCCGGATATTTCGCCAGATATTCATATTTACACTCCTCTATAGAATAATTCCATTGACCATTGATGAATGTACCGTTACGATAATAGGACATTACAATAAATGTGTTTTGTTCTAAATCATTGCAGATTTCAATAATTTTTACGGTTTCGGAAGCAGAAGGTTGACGAATTCGATTAAGAATTGACATTTGAATAATAATGGCTGTCAGTTTCGAAATTCTATGATACTTATAGTTTGCATTGAGCGAGGAGCGGCAAACAATAATCCAAAGCCGACTGTAATGTTACAATAATTTATGAAGACTTTGTATCTATTCTCACCTTTGGAAGAGTATGGACTCTTTGGATATCCAAAGCTTCAGCCATAATACAAGCAACAGTTGCAGTAGATCTTCTATACATAGTTCTAGCCAAGTGCACTACACGAATGGCTAGCCTGTTACTGGGGTTCATCCAAGCGTTTATAGCTGGTGATGCTGTGCTGAGTAGGTTCCAGTCCAACCTACGAAAACAAACATTCTTACGGCCGTTTTCACTCCCATTTAAGAGTAGTCATATTTGGCGACCTGTTTAAATAGTCTCTAAAAAAATTGAAAAATTACCTGGTGTAATCAATTTTCCTGGTGATCGGAGCTCTTGGAGGCGCTGCAAAGTTGAACCAGACAACCTTGAGTTCAATAACACAAGATGATACATTTCCCATATCTTTTCCCGCACCGTCCTTATAATTCTCCGTCGGTTGTAGAGCTTCCGATTGGCTTGTTCCAGCTGTTCTCTCTTTATCCTTACTTTTCTTGTCGCCTTTCTCACCAGACACTTTCGGTGTTGCAGGTCTCTGAAGGCTACCTCCATTTTTAGGCGTGGCAGAACACGATCTAGAGGTCATACCCTTATCTTCTCCCGATGGATCATAGTCTTCATTCACTCTATCGGGATCTCCAATTGTGCCAGTCGTTTTCATCTTTTTCGTGATTTTATCTACTTCGGATTCTTCTTCGAACTGAGACCTTTTGACAATCTGAAAAAATATATAATGAAACATGATTCTTTTTATAATATTCGAAGTGTTACCTTCAAGTTTATACCTTCCAGACCACACTCAAACATAATGAACCCTAGTTTATCCTCCGTATTATTTTCTTCTTCTTGGACGTTCTAAAAAGCGATGAATAATAACAAAATCTCAAAATATAATCATAATTTCAACTTACAATGCCCTCAAAGTAGGAAGGTTGCAAATAATACTCGATTCCTCTGTACAGAGGCCTCATTTTCGCCGGCGTGAAAAGCACCTTCGATTTATAACTCGGTATGGCAGTTATGACTGCATCGTCCAAGATACTACTCTCGTTTTTCAACCTTCGCAGTTGACCATGAACTTTCCCGATGTTCAAACAGATAACCAACTGTTTTTGAAGCTTCTTGCAGCTCTCGATGAAAACTGGCTCGCCTTTTATTATATCGGCGTTCGTGTAAGTTTGAAGGCCAAGAAGTAGTCTGGCACGGTTTGCACCCTTTTTGCTACCTGTTTGAACGACAGCAGGCCGATGGAATTTTTGAAGAACTTCTTTGGCCTGAATTAGAGACCAATAATGAAGTATGTGATTAATTTCAGGCGTATAGGACTTACTTGTTTGTCACAATGTAACTTCATAACGATATTGTCGAAACAGACGGAAAGCAGGGAAACACAGGTGAGATCTTTGACGTTATCCAATGCCGAAAAAGATATTATCTCTTCCACAATTGAGACTTGAAGAAAAGTAACATTAACCTAAAAGAGAAAACGTGAAATTCTGATGGTTAACTGTCCACTCCTGTCTTACCTTTGGTAGGAAAATTGCTGCTTGTAATTGAGTCTTGATACTTTCTTCGTAACTACCAAGATTCGTTGAATCGCTATTTTCGTTGAGGCCATTTGTCGAATGGCATATTTTCCTAACGTTAGCTGTAGTTTGCAGAATATTCGCAGAAGCTACTTGACCAACACATGAAGTATGTAGATGATTTATAACAGTCAACGGATGCAAACCAGATACTGTCGAACTCAAGGAATCCACAAATCTGAAAAGGATCAAGAAGTCGAACAACCCCAAATGTTTCCATCATCTCACTCACCGTTGTAAAGATTCCAGCAGTAACGGACTGACCATAACATCCAAATCTCCTTTCAATTTAACAATTATGGTCGTTCTACAACCTCCCTGGGTCTGAAAACCTAAAATCTCCTCTTCTTGAACCTCCTCCAGTTCTTTATCCAATTCTTCCTGCTCCCAAGAATAAACGAAAGGACTAGTCGGTGTTTTATTACCAGCGCTGGAATCACACCTTGTCACCATCTTCATCGAGGTCATCCCATCCATGACAGTCTCCATTTGAGGAACAAAACGACCTCCTAGAAAAAAGGTGGTGAGAGCGATACCGAACCTTTCAAAATGGGTCCCAACCCTCCACTTACCTGAATAAACCAACTTATTATCAATCCTTTCGAAAAGAGACAAAGAAAACTGATCAATAGGTCCCTCATGAGCACTATCGTTCCAGTTTGCGCACTTCAACTGGCTCAAATGAGTCACGTAACTGGACATGAGCATCGAAGAATCTACAATGGGCCTATTCACTTGTCTATGTAAATCAATTAGAGTGAAATCTTCCTGGCTGCCTTGGGCTGAGACAAAAGAATTATTACTCAAGCTATCTGATGAATGAGAACCTAAAAGCGATCACGGTTGAGTCTTGAGAGGAAACCGGAATCATGTCTTTTACCTGAACTCGAAGATCTTGTATGCAATTCGGGATGGTTAATATCGGAGTCCGGTTGAGACGTTGTGCTCGTTTGTGGCCATAAGCGTGGACTCACCGATCTGTTGCTCGGGTTTCTGTAAGGGGTGGCCAAGCCTTGGACTGCCGATGATCTATGAATACTGTCGCTCTAGAAGAATACATACAATTTTGAAAATTTGCCAAATATGTAGTGTAACATCGAATCTACCTGTCTGTTGAGGGTGAAGCTCCTATGTTCTGGGGTGTGAATCTCATGGTCACTCCTATGTGACGATAATCTAGTCCTTGTAGTTTCAGGCGCTGAACCAGGCGCTTGCAAAACGACACCATTCCTTTGCATTGCCGATCTATCAGTTACTATACTAAGCTCGCTAGAAAACTTTTTCCTTGCACTAAAAAACAAAATTTAATATTTACACTGAATATAACTTCCTCTAAGTTACCCCTGAGTGCTTGCTAATATCGGCTGTCTCTCTTGCCTCATCAAGATACCCCCAGTACTCAGAATCGAATTTCTCAAACTCGAGCTTCTAGAGTTCAGGTGAAGATCTTCATCAGCCGAAAAGAAGGCCTCGGAATGATTCTCACTCGACATTGAGGTCGTTCGTTGTACCTCCTTCTGGAGACGTTCTTCGGAGCTATGTCTCGTACCAATTGATTGTTGGGACTCCGATTCGTTGAGGGAAATATTGGCACCCGGACTAGAGGCCGATACATCGCTACCAGGGCCCTGAAAATGAGTGAAATATAAGTAATTTCCATCGAAAGGCCGCGAATGCACTTACGCTATTAAGTTGAACCTCAAGACTATCCGGTTTTGGGGAATTAAAATAGTCTACTGCCAGTTTGGAATCAGAAACGCTGTTTTTCGGAGGAAGGTCGATCTCTGCTGAAGTAACGGATAGTTTGCTTTTATCTATGTGGAGTTTAGAGTCGCTATCCAGTTTTGCTGTTGTTAAAAGGGGCGGGCAAGCCTCTACCAGTCTTGCATAAGGTACCTCCTTGATTATGGCACTCCTGAATAAATATATATGAATTAATGAGGGCTGATGTCGAAGGTAAGCTTGGATAGCAGATAAGCAATCAAGAACTGGAAGTTTTAAAAAATATTTATATGATCCTCTGTTTATTAAATCATCTATACCAATCTTCACGAAGAAGTGGTCGGAATAGTTTGAGCAATTTTTTCAATCAGAAGCCATTTTGAAAAGATCCCAATTCATTGAATTTGAAACACTGCGAACTTTTAACTCTAGTAAATCAGTACAATTGGATAGACTGTAGTTTGGTTGGCCACAGGAGTCCATCATGAGAATACAATGTTTGACTGTTGTGCTCACTTTTTATATTTACCGTTCGATCTGCCATTCGATGAATACTTTCCAGAGACCATTCCTCTTAATTTTGGAACACAGGAAACAACAGTGCTTTGAAACAACTAATTCTTGATTTGTTCAATAAATGAACGAATAAAACGCAAAAATGTTGAGATTGTCTCAAGCCCAATTATGAGATTCGTCAATAGTATTGGAATAATCCAATTTTTTTAATAGAATAACAATTCGTTAGGACATTTCTGATTTCTTTAGATTGAGCTATAAATGTCTTTGTTCTGTCACAGGGAGAGAGTATAGACTTGAGTCTCTTCATTCCCGAATTTCACTCGAGTAGAAACACCGTGACTGCCCTGCACAAACACTCAAAATTACTGTCAAAAGATGGCAGTACAACGAAAAAGACTGAATTGATACCAAAATGGCGAAATGTTTGCAAAGAAAGGTAAGAAACCCTCCTGCGATTCCTGCAGTGTCCTAATGGACCACTCGATCTTTTTCAGTGACGGTTGGATTGATTTCTGGTGGGTTCCGATAGGAGCGATAAACATAATGTACACTTTCCACCCCCAACCACCTTTGGGACCGCAGCCTCAAGCCGACATTTCAACACCAGTCAAGGAAGAAATCCTCCTTTCTCCGATGAGGTTTCCACACAATAGAAAGAACCGTGAAAGGCCTCCGGAAGGATTTTAGAAGTTCGATCCTACAACTCTGAAGGCGGACACTGTCAACGTGGAATTGGAAATAGGACCTTCTGTGCTAAGGCTGTACGGGACTGCTTTGAAGAACTTTATGAATTGTAAGGTGAAATATTCGAATAACTTTCAATTAGATCGGGTTTTATTGTTAGTTGTTTCTAGGAGAACATTTTTGGAGACGACCAGTCTTTCACGGATATGCAACAGTTCAATAATCAAGACCAAGGGGGTGAATTGAAACCGGATGATAGCAGTTATAATATACCTCTGGAATTGCGGGAGGGTTTTGATAAGAGAGAATATAGACCATTGGAAGTGGACGTTTCCATTGTTATTCATGACATACAAGCGCATTTGCTCAAAGTGAGTATTTAACATGAGCGCATTAATTTCAGAAGTGAAGAGGCTGAAGGAGAAGTTTTCATAGTACATACTACTTCATCAAGTATAAACTTTTGTTTTCCTTTCAATAAAACTACCATCCTGACAATTATGAAACGTTTTTGCCCAGTTATTCTAGTCGAAAGATTCGGTTTCGAAATGAAGAAACGATACGAGCAAACCAAACTGCAACACTTGTTGAATCCAGCGGTGCTTTTAGTTTCCGAAAATGTTAATATAAGCCAGAAACACCGACATTTGAATCAGGGAAAAATTACGTTGTTACCCATACAAGTACGAATATCATTCTATTTTTTAAAACTGTAACTGTTTCCTTTTCGCTGAAGGTGTACAATACGATTTTGATACAATTTTCACAGGAGCTCAAATATGCTATGAAATGAAAAAAAAAACATTAAACTCATTCGCGGTTTTTCTCCTGAGAAAATGTATGACGTTACTCACCTTGAGAGACTTTGTTAGAACGGAGTGTTTCACATATTTACATCACTATTACTACTACAGTGAAAACAATGTTTAAGCGGAAAGCGGAAATAAAGTTCTATGTTTTTCATTCATTTCATAGCATATTTTTGTTCCTGTAAAAATTTCCTCAAAATTCAACAGGTCTCACAGACACCTAGGAGAGTCGGGATATAAACATAAACATTACTTACTTCACCGAAGAAGAAGAAAACCGCCTATTCGTCTTCCTTTCCAGAGAAGTAATGGGACTATCCATTTTCTCAGTATCTACGGACCTTTCACGCTCCAAACGATGTATCCTGGGACTATCAAAGGATTTCTTAAGGCTCCCATTATTCTCGAATCTCACGTTTTGCTTCACAACATCTTGTAAACAAATTTCGTTGTAAATATAAGGCGTGGTGCGGAATATAAGCATTCCTTCGTGTAAAATACTCTGTCCAAAGCCGGGATACGATCCCGGTTCATTAATCCTACAAACAAAATTCGATGTGATGGAGATTAATCAATTAAATAATGATTCACTTTACCTGAATGCTGAAACATTTATACCGTCTTCCAGATCCGTTTTGGTAGGTCTGAAAAACCTCGGTCCGTTCCTGTTTTCGCCAAAGAAGCAACATCCTCCCGTGCATCCGCACCTACCCTGCAACTTGTTCAGTTCGGGCCACAGGAACCAGATTTTCTTCTGTCGATCATCGTGCATCCTGAGGAATTTTTGTTGCATCTCGTAAGCGTTCTGATCTTTCGCGTCGGCACCAGATATCGCGGATTCTACTATTATCGGTCCGAAATTAACTGCACCGACTTCAAGCCACAGATCATCGGTGGATCTGAGAAAAAATTATTTCAGAACAATTGGTTTAGTTGATCGAGGTGCATACTTATGGTTGTATTTTTGTTGTTGCCAAATCAATTGCCTCAATGAGGTGCTGAAAGCAATGCAACTGAGGCCAGAGTTCACTTGCTTTCCATGAAGATTGCATGTTGATAGTCGCAGAGGAGATACCTTGAAAATTAATTTTTGAGTTTATTCAGTTCAAAAACTATCAAAATATCTATCGACCACCTACCCACAATTGAAGAGCAGTTCCACTCTCTACCAACCAGAGGTCCATCGCATCCACAGCCACCCTGGTAAATTTGTACTTCAACTTATGACAATCTTCACTATCACCATCCACAACCTCCTTCTTCGTCAGGCTCCCCTTCTTCTCCAAATCCTCACCTTTCTTCTTTTCCGCGGCCGATTTCAAGTTGTTCTTCGAACTTCTATCCGTACTACCAAACTTCAAACCTTGGGCGGCCGCGCTGTTGGAGTTCAACTGGTTCTTCACCATCACGTTCGTGTAGAACTGTTGGAAGGCCTGCTGGAGGGGCTGGGTGGATATCACGCTCTTTTTCCTCTGTTCCGGCACCGACGTGAAATCGTCCTCTGTCGGATGTATGAGTTCGTTCTCGTCGTCCATAATCAGGACTACCAGAGTCTCGATGCTGACGGCTAGGGTGCAAAGTTGCGGCGTTGTCAATTTTCCGGTCAGTTTGCCCATGTGCACCTCTACCAGCCAGGCGTACTCTAGGGTGTCTTGATCTAACGATCTGCCGACGTCCGAAAACATCGCGTGGCCCCTAATCTGAAATGTATATTATTAAAACGAGGAATTTATACTGCAGCACCCAATTTTTAAAGAAATTGATGTTCAATATTCATATTCGATGAGATATTTGAAGAAAGTGAAACCATAACCTGTTGAATTTTGAGGAAATTTTCACAGGAACTAAAAAATGTTATAAAATGAATGAAAAACATTAAACTTTATTCCCGTTTTCTGCTCAAAAATTGTTTTTTTTTGTCGTAAAGGGGATGTAAATCTGTGAAACAGTCTGTTCTAATGAAGTCTCTCAAAGTGCGTAAAGTCATATATTTTCTCACGAGAAAAACAGCGACTTTAATCGGCCGTACTCATAAAAAAAGTTTATGCTTATACTTGCAAAGAATGAAGGATATCCTTTTTATTTAGAGTAAAAGGAGATCTTTAAGAATAACCAAATACTTTTTTGTGAAAGATATGCTTCTACTATTCTACTCTATAAGTATAAGGTTTTACTCGGAATATTATGAATGTGAACTAAAGAATTTCCTTCATTTTTTGCAAGTAAAAGTAACCTTTTTTTATGAATACGTCCCAATGTTTTTTTTCATTTCATAGCACATTTCAGCTCTACGCCTTTACCAAAGATGATGAATAAGTTACAGTTTTTGAACAATAGGAGAAATCATAAATCGAAACGAAGAGAAATTCATTCTGCAGCAGTCAATTTTCAATATTCTTATTCAATGAGATATGTGAAGAAAGTGAAACGGTGTAGAATATGGTCACCTGTTGAATTTTGATGAAATTTTTACAGGAACTAAAATATGCTATGAAATGAATGAAAAACATTAGACTTTATTCTCGTTTTCCGCTAGAAAATTGTTTTTTTTTTGTAATAAAAGTTATGTTAGTATTTTGAAACCATCAGTTTTAACAACGTCCCTCAAAGTGAGTAAAGATATATTTTCAATATATTTTTTCTCACAAGAAAAACCCTGACTGAGTTTAATGTTTTTTTTAATTTCATATCATATTTTAAGCTCCTGAGAAAATTGTATCGAAATTATATTTTACACCCTTACCATAGAGGAAATATAAGTTACAGTTTTTGAAAAATAGAATGATATTCTTACCTGTATGGACGACAAAGTAATTTTTCCCTGATTCAAATGTCGGTGTTTCTGGCTCCTATTAACATTGTCGGAAACCAAAAGCACCGCTGGACTCAACAAGAGTTGCAGTTCGGTTTGCTCGTATCGTTTCTTCATTTCAAAACCGAATCTTTCGACTAGAATAACTGGGCAAGGTGGATCTTTCTCTGTGCAGTGCTGAAAAACGTTCCATAATTGTCAGGATGGTAGTTTTATTGAAAGGAAAACAAAAGTTTATACTTGATGAAGTAGTATGTACTATGAAAACTTCTCCTTCAGCCTCTTCACTTCTGAAATTAATGCGTTCATGTTAAATACTCACTTTGAGCAAATGCGCTTGTATGTCATGAATAACAATGGAAACGTCCACTTCCAATGGTCTATATTCTCTCTTATCAAAACCCTCCCGCAATTCCAGTGGTATGTTATAACTGCTATCATCCGGTTTCAATTCACCCCCTTGGTCTTGATTATTGAACTGTTGCATATCCGTGAAAGACTGGTCGTCTCCAAAAATGTTCTCCTGGAAACAACTCACAATAAAACCCGATCTAATTGGAAGTTATTCAAATATTTCACCTTAAAATTCATAAAGTTCTTCAAAGCAGTCCCGTACAGCCTTAGCACAGAAGGTCCTATTTCCAATTCAACGTTGACAGTGTCCGCCTTAAGAGTTGTAGGGTCGAACTTCTGAAATCCTTCCGGAGGCCTTTTACGGTTCTTTCTATTGTGTGGAAACCTCATTGGAGAAAGCAGGATTTCTTCCTTGACTGGTGTTGAAATGTCGGCTTGAGGCTGCGGTCCCAAAGGTGGTTGGGGGTGGAAAGTGTACATTATGTTTATCGCGCCTATCGGAACCCACCAGAAATCAATCCAACCGTCACTAAAAAAGATCAAGTGGCCCATTAGGACACTGCGGGATTCGCAGAAGGGTTTCTTACCTTTCTTTGCAAACATTTCGCCATTTTGGTATCAATTCAGTCTTTTTGGTTGTACTGCCATCTTTGGACAGTAATTTTGAGTGTTTGTGCAGGGCAGTCACGGTGTTTCTACTCGAGTGAAATTCGGGAATGAAGAGACTCAAGTCTATACTCTCTCCCTGTGACAGAACAAAGACATTGATAGCTCGATCTACAGTAATTAGAAATGTCCTAACAAATTGTTATTCTATCAAAAAAATTTGATTATTTCAATACTATTGAGGAATCTTAACATTTTTTCACCAAGTTCGTTTATTTATTGAAAAAATCAAGAATTGGTTGTTTCAAAGCACTGTTGTTACCTGTATTCCAAAATTAAGAGGAATGGTCTCTGGCAAGTATTCGTCGAATGGCAGATCGAACGATAAATGTAAAAAGTGAGCACAACAGCCAAACATCGTATTCTCAAGACGACTCCTCTGGCCGACCGAACTACAGTCTATCCAATTGTACTGATTTACTAGAGTTAAAAGTTCGCAGTGTTTCAAATTCAATGCTATCCGCCAGGTATACGGAACGAAGTGAACCAGATCTGGCCTCTGTTTCGAAGCCCAATCGTTAATCATATCTAGAAAAAAAATAACCTTACTGTATATTGTATGCTTAATTTATGAGTTATGATTGTGCCTCTAAAGTTCAAATTAAAAATCTTTTCTTATGCAGTTCGACTTGACCTATAAATATGGCAACGCGGTCGACTATGACAGATTTGATACATTAGATCTACTGTGTGACAGAAATGTCGAAAATACACTCATATTGATACATTTTTGCCAAAGTATCGAAATATCACTTTTCCACTGTTTTGATTAATTTGATTCTGTTTTTCTTCCCAAAGTGAAGATGAAAAAAAAAATCTCCCACTCTAATGAGAGATTAGAAATTGAAGGGGGAAGAACTGCCTCAATTGTAGATTAAAATATCTCGATTTGATATAGAATTGGAAAAAAAATTTACGAGAAATAATTAATTTTCATAAATTGATTTGTAACATATACAGGGTGTCCCAGAAGTGGACGTCAAGACGGAATCGGGTAATTGGCTGAGTCATAAAGGTCATCAGAAAAATATTTAAAAATAGCTAAGTCGTGTATTTTTCAAATTATATTGCATTTTCTTTTATTCGAGAAAATGCACATTGTGTGATGATTTTTGAACTCCTATTGCTACAAATCTTTACTTTTTCCTAATTTTATTTTTTCTATATTATCCTGAATAGTGCTTCTGTAACCTGTAAATGAAAATTAATATTTCGCCCAACTCCAACTGACTGTACTAAAAAAAAATTTTACTACATCAGTTTGGCGAGAGACTTCAAAAGTTAGCGCTCTTAATAAGGATTCTAAAATGATATAACACTTACTACATTATTTCTTAGATTGGGCAAAAAAAAGTTTTTTCTTGAAGAAACTCAATTTCGAACCATTTTCTTTCAACTAACTAAACTTCTGGGACACCTTTGTAGTTATAGTTTTTCTGTTGTTCTGAATCTGTCTTCAGAGAACATTTTTTGAATCAATAAGAATTTGTTTATCTGTTTACTTATGAGATACAGTAGAACCCCTCTAATCCGCCCTCGGCTGGTCCGTTACTCCGGTTAGTCCGACCTTGCTCAGTCACGCTAGCAAGTACCCAAATAGTCCAAATACCGTCTTATCGATGACTCACCGACCGAAACGTCAAAAATGTATTACCGAAATTTTTTTTCTCAGTTATTTTTTCTTGGTTTTTTCAGTTGAAACAATGTTTTTTAAGTTCATATATAACTAAATTCACTGTAAAACATGTCTTTATATGTTTAATGTAATAAATATTGGCTTTTTTGGATAATCCGACCTTTTTTGCGTTCCGACCATACCCCTAGTCCCGAAGGTGACGGATTAGAGGGGTTCTACTGTAAATCCAATTTTACAAAAGTACTCATATGTATAAACAAAATAGAGCAGCTCACACTGAACCAAAAGAGAAGTAGTTTCAAAAAAGAAAACCAAGAACAGGGCAAATCATAATCAGTTAGGCTACATATTTTCGACTATGTTTGAAACGAAAATAAGATACATATAGAAATCTGAAATAAATATCCAGAACCTGTTCTAAACTTGCTCTAGTCTGTCACAGTCAAAATTAACATTTTGTAATATGTATATCAGTTTTGGGGACTAACCGGAACACGGAAATTATCACTTTGCTTTTTGAACTATCGAAACAGAGGTTTCAAAGTTCCTGAAATTTAGAGGGTATCAACCATCAAGAAATGTCATGTCACCCTTCACCTAAAATTAGTGAAGATAGAAACCAAATTGACAATTCAAATTACACAGCTACACTAAAGCCTCCCATATTGAGACATCTGAACAATGAACAATTAACGGGATTATTAGAATTGTCAAACAATATTTAGGTTATATTAGGTTAGGGTTGTTCAAATCACAGTCCATCTTTTCGTAACAGGAAAGATATTTTAAACCAACCTTGAAAGAACCATTTATGACTGAAAATCACGTGAATTGTCGCTTTACAGGCCGTCAAATTTATTTTCCAAAGTTGATGCTCGTTCCACACTAGAGGATAGTGACATTCCAAACCAAATTCTAACGTTTCACTCTTGATGAAATCCCTAAACTGCAAACTAGTGGTCGCTTCTACATGCAGCAGTTGACCATTTATTTTGTTTGTGTAACCGCTAAGTTTTGTCACCCATGGCATCGTCACCTAGAATTGAAACCAATATCGATAAGTACGAATAAGTTCATTGAATATTCGAAAAATACCTCCAGATAACTTCCTGCGCCTATGTTTATGTGCACCGCGTTGGTTTCTTTATCCTTCGTGAACAAAACATCGATAGTAGCATCGTTCTGCACCAACATCCTTATATCGAAAGATTCCATCTGACGTTTATCCCCCGGCTTTGGCGTTTTGGTCACTTCCATGGGAAGGAAATCTTGAGGGTAGAAATAATTGAAGAGATGTTCCCTCTGTCGGTCAGCCCATGGGCCGTAGCTGAAGTTGGTACCTAAAAAGTCGGAGTGAAATACAAGTTCTCGATGATGTTAGTGTCTTACTTTTTCCGCACTTGATGTCTATGCCCCACTTCGGGGCGCTAGAAGCGACGACATCACCGTTGGGGAGAGTAACAAGCACCGGTTCTTCAGGTACAAGACCTGGTTCGTCCATGTAGAAATATAGCTCCATGTTGTTGGATTGCAAGAGTACAAAACCTTCTCCCATATATCTTGGAGGTTGATCGGTCAAACCTTAAACCAACAGAATTAATTGCTTTCAAAACGAAATACAGGGTCTTTACGAATCATTATAACATCCACAGTTGGCTTTGGATCACACTAAATGTTCCAAAACTATAGGTATAGAGTTTATAATAAAAGGCGAGCCAGTCTTCATCAAGAAGCTGCAAAAACAGTTGGTTATCTGTTTGAATATCGGGAAAGTTCATGGTCAACTGCGAATGTTGAAAAACGGGAGATGCAGTCATAACTGCCGTACCGAGTTATAACTCGAAGGTTCTTTTCACGCCTGCGAAAATGAGGCCTCTGTACAGAGGAATCGAGTATTATTTTCAACCTTCCTACTTTGAGGGCATTATGAGTTGAAATTATGATTATATTTTGAGGTTTTATTATTATTCGATACATGTCTTGGGGAAAATGAAAGTGTGGTAGTTACGGCAAATTATGTAGATGACACGAATTTATTGGTTATCCATAGGTTTCTTTCAGAACTTAAGATTTTGAGCTCAAGATTAATGAAGAAGGTCAAAAATGGTTTGAAGCAAACAATCTCATCTTAAAGAAAGAAAAAACAAGAATGGTTTTCTTTTCACCTTCAACCATATGTGGTGAAAAGGTTGATAATGATGATTTGGATGAATGCACCAAACTGTTAGGAATATATATAGATAAAAATCTCAAATGGAATGAACATGTTAATTATTTGAGTGAAAAGCTTAGAACAAGTTTTTATGGTCTCAGAATAATGACACGATACACTGGTAATGTGGCTATGAAGGTTTTGTATCATGCAATAGTGGAATCAAAGTTGAGGTTTGGGATTTTTTTCTACGGAACATCCAATTTGAAGAGTCTATTTATATTACAAAAGAAAGCAATAAGAATCATGAGTGATCTCAAATATAACCAATCTTGCAGAAGTTTCTTCAAGAAAAATGGAATACTGACTATATATAAAGGAATATATAAAGGAATGTTTACTATTTATGAAGAGGAACAATCAACTGTTACAAAAATATGAGAATAAAAAAGTATTCCCTAAGACAAGAGGTTTAGATTATATATATCCCAAGTTCAATCTAACAACAAGCCAACGACAAGTAGAATACAGATGCCTGAAGATTTTCAATTCATTGCCTGAAAGCATAAAAGTAACAGAGGATATCAAAGGATTCAAGAGGAAACTATATGGATTTCTGTTGAATTTGGAACCATATAATATGACAAGTTATTACACGAGATAAATTGCTTTAGAATTCTCTATTTTTTTGACACTGTTTTACTCCACTCTCATGTATACATACTGAATTTGATTTGAAATAAAGACCAATTTATTTTTATTGTCTGGATGTTTAGATTCAAGAATCCTCTATGAAAGCCCCCATCAGAGCTGTTATAATAAATTTATCCAGTCTGGGAATGTCAGCAAGGAAAAATGGAAGATTTCAGAACACAAGTTGACAAAAATCCCACATAGTCCCACAATAAAATATTAGATATAGAGAAAGCTACACTTACCTGTATACTTTAAGCTAGGAGCTAACATCACCTTAACATTTTCCCCTTTACACTTCACAAAATGCATAAACTTGTCTAGAGTGCAAACGGCAGGTTTTGTCGAGTAGACAAAGTGAGACTCTTCGAAAGAAATGCTGAGAGTTGTTGGTATCAGCCGATTTCCGAAAACTAAACGACTCTAAAAAAAAACATTGAGTTAACTCCACTTAATATTTGTGAAGAATTAGAAGAACCTTAAAAATTTTTAAATCACGAAGCGATATCAATTTCTACTCACAGAAGAAATATCACACTTAATAACAGGAATAAGATCTCGCCAGGTTCTTGCCATAGCTGCCTCCGGTCTCTGCTTTCTAACAGAACTATTTTCTCCCAAACTTTCGGAACTACAATATTAAAATAAATATGTAAAAATTATCATTCACGCAAGCATTTAAACTTACAGATTCAGGTGTTCAGAAACTTTGAGTTCCGCCAATACTTCTTTGAGACCAAATATTTCCTCTAACTTTGAATATACATCGCACCTATTATAGACATGTAACTCAAAACCAATCAACATAATGGAAAGCCTGGTGTCTGAATGCGACAGATCTGTTTAAACAAGAAAATTATAATTAAGATCATGTCATTTATCGAGCGATTAACACCACATACCCTCACTAACATCCTTGGGTATATAAGATCTCCACCACCGAAAAATCAAATAACCATCTTGTACTCTTGCAGTATAGTCGTAAGTTATGTAAACAACATCTCTGAACATGATTTTACCAGACAATGCATTGAAAGAAAACGAACCTACAAAGAGTTACATGAAAAATAAATAAACAACATCTTGATTCTATTAAATACCAATTTTAAAATATCCTTCGCTGATGAATAACCTGTTTACAATCTTCGTTATAATGTAACCAAAAACCCTTGAATTGTAATACGCAATGTAAACAACCCACGACACTGCGAAAACAAGGGAACCAAGTAACATTAAGAAATTTGAATCCATTTTTATTTCCTTGAAAGTTCCATGGTTAGTAGAATTGAGGCCCCATGACATTGCTTCGGGGCCTTCAGTAGTGAACAACATTGTACTATCCATTGTAGTAATTAAAGGAAATCAATCACTTTCATTTATTTCTCGTAGTTTTATCATGAACATATATTTCGATTACTCCAATCATATCTATTGCATTCACTGATATCAAACACCCATTCTATCCGTTATTTATGATTTCACTTCGAGAACTGATAAACATTTTATCTGTAGAAATACAACTGTGGACGCTGTTTTTACATTTAAATATTCGGGAATTATCATTATCTCATAGTGGACTTCAAACTTCAGTTTATCCTTTTTTCATTTTTTGACGTTTACAAAGTTATGACATCTGAGGAATTTGTTTTTGTCACTTCGCTGACATTTTTGGAATTCCCAAGATGTGATTATGTTAAATTGGATGAGATGAATATTCCTAACGCTTATAAAGATTTAGTATAATTAATCGTGATTTTTTTATATTGAATATATCCTAGACTGCGAAGGCAGCATTTGAAGAATAAGAAAAAAATGACTAGAAAAAGCATAGATCAATGGAACAGTGAAGGTCAAGCATTCCACTTTCAGCGAACAGATTGTACGGGGGTTGGGTGGCAAGTAAAACTTTAGTGGTCTGTAAGTAAAACGCAATTTTATTGGGAAAAACCTGGTAGTGTTCAGTTATCAAACTTTTATTTTCAAAATATGGCTTATATAAAAAATCATTATATTCCTAAACATACATCATGGCTAAAAAATCCAAAGTGTAGCCCGACTTATTTTGGTGGCAACGTGGCATGTGCCATGCTCCTCTGTGACGTCATGGGCCTGCGTTGACATTTTTCGACGTAACGTAACGTCCTTCTCCCTTGACTCGTCCCGCACTCTTGATTAGGCACGAGAACAGTCGGCCATTTTTATTAAAGGTAAGTCTTGAATATTTTTTGCAATATTTGGTGGTTTTTGATTCAAATTAGGATTAAGTGCATAGATTTTTCAAAGGCGAAAGTATTTCCTGTTTTAATTGTCGTTTCTAATACTTGATTTTTACTTTTTCCCATTGATTTTTCAATGGCTTCTTACATAATTTCATCATAACCAAGCCTGAAACCTTGTTAATTTTCACCGATCATCATTATTTGATGGTTTTACAGGATAAAAACTGTAATATTCAGGTTCATTTCCATTGAATTGTGATAACTTATCTAATCCTTTCTAATGATTATAGATCGCCAATGTAACCATATTTTTCATCAAGTTCAAGTTAATGAATATTATGTAATTTCTGGAAGGAAAAGCCTAAATGTGCATTTATTTATAGGGAGCTAGAACAAAATCACAATAAAAATGTTCCTTTCACTTCTTCCAAAAGTATCTTGTCAATCCCAGAGTGCTGTTGTACCAACAACATCTCAGGAAACTCCAAAGTTGGGACTTGTTCAGTCTTTAACAGCTGGAAGAACCATCGCTGCAGCTTCAGTTGCCCAAGGAGACAGTTGTGAATTTGGTTCATTGCACTATTTTGCACTTTGTGGTCTTGGAGGTAAATTCAACCAGACCTTTAATTCGTTGTATTGTACAATTTTGACAAGCATGATTATATCATTTCCCATTAATTCTTAATCTTGGAAAGTTTGTAATTCGTTGAGATCTGTGACAATTTTGCACTTGGGACCTACAATCTAAGTACTTAGTTACTCTTAATGGTCTCGGGAAGGTCTGAGGAAGGTCGTTATTGGTCCCAGCAGGGCCCCCGTATGTTACGGGATGGGAGAACCAGAAATGGGCCATCTCGGGATCTAACCGTGGAAAGCGCAAGCTGGAGGCGTAACTCGAGGTGGTTTGGAATCTTCCATGACCAGCTGTTTTAGTTCAATATGCAAACTGAAATTTTTTCAGAACTCAATTCAGACTAATCTGTCACAGATCTTTGAACGCGAACTTTTTGAGATATCGAATGTGGGAAATTATGAATTCACTCTTTAAGACATTTCGTTTCGCTGATTGAGGATTCGAGACTGAACAGAGCTTGTTTTTTAGGTGTGTTGTCCTGTGGTATCACTCACACAGCCGTCGTACCACTTGATCTTGTAAAATGTCGTATCCAAGTCGACCCTGTAAAATACAAGAATGTATTCCACGGTTTCAAAGTTTCAATGGCCGAGGAAGGTGTGAAAGGACTGGCCAGAGGATGGGCCCCCACATTCATCGGCTACTCCATTCAGGGTCTCTGCAAGTTCGGTCTCTATGAAGTGTTCAAAGTACGTTTCTTCGATTTACTTCCCGATCGAAAAAATTTAACGTATTTCGTTTCTCTCAGGTATTCTACTCCGATTTGATTGGGGAAGAAAATTCATACCTCTACCGTACTTGGTTGTACCTTGGTGCCAGTGCTTCGGCTGAGTTCTTCGCCGACATCGGTCTCTCGCCTTTGGAAGCTGCCAAGGTCAAAATCCAAACGACACCTGGTTTCGCGAATACCTTGAGGGAAGCGTGGCCTAGAATTATGAGAGAGGAAGGTGTCAATGGTTTTTACAAAAGTAAGTGAAAGTTTGACATTGAACAGCAGTTTGTCTTGATATTTTCATTTGACATTTTGGATCATAGATTTTTTGATCACAGAGACTGAAGATTTTTATTTCTATGGATTATCAATATCAGTTAGAAGTAGGTCTAATGTCACATTTCAGTATAATAATGAAAAAGTCAGGAGCTTTTGAGCGCTTGTTCGTCCACTTTGTAGGTAGAGTCGCATTTTCCAGTTTAAGGAACCAATTGAAGAAATTTTTGACAGTCGTCAACGAAATGACGGCAGCTCTTTGTCAATTGGGCCGGATCAGCCTTTATAGAAATATAAGGATTTTTCATTCAATAATTCGTTGGAATTTATAATGGTTCTGGTTATGCGATCTGGAAAAAATGTAGCTCGAATATATCATTTTCCATTAAAATACAAAATTTCGTCACGATCGAATCCGTAGTTTTGAATTTATCAAGAAATCTAAATTTCAAACGAATTTTGCCCAAAAACGAAGTCAACCGCGGCATTCTAGATTAAGACCATTTTCGGCTCCAAATTCGAAAAATACAGACATTGTGACGAAATGATAAAACCTTTGTGTAAGTAGAACGAGCGCTCAAAACCGACTATAAATAGAAGTCTTTATAGGAAGTTATAAAAATTTAATACCACTTCTGCGCTCAACCAATGATTAAATCAACATCCCAATCATCAGAGATAACAAGATCCTATTGAACTTCTGAATTCCTTTCCGATGAAACCACAACGCTGCTCAAAACTCTGTAACAATCTTGCACTTGGGGCTCACTTGACGAGTACCCGGTTACTCAAAATAGCCTCGGGAAGGTCTGAGAAAGGCTGTCTAAGGTCCCAGCAGGACCCCCGTATGTTATGGGGTGGGAGAACCAGAAACTTGGTTGTGTAGGGATTTTAAAGCCAAGGAAGTGTTCTTTCGGGAGCACGAGGTGTAGCCCTATGCAATTTGGAAACTTCCATGGCCAGCCGTTTTAGTTCAATCTGCGAGCTGAAATTTTTTCAGAACTCAATTCAGACTAATCTGTCACAGAGTTTACGAGCCGTGTTTGGTTTTGTAAGTGCTGAAATGTTTGCGACTATACGTTGGAAATGTTTTGGTTCTTTTGATGTTTGAAAGGGTTTTTTTTGTTTAATAGGTATTGTTGTTGAAGAATGAATAAGAGGGATGAAAGTATGATACTTATTCTTTCAGTAATTAATTTCAATTTGCGTCTAATTCGCACTAAACCGATTTTATTCCTTTTTCAAGGTTTGGTGCCACTATGGATGAGACAAATCCCATACACCATGATGAAGTTCGCCTGTTTCGAGAGAACGGTCGAACTCTTGTACAAACACGTAGTACCTAAACCAAGGGCTGATTGCAGCAAGGGCGAACAATTGATTGTAACCTTTGCCGCTGGTTACATTGCTGGCGTGTTCTGTGCCATCGTAAGTCATCCGGCTGATACTGTTGTATCGAAATTGAACCAAGAGAAAGGTGTCTCCGCTATGCAAGCCGCTCAAAAATTGGGAATGGCTGGTTTGTGGAAGGGATTAACGCCAAGGATAGTTATGATTGGTACTCTGACAGCCTTACAGTGGTTCATCTATGATGCATTCAAGGTCGGTTGATTTTCTTGTAATTTTTTTAACTTTGTTTGTAATTTGTTTTTATTTAGGTTGCCATGCGTATGCCAAGGCCACCACCACCAGAGATGCCAGAATCTCTCAAGAAGAAGATGGAAGCAGAGGGCAAAGCTGTAGCATAAGTTTAAATAAGATTAAACCAACGATTTAAATTAATTTTCAACACAAGGCATGATTCCAGTATTTAAAGATATTATTAAAAGATTTAAACAAAATCCGATTATCAAGATGAGCTCTGTGAATTGGACAAACATGATATTGTCCTTTATTTTTTTGACACTATCAAAATCCATTTATTTATGTCTTTTAGATTGTACATAGGCGAAATAAATAGTGTTAAACTTAATGTCCGTCTTTCTTCATTGGTTTAATATCTTCACAGCACGTTATTCAGTTCAGTATTTTTTGAGTGTTCGATGTCTGTATTTTTCGAATTTTGAGCCGATAATGGTGTCAATCGACAAGGATCAACTCGCTGATGACGAATCTGTCGAAAAATTCGAGTCTGTCCGGCCGTAAACACGATAACTTTCGAAGGAACGGACCTAGAGACTTTTTTTTTCAGTGTGGTTCCCGAAGCCGCAATTAAGTTCGTTAATAGGCCAAATTCGACCAGGGGTTCCGTAAATATGGCCGTTCGAAATTCTGTTTTCCCTGGTCGCTTAGAAACTACGGATTCGATCGAGGATTTTGTCCGGATCGCATGACCAGAACCATAAAAATTATAACTTTCGGACGGAAAGGCCTAGGGACATGAAATTTTCGACTCCTGTAACAGCTGATTCGGCATAACTGACAAAAAGATGCTGTCATTTTTCTGAATAGGTGGATGAACGATCGATCAAAAGCTCCTGATTACACTCCAGTTTCACCCCTCGTATCGGTTTATTTTTCCGAAATTCCTTCGGGATTTTTGGGAAATAAGGACCCCGTCGAAAGTTGAAATAATTGCCACAATTGATTTTAGTTTTACAACCACTCACCAATATCAAAAATATTTTGCATAGTGATCCGTTATGATTATGCCACAGTTTTAAGCACTGGCAAATCAGTATTTCCCGAGAAAATCGACAAGGAAAATTGAATGTTCGAATACACTTTTCCTAAATAATACTTGTTGTGTACCCCCGATGCTGTTAAAAATCTGCATGAAACTAGTTGGTTATCATTGAAAATCATCAAGAATCATTCTATAACACTCAGTTTCAAGGAAAAATTTTTAAAAATTGAAAAATTCTAGTTGGCATACTTGAAAAAATCTGAATTGTATAATTCTCTTATACTGAATTGCACAGTATTTTTATTGCTAATCAAGGATGGCGAGATGCCGAACCAAAATTAATTTATCCAACTTTACCATAGTGGTTGGATCAGCTATCAGAGAATTAGAAGAGTTCTTTGAACTAGTTTGCCTCGCATCTAAAAATTATGGTTAGTAATTTTCTTAATTTGATTTTAGTTTTGGTAATGTTGCATATTATCTATTATCGGAGCACGATTCCACCATTCACTGTTGGGTAAACAGTGCTGTGCCACAGGTGGCGTAAGGACACAGTCACAAAGCCCACACAGAACACAACCGGGTCTCCTAAATCGCACAAGCTCTGAGCTTCTGAAAGGGTCTCACAGAGACCTAGGAGGGTCGGGATATAAACAAACAATCTTCCATATCAAGGGGACCGAATAAAACAATAATTCGAGAAAATTTCATATTGCACCATTGCCCATTTTCATACTAATAATATCTATCAGTCGGATATTGAATTCATTCAATGAATACAAATGGTTTCAAAGAGAATGAGATGTAAATTTAATGATGTAATGGAAAAAAAATATTGTAGATAAACTGATAGCAAGCCAACAAAACAATTCATGTTACCCCAGAGACCACCAAATCCATCATTTGTATCTGTAGACCAGCTTCGATTCATATCAAATCTCATCAGTACAGTTAGCAAATGATAAATTCGATGTAAGAAACAGAAAACTTTCAAAACATAACGCAGCGGTGATCGGAGAAAATGTCTCCAATCACGCCACCTGTCCGTTCCAAAAGCAATTCTCAAATCTCTGCAGGCCATGAAACGTTTTTCCAGCTCTCCTTGACAAAGACCAATATGTGAAATTTATTTATTTTTATTTAATATGAATCGAAACCGGTCTAAAGGTGCAAATGATGGATTTGGTGTTCTCTGGGGTAACATGAATTGTCTTGTTGGCTTGCTATTAGTTTATCTAGAATAATTTTTCTTATTTCATTACTGAATTTGATAATCTCAGATAAATAGCCATTATATCATTCTTGAATGAGATGTCATTCGAAATATCGAACAGCTTATAAATAGAGAATGGTGAAAAACAAATATTGGTTTTCTAGGGGAATTCTCTCTTATTTCTGGGGTTTTTTGACTTGTTCCTTTTAGGCTTCAGTTCTTAACTTGAGTATTTTTGGGAGTTGGTAATCTTGGAGTTCAGTACCTCCCTCAAAAAACCCGATTATTCGAACTTTGTCAGACTATTTTGTCGGTAATCCTCAATCTCGAAGTGAGCTCGAATAATATACACAGGAAGATTGAAAATGATATGTATGTCAATAATCTATTGATATAATATAATAATAATAAATATTTCTCAGAAACAATATTAAATAACTATAACTATTAGGGGACTAGAACTTACAAAAATTTTTTGGTTTCATGTAATACTTCATTCAGTACATGTTCGCAGTGGGAAAAATCACAAATCCATCGAAGGTTATTGAAAAAACCATGCAGAGTATTCTCAAGTTAAATTACACATCATTTGATACATATAACGTCTACAAATAAAATATACAAAATAAATATGGCATTTAAGGATTATTTACAGGGTTTGGTTGTTTTAAAAGGATATATACATTTTCAGTTTGTACTATTCACAAGATGTATCAGGTTAAGCTGTCCCAGAAGAAAAATGAATTGGTTCATTCCATTCTAGAAAGTCACCAAATATTGGTGGATCTCATCCTTATAACTTTTTCATTACGTTTTCTAGACAGATGACGACAATTCCAAAAGAATTGAAATGAGACCTGCCCCTGAAAGCTGCCTCCACTGTTTTTTTTTTACAAATAATAAAACAATTCCTATAAGGTGACTAAGCTTTGAGAATTCCAAGCGTTTGACTGATGCAACGGTCGACAACCTCATGAGTCACCTTATGCGCCAAATAATAATGTTTCATGACGAACTGTTTCTGACACACTTCGCAAGTAAAACTGTTCTGTTTTTCATGCGTCTTTTTGTGTTTCAACAAGTTATCGTTCCTCGAAAAGGATTTCTCGCAGATGTTACAGGTGTAATTTTTCTGACCGCTGTGCGAAGTCATATGTCTCAAAAGGTGCTCCTTCCTCATGAAAGACTTATTGCAGTGTTCGCAGGTATACGGTCTGAAACCTGTATGCAACTTAATGTGTTGGTACAAGTGTTCTCTCCGTTTGAAACTCTTATGACAAATGTCGCACACATGCAACTTTTCCACAGTTGGGGAATTTTTAAAAGAGCCGACAACACTGTCACTCTTCACCGACTCCGGTTTGACAGGAGACGCGATGAATTGGGCGGGGTTTCGATAAGTCCCACCTCCTAAATCTCCATTCAACGCGTTCAGATTGACCGTCGAATGTTCATTGTTGGTTGGACTACAAACGGTGGATGTTGCTATGTTAACTGGGGTGCCAGATTGATTCGAGTAATTAATATTGCCGGAATTCTGATGGAACGGCACGAAATTCGATATAGGAACTTGGTAATCTTGCACAGCGTTGAAAATGACAGTTGGATTGACGTTAACTGGAACTTTATCGTCTAATTTAGTATTATTATAAGTGAACTTTTGGTGATTTTGGGTGCTCTTGATATGAGGAAGTTTGTCCGGGCTCGCCTCGAACGTATTCTTATTCTCGTTTTCGGTTAAATCTATTTTTATGATTGGGTCCTCGATTAACTTCGACTCTTTGACTCGCTTCTGTTTGAAAGTGTTATTGTTCTTCATTATTTTTGTTGTGGAGGCTTGATTCATTATAGACTCAAAGTCCAATTGACTTATGTTTATAACTTCACCATTTGCGTTAACAACAACGTTGTTGATTGTTTCTTGCGGTTTCTGCTGAGGTTTTATAGGGGATGTCGCCAAATTAACCGTATTCAAATTATACGCAATCTGTGAGTGCTGGATGATTTTACTTGGTTGGTCAGAAGATTTCAATGGAGATTTCTGGTCCATATTATGCTGGTTAGTAACAATAGTGGCCTGAGGTAACTGGACAGTATAATAGGACTGTACCTATAAAAATTTTGAAGTAATGACTGGAAATTATTATATAATACAGGAAAGGTTTGATAAGTCGATGATATTATTTTTGAATGCCGAACAATCCTTGGTAGGTAGCAGAACTCTAGAATTTGACTAGTGTTTTTTGTATATTCAAGGAAACTAGAAACTTCAGCTATATTACAGCCAGCAATGGAATATATCATCGATTTCAAAAAGGTAGACATACAGGATGTCCCAGAAGTCGACGTCAAGCCGTTTTAGGATCCTTATTAAATGCGCTTACTTTTGAAGTCACTTGCCAAACTCATGTAGTACATTCTTTTTTCAGTACAGTCTGTTGAAGTTGGGAGAAATATTAATTTTGAATCCTCGGTTCGGCAAAGAGTGACATTATCTTCCAAGCTAGAGCAGTTGGCTCAGAATCAAAGGTTACAGATTAAAGAAGCACTATTCAGGATAACATAGATAAAATAAAATTGGAAAAAAGTAAAAATTTGTAGCAACAGGAGGTCAAAAATCATCACATGGAGTGCATTTTCTAGAATAAAAGAAAACGCAATATAATTTGCATTCCGGCTTGACGTCGACTTCTGGGACACCTGATAATTGATCAAAACAGAGAAGCTTAATACCTGTTCCATTTGCGATTGGTTCTGATGATGATTTTGCTTTGGACTTTCATTCAACGCTCCGGTTATAGTAACATAGTTAGAGATCAGTTGAGAGGCATTTTGATGACTTTGTGATGGTGCGGCTACTTGTATCGGCTGTGTACTAGTAACCACTTGATTCGACGTTGTTACAATTTCTAAAACTTCTAATTCATCTGTATTTCTAGCTGTGGTTTCCTTAATATAAACCTTAAAAATTCAAACTATTAATGCTGGAACATCAATTGTTGCAATGATTACAAACCTTCCCAGACTTTTTAAAATCTTCAGTGTATCTAAAGTTCTTGAAATAGCTGGATAACATTGTTTCCGAAGAGACGCATTCTTGTTTGAATGAGTAATAGGATTCTAGTGATTTCAGGCATTTGGAACACACCACTTTTGGAAGGAAATCGTGTTCGTAAACCTAGAATGGGATTGGATGTAGAAATTTCTTGCGAGATAAACCAAAAAGTTTTTTTAATATTATCAATTTCATGCACATAAATAATCAGTTTGTACTGACGGAATTGTCGAACAATCATAAAACTGATTTCGCTTTCCAGTACTTACAGTAAGGGAAAGACATGATTGTATTTTACTCAAGAGTTGTATCTTTCTTCCCTCTTCTTGAAATATATGGGTTTTTTCTTTCTGTTGGTTAGTCGCGCATAGCCTACACAATTCATAATAGTTGACCCTTTTGTATCCAGACATTGTACCTTGAAATGTTCAAGTTTACGATCATTTATTTATATATCCATTGGAATTGTTTATTTCATTTCGGCTTTTATTTTAAACTCGAACAAATTTCTGATAGAATTTGACATTAGGCAAACAAATTTTGACGGAAATGTCACTTTTGTCTTCTTTTTATAATAAATCTAGCTTCACCCGTTTCTGAGAACCATCACAGAACAGAACCGAATGTTCATTGAAGACATGCTAATATTCAAGGGGGTGATTCTTCGACTCATTTCAAGAAAAAAACTTCCTATGAACGTATTTTCTAAAAGTCTCAACTTTTGAGATACAGGTTATAAAATTGTATCTGATTCCAATTACCGATGAGGGCGGTGCGAAATGCAAACAAACATGGAGGAAAACGAGTACCTTATCGGGATTTATTGTGGTGAAACGAAATATTTTAGGTGTTTTTCAGATTTTTCCTTCGATTTTGTGAGTTTTGAAAAGACTTTTCAGTAAATGATTGGATTATTGATGGTGTAGTGTCAAGTTTATTGGTTTTTTCAATTCTAATCATATCGAAATTGATAATAATTCAACAGGAAAAATGGAGCACTATTTGAGTTTGACGACGTGTTCCATTATTTGGAAGGGCATTAGTGACACAAACTGCTGAGGCATATTTCTCATGACATTTACGGAAATGTATAGCCTTTTTTTGATTTTTCTTTGAGGAGCAATTGAAGACACAACAGTTAGCATTGTTTTTTTTCTAGTACTAGAACTTTGTTCACTCATTGTTATATAATTCAATGTCCTAAAATTCATGTACATATATTATTTAAACATAAAAATCGTTTCATTCAGACTTCACCTTATAGATGATTCTAATTTCTTTCTTACTGAAAAATAAAGTCACAGTCATTTGAAATACGAAGATCAATTTCATAACACTCTTGTTGATAATAATTGAATTACCTTTGTGAATCACCACTCAACCTGCCTCAGAAAAATGGACTCAAATTTGTAACCTATAATTCAATAACTTCAGGAACGTTTTTCAACTGAATAATACTGATATAAATACCTTATTTTTTTTCAATACCTATTACTCTGCTTAGAAAACTTTAGAAATTTCCAAATAAACCTCATGAATACCTGGTTCCTGGATATAAAATAAAAATATCTGGCTTAAAAGCACGTGAAATATGATAACAATACCCGTTTTCTAGGTTTGGGATTTAGCCGGCAGGGGCGTTAGACTTTTGGAATGGCGAATAAAATTTTATCCATGGATTCGATCAATCCTGATCAAAGATAAAGGATTCCTTTATCTATGATTATAGATAAAGGATTCCTTTATCTATGATCGGTTGATCGGCAAAGCTTTAAGCAGGGTTGCCAGGTCTACTGATTTTTCAGTAGATCTACTGATATGCATATTGATCTACTGATCTACTGAAATATTTCATAATCTACTGAAAAAAATTATGACACTTTTTTATCATTACAGTTACCTATTTTGACAATATCTTGCGTGATATTTCGGAACATTCTGTTTGAATAAATTTTCAGGCGCTACTGATTATAGAATAGAATGCATCTCAGCGTCTGAGCGCTTTATATATATGTTGGTAAACCGTAAAGCTACATCACCACGCGGGGAATCACCGGTTATCGGTGGTTATAGATAAGATTAAGATACGTAATTCAGATTAAATTAAAATCTTCATATACCTCTCCAATAACAGTTTGTTCCGTTTCATTTTTTGGATTTGTGTTTTTTTTTCTATTTGTTCCTGTTTTTCATTTAGTCGAATCTGTTAAGTACAAGTTCCTTTTAAACTTCAATTTGAGATATTCATGAGTATTTTCAAATTGAAAATAGGTTATATGTTTATTTTTTTTATAAAAATGTTCGTTTCTATTTTGTTGAAAATAAGTTAGTTTTTTTTTTAAATGGAAATACATACTTTTTTGGCGTCATAGGTTCATTTCATTCTCCATTCCTGAAATTTGTAGAGCATAAAAGGAATCTACTGAAATCTACTGAATTTTTGACAAGGTATCTACTGATGACATAAAAATCGTACTGGCAACTCTGGCTTTAAGCTTTAATTTAAAAAAAAAAAATAATAATCCGATTTCGAATTGCTTCATTTCAACTTTCTATTTCAAAATTCGAAACGAATAACATTTTTATTCATTACATTGATATCGCGTAAAGCGTTGTTTTCTGTTTCGAGTGAATATTTCATCTACTGACTGGTAAGTGCTTAACTTTTTTGGTTCGGTGCTGATGCAGTTTCTGTAATTCTTTGGTTCATCTTCAGAAATGAAAGGTAAAAGATCGTGTTTCGCATGCGGAAGGAAAACTTTAAAAGGTATCAGATTGCACAGGTGGGAAGTTCCAGCCTTACAATGCAATTCGGTTGTTTGATTTATATAATCGTTTCGTAGATTTCCTAAAGATCCTTTGGTTTACTCCAAGTGGAAATTATTTTGCATACAATTTTTACCCACTTTGAGAGATGAGGATGAAATGTTGAACTGCTATATATGTAATGAACATTTTGAAGATGACTGTTTCAAAGGAACTAAGAAACAAGTTCTGAAGAATTATGCAGTTCCAACAGTAATATCAAGAAAATTTGGTAAGTAATTTGAGTCAAACAGTAATCTTGTTTGGAAATCATTATATGTTATTTCAGATAATCCTCAATACCGCAATGTTGCGAGTACTCAAAGATGTCCAAATGTAGGCATGTACATATTTTATATAATTTTTAATGTTTTCTTCTGGATTCCTACATTTGAGTACCTATAAAATATTATTTGAGAAAAATCATTCAACACGTTACTGTTTTAGATTTCAAAATTGAGTTACCTAGTGAATTACATTTGGAAAATTCTAGCTGGCCCTCACAAAGTCACACAATTAGTACATATTCACATAACTCGCCTTTAAGTGAAGAAATTAACATCTTTAATATAAAAAAGGAGATACATGACGAATCTGATGAGTAATTTCCTTTTTATTATGGAATAAAAATATAAATCGCTTGTGAATTGACTTGCCATAATCCTTCAGGAAAAAGCCTATATTTTTCAAATCGGCACATCGAATTACTCGATCGTTGCAGATTTAATAAGTTTGTCAAATTTACCACCAATATTTAACCTGTTTCAGTGCACAGAATCAAGGAGATGGTGAGAATTTTGGTACTCATCAGGGGAAGGTTGAAGATGTCGACATTTGCAAACAATTTGTCGACAAAAATGGAATTCATGAAAGACGAGAGTACTTGGTAAAGGAAGAAGACAGTAATTTATCAGAACAGAATTCTCTCCAATGTGATTATGCTGCAACTTGAAAATCCATTCTCAGAATGTGTATTGATTCTGCTCATTTAAATTTGAAGCCTGATGAGTGTCACTTATGAGAATATGCTACAAATGATATACAGGGTGGCGCAATTCAAAATGCCGGAAAAAATCGATGGGTCAAAGCATTATTTTGAAAAGTTTTGATGCAGTTCCAGAAAATGGCCATCCCAAGTTTTAAAAATAGTGTTTATTTGCCATGTTTGTAACATTTATGCACAATAAATCTTTCCAAAAAATTAGAGTATTTATTTGTTGTACAAATTTTCCAAAAAGTTTGCAGAATTAATTATAATAATGCCTGTGAAAAGTCAAGAAAACCACTTCGGACATTCTTGATTATGTGGGTGTATGTAGTAGCAAATGACCACAATATTATAGAAAACTATTCTTTCAGGAAGTGCTTGCAGCAAACTAACATTTTCTTTGAGATACGTTTCCCAATCTTCAAAATTGTCTGCAATTTTTAAACTGGCTTGGGATTCAATGGGAATTTATGCAAGGAAATTTCACATTTACTATAATATGATGAGCATTGAGGAACAGAGCACAATTTTCGTGATCTTATTCCCACATTACCTCTTACAATCCGCTTCATTTTCAGATCGTTTACTGTTTATTTGAAACAATTATCCATAAAATATCATCCAAATATATCACTTTTGATACATAAATGACTTAAAATCATACAAATAATTCACACTTCTCCCATATAAACACACACGTTAGTTTGTTGTTCACCTCTCGAGTATTTCAAACGATTGAAAGTAGATGTCGCCCACTCCGTGATTCTTCCCCATTGTGACAACCCAGAGAGCAGGGATAAGAACATTTTCAGAAAAAAAGACCTAATTCTATGGTTATAAATATCCTTTTCTATGAAATTCGAAAAGGGTTAGATCATAGACTAATAATAATAAATTTTATTATTAGTCTATGGGTTAGATTATCTTGTGAACATTTTCAAGGAAAAAAAAAAACAAATACTGTGTTTATTTCAATTATTGTACTAAAATAGGTAAAATTCAAGTAAAAGTTATCTTGCAAATATTCGGAAACGTAAGTGAGCCCATAATTTTTACTCCAAATCAGCTCGCCAATCCACTGCTGAATTTTTTGGATATTACACAGTTTCTTATTGCATTTTTCACTTTTTCAGTATCGTGTTTCTTCCTTCCATACCATTACTGCCACACTAAGCTAAAAAGTGTAATTGCCACATTTCGCTCAAATTGAGATAACTGGCTCATACTGTTAATCATTTGATTTTACACCATTCTTCATAGAAAGAAAATAATATATCCTCCTTCAAACAGATAAACTTCGAATTTCCATTTATATACCTACAAGGAATCTTCATAGGGATCAACGCCAAAAATAATTCAGGTGTTGAGTGTGATGAAGTTACAGATTAACAAGCAGCATATTTCCAATATGCTTCATGCTTCACTTCTATGCATAGCGCAGCAGAGTAGTAATGTGGAACTATTCTTCATCAGTTCAGCCTGTTTTCTTACCTTTTTTCACCTCGACTCATTTTTAATGATACACAGTTTCATTTTATAAGTAAGCCTTGGATTGATAAAATACTGCTGAGAACCTACTTCATGAGATGAAAACACTTTTAACATTTGATATTATTATTTTAGATCTCCATAACGAGCGACGTATAAGTGAAATGGAAGAAAAAAACATATCTGATATAAAGGAAGAGATACATGATGAATCTGATGAGTAAGTACCTTTGTATTATCTTACTCTGATTTTAATTACTTCTTCCTGAAATTTTCCTCTTCATCTTAAATTTTTTGATTAAGGACTCGAATATACATCAATATTCTGCCTTCTTAGCAACAATCTTATTGATAATGTGGAGAAATTAGATTGAAATTAGTCATGCAATCTATTGTTAGGGAAACTTGGCAGATATGTGAAAAAATTGGAAAAGACCACTGACGTGAGTCAGCAGCTTTTGTGCATTTGTTCAAATTCATCGCCAAAACGATACAACTCAAATGTAACAAATTATGTAATTTTGATAAATCGACACTGCAAAAGGTGAAATCACAGAATTATATGGAATATATCGCATTTCACAAGAAAAATATAATTTTTTGCATCAGACAAGAAAACTAAATTTTCTTCTCATGTGGACCATCTAGAAAAATGATTTTTTTTGTAACTGGTTTTATTGATTCAACTTGTTTCAGTGCACAGTACCTAGAAAATAGTGGAGGGTTTTGTACTCATCAGGGAAAGGTTGAGGATCTCGACATTTCCGAACAATTTGTTGACAAAGATGGAATTCATGAAAGGGAAGAGTACTTAGCAAAAGAAAAAGACGATAACTCATCTGAACTGAAGTATGCAATGAATGCAAAGCAACACAAGTGTCACCAATGTGATTATGTTGCAAGTCGGAAATCAAATGTCAAATTGCACATAGCTTATGTCCATTTGAATTTGAAGCCACACAAGTGTAACCAATGTGATTATGCTGCAAATCGGAAATCCCATCTGAAAATGCATATAGATTCGGTTCATTTGAATTACAAGCAACATAAGTGTCACTTATGTAAATATGCTACAAACATAAGAAATGATCTGAGAAAACATATAGATCATGTTCATTTGAATATCAAGCCGCATGAGTGTCACTTATGTGAATATGCCACAAACATAAAAACTAATCTGAAAAAACATATAGATTCATTTCATTTGAATTTGAAGCCACATAAGTGTCACTTATGTGAATATGCTACAAACCTGAAAAGTGATCTGAAGAAACATATAGAATCTGTTCATTTGAATTTGAAGCCACACAAGTGTCACCAATGTGATTATGCTGCAAATCGGAAATCCAATCTCATAATACATATAGATTCGGTTCATTTGAATTTGAAGCCACATAAGTGTCACTTATGTGAATATGCTACCAAGGAAAAAAGAGATCTAAAAAAACATATAGATTATGTTCATTTGAATTTGAAGCCACATAAGTGTCATTTATGTGAATATGCTACAAACATAAAAAGGGATCTGAAAAATCATATGGATTATGTTCATTTGAATTTGAAGCCACATAAATGTCACCTATGTGAATATGCTATAAACTCGAAATATAAACTGAAACGACATATAGATTCTGTTCATTTGAATTTGTAAATTAATCAAATCTAGTGACTTATTTTATCAGATTGTCATAATAAAATAGAAATAGAAACGACATGTAATTCCTGAAAATGGCTCCTGTTTCGTTTTCAGTAGCCACCCTGTATATCCTAAGTTTAAGAAATATGGTTTATTTGCCTTTAGTAACATTTCTTCACGATAAATCACAATTCTTTTTCTTCTGCAAGGCAGATATTGAGTGGCCCAAGTTATACATGATATACGGGGTAGCGCAGTTAAAAATGCCGGAAGAAATCGATGGGTCTGGGCATTATTTTGAAATGTTGACGCAGTTCCTGAAAATGGTTTTATTTCGTTTTCAGTAGTGTTTATTTGCCTTGTTTGTAACAATTAGAGTATTTATTTGGGAGATTGGGATATAATTATGTATCATTTAGTGAATAAATTTCGAATTTCATAGAATACACATAAAAAAACATTCGATCATTATTGTGATAACCTCCCAAAAATTGTTGTTGCAACTTGCAGAAACCTAATTCAAAAAGTGGGTATTTTGCTCATTTACGAATCTAAAGCGCATTCAAACCTCGAACCCTGAAATTATGCGAAAGTTGTCGTGTTGACGGACGGCCGGGCAGAATTCAAATTGACCTTGAACTCTAGGTTGGTCTCACAGATTCCAACCTAATCGTTTTTTTATATTTAATGCAAGTGTTATAGCCTCCAACTAATATTACTGTTTTCGAAAGGCAATCATCAGTCTACATTTTGTCCATTTTAATTATCATCGAATAGTTGAGAACTTCAAATTTTTCAGTACTCTTCACTCATTATTATAAGTTATACATAATCATTGATGGGATTACCCAACTCTATTACGCTTATTAATCTTCAAAGAGAGCAGTTCTCATTGGCTCTCCTCCAACGTAGGAAACGGGAATGTTCTCTAGAATATATCTCTAACGAAGGAATGGGATTGTTCTCCGGAGCATCCCCGTTTAACGATAGTTTTATAGATTCTTAAGAAGTACCTCACATCACTGGCTTCCTACATTATCAGCCATTAAGGTGCTATTAGTGCAGCATTCAACCATACTTAAACATCATAAGAAAGATTTCTCACCAGTCGACCTGTTGCCGCCTATGGATATCCTTCACTTATGGATCAACTGTATTTGTGAGAGATCAGGAGGGATTTTTGGTCTAGCAAGTAGGTTTTCCCCTACATTTTAGCACTGTGGAATAAACGTGTGCTTTCTTGTTTTGTGTGCTAAAAATATGTGTTTTTAATTTCCTATCTTCCCGTTAATCTCTTCTATTGAATCAAGTGTAATTTGGGTTGCATACATAACATAGAGTTTTTTCACCACTTGACGATCACGATCTTGGCCAAAGATTATTAAGAGTTGAAACTTAGGGTTTCCGAACAAACTATTGCGCTCTGTTATATTTTCGAGTTACCTTTGACTCGCTTTAAATAGAGTTCTAGTTCTTTGCTGCCTCCAACAGAGAACTGTAATACCGATACTATATACCTTACCGATTATTTTTTTTCAATACCAATAACTCTGCTCGGAAAACGATGAAAATTCCTAAATATACCTCACGAATACCTGATTCATGGATATAAAATAAAAATATCTGGGTTAAAAGCACGTGAAATATGAAAACAGTACTCGCTTTCTAGGTTACGGATTTTGCCGGCAGGTGGCGCTTAGACTTATCGCGAATAAGTCTATTCGTGTTGACTCCTACCAAAGAGTAACAACAGTTGTTACTCTTTACTTCTACCTAGGTCCTAATTCTATTATATTTGATTGTCAAATAGTTGGGTTAGCTCTTCAGATCTTGTGAATTATTGATTTTGAGGAAAATGGATATGAATTATGGATACGAACACTTTGTATTTTCAATTATTATACTAGAATAGGTGAAATTCAGTGAAAGTTATCTGGCAAATATTTGGAAACGTGAGTATAATTTCAACATCAAATCACCCCTGCAATACTAGTGTACAGATCAATTGGTTGAATTTCTCAATGTTTTTTTCTGCATTTTTCAGTATTTTTCATTATTATCACCCAGTGGGGATTTGGATCTATCTTGCATCAGTTCGGTCCGTCCTCTCTCTGTTTTTCACTTAACTTATTTTTTTTTCTTTGGTACACCATTTCATGTTATGCCATGCATTCGTAAAATCCTACTGATAGCCTTTATCACTTTGCACCTACTTCATATGTTAATAACAGTTTCAATATTTGTATTTATTATTTTTGGACCTCTTCAAAAGCGACGTATAAGTGAGATGGAAGAAATGAACAACTTTAATATAAAAGAGGAGATACACGATGAATCTGATGAGTAAGTTCCTTTTTATTACGGAATAAAATTTAACTCGCTACACTCATGTGCAAAATATACGCAACAAGTTAATATTTGGTAAAATTTGAGGTCTCATAGTCTCCTTATTTTTAATACAATTTTCAAAATTTTTTCAGCAAACTAGATAAAATGGTGCTCATTCAGTCTTGTGTTATATGCTGGTCTATAAGTCTTTATACAGGGTTAATTAGAAGTTGGTTGGTAAACCCTAATTTCAAAACATCCTGTGGAATAATTTCGTGGTCAAATTCCAAAATTTTGTTGTTGCATTCATTCCTTTGAGTGCACTTGTTCATTTTCAATAACGAAATGAACTTGTCATCGAAGGTTTACTTCAAAAATTGTAATTTTTTGAAGAGGTGAATTGAGAGAGGAAAATTGCACAAAAGCAGTTGTTCTTGTTGAAGATGAGCGTAATTATGGATATGTTGCAAGAATTCTTCATGTTCATCGCTCTACCGTCAAGAGGGTAGTCGGACGTTTTGGACAAGCTGGCAAACAAAAGCGTAGGGCAGGTAGTGGCAGAAAACAAAAAACGACTGCTATTGATGACAGCTTGCAGACCAGCAACTGGACCCAAATTACTTTGGCGTCACGGAGCAGCTAAACTGCAATTTGCTATTGAACATTTACATTAGAACTTGGGGTAATGGAACAATGTTCTTTTCACTGACGAATCCAGATTATCCTCACATCCATCCATCTAGGTGCATGGAAAAGACTATGGAGATGGAACGGAGAAAGATTTTTTTTCCTCAAAATTAGGTAAACTGTTTTTTTTGGAGTTCATTTTTCTCTTAAAAATTGATTGAAAACTAGTGCACCTGAAGAAATGAACTAGAAACAAAATGTTGAAAATGAATGGTTCTTAACAAAAATTGGTATTTTAAAAGAATTTGACCACGAAATTATTCCACAGGATGTTTTAAAATTAGGGTTCAACAACAAACTTCTAATTAACCCTGTATAATGACTAATAAGCCAGCATTTAACAAAAGACCAAATGAGCAAGTTGAAATTAATAATTTTATCTACAGTTCGCTGGAAAAATTTCGAAAATTGAACTAAAAATGAAGAAACTACTAGACCTCAAATTTCACCAAATATTAACTTGTTGCGTTTATTTTGCATGTGAGTGTATATTTTTCATATCAGCACATCGAATTACTCGATGGCTGCATATTAAATAATTGAAATTTACCACCAATATTTAACCTGTTTCAGTGCACAGAATCTAGGAGATGGTGAGAACGTTTGGAATTGTCAGAGGAAAGTGGAGAATATCGACATTTGCGAACAATTTGTTGACGAAAATGGAATTCATGAAAGGCGGGAGTACTTGGCAGAAGAAAAAGACAGTAATTTATTAGAACAGAATTCTCTCCAATGTGATTATGCTGCAACTCGAAAATCCAATTTCAAAGTTGATATGGATACTGCACATTTGAAGTTAAAGCCACATAAGTGTCACCTATGTGAATATGCTACAAACATGAAAAGTAATCTGAAAAAACATATAGATTCTGTTCATTTGAATGTAAAGCCACATAAGTGTCACTTATGTGAATTTGCTACAAACATCAAATTTAAGCTTAAACAACATATAGATTGTGTTCATTTGAATTTGAAGCCACATAGGTGTCACCAATGTGATTATGCTGCTTCTCAGAAAATCTGTCTCAAACGACATATAGACTCTGCTCATTTGAATTTGAAGCCTTATAAGTGTCACTTATGTGAATATGCTACAAACATAAAAGGTCATTTGAAAGCACATATAGATTCTGTTCATTTGAATTTAAAGCCACATAAGTGTCACTTATGTGAATATGGTACAAGCATAAAAAGACATCTGAAAAAACATATAGATTTTGTTCATTTGAATTTGAAGCCACATAAGTGTCCCTTCTGTGATTATGCTACCAATGAAAAATGCAATCTCCAAACAAATATAGATTCTGTTCATTTGAATTTAAAGCCACATAAGTGCCCCTTTTGTGAAAATGCTACAAACAATAAAAGACAGCTGAAAGAACATATAGATTCTGTTCATTTGAATTTGATGCCACATAAGTGTCACTTATGTGAACATGCTGCGAATACAAAATATAAACTGAAAAAACATATAGATTCAGTTCATTTGAATTGATCGAATCATATAAAATAGGTTCATTTGGATACAAAATTGAGCTAGGATTTTCGAGAGCTGTATAGTGGCCTTAATTATGTTATTTCTCAGACACAGTCCCTTTCTTTCGTAAGGCAGACATTTAGTGGCCCAGGTAATATTATAGGTATAGATAGATAATATAGAAGAATGAATCAAACAGTTTGTTTTATTTCAACGAATTTCACAGAGGATTTTTTTATCAAATCAACTAGTGTTGGTCGTGGGCGCATCGAATTTAATTGTTTTCCTCAATCATCTTAAAGAAAAAAAATTGTTCAAGCGTTTTATAGTCGAAACTAAGCAGAAGCTTAGCCACCTATCCCAAGTTTTCAATTCAAGCTTTCGAAATATTGTTTATTTGCCTTGTTTGTAATCCGTTTCCACAATAAATCTTTTCAAAAAATTATAGTATTTATTTGCTGTACAAATTTTCTGGGGGTTACGTGTATTGATTTGTTGGCTTGCTTTAGTAGTCTATCTAGAACAATTTTTTCTTGTTTCATGACTGTAATTGAAAACTTCAGATAGACAACCAATATATTCTACATATGGGGTTCTTTGGTTTTTGTTTCTGGTCATAATAGAGTTACTTTGAAAAATATTTTCCTTGAAAGTCCAGAGGTGTTCAATTGAAGAAGTTTATTTGGTTGAGTTTATAAAGCCATCTTCAAAAATTTATTAGTTTCTTAATATTTGCATCAGTGTTCTCATCAACACCCTTTATATTTCCACTGGTCATATATGAACTATCTAAAATCTGTTGACAGGTCATAAACAACCACAATGTAGAAGATCCTAGTGAAAGAATCAAGGAGAAGTGTGCAGAAAATTTAAATTATATCGAAATTGATAATAATTCAACAGGAAAAATGGAGCGCTATTTGAATTTGACGACAGTGTTCAATTATTTGGAAGCTACGCCTAATAGTTGATCATTTGTTGAGGGGGGACAAGTGCTGAATAGTAGGCATCTCATCTTGGTGGGAATAATTGATGGAAAATTGAATAATGGTGTTTATTCCTCCATCAAAATAATGGCACAATTACAATTGTAAACAGTGTCCTAAAAATCATGTACATATGTTATAACATAAAATCATTTCATTCAGACTTAACTCAAAGATGATTCTAATTTCTTTATCACAGAAAGATTAAGTCGCAGTCATTTGAAATACGAATATCAAATTTCATAACACTCTTGTTGATAATTATTGAATTATTTCTGTAAATCACCAGTCAAACCTGCCCAAGATAATAATCATCAAATGAAAATACTGATATAAACACCTTACCGACTATTACTCTGCTCAAAAATCGATAAAATTCCTAAATATACATCACGAATACCTGGTTCCTGGATATAAAATGAAAATATCTGGCTTAAAATCACGTGAAATATGAAAACAGTACTCGTTTTCTAGGTTCGGGATTTAGCCGGCAGGGGCGTCTATTCCTGTAGACTTCTTCCAAAGAGAAACAACTCTTGTTACTCTGCTCCACCATTATATCCTCTAATAATTCTATGATTAAAAATGACCTTTTCTTTGATTATCCAAAAGTTAGGTTAGCTCTTCGGATCTTGTTTCTTTCTTGTGAATTATTGATTTTGAGGAAAATAGGTGAAATTTGGTGAAAGTTATCTTGCAAATATTTGGAAACGTGAGTCAACCTTTAATTTCAACATTAAATCACCACTTCAATCCTAGCTTGCATATGCGACGTATATGTGAGATGGAAGAAATGAACATCTTTAATATAAAAGAGGAGATACATGATGAATCTGATGAGTAAGTTCCTTTTTATTATGCAATAAAATATAAATCGCTTATGAATTTACTCGCCATAATTTAGACTCACGTGCAAAATAAACGCAACAAGTTAATGATTGGTAAAATTTGAGGTCTCATAGTTTCTTTATTTTGAGTAAAATTTCAAATCTTTTTACCAAACTGGATAAAATTATTAATTTCAACTTGCTCATTCAGTCTTTTGTTAAATGCTGGTCTATAAGTCATTATACAGGGTTAATTAGAAGTTTGTTGTTAAATCATAATTTTAAAACATCCTGTGGAATAATTTCGTGCTCAAATTCCAACATATTGTTGTTTGACCCATTCCTTAAGTGCACTACTTCTTTTTTAAGAACGAAATGAACTTTTCATCAACGGTTTACTTCAGGAATTGTAATTTTTCGAAGAGGTGAATTGGGGGAGGAAAAATGCACTAAAGCTGTTGTTCTTGTTGAAGATGAACGTAATTATGAATATGTTGCAAATTAGGTAAACTGGTGTTTATTACTCTCTTGGAAATTAACTAGTGCGCCTGAAGACATGAACCAAAAACAAAATGTTGAAAATGAATGGTTCCCACAAAAATTGGTATTTTAAAAGAGTTTGACCAAGAAATTATTCCACAGAATGTTTTCAAATAGGGTTTAACAACGAACTTTTAATTAAATCTGTATAATGACTAATAAGCCAGCATTTAACAAAAGACCAAATGAGCAAGTTGAAATTAATAATTTTATCTACAGTTTGCTTGAAAAATTTCGAAAATTGAACTAAAAATGAAGAAACTACGAGACCTCAAATTTTACCAAATATCAACTTGTTGCGTTTATTTTGCATGTGAGTGTATATTATTCATATCGGCACATCGAATTACTCGATGGCTGCATATTAAATAATTAAAATTTACCACCAATATTTAAACCTGTTTCAGTGCACAGAATCTAGGAGATGGTATCGACATTTGCGAACAATTTGTTGATGAAAATGGAATTCATGAAAGACAAGAGTACTTGGCAAAGGAAGAAGACAGTAATTTATTAGAACAGAATTCTCTCCAATATGATGATGCTGCAACTCGGAAATCCAATCTCAAAGTTGATATGGATACTGCAAATTTGAAGTTAAAGCCACATAAGTGTCACCTATGTGAATATGCTACAAACACGAAAAGTAATGTGAAAAAACATATAGATTCTGTTCATTCGAATACAAAGCCACATAAGTGTCACTTATGTGAGTATGCTACAAACATGAAAAGTAATCTGAAAAAACATATAGATTCTGTTCATTTGAATATAAAGCCACATAAGTGTCACTTATGTGAATTTGCGACAAACATTAAATTCAAGCTGAAACAACATATAGATTGTGTTCATTTGAATTTGAAGCCACATAAGTGTCATCAATGTGATTATGTAGCAGCTCTGAAATCCAATCTTAAATTACATATAGATTCGGCTCATTTGAATTTGAAGCCTTATAAGTGCCACATATGTGAATACGCTACAAACATAAAAGGTGATATGAAGAAACATATAGATTCGGTTCATTTGAATTTAAAGCCACATAAGTGTCATTCATGTGAATATGCTACAAGCATAAAAAGACATCTGAAAAAACATATAGATTTTGTTCATTTGAATTTGAAGCCACATAAGTGTCCCTTCTGTGATTATGCCACCAATGAAAAATGCAATCTCCAAATACATATAGATTCTGTTCATTTGAATTTAAAGCCACATAAGTGTCACTTATGTGAATATGCTTCAAACAATAAAAGACAACTGAAAAAACATATAGATTCAGCTCATTTGAATTGATCGAACAATCTTGGATAGGTTCATTTGAATACAAAATTGAGTTTGGCTGTTCGAGAGCAGTATAGTGCCCTCAATTATGTTTATCTCAGACACAGTCCTCTTTCTTTTGTTATGTTAAAAATTCCGGAAAAGAGTGTGCGCCTTTACTCAAAAATTGACGTCAGAGCATTATTAAATGTTGACACAGTTCCTGAAAATGGCTCTGTTCCGCTATCAGTACCCACCCTGTATATCTCAAATTTTAGAAATAGTGTTTATTTGCTGTTTGTAACATGTCTTCACAATAAATATTTTAAAAAAATCAGAGGATTTATTTGGTGTACAAATTTTCCAATTATCGAAATTTATGTTTCATTTGTTGAATAAATTATTCTGATTACCTCTTCTGGGCTCTGTAGCGAAATGGCAAATGCACTTTCTGGATGAAACTTTTAAGGTGTTACCGAAAAACGTATCACGTTAATCAGATTAAAGACCATGTATTGGTATAATTTACCAGGCCCCAGGGTGTAAAGTTACAATTTACATCATAGATTTAGAGCAATAAAATCTAATGTTAATTTCTCAGGGGGGGGCTTGATTATCCCAGCAACAATATTCCTTCTCGGTTATAACAATATATTAAAGATAAAGTGTACAAGAAAGTGGTGTTTCGCCACCAACATCTTAAACAAACGCATATGGGCGTGACATGGATAAGGTTGAGATTGTTCTTGTTATTTCTCAGTTTTCATCGTATATGTAATTATAATAAATCGTATTTTGTAAATTTTGAGCCGAGAATGGTCTCAACTGATAAAGTTGGAGCTGCTAGCTAATGAAATTGTTGATTAAATGTGTCTGTATGGCATACCTCACAACGATAATCAATTACCTATATTTTAATTTGTGAGAATTCAATAGGAGGTGAAAATATCAGAAATATGTATACAAAATTAATTTATTTAGAGGGCAATAAATGTATCTTCATATATTTTCTATTCTTTTATTCATCCTCCTCCTTTGTTCTTCATTTTATTTCATGGTTGAAACTGCCCATTACATCCTTGCAAATGGAAATTAATTCATCTGGCTTTCTCGTGAAGTTTTATTGATTTGCGAGAGAGCTCTCCCAAAAAGCTTCAAGAAATATTCTTTGATCAATGTTTGAAAGCATTAATAACAACTAAAATGAATTGAAGTTTTCTAGTTTCTACCCTACTAAAATACTCCACGCCACTGCAATCCGGAAATACGAGTCGGCCATATGCAAGAACCAGTTTGGTACCACTTTTTCAGGCCCAATGCTCCTTCCTGCGGTTCTTTATTCGAAGAGGTTATCTCATAGACTAATTAATAATGTTTTATTATTAGTCTATGGGTTAGCTCTACAGTTCCAAAATGGTTGTTACGGCGGTATGTCTACCATAGTAAAAAGACTTTTTCTATGATGTGTATGTCTCTGTGTGACACTTGGGGGTTAGTTCTTCGCATAGACTAATGTAAACATTTTATTATTGGTCTGTGGCTCTTCGGATCTTCTCGTTTCTTGTTAATTATCTATTTTGAGGGAAATGTTTATGAATACGAACACTTTGTTTTTCTAATTATTATACTAGAATAGGTGAAATTCAGTGAACGTTATCTTGCAGATATTTGGAAACGTGAGTATAATTTCAACATTAAATCACCATCCTGGTGCACTGATCAATTGGTTGAATATATCGATGTATTTTTTTTTCTTTAATCAGTTCGGTCCGTCCTCTCTCCCTTCCTAACTTTAACTAATTTTTTTTCCTTCCAATTTCATGTTATGCCTTGCATTCATAAAATACCACCAATTTTTCAGTATTTTGTTTCTTCAATCACCCATTGTGATATTGATCTATCTTGCATCAGTTCAGTCCGTCCTCTCTCCATTTTTCACTTTAGTAATTTTTTCCTTTGGTACACCATTTTATGTTATACCTTGTGTTCATAAAATACTACTGATAGCCTTTATCACTTCGCACCTACTTTATATGATGAAACAGATTCAATATTTGTATTTATTATTTTAGGATTTCTTCAAAAGCAACGTATATGTAAGATGGAAGAAATGAACATCAATATAAAAGAACAGATACATGATGAATCTGATGAGTAAGTACGTTTTAATAATGAAATAAATCTCTTGTAAATTAACACAGCATAATCCCTTGGTGAGAAGCCTATATTTTTTGAATCAGCACATCGAGTTACTTGATGGCTGCAGCTTTAACCTTCCAGTAGTGACCCACTGAGTCAGAGACCGGGCAATTGAAATAACCTCTGCATTTTCAATTGTAGTTGACATAACGAGTTGTTGCCGTATCTATGTACCTCAATCGCCGCGTTCCAGTGCAAGTTAAGAATTGGTAAAAGGTCTGTGTATTCATTTAGAGTTAATGCGTTTTACGGATTCTGAGATTGGGATGACCACTAAAGCACACGGTGTGTAACACTATTATATTTGAATATAATATATGGGCTAAATAAATTTTCAGATTAAATGGAAAGAAAAATGTTTTTTTCATAGATAACACAAAAACAAAAAAATTTTAAAAAGATTTTTGGGCCCTTACAAAGAAACGAAATCTTCAGCAGAAATCTACTTTTTTCTACCAAAGTCAATTACGGAAATCTACTGCTAACTCTTTAGCGCTTTATGTTGGATTGAAAGAAGAAAACTTTGATGTTTCGTGGAATTCATAAACAATATCGCATTAATTAACATTCGCTAAGCAAAAAAATAAACCCATTTATATGTGTATACATATTTGGAAATTTAATAAATAGGTAGAACAAAAAACATAACAATTGAAATGAATATTATCGACTTAAAATATTCTGAACAAAATTAACACATTCACTCTACACTAGGTTACCCTTTATTTTCCGAAATATTTGAAACATCTTCTTCAGTCGCAACATTTTCATACAGAGTTTTGGTGGAAGACATTTACCATTTTATTGTCAGGTTGGAAATCTCTAATGAATCGCATTCTTCCAGACCTTCTTTGGCATATATTAGCGATGAAACATTTGTGTCTTTGGTTTTGATTCTATTGACTTCTGAAAAAATGCGTTCACATTTGACTTTTGAGAAAGGTAGCCACAGCATTTTTTTTGTAAAATTTTATAATTCAAGGAATTTCGAAAAACTACCAAAATCTACTGCTCAATTTCTCTCTACTAACAATATTGAAATTATAACAAAAATCTACCAAAAAAGTAGATTTGTACCAAAATTGGTCTCGCTGACTGGAAAGTTAATAAGTTTGTCGAATTTACCAACAATATTTAACCTGTTTCAGTGCACAGAATCAAGGAGATGGTGAGAACTTTTTTACTCATCAGGGGAAGGTTGAAGATGTCGACATTTGCGAACAATTTGTTGACGAAAATGGAATACATGAAAGGACAGAGTACTTAGCGAAGGAAAAAGACAGTAACTTATCTGAGCAGAATTATGCAATATATTTGAAGCAACAAAATGGTCTCCAATGTGATTATGCTGCAACTCGAAAATCCAATCTCAAAGTACATATTGATACTGAACATTTGAATTTGAAGCCAAATGAATGTCACCTGTGTGATTATGCTACTTACAAGAAAAGTCAACTGAAGAGACATATAAATTCTGTTCATTTGAATTTGAGGCAACATAAGTGTGACCAATGTGGTTATGTTGCAAATCGAAAATCCAATCTCAAAGCACATATTAATACTGAACATTTGAATTTGAGGCCAATTAAATGTCACCTGTGTGATTATGCAACTTACTGGAATCATAATCTGAAAAAACATATTGATACTGAACATTTGAATTTGAAGCCACATAAATGTAACTTATGTGAATATGCCACAAACACGAAATGTGATCTGAAGAGACATATAGATGCTGTTCATTCGAATTTGAAGCCAAATGAATGTCACCTGTGTGATTATGCTACTTACATGAAAAGTCAACTGAAGAGACATATAAATTCTGTTCATTTGAATTTGAAGCAACATAAGTGTGACCAATGTGATTATGTTGCAAATCGAAAATCCAATCTCAAAGCACATATTGATACTGAACATTTGAATTTGAAGCCACATAAATGTAACTTATGTGAATATGCTACAAACATAAAATATGATCTGAAAAAACATACAGATGCTGTTCATTTGAATTTGAGGCAACATCAGTGTCACCTATGTGATTATGTTGCAACTCAGAAATACAACCTCAAAGTACATATAGATTCTACTCATTTGAATTTGAAGCCTTATAAGTGTCACTTATGTAAATATGTTACAGCTTTGAAACTCCAACTTAAATTTCATATAGATTCTGCTCATTTGAATTTGAAGCCAAATAAATGTCACCTGTGTGATTATGCTGCAGCTCACAAGGTCAGTCTCAAACAACATATAGACTCTGCTCATTTGAATTTGAAGCCACATAAGTGTCACTTATGTGAATATGCTACTAACATAAGAGGGAATCTGAACAAACATATAGATTCTGTTCATTCGAATTGATCAAATAAATATATGGATAATATATTGGCTGTTGGACAACTGTGAAAAAAAACTAGTAATAAAACAAACAACACCAGAGGCGGTAGCTTGATTCCATGCAGCAGAGAACTCAAACTAGGAAAAGCAAATCCACCAGCTATGAACAATCCACTGAACGAAACCCTTCACTTCACAATACACATGGGCAATGAAAAACTGCATATTTCCCTATCTCATATACGTACTCATTCAGAAATCGAGGAAAATATATTCAGAAAAGCAGCACAATAACTCATAACTGAATATAGGTCGACCAAAGGATCCACACATGTGAAAAGATCAACAAAATGAAGGGCAGGAAATGAAGAAGCTGACAAGATACAACACAAAAATTAACATGGGACAAATTACAAAAAACGGAAAAACATACAATAGAGATGGAGAAATAGCTTTAGCACTAAGAGAATATTACCAAGAAACATTTACCGCAAAGGACAATCCCATTTTTGATCAAAATTTTGAAACCCAAATAGAAAGCTACTGAAAGCAGCCAATACAAATAATATAGACCCAGTTCCAAATACTACGCCAATTAAGTACGGAAGTTCATGATGAAATAAGGAGGATTTACAACTTCTGCCTGAATACTGGATATCAATGAGCATGGGTTCATCAGGGGCAGAAATCTAGAGACAAATCTGTTGAGTTTTCTTGACACCCTGTACGAAGGACTCAAATCTAACGAACAGATCGTCTACACTGACTTCCAAAAAAAGCATTCGATAATCAATCACGATTACTCTGAGGCTCAGCGTAGATACGGTTTGCTCAGCTTGGAGATCCGCAGGAAAATGAATGATATGTATATTCTGTACAAGATCTTAGACAACATCCTTTCGGTTCCTTCCAGAGTTCCTTTAGAGAAGGTTGAGATCAAGGCAGTTGTTTGATGTACCGTTTCGTCAACTAAACGTTACCCAAAACTATTCGATTTGTAGAATCCTGACCACGTTCAATTCAAAATCTTTCGATGTTGATCCCTTCACTATATCTCTCGCTCAATTCAAGAGATGTCCGAAGCTCAAAAGTTTCTTGCCGAGATCTGAATTGTATGTGCTTATCCTATATTTTAGTTTGTTAGAAATATTTCGTTTGTTTTTGTTAGTCTCGATATCACATGCTTATATTAGGTACTGTGGTTGTATGATTAATTTATTTTCATTGTAATATGCGAGTACTGTGTTGAGTTGAAATACCTTTTTGTATTCCTATGATCATTGAATAAAATAAATTACAACAATTAATTATTTTGTTCCTTTTTTGTACCTTCTGTTTTCAATTAATTAATTGTTTTGTACTGGGGTCCTTTCAACTGTTAAATGGTGTTGAATTTTTAACATGGTTGAGTTGTATTGGTGCCTATTCTATTGTTGATTAGTTGCATGGTTTGATTCACGCTTTTGGCTTGATCCTTGCAATAGTTCTGTCCTGGATTATCATTCAACGAATGAGGAAGTTTTCTATAATACCGATTTCAGAGTAGATTGGAAGAATACAGTCGAATATTCTGTACTCCTTCATTTTTTTTTCGATGGTGTTCGAGGGGTTAGAAAAAATTTTATGATTTTTTTTAGAAGGACAGTAACTGTTGATTTGGTAAGAAGTTTTTAAGCTAGTAGAGTTGTATTCACGTTCATAATGAAATAGATCGCCATTGTTGAAAAAGCCGAAGTGTTAGTCGTAAAACTCGTAGAGGCGAGAGTTCAGAAAATCAAAGAAAGAAAGGGCTTCAATATTGTAACGAAGTGAATTTCGTTACTAGATCGGCCGGTATCATTCACGTAAATTTTTGTAGAAAATTTGGGGAAATTGTTCAATATTTCTGAATACGAGGACATATGGGCCACCCTGTATGTTTTACGTCGATTTCTGGAGATTTTACTCAGATAAATCCTCATTCCCCGTCAGGAAGTTTCATAAGTCACCCGGTATAATCGGCCGGGATTTTGAGAAAATTTGTCGGAATAATTTTCATGTCGCATATGAGGCGAATTTAACGCGATCATTTAAAATCCGAGCCTATGTAGAAAAACTCTAGGATTTCATCGCGGAAGAGATAACGCTTGCAGAAGCGAGTTTTGGTATGTTGACTGGGAGTTTTTTTGGAAAACGACGCCGTTTTCGAAGGTCCGAATTACCCCCATCAAACCGACCTTATAAAAGGAGGAATGGGACGGAATTGAGGAATTCCGAATTAGCCGCCGTGTTTGACTATTAGAGATTTGTATTGAAATTCCGATTTATCCGCCGTTTAACACTGTTAAAAAGTTGTGTTAGAAAATTCCGATTAAGTCGCCGTGTTTGAGACTGTTAGAAAGTCGTAGTAGAAAATTCCAATTTAGCCGTCGTGTCTAATATTGGTGAAAAGCGTTATTATAACAATCAGAATTATTCGTCGTGAGAAACTTCGTTATAAATTGCTGATAGAACAAGAGAATAATTTTCCCGACTGGAAAAGCCGCGCGAGATCGTGCTGCGCTTGGGATAATTACCGACTTTCGTTCGGGGTTATCGTAATATCGAGAAATTGACTCTAAGCCGTTTTGTGCTGTTCGAAGTGTGTCAACGCTTGTGCAGTGTGTGCTGCCCGTACAGGAAAGTCCTAGAGCTGGTGAGCTGTATTTCCGTATTAACCTGAGTTCATTTTTAACCGTAGATTATTCTTCCTGTGTTCCGTGATCGTTACTTGTAAATTCTGTAACTTTTATTTTTTTTATTATCAGTCCCAAGAGACAATTTAGCTAAGTCATTATCACCTTAGATTATCCGAGATTTGGTCCGACGGGGAATTCGAAGCTGTTACAATTTTTGTAGATAACCAAGCCCCGTGATAGACTTCGTTTGCATTCATTCTGGCTTTGGTTCCAGTAAGTGGAATCTCAACTCCATCGAATAAGTAGTATACCCTGGCAGCGTGAAGTACCGCGTCGGTGCTTCAATGCCCCTCGAGTGAAGTTCTGACGTCCATTGCTCATTGCGGTTTGATCTTATGAGTGATGCCTGAAGGACTTTATACTTCGAGGAAAGGGGTCGATATCCTTTAGTAAGTTGCCACAAGTCCGAAATTCATTGCAGTGGCAACCCTCGTCCAAGTTTTAATTTTTCCACCATCGGTGGTCTTGCCTTTTTCATTCTCTGACTAAAGTTCCTTTTGGGTGAATATTTCACCACATGTCCAGACCGATCCACGATAGGTGGCAGAGGTCCTGTAATTGAAATCTTAACCCCACCGAATAAGTAGTATACCCTGGCAGCGTGAAGTACCGCGTCGGTGCTTCAATGCCCCTCGAGTGAAGTTCTGACGTCCATTGCTCATTGCGGTTTGATCTTATGAGTAATGCCTGAAGGACTTTATACTTCGAGGAAAGGGGTCAATATTCTTTAGTAAGTTGCCACAAGTCCGAGATTCATTGTAGTGGCAACCCTCGTCCAAGTGTTAATTTTTCCACCATTGGTGGTCTGGCCCTTTTTTTTTCCGATTAAAGTTTCTTGTAGGGGAATATTTCACCACATGTCCGGACCGACCCACGATAGGTGGCATACGTCCAGTAATTGAACTCTCAACCCCATCGAATAACTAGTATACCCTGGCAGCGTGAAGTATCGCGTCGGTGCTTCAATGCCCCTCGAGTGAAGTTCTGACGTCCATTGCTCATTGCGGTTTGATCTTATGAGTAATGCCTGAAGGCCTTTATACTTCGAGGAAAGGGGTTTATATCCCTTGTTAAGTTGTCCCACCTCCGAATCTCCGAGAAGTGACAACCATATTTCAAGTTTCTTTTTCTCCACCGTTGGTGGCCTTGCTTATATTTCCCCGAACAAGGTTTAAGTTTTGTCAATATCCCACTCCACAGTAATATTGTGGTGGATACACCCCTTTGTATAAAATTTCCCGACCAAGAATTGTTTTGGGTAGATGCGCTATTTAAACTTCGAGTTTACTTATTGATTACATGATAATATACTTCGTCTGGACTTGGTTTCAGTCTTGACTTACATCAACCCCGGTTGGTTCAGATACGATTTAGGCAGCGCCGTGCTGGCACTGATCGAAGTTGTTTTGGTGGATGCGCCAATTAAGCTCCGAGTTTACTGATTGATTACACGGCAGTATACTTTGTCTTGACTTGGTTTCAGTCTTGACTTACTTCAACCCCGGTGGGTTCAGCTACTATTAGGCAGCGCCGTGCTGTCGCTGATCAAAGTTGTTTTGGTGGATGCGCCAATTAAGCTCCGAATTTACGGGTTGATTACACGGCAGTATACGTTGTCTTGACTTGGTTTCAGTCTTGACTTACTTCAACACCGGTTTGTTTAGCCGTTGTTTAGGCAGCGCCGTGCTGTCACTGAACTTAAGTAATCCCGATTTCGCGGAACACAGGTTAGGGTATCATCTCGCCGAAACTCTGGACTGTAAACTGTTGTTTTATTACCATTTTGTATGCTTTCACACTTGTTCGCATTTTGACCACGCTTATCATCGCTTTCTACATTTGCTCTGCTTATTGCCTGCTAATATAATAACTGCTGATCGCTCGCCTCACTCATACCTCGTCCGCTTGCCGCCAACCCATTGTATATATTTTGATATTGAGAGTTATTTTTTTTGATCTTTAGACTGAGAATTATTTGTTTTGTTGATCATACGACTGCGTCGAAACGATTATTATTGTTGTCTTTCGTACTGGTTGCGACATTTGGGGTGTAACAATTTGACCAATTAGATATTATAGTGTCCAAATCGGACATACTATCAGAGTGAATTTCATTTATTACCTCCATAGCCTCCTCCTTCTCGCCGGCCAAAGAAATCGACACTTGCCAATCGCTACCACCTCAGATTGGGTCGAACTCTGTCTCCAACTGTATCAAAGCTACCCGAGTTTGGACTCAGTAAGTGTCATAAGGTATTGCGACCTTATAAAACCTATCGCAATTGGCGCCCGAGTTCATTCGTAAATCAAGTTGAAGGCAATTTTTCTCAACCGGAGAAAAACGCCGTTACAAATTGGCGCCCGAGCAGGGACCGATTTTCTTGTGAAGAATACAGGTCAAAGAGGCCTTTCCGGTATTGTCGATTATTGAGATAGAGGAGTATGGAGGTAAACCGATTAAGAGCGGACGAGCTGATATGGGAGTTGGAAGCTCGCGGCCGTCCGGCCGGCAGAACCGTCCAGGAGAACCGTATGGAGCTGCGGAAGGTTTTAACGCAGAACGTGCGATTCTGTCCGAGAGAGAGGGACATGGAAGCGGAGTTAGGTGAGGCTGGTCGAATCCTGAGGAGTTTGGTGGAACAGGTCCAGGATTTCGATGAGGATAACGCCGTAAACGAAGAATCGCGTATCAGGAGTCGACTCACCCACCTCAAGCACCGTCTCGGTCAAGTGCGACCAACTACCGTGGAAGAACAGGATAAAGCCGACGAACTGTCCGAATTATGGAAGCAGACAGAAGAGATGCTGAAGGACGCCGTGATCCTGGCCGGAGCTAAGTCGGAGTTGAACGCTCCGTTGGAGGATGTTGCCGAAGACGCAGGACGCCTTCAGAGGAGGGAAACCTCCCAACCCGAGGGAGATTGGCCGTTGATCTCTTTTGAGGATTCTTCACCGGGGAGCCAACAAGTCTCGCATCCCGAAGGGACCCACACCGTCGCAGGCGATATGGAAGGAACTCCTAACGTCTCCAGGGAGCCAATAATGTCCAGGAGCCGCACACTACTGAACCAGACACACCTTGACCGAACCCAGCGGAACCAAACCCGGGTTCTGCAACCAGAGATCCCTGCAGGAGGTTTTACTTTAAGTTTCTTCCAGAGGTTGCATAACCGGGTCTGTGAAGCCGTCCGCCAACGACTGAACTTCACAGTTCCGTGGGGTACAAGTAGAAATGGAACATACGAGTCTCCTACACCAAGAAGTCGTCCGGTAGTGGCAGAGTCCACTCGGAGAATCTCGTTCCCATTTTTAGAACCGGAAGAGTCAAGAGCGACCAGGCAGAATACGATTTTTACCGGTGGCCAAGCTGGCTCAAATGGATTGAGTGAGGTTGATCAAGGTCAAACTGGACCAGTCAACTGGACCCGGACCGATAGATCGTTCAACCATCCGCCGTCCGTACCAGTATATAAATGGAACGTTTGTTTCGACGGAGCGACCAGCGTCAACGCTTTCCTGCAAGAGGTGGAACAACTAGCAGACACTCGGAGGATTACTCGTCAGTACCTCTTCGATTCTATCTTCGAATTGTTGCGAAATGACGCTAGGGATTGGTACATCCCTAGAAGAGGTTCGTTCAGGGATTGGGAGGACTTCAAAGAACAGCTTCGCGAAGCTTTCCTTCCCCTGGATTACGAGGAAACCCTCCTAGAAGAAATAAGGAAACGAACTCAAGGAGAAGGCGAAAAGCTGCTGCTCTTCGTCACCAGGATGCAAAACCTCTTCCTGAAACTGACCACCAAAAGACCTCCTGAGAAAGAGCAGGTGAACATGATCAGGAAGCGACTGTTACCAGCCCTGCAGAAAGCTCTGGCGTTCCAGGAGACCAGATGTTACACCGAGCTTTTGGCCCGAGGAAAGAGGTTTGAGTTGGTCCAGTGGCACGTGGACCAATACACTCCACCTCCAACAAACAAAGGTTTGATCGACGACCCTCATTTGGTGTACGAAAATTCCCGCCGGAAAACCCAGACTATGACCGTCCAGTATTCGCCACCAAAGGTGCCGGAAGTCATCAAACCGACCGTGAATATGTCGAGACCGCCGCCCCCGGTTCAGACCGGTACGACAAACCGAAAACCGAACCCAGCGCCAGCTAAAGTGGAGGAGTCACCACCACGCGATACGAGGGCCGTTCGTTTTGAGGATACCAGGTTGGGCGGCATCCAGTGCTGGCGTTGTGGGAAGACCGGACACTTCAGGAGAGAGTGCCCATCAGCGCCGAGGTTGTTTTGCTCTCGATGCGGGAGACAAGACGTGATGTCCCGAGATTGTCGTTGTTCGGAAAACTAGAAAGGAGCCGTCTCATGGGGAAGAGACAGTTCCGCTCAACCGCATCCCCAATTAAACAACCAGCCTGCACACAGGATAACCGGCCAATCATCACCGTCTGGATTGGAGAACGACCCATAAAAGCCCTGCTGGATACCGGAGCGTCGAAGTCATTTTTGAGCAACAACGCAGCCGAGGCTTGCCGGAAAATGAAAGTATATCCGTCCGAAATAGCTGACATGACGGCCACAGTGGCCGATGGAAGTTCAGTCACCGTAGGAGAGGTGTACGAGCCCATGATACAGTTCGGGAAGGAGAAGATCAGACCCCGACTGTACCTGGTACCCCGTTTACCGGTCGATTTGATCCTGGGAATGGACCTGTTGGCTTCCCACGATTTCAGGATTGACCTCCGTACCTCTCAATGTTTCCTGAGAGGAGAGTTGTTGGAGAGATCCGTGTCACCAACCGTTACGCCGCACAACTCATCAATCAGTTCCTCGGACCGAGAGAAAGAACGAGTACTCCAAAGGTTTCTGAAGGAGGAACTGGCAGACTTTGAAGAGGTAAGAGGTCTGACCGATATGACTCAGCACGAGATTAGGGTCAAACCTGGAACCATACCGATCAAACAAAGATACCGTCCGTGTAACCCGAAGATGCAGGAAATTATGGATCAAGAGGTGGACCGAATGCTGAAAGAGGGTATTATCGAACCTTCGAGGTCACCGTGGAGTTCTTGCGTCGTAATTGTGAAGAAGGCGAACGGAAAACCCCGGTTTTGCATCGATTTTCGGGCGGTTAATGAAGTCTCCGTGAAAGATGCGTACCCTTTGCCGTATATTGCCGGAATATTGGACAAGTTGAGACGAGCAAAATATATTTCTACGTTGGACTTAAGGCAAGGATATTGGCAGATTCCCCTCACCGAAGAGAGTAAACCGGTTACCGCTTTTGCCGTGTCTGGAAGGGGTTTGTTCCAGTTTAAAGTTATGCCGTTTGGCCTTCATTCCGCCGGGGCCACATTCCAGAGGCTCTTGGACCGTGTCATAGGTCCCGAGTTGGACCCAATCGCCTTTGCCTACCTAGATGACATAGTGGTCCTGGGAGAAACTTTCGAGGAACATCTGGAAAACCTAAGGGTAGTATTCCGTCGACTCCGGGAGGCGAACCTGAAGATCAATCCGGATAAATGCGAGTTCGTCCGGAGTTCCCTCAAATATTTGGGTCATGTGATCACCCAAGACGGGATTGCGACCGACCCAGACAAAATTGAGGCCGTCAATTCCATGCAACCGCCGAAGAACGTCCGCGAAGTTCGCCGATTCTTAGGAGTAGCAAGTTGGTACCGTAGATTTGTGGAAGATTTTACAAAGATAGTCACCCCACTCACAGGACTGTTGAAGAAGAAGCAGAGGTGGAAATGGGAAGGGGAACAGCAACAGGCGTTTGAGGCACTGAAGAGGAAACTCACTGAGTCACCAGTGCTGGCCTGTCCGGACTTTTCCCAGCCGTTTACCCTCCAGACCGACGCCTCCGAGCACGGCCTCGGAGCAGCCCTGACGCAGGCCCTGGATGGACGCGAAAGAGTAATCGCTTACGCCAGTCGTACCTTGAATGGTGCCGAGAAGAATTACTCGGTGACCGAGAAGGAGTGTTTGGCGATCGTATGGGCCATCAATAAGATGAGACCGTATCTGGAAGGGTACCGTTTTACCGTGATAACAGACCACATGAGCTTGCGCTGGTTGCAATCCATTAAATCCCCATCGGGACGGATTGCAAGATGGAGCGTCTTCCTGCAGCAGTATGATTTCGAGATCAAATACAGGAAGGGCGCTTTGAACCGAGTGGCAGACGCCTTGTCCCGAGATCCGCTACCGTCCGAAGAACAGGTCTGTGTGACCGAAAATCCGATCCGATGTCCGTGGTACGTCAAGAAATACCAGGAAGTCTCGGAACCCGTTGACTTCCCTGATTACCGAATACAGGAGGGAAGGCTGTACAGGCACTTCTGGAGCGCTGACGACTTCACCGAACCCGAGATGGGAACACCGTGGAAATTGTGCGTTCCAGCCGAGGATCGACAGTCAATTCTACGAGAAAACCACGACGAGCCGTTGGCTGGTCACTTAGGAGTCGCAAAGACCATATCCCGAGTGGCCCAAAGCTATTACTGGCCAGGGATGTTTCGTGAAGCGGCTCAATATGTACGCAGGTGCCCGCGATGTCAGAGGTATAAAGTTTCCCAGCAGAAGCCTCCGGGAAAGATGCAACCGTACCAGATCAGTGAACCGTGGAATACCGTCAGCACAGACCTGATCGGCCCGTTACCCCGTTCGAAGAAAGGTAATACGTTCCTGGTGATGTTTCAAGATCGCTTTTCGAAATGGATCGAGTGTAAACCCCTTCGTACCGCAACGGGTAAGGGAGTGTTCCAGGCATTTTACGATTTAGTAGTGCTGAAGTTTGGATGTCCGAAGACCGTGATCAGTGACAATGGTTCACAATATGATGGCCGTCTGTTTAAAGGAAACCTGAAGAGTTTGGGTATCCGTCATAGATTTGCTCCGGTCTACTCACCGCAGTGTAATCCAGTAGAAAGAGCCAACAGAACTATAAAGACAATGATCGCGCAGTTTTGCGAGCAAGACCATCGCTCCTGGGATGAGCGCATAGGAGAATTGGCTTTCGCGGCGAACTCAGCCAAACATGAATCTACCGGGTTCACACCGGCATTCCTGAATTTCGGCCGGGAGGTCCACTCCTCAGAAACTAGCAGTCGGCTGACAGGCACAGAAGAGGGCTCAGAAGAGCAAACCGAAGAACCACCCGTCCAAGAGGTAGACCACTACGCAAACCGTATTCAGCGACTCAAGGAGACGCGGGAGTTTGTAAGACTCCAGTTGGCCCGAGCTTTCAACCAACAGAGTCGGTATTATAACCTCCGTAGGAGAGCATGGTCATGCCGGATAGGGGATAAAGTCTTGCGCCGGGAACATCCGCTGTCATCGGCGGCAGATGGTTTCGCGTCTAAGTTAGCGCCCAAATATTCAGGACCTTATACCATTACCAAGGTTATATCTCCCGTAGTGTATGATTTGCGAGACGCGTCGGGTAAATACCTTCGCCATATCCACGTGAAAGATTTGAAACCCTTTCACGAGAGTGAATCGAGCAATGAGCAGCCCACAGTCGCGGAAAATTCGCGAGGGTCAGGTGAAAAGCATACATAATCCGTTGGTATATCCGTATTAACCGTCCGTGTTACCCCGTGAATAAGGCCGTCCGTCCGCCAGTTTGCTCCCGGAGCAGGTCATCGTTGGTCTCAGAAAAGTCAATGCGAACGATCACTAATTCGGTTGATTTCAGAGTAGGAATGTCTAGAGAAGAATGGGATCTCATCGATGCCGGGCTGGTAGAGTCCATACCGGCCAGCTTCGACGAGTTGGTGGAAGAAGAGTTCGACTACTGGAAGGAAGGACGTCGAGAAGTAGCAGCCAAGGAACCGTCTACATCCACACCGAACCGTCCGAAACCAGCCGAGAGACCCCAACCGAAGGAAGTGCCTAGCAACCCTACTAGGAAGCGCCCACGACGTGGAGGACCCTCACGCGTAGGGAGAACCGGGACCAGCCAACCCCAAGGACCAAGTGGAACTCAGACTCCGCCCTCAGTACGACCCGAACCACTCAGGAGGACGAAGAACACCCAACGGAAGCGGACCCGGAAGAGAACAACCGTGATGCCGAAGAGGAAGACCCCTCAATACATCCAATTGGTAGAAGGAGCCTGCTGGAGATGTAGCCTGTCAGGCCACCCCAGGAAAGACTGCAAGAACGTCGCCCGCTTGTTCTGTTCACGTTGCGGTCGCTTGGGCGTCATGTCTAGAGAATGCCCGTGTCCAAAAAGGGCCCCCCATGGGACGAGAATAGGAACCAGTTTATCGCAAGGAGCCTCACCAGACGGGATAGCCACCGTCCAGGAAATCCGGAGCAACCGACCCAAGGTCAGATCACTGGGAATCCAATGCGAGCTTCTGCGGCCGGGGGCGAATGCCCAACCTTGGCCATTCGAACTCCGTCAGGGAATGATCCTGGCGGTGTGCCCTTAGAAATGTTGTAAATAACGCGGCGGCAGGCGGAGGTGAGAAAAAAAAAAACTTTCGTTTTTTTTTTGGGAAAGTAGAGGGGGTGTGTAACGAAGTGAATTTCGTTACTAGATCGGCCGGTATCATTCACGTAAATTTTTGTAGAAAATTTGGGGAAATTGTTCAATATTTCTGAATACGAGGACATATGGGCCACCCTGTATGTTTTACGTCGATTTCTGGAGATTTTACTCAGATAAATCCTCATTCCCCGTCAGGAAGTTTCATAAGTCACCCGGTATAATCGGCCGGGATTTTGAGAAAATTTGTCGGAATAATTTTCATGTCGCATATGAGGCGAATTTAACGCGATCATTTAAAATCCGAGCCTATGTAGAAAAACTCTAGGATTTCATCGCGGAAGAGATAACGCTTGCAGAAGCGAGTTTTGGTATGTTGACTGGGAGTTTTTTTGGAAAACGACGCCGTTTTCGAAGGTCCGAATTACCCCCATCAAACCGACCTTATAAAAGGAGGAATGGGACGGAATTGAGGAATTCCGAATTAGCCGCCGTGTTTGACTATTAGAGATTTGTATTGAAATTCCGATTTATCCGCCGTTTAACACTGTTAAAAAGTTGTGTTAGAAAATTCCGATTAAGTCGCCGTGTTTGAGACTGTTAGAAAGTCGTAGTAGAAAATTCCAATTTAGCCGTCGTGTCTAATATTGGTGAAAAGCGTTATTATAACAATCAGAATTATTCGTCGTGAGAAACTTCGTTATAAATTGCTGATAGAACAAGAGAATAATTTTCCCGACTGGAAAAGCCGCGCGAGATCGTGCTGCGCTTGGGATAATTACCGACTTTCGTTCGGGGTTATCGTAATATCGAGAAATTGACTCTAAGCCGTTTTGTGCTGTTCGAAGTGTGTCAACGCTTGTGCAGTGTGTGCTGCCCGTACAGGAAAGTCCTAGAGCTGGTGAGCTGTATTTCCGTATTAACCTGAGTTCATTTTTAACCGTAGATTATTCTTCCTGTGTTCCGTGATCGTTACTTGTAAATTCTGTAACTTTTATTTTTTTTATTATCAGTCCCAAGAGACAATTTAGCTAAGTCATTATCACCTTAGATTATCCGAGATTTGGTCCGACGGGGAATTCGAAGCTGTTACAATTTTTGTAGATAACCAAGCCCCGTGATAGACTTCGTTTGCATTCATTCTGGCTTTGGTTCCAGTAAGTGGAATCTCAACTCCATCGAATAAGTAGTATACCCTGGCAGCGTGAAGTACCGCGTCGGTGCTTCAATGCCCCTCGAGTGAAGTTCTGACGTCCATTGCTCATTGCGGTTTGATCTTATGAGTGATGCCTGAAGGACTTTATACTTCGAGGAAAGGGGTCGATATCCTTTAGTAAGTTGCCACAAGTCCGAAATTCATTGCAGTGGCAACCCTCGTCCAAGTTTTAATTTTTCCACCATCGGTGGTCTTGCCTTTTTCATTCTCTGACTAAAGTTCCTTTTGGGTGAATATTTCACCACATGTCCAGACCGATCCACGATAGGTGGCAGAGGTCCTGTAATTGAAATCTTAACCCCACCGAATAAGTAGTATACCCTGGCAGCGTGAAGTACCGCGTCGGTGCTTCAATGCCCCTCGAGTGAAGTTCTGACGTCCATTGCTCATTGCGGTTTGATCTTATGAGTAATGCCTGAAGGACTTTATACTTCGAGGAAAGGGGTCAATATTCTTTAGTAAGTTGCCACAAGTCCGAGATTCATTGTAGTGGCAACCCTCGTCCAAGTGTTAATTTTTCCACCATTGGTGGTCTGGCCCTTTTTTTTTCCGATTAAAGTTTCTTGTAGGGGAATATTTCACCACATGTCCGGACCGACCCACGATAGGTGGCATACGTCCAGTAATTGAACTCTCAACCCCATCGAATAACTAGTATACCCTGGCAGCGTGAAGTATCGCGTCGGTGCTTCAATGCCCCTCGAGTGAAGTTCTGACGTCCATTGCTCATTGCGGTTTGATCTTATGAGTAATGCCTGAAGGCCTTTATACTTCGAGGAAAGGGGTTTATATCCCTTGTTAAGTTGTCCCACCTCCGAATCTCCGAGAAGTGACAACCATATTTCAAGTTTCTTTTTCTCCACCGTTGGTGGCCTTGCTTATATTTCCCCGAACAAGGTTTAAGTTTTGTCAATATCCCACTCCACAGTAATATTGTGGTGGATACACCCCTTTGTATAAAATTTCCCGACCAAGAATTGTTTTGGGTAGATGCGCTATTTAAACTTCGAGTTTACTTATTGATTACATGATAATATACTTCGTCTGGACTTGGTTTCAGTCTTGACTTACATCAACCCCGGTTGGTTCAGATACGATTTAGGCAGCGCCGTGCTGGCACTGATCGAAGTTGTTTTGGTGGATGCGCCAATTAAGCTCCGAGTTTACTGATTGATTACACGGCAGTATACTTTGTCTTGACTTGGTTTCAGTCTTGACTTACTTCAACCCCGGTGGGTTCAGCTACTATTAGGCAGCGCCGTGCTGTCGCTGATCAAAGTTGTTTTGGTGGATGCGCCAATTAAGCTCCGAATTTACGGGTTGATTACACGGCAGTATACGTTGTCTTGACTTGGTTTCAGTCTTGACTTACTTCAACACCGGTTTGTTTAGCCGTTGTTTAGGCAGCGCCGTGCTGTCACTGAACTTAAGTAATCCCGATTTCGCGGAACACAGGTTAGGGTATCATCTCGCCGAAACTCTGGACTGTAAACTGTTGTTTTATTACCATTTTGTATGCTTTCACACTTGTTCGCATTTTGACCACGCTTATCATCGCTTTCTACATTTGCTCTGCTTATTGCCTGCTAATATAATAACTGCTGATCGCTCGCCTCACTCATACCTCGTCCGCTTGCCGCCAACCCATTGTATATATTTTGATATTGAGAGTTATTTTTTTTGATCTTTAGACTGAGAATTATTTGTTTTGTTGATCATACGACTGCGTCGAAACGATTATTATTGTTGTCTTTCGTACTGGTTGCGACATTTGGGGTGTAACAATTTGACCAATTAGATATTATAGTGTCCAAATCGGACATACTATCAGAGTGAATTTCATTTATTACCTCCATAGCCTCCTCCTTCTCGCCGGCCAAAGAAATCGACACTTGCCAATCGCTACCACCTCAGATTGGGTCGAACTCTGTCTCCAACTGTATCAAAGCTACCCGAGTTTGGACTCAGTAAGTGTCATAAGGTATTGCGACCTTATAAAACCTATCGCAATTGGCGCCCGAGTTCATTCGTAAATCAAGTTGAAGGCAATTTTTCTCAACCGGAGAAAAACGCCGTTACAATATTCCTAGTTTAATATATACAGAATGGGTTTTCTTGCTGGTCTTTCCTGATTCTTATTATTTGACCTGAAGTTGGGGAACCGTCCCCAAAAGAACCAATAAATTCTTGTTCGTTCGTTTGTCAACCATTTTGTTCGAATTCCTTATGACTTCCCCACGATTTTCATTAGATTGTTTTTCATTTTATTTCATGTTTGAAACTGTCCATTACCAAATGGAAATTAAATAATTAATGCAAATTGAATAATCGCTTCTTCTTCGATCAATGTTTGAAAGCAATAACAACTAAAATGAATGAAAGTTTTTTTTGTTTCTTCCCTACTAAAATATTCTACGCCACTGCAATCCGGAAATACGAGTCGGCCATATGCAACAACCAGTTTGGTATCACTTTTTCATGTCCAATGCTCCTTCCTGCGGTTCTTTATTCGAAGGGGTTAGCTCGGTTAGCTGCTCTACAGTTCCAAAATGGTTGTTACGGCGGTATGTCAGCTGCTCAGTATGTCTACCATAGTAAAAAGACTTTTTCTATGATGTGTATGTCTATGTGTAACACTGGGGGGTTAGGTCTTAACATAGACTAGAGACTACTAGTAATAATATTTTATTATTAATCTATGGCTCTTCGGATCTTCTCGTTTCTTGTGAAAATGTGAATTCTATTTTGAGTGAAATGTTTATGAATACGAACACTTTGTATTTCTAATTATTATACTAGAATAGTTGAAATTCAGTGAATGTTATCTTTGCAGATATTTGGAAACGTGAGTATAATTTCAACATTAAATCACCCCTGCAATCCTAGTGTACTGATCAATTGGTTGAATATGTATATCGATGTTTATTTTTGCATTTTTCAGTATATATTTTGTTTCTTCAATCAGTTCGGTCCGTCCTCTCTCCCTTCTTCACTTTAACTGATTTTTTTCCTTTGTTACACAATTTCATGTTACCCCCTTGCATTCATAAAATACCACTGATAGCCTTTATCACTTCGCATTTACTTTATATCATGATAACAGTTTCCACATTTGTATTTATTATTTTAGGATTTCTTCAAAAGCGACGTATATGTAAGATGGAAGAAATGAACATCAATATCAAAGAACAGATACATGATGAATCGGATGAGTAAGTACCTTTTAATAATGGAATAAAGCTCTTGTAAATTAGCTCGCCATAATCCCTTGGTGAAAAGCCTATATTTTTTAAATCAGCACATCGAGTTACTTGATGGCTGCAGCTTTAACCTTCCAGTAGTGACCCACGGTGTCAGAGACCAGGCAATTGAAATAACCTCTGCATTTTCGATTGTCGTGGACATAACAAGTGGTCGCCGTATCTATGTAGAGGGTGATTGTTTATACTTTACTCAATAGCTATCTCAATTAATATTGGTCCTACGAAAACGTTTAAATGGGTAAATATGAAGTATTTTTTATGGTCATTCAGAATTCAGTACCATAAAATGCAAAAAAGCAACATTTACCTAAAAATTTCATGTAAACTGGTATTTTATCTTCCTAATCGGTAAAGTTCTTTCTTCTGATATTAATTATATATACTTTATCGAGGCTATCTTTGTCAGTTTTTGAAAAATATAGATTTTCGTCTAAATCTAAGGCAGCTGTAGAACGCTACGTGACACTGTTGCGATTTTTTATATCCGTAGTAGCCGTGGATAATACAACAACTGGTATTTGTTAAATCAATTTATTAACAAAAATTTATATTAAGTGTTCAAATGGAGATTATCAATTCCTTCCTTTATTCTGATTTGAATATCTTCAATATTTTGAGCACGGTCCATATAAACTTTGGATTCTAATTATCCCATAAGAAAGTGTCCAATGGGGTCAAGTCGGCAATGTTAGGAGGCCAGAGAATTATTCCATATCTGCCAATCCACATATTGTAATTTTTTTTGTCGTGTGGCGTTCTACAGCTGCCTTAGATTTAGAGGAAAACATCCATATTTTTCGAGAACTGACAAAGATAACCTCAATAAAGTATATATATTTGAAACCAGAAGAAAGAGCTCCACCGATTAGGAAAATAAAATATAGGTTGTTCCATTTAAAAAATACCACATGAAATTTTTACGTTAATGTTGCTTTTTTGCCCTTTCTAGTACTGAATTCTGAATGCCCTTAAAAAATACTTCATATTTACCCATTTAAACGTTTTCGTAGGATCAATATTAACTGAGATAGCTATTGAGTAAAATATAAACAAATAACCGGTACCTCAATTGCCGCGTTTCAGTGCTAGTTGAGATTTGGTAACAGGTCTGTGTATTCATTTCAAGTTATTGCGTTTTACGGCTTCTGATACCTGGGTGACCAATAAAGCACACAGTGTGTAACACTATACAGGGTGTTTCCAAATTCGACGCGCTCCTTGAAGGACGTGTTAGCAAGACTCATTCGCTGTCATTTGAGCCATATTTATTGATATCCAAAAATCAACAGTTTGCGAGTTATTTGAGTTTTTGTGTTTTTTGAAAAATTACTCACCTTACTTCATTTTTCGTCAATTTTCTCTACGTTGAGCAAGTTTCGGATTATTTTTATCTGAGAAGGATATGATATGTATGAAAAAAGCGAAAATACGCTGTAGTAGATGTTGAAAAAGAATTCGTATGATTTGAAAGTTTGTATATGAAGAAAATAAAAATCAATTTCTAATATCAATTTGCCTGCAACTTTCGAATTCCACAATTTATGTATGAAAAATAATTTCAAAAACTTTCCAAATTCCTTCTTTATTTCCTAAAAAAGTTTTCGTTAGAATGCAGGCACTAGTTGCGTTACAGCAGATTTTGATTTGAAAGGAGAAATAAGTGAAGAAAGAAAAGTAACAAATTGAATATTTTTTTATTGCAATATAGCTCAAAATTTCATTAAGAAATTTATTCATAAATTATGTTCGAAATGTCCTCCACCATTCCTTATACATGCACGCGCCTTCTTTCTAATTTCTTCAGTCCTGAAATTTACTCTCAATCTTCTCAATGCTCCGTCTATTCTCTCCAAAAATTGTGCACGTGTATGTATTTCCCTTTCATATACTATTCCTTTTAAACTGCCCCAAACATGAAAATCTAACGGTGTTAGATCCGGACTTCTCGCTGGCCACGAAATAGGTCCTCCCCTACCTATCCACCGATTAGGAAACAATTCTTTCAAGTACATAAGAACGTTTAGTCTATAGTGTGCGGGACACCCATCCAGTTGGAAAATGATTTCACGCCTGTCAATCAAGGGAACCTTGTCCATATTTGTTCTCAAACATTCTTCATAATTTTTTCCATTTGAGTTGTCAGGTAGATAGTAAGATTAGCTATTGCTCCCATCCAAACATTAACGCCATATCACTATTTTTTATGCCGGACATTCAAAGGTTATTTAAAAAAAAATCTGCTGAAACGAAACTAGTGCCTGCATTTTAACGAAAACTTTTTTAGGAAATAAGGAATTCGGCAAGTTTTTAAAATAATTTTCTCATACATAAATTGTGGAATGCGAAAGTTGCAGGCGAATTGATATTAGAAATTGGCTATTCTTGTCTTCATATACCAACTTTTAAATCATACGAATTCTTTCCATCTATTACAGCATATTTTCGCTTTTTTCATACATATCATATTTTTCTCCGATAAAGATAATCCGAAATTATAATCAAACTTGGTCAACGTAGAAATAATTGACGAAAAATGAATTAAGGTCAGTAATTTTTTGAAAAAACACAAGAACTCAAATAACTTGTGAACTGTTGATTTCTGGATATCAATAAATATCAAATGAGTCATACTAACAGGTCCTCCGAAGTTCACGTCGAATTTGGAAACACCCTGTATATACTGTGTAAAACGGTATGGGCGATATAAATTTTTACATTAAATGGAAAGTACAGAGCAGAAGTACGATGAAAAGAAAAAATATGTAAAAAGATTTCCGGGCCCTTACAAAGAAACAAAATTTGTAAAAGAACCAGCACAGGAACGGGGATATTTTTTTGATGATAAAATGATAGATATTAAAACGACTTACACAAATAAATACCACTCTTATTGTGCATCATTATTAAATTATTAAAATTTATAATAATTCAAACTTAAAGTCAATAAAAAAAAAATAAGAGGTCAGGTGTTCCAGACCGAGGTGACTACTCAAATAGAAATTATTGGCATGACTACTGGAAGGTAGTTTGTCAAATTTTCCAACAATATTTAACCTGTTTCAGTGCACAGAATCAAGGAGATGGGGAAAACTTTTGTACTCATCAGGGGAAGGTTGAAGATGTCGACATTTGCGAACAATTTGTTGACGAAAATGGAATACATGAAAGGACAGAGTACTTAGCAAAGGAAAAAGACAGTACCTTATCTGAACAGAATTATGCAATATATTTGAAGCAAAACAAGAGTCTCCAATGTGATTATGCTGCAACTCAAAAATCTAATCTCAAAGTACATATGGATACTCCACATTTGAAGTTAAAGCCACACAAGTGTCACTTATGTGAATATGCCACTTACATAAAATATGATCTGATGAAACATATAGATGCTGTTCATTTGAGTTTGAAGCCACATAAATGTCACCTGTGTGATTATGCTGCTAAAGAGAAAAGTCGATTGAAGAAACATATAGATTCTTTTCATTTGAATTTGAAGCAACATAAGTGTGACCATTGTGATTATGCTGCAAATCGAAAATCCAATCTAAAAGTACATATTGATACTGAGCATTTGAATTTGAAGCCATATAAGTGTAACTTATGTAAATATGCGACTAACTGGAATTATGATCTGAAAAAACATATAGATTCTGTTCATATGAATTTGAAGCCAAATAAGTGTCACCTGTGTGATTATGCTGCAAATCGGAAATCCCATCTGAAAATACATATAGATGTGGTTCATTTGAATTTGAAGCAACATAAGTGTCACCTGTGTGATTATTCTGCTAACATGAAACATCATCTGAAGAAACATATAGATGTTGTTCATTTGAATTTGAAGCAACATAAGTGTCACTTATGTAAATATGCTTCGAACACAAAATTCGACCTTAAAATACATATAGATTCTTTTCATTTGAATTCAAAGCAACTTAAGTGTGACCAATGTGATTATGTTGCAAATCGAGAATCCAATCTCAAAGTACATATTGATACTAAACATATGAATTTGAAGCCACATAAATGTCACCTGTGTGATTATGCTGCTAACGAGAAAAGTCGATTGAAGAAACATATAGATTCTTTTCATTTGAATTTGAAGCAACATAAGTGTGACCATTGTGATTATGCTGCAAATCGTAAATCCAATCTAAAAGTACATATTGATACTGAACATTTTAATTTGAAGCCATATGAGTGTAACTTATGTAAATATGCAACTAACTGGAATTATGATCTGAAAAAACATATAGATTCTGTTCATTTGAATTTTAAGCCAAATAAGTGTCACCTGTGTGATTATGCTGCAAATCGGAAATCCCATCTGAAAATACATATAGATGTGGTTCATTTGAATTTGAAGCCACATAAGTGTCACTTATGTGAATATGCTTCAAACATAAAATATAACCTTAAAGTGCATATAGATTCTTTTCATTTGAATTTGAAGCAACATAAGTGTCACCTGTGTGATTATTCTGCTAACATGAAACATCATCTGAAGAAACATATAGATTCTGTTCATTTGAATTTGAAGCAACATAAGTGTCACTTATGTAAATATGCTTCAAACACAAAATTCGACCTTAAAAAACATATAGATTCTTTTCATTTGAATTCAAAGCAACATAAGTGTGACCAATGTGATTATGTTGCAAATCGAGAATCCAATCTCAAAGTACATATTGATACTAAACATTTGAATTTGAAGCCACATAAATGTCACCTGTGTGATTATGCTGCTAAAGAGAAAAGTCGATTGAAGAAACATATAGATTCTTTTCATTTGAATTTGAAGCAACATAAGTGTGACCATTGTGATTATGCTGCAAATCGAAAATCCAGTCTAAAAGTACATAATGATACTGAGCATTTGAATTTGAAGCCATATAAGTGTAACTTATGTAAATATGCGACTAACTGGAATTATGATCTGAAAAAACATATAGATTCTGTTCATTTGAATTTGAAGCCACATAAGTGTCACTTATGTGAATATGCTTCAAACATAAAATATAATCTTAAAGTGCATATAGATTCTTTTCATTTGAATTTGAAGCAACATAAGTGTCACCTGTGTGATTATGCTGCTAACCTGAGACATCATTTGAAGAAACATATAGATTCTTTTCATTTGAATTTGAAGCAACATAAGTGTGAACAATGTGATTATGTTGCAAATCGAGAATCCAATCTCAAAGTACATATTGATACTAAACATTTGAATTTGAAGCCACATAAATGTAACTTATGTATATATGCAACTAACTGGAATTATGATCTGAAAAAACATATAGATTCTGTTCATTTGAATCTGAGGCCAAATAAATGTCACCTGTGTGATTATGCTGCTAACGAGAAAAGTCAACTGAAGAAACATATAGATTCTTTTCATTTGAATTTGAAGTAACATAAGTGTGACCAATGTGATTATGTTGCAAATCGAAAATTCAATCTCAAAGTCACCTGTGTGATTATGCTGCAGCTCAGAAATCCAGTCTCAAATGACATATAGACTGTGTTCATTTGAATTTGAAGCCACATGAGTGTAACTTATGTGAATATGCTATATAAACAAAAAAGGATCTGAAAAAACATATTGATTCTTTACATCCGAATTGATCAAAAAAATATATGGATAATATATTGGCTGTTGGACAACTGTGGAAAAAAATATAGTAACAAAACAAACAACACCAGAGGCGGTAGCTTGATTCAATGCAGCAGAGAACTCAAACTAGGAAAAGCAAATCCACCAGCTATGAACAATACCCATGGGCAATGAAAAACACTGCATATTTTTCTATCTTATATACATACTCAGAAATCGAGGAAGAATATTCCGAAAAGGAGCACAATAACTCATAACTGAATATAGGTCAACCAAATGGATCCACACATGTGAAAAGATCAATAAAATGAAGGGCACGAAATGAAGAAGCTGACAAGATACAACACAAAAATTTACATGGGACAAATTAAAAAAAATGGAAAAACATACAATTCAGATGGAGAAATAGCTTCAGCACTTAGAGAATATTACCAAGAAACATTTACCGCAAAGGACAATCCCATTTTTAATCAAAATTTTGAAACCCAAATAGAAAGCTACAGAAAAGCAGCCAATACAAACAATATAGACCCAGTTCCAAATACTACGCCAATTAAGTAGGGAAGTTCATGATGAAATAAGGAGGATTTACAACTGCTGTCTGAATACTGGATATCAATCAGCGTGGGTTCATCAGGGGCAGAAATCTAGAGACAAATCTGTTGAGTTTTCTTGACACCATGTACGAAGGACTCGAATCTAACGAACAGATCGAGGTAGTCTACACTGACTTCAAAAAAAGCATTCGATAATCAATCACTACTACTCTGAGGCTCAGCGTAGATACGGTTTGCTCAGCTTGGAGATCCGCAGGAAAATGAATGATATGTATATTCTCTACAGAGTCCCTTAGAGAAGGTTGAGATCAAGGCAGATCTTTGATGTACCGTTTCGTCAACTAAACGTTACCCAAAACTATTCGATTTGTAGAATCCTGACCACGTTCAATTCAGAATCTTTCGATGTTGATCCCTTCACTATATCTCTCGCTCAATTCAAGAGATGTCCGAAGCTCAAAAGTTCCTTGCCGAGATCTGAATTGTATGTGCTTATCCTATATTTTAGTTTGTTAGAAATATTTCGTTTGTTTTTGTTATTCTTGATATCACATGCTTATGTCAGGTACTGTGGTTGTATGATTAATTAATTTCCATTGTAATATGCGAGTACTGTGTTGAGTTGAAATACCTTTTTGTATTACTATGATCATTGAATAAAATAAATGACAACAATTAATTATTTTGTCACTTTTTTGTACCTTCTGTTTTCAATTATTTAATTGTTTTATACTGGGGACCTTTGAACTGTTTTATATTGTTGAATTTTTAACATGCGAGTTGTATTGGTGCCTATTCTATTGTTGATTGTTTACATGGTTTTATTTCACGCTTTTGGCTTGATCGTTGTAACAGTTCGCTCCTGGATTATCGTCCAACGAATGAGGAAGTTTTCTATAATACCGATTTCAGAGTAGATTGGAAGAACACAGTCGAATATTCTATACTCCTTCATTTTTTTTCGATGGTCTTCGAGGAGTTAGAAAAAATGTTGATTTTTTTTAAGAAGGACAGTAACTGTTGAATTGGTAAGAAGTTTTTAAGCAAGTAAAGTAGTATTCACGTTTATAATGAAATAGATCGCCATTGCTGAAAAAACCGAAGTGTTAGTCGGAAAACTAGTAGAGGAAAGAGTTCAGAAAAACAACGAAAGAAAGGGCTTCAATATTCCGAGTAGAATATGTACAGAACGGGTTTTCTCGCAGGTCTTTCTCGATTCTTATTATTTGACCTGAAGTTGAGGAACCGTCCCCAAAAGAACCAATAAATTCTTGATCTTTCGGTTGTCAACCATTTTGTTTGAAATCCTTATGACTTCTCCACGATTTTCATTAGTACGACTGAGAGAATTCTGTGGCTTCTACGAAACGTAGAGTTCTACTAGATCGATCATTGCGCTGGCCAAAAATAGGTAGAATTAATATGCGATCCCGCGTGTTCGTATATGGTAAGTGTTCCGAGCTCTCGTTCGCATAATAGAAGGGTATCTAAAACTGCAAATCATTACAAGGTAAAAATATCAGAAATATGTATACAAAATTAATTTTATTTAGAGGGCAATAAATGTGTCTTCATATATTTTTTATTCATCTCCCTCCTTTGTTTTTCATTTTATTTCATGTTCGCAACTGTCCATTATACCCTGCAAATGGAAATTAAATAATTAATGCAAATTAAATAATCGCTCAATTCTTCTTCGATCAATGTTTGAAAACAATTACAACTAAAATGAATGAAAGTTTTTTAGTTTCTACCCTACTAAAATATTCTACGCCACTGCAATCCGGAAATACGATTCAGCCATATGCAACAACCAGTTTGGTACCTCTTTTGCAGGACCAATGCTCCTTCCTGCGGTTCTTTATTCGAAGGGGTTAGCTGCTCTACAGTTCCAAAATGTGTTGTGACGGCGGTATGTCAGCTGCTAGGTATGTCCAAATATTAGATAACTGTTGTTACTTTTTGATATGTCCCCCATAGTAAAAAGACTTTTTCTATGGTGTGTATGTCTATGTGTGACACTGTCATTGTGGGGTTAGCTCCATAGACATGTCTATGGTTAGCTTCTCATTTCTTGTTATTTATTTATTTTGAGGAAAATGTATATGAATACGAACACTTGTATTTCTAATCATTATACATTATACTAGAATAGGTGAAATTCAGTGAAAGTTATTTTGCAGATATTTGGAAACGTGAGTATAATTCCAACATTAAATGACTCCTGCAATACTAGTGTACTGATGAATTGGTTGAATATATCGATGTTTCTTTCTGCATTATTCAGTAATTCTTTTCTTCAATCGGTTCGGTCCGTCCTCTCTCCCTTCCTCACTTCAACTAATTTTCTCCTTTGGTACACAATTTCATGTTATGCCTTGCATTCATGAAATACCACTGATAGCCTTCATCACTTCGCACTTACTTTATAAAGTGTAACCTTGATATAACGACCCTCAATATAACGAATTTCTCGATTTAACGAGTATTTCGAAGTCCCCTAGAACTGCCCGTAAGAGTAGATGTAAAATATACCTCTACATTATGAATACTTTCTGTTAATGCCCTCTTCATAACAAATTTCCAATCATTTCAGAATATTATGTAGAAGGTATAATTTACCTCCATTTAACATTTAATTTTTCAACTCGTAACCTCTTCATAACGAATTCTTCCAATCAAAAGCACACAATTATTGGACAATAACAACAAGAATGCATGTTTCGGCAGGTTAAGACACAAAACTATTTGATGCAAACACTGGTGTTTGTCGCTATAAACAATTTAGAGATTTCGATGGCTGAAAAACGAAAGTGTTTTTCAACCATCACAGAAAAATAGAAAAATTATTGAATGTGTGGACGAGAATCCCCCTCAACAAAAAAAAAAGAGACATCGCTAGAGTTCAATATTCCTGCAAGTACATTAGTCACAATTTTAAGATAAATTTTCCGAAGAATGTGGGCTACCATTAAACAGCAGAAGATTGTAGTTGTTCTTGAAGATTGGAATCATGCGAGTAAATACAGTGTTTAAATCAATATGTGTTTTAATTTTTTTGCAGAAAACGTTCGCCATTGAGATTATTAAAAAAATTTTCTCACTTTGTTAAAACGAATCTGAGACCAATCTAACCTCTATATAACGAAACTCATTCCAACGAAATACTTGATATAACGAATATTTTTCAATTCCCTTCAGTTTCGTTATATCGAGGTTGCACTCTATCATGATAACAGTTTCCATGTTTGTATTTATTATTTTAGGATTTCTTCAAAAGCGAAGTAAATGTGAGATGGAAGGAATGGACATCTTTAATATAAAAGAACATATACATGATGAATCTGATGAGTAAGTACCTTTTAATGATGAAATAAATGGCTTGTAAATTAACTCACCATAAACCCTTGGTGAAAAGCCTACATTTTTTAAATCAGCACATCGAATTACTTAACGGCTGCAGATTTAATATTCCAGTAGTCACCCACAGTGTCAGAGACCGAGCAATTGAAATAACCTCAATTGCCGTGTTTCAGCGCTAGTTAAGATTTGGTAACAGGTCTGTGTATTCATTTCAAGTTAATGCGTTTTACGTATTCTGAGACCGGGATGACCACTAAAGCACATAGTGTTTACAATAAAAAAAAACTATATGGGCGATATACATTTTTGGATTAAATGGAAAGTAAAATGTTTCTTTCATAAATAACACCCATTACAGCGCAGAACTACGATGACAAGAAGAAAAAAATTGTAGAAAGATTTCTGGGCCCTTACAAAGAAACAAAATTTCTAAAAGAACCAGCACAGAAACAGTGATATTTTTTTTATGATAAAATGATAGATTTTATAGTGACTTGCACAACCCTTATTGTGCGTAATTCTTGGATAAGGAAAATTCATAATAATTCAGAAGTAACGTCAATAAAAAAAAATAAGAGGTCTGGTGTTCCAGACCGAGGTGACTACTCAAATAAAAATTATTGATTATTGGAAGTTTTATAAATTCGTCAAATTTAACACCAATATTTAACCTGTTTCAGTGCACAGAATCAAGGAGATGGTGAGAACTTTTGTACTTATCAAGGAAAGGTTGAAGATGTCGACGTTTGCGAACAATTTGTTGACGAAAATGGAATACATGAAAGGAAAGAGTACTTAGGGAAGGAAAAAGACACTAACTTATCTGAACAAAATTATGGAATCTATGTGAAGCAACATACGGGTTTCCAATGTGATTTTGCTGCAACTCAAGAATCTAATCTCGAAGTACATATGGATACTGCACAATTGAAGTTAAAGCCACATAAGTGTAACCTATGTGAATATGCTACAAACGTAAAATGTAATCTGCAAAATCATATAAATGCTGTTCATTTGAATTTGAAGCAACATAAGTGTCACCAATGTGATTATGCTGCTTCTCACAAATCCAGTCTCAAACTACATATAGGCTCTGTTCATTCGAATTTGAAGCCATATGAGTGTCACCTGTGTGATTATGCTGCTAACATAAAAAGTCATCTGAAGAGACATATAGATTCTGTTCATTTGAATTTGAAGCCACATAAGTGTCCCTTATGTGAATATGCTTCTAACAGGAAATATGACCTTAAAGTGCATATAGATTCTTTTCATTTGAATTGGAAGCAACATAAGTGTGACCAATGTGATTATGTTGCAAATCAGAAAGTTCATCTCAAAGTACATATTGAAACTGTACATTTGAATTTGAAGCCACATAAGTGTCACTTATGTGAATATGCTTCAAACAGGAAACATAACCTTAAAATGCATATAGATTCTTTTCATTTGAATCTGAAACAACATAAGTGTGACCAATGTGATTATGTTGCAAATCAAGAATCCAATCTCAAAGTACATATTGATACTAAACATTTGAATCTGAAGCCACATAAATGTAACTTATGTATATATGCAACTAACTCAACTCGTGATCTGAAAAGCCATACAGATTCTGTTCATTTGAATTTGAGGCAACATCAGTGTCACCAATGTGATTATAATGCAGCTCAGAAATCCCACCTCAAAGTACATATAGAAATTGCTCATTTGAATTTGAAGCCTTATAAGTGTCACTTATGTGAATATGTTGCAGCTCTGAAACAGCATCTCAAAGAACATATAAATTCGGTTCATTTGAATTGTAAGCCACATAAGTGTCACCTGTGTGATTATGCTGCTAAGACGAAACGTCAACTGAATAAACATATAGATCGTATTCATTTGAATTCGAAGCCACATAAGTGTCACCAATGTGATTATGCTGCAAATCGGAAATCCCATCTCAAAATACATATAGGTTCTGTTCATTCGAATTGATCAAATCACAAGAAATATATGGATAATATATTGGCTGTTGGATAACTGTAAACAACAAAACAAAACAACAAACAACACCAGAGGCGGTAGCTTGATTCAATGCAGCAGAGAACTTAAACTAGGATCTGAACGAAACCCTTCACTGCACAATTCCCATGGGCAATGAAGAACTGCATTTTCTATCTTATATACATCCTCACTCAGAAATCAAGGAAAATACTCCCTACTCATTGGTGAATATAACTGTAACAGAAGAAAGAATAGACAAATACGACAATTTCTAGAAAACTCAGACTTCACTGAAATTAAAACCCTACCAACATTCATCATGAGTAATAATCCACCCAGCACCCCAGATATAGTATTATGCACCAATTACTTGAAAGAATATATAAAAACAGAACTGGTTCCTGGTTTAGGTTCTGACCATTTGGCCATCCAGATCACACTAACTCTGCCTAACTACCACACATAACGAAGGATGTCTATTTAAACCTAGAGAAATGCAACATCGAAAAAGTCAGTGATGAGATGGAATACTTCATCAAAGGCATAACTCCAATTACAGGGGAATACATAAGTGAATTTCAACTGTTAGTGAAGGAGCATACACCAAAATCCACTAGAAAACACTTTCTTTACAAGCCAACAACTCAATCCATGTAACCCAAGAGAACTCCAAATCCCTCATTCGCATCTATGGACCGCTTTCGACTTATTCAAGTTTCATCAGTATAGCTCAGCGAAGATGAATTCGATGTAAGAAAACGAAACGCAGCGTTTGGAGCGGACAGGTGGCGTGATTGAAGAAATTTTCACCGATCGCCGCTGCGTTTCGTTTTAAAGTCTTTGGTTTTCTTAAATCGAATGGATGGCCCATTCTCTTCAACAAGTCTTCGGCAAGTGGTGTCTTTCCTCAGCGTTGGAAGATCTCTAAGGTTGTTCCAATTCACAAACAGGGCAGTAAGGACCTTATTCATAACTACCGGCCAATTACTATTCTTTCGACCATTCCCAAGACATTCAAGTCTATCGTTTACAAATTCATGTAAATCAAATGATAATTGAAAATCGGGGGCAGAAATGTAGAGACAAATCTGTTAAGTTTGTTGTACTGTTTCGTCGGCTAAATGTTACCCAAAACAATCCGATTTGTAGAATCCTGACTACGTTCAATTCAGAATCTTTCTATGTTGATCCCTCCACTATATCTCTTGCTCAATTCAAGAGTTTCTCGCTGAGATCTGAAATGTATGTGCTTATCCAATATTTTAGTTTGTTAAAAATATTTCGTTCGTTTTTGTTACCCTTGATATCACATGCTTATATTAGGTACTATGGTTGTATGATTAATTTATTTTCATTGTAATATGCGAGTACTGTGTTGAGTTGAAATACCGTTTTGTATTCCTATGATCATTAAATAAAATAAATGATAACAGTTAATTATTTTGTCACTTTTTTGTACCTTCTGTTTACGGCTTGATCATTCAACTTGCTTGTTTCCACAAAGCAATCATTTGGTTTTCGCAGTGAGTTAATTCTATTCAAGAGCATTCAATGTAACTATCTGACCAAATATGGCTCTACTATACGAATATTGTGTTATTACCTATAGTGAATTCTAGAGGACTCCTTGCATCAACGATAATCAAAAGCCATGTGCTTAACACTAACAACATTTTCTAACAATCTCTGGGTTCATGCAATATCTTTCAAATAATACTATTCGAATAACTTCAAATTATATGCCAGTGTTATAACCTCCAACTAATATTACTGTTTTCGAAAGGCAATCATCAGTGTCGACATTTTGTTCATTTTAATTATCATTGATTAACTGTACAATTGGATAGAGAACTTCAAATTTTTTAATACTCTTCACTCATCATTATAAGTTATACATAATCCTTGATGGAATTACTGCATAGGGAAACAGCTATCGTCGACCCAACTCTATTACTCTTCAAAAGGGGCAGTTACAATTGGCTCTCCTCCAACGTGGGAAAAGGTAATGTTGTCTGGACCACCTCTGAATTGAAATACAACTCTGACAAGATATAAAATATTTTATTCTTTCAATATGAAAATAATATGTATAAAAACAAACTTATTCGAAATATGAGCAAACGAAACCGAAACAAACACTTAAATTACAATATTCAGACGTTTTTCTTCAGTAAGTTTTTCAAATATTTTTCCCGGGTCGATATGAATTTCATTAGAGATGTTTAAAAAGGCTAAGCCCTTAAGTCTATAGAATTTCACAGGTATGTTTCAAAACGTCTCAGAGTCGAAAAACTTCGCTCTGTTGTTGCTGTTGTCACAGGTATGGTACAAAATATTTAAACCAATAAATGTTTAGATACAATTCTTTGTTGGAATCAATCTTTCATTCAGCTCTCCACTGCAAATTTTCGGTTACAAAAGCCTCATTTTCAATGATGTCCCGTCCTGGGTGCGCCAATGATACTGATGAGACTTAAACAAGTCTATAGTTGCAAATGATGGATTTGGTATACGTCTTGTGTCCACCTCAAATCGAATTACATTTAATAATGAAAAAACTTCTTAAAATACTTGGAAGTCATTCTGGATAAATCAACCTTCTCCGCCCATATCCAGAAAATTATTAAACAAACAAATATAAATTTATGTAAAATATTTCCCCTTATTGGCAGACAAAGCCAACTATCTAAAAAATCCAAACTTCGGATATACAAGCATGGTATAAGACCATTCGAACCTAATTTGAAACAAAAAATCTGAAACTAACTAAAAAAAAATCTATTAGACAGAACTAGTTTCTGAGAGTTCCTAAATGAAGAATTTTGTTGAAAACCATTCCCGATTTTTCCAGCTTAAAATCAAAAATATGTATAAAACCTACCATCTCCCAACATCTCAATTCCAATCAAAAAAATTAAACACAAAGTCATACAGCATATCATAATCTTCTTCCCACCTCCCTAACCCCTCTAGAGCGTCAGTTATTTTCTTTCATGCATTCGACATGCCTCTAGAAAAATATTATACCCTCAAAATTACATAATGTAAAAACAAACAAAAAATACTAGACTAGGTAAAAAATTTTCTCTTTAAGCAATTTGTAACTCTGTATATTTCCCATAGTAGATATCTCCTACATACAATGCTTAAAAAATTTAAAATTAAACAACTTTTGAAAATTAAAAAAGTAATTTTCTTTCCTTGAATTCACCTTCGCTGAGCTATACTGATGAGACTTGAATAAGTAGACACCGGTCTATAGTTGCGAATGATGGACTTGGGGTTACAAGTTTTCCTTTTGTTTCATTGCATGTAATTTAAATCTTCAGATGAACAGCCAATATATTATTCATATATTTCTTGCGATTTTATCAATTCGAATGAAAAGAATCTATATGCCGTTTTAGGGTAGATTTCTGAGCTGCAACATAATCACAATGGTCACATTTATGTTGCTTCAAATTCAAATGAACTGATTCTATATGTAGTTTGAGACTTGCTTTATTATTTGATGCAAATTCACATAAGTGACACTTATATGGTTTCAAATTCAAATGAGCATCTATATGTCTTTTCAGATGACTTTCCATGTTAGCGGCATAATCACACAGGTGACACTTATGTGGCTTCAAATTCAAATGGACCGAATGTATATGTGCTTTGAGAGCTGTTTTCCGATTTGCAGCATAATCACAATGGTCACATTTATGTTGCTTTATATTCAAATGAACTGAATCTATATGTACTTTGAGATGGGATTTCTGACCTGCAACATAATCACACAGGTGACACTTATTTTGTTTCAAATTCAAATGAACAAAATGTATATGATTTTTCAGATAATATTTTATGTTTGTAGCATATGCACATAAGTTACACTTATGTGGCTTTAAATTCAAATGAGCAGAATCTATATGTATTTTGAGATGACATTTTTGATTTGCAACATAATCACATTGGTCACACTTATGTTGCTTCAATGTCGATTTCAAATGAACAGAATCTATATGCGCTTTAAGGTTATATTTTATGTTTGTAGCATATTCACATAAGTTACACTTATGTGGTTTCAATTTCAAATGAGAGTCTATATGTTCTTTGAGATGGTATTTTCGAGTTGCAACATAATCACAATGGTGACACTTATGCTTACTCAAATTCAAATGAACAAAATCTATATGTTGCTTCAGATGATTTTTCGTGTTAGCAGCATAATTACACAGGTGACACTTGTTTGGCTTCAAATTCAAATGAACCGAAAGTATATGTACTTTGAGATCGTATTTCTGAGCTGCAACATAATCACAATGGTCACATTTATGTTGCTTCAAATTCAAATGAACAGAATCTATATGTCTTTCCAGATCAGATTTTCTATTTGTAGAAAATTCACATAAGTGACACTTATGTTGCTTCAAATTCAAATGAACACACAGTTCATCACAGTTTGTAGCATATTCACACTTCCTCAAATTCAAATGGGTAGAATCTATGTGTAATTTGAGATTGGATCTCTGAGCTGCAACATAATCACATTGGTGACACTTGTGTGGCTTCAATTTCAAATGAACAGAATCTATGTGTTGCTTCAGATGACTTTTCATCTTAGCAGTATAATCACACAGGTGACACTTATTTGGCTTCAAATTCAAATGAACAGAATCCGTATGTCTTTTCAGATCAGGTTTCCTGTTTGTAGCATATTCACATAAATGACACTTATGTTGCCTCAAATTCAAATGAACAGCATCTGTATGTTTTTTCAGATCATATTTTATGTTTGTAGCATATTCACATGAGTTACATTTATGTGACTTCGAATTCAAATGTTCAGTATCAATATGTACTTTGAGATTTGATTTTGGAGTTGCAGCATAATCAAACTGGAGACCCTCATGTTGCTTTAAATATATTGCATAATTCTGTTCAGATAAGTTAATGTCTTTTTCCTTTGCTAAGTACTCGCGCCTTTCATGAATTCCATTGTCGTCAATATATTGTTCACAAATGTCAACATCTTCAATCTTTCCCTGATGAGTACAAAAGTTCTCACCATCTCCTTGATTCTGTGCACTGAAACAGGTTAAATATTGGTGGTAAATTTGCAGCCATCAAGTAATTCGATGTGCTGATATGAAAAATATACAGGGTGTCTACTTTTGAAAGGGCCAAACTTCAGTGGGAGATCATACATGTGATTTGCAACAAAAAATGTCATTTAACACATGGTCGAAATGTTGACGGTTATTCTTCAATTTAACATTTCTTGATTTCACGAAATTTTTCAAGTTTTTCCATGAAATCAATTATAATTCAGTTATTCATCAAAATTGACCACATATCTGGAAACAACAATAAATTTGCTACAGGATGAGAATTTCTGTGTGCCAAAAAACTCTTTATTGCGGGCGTGGTGAGGAGATAAATATCACAACTCTGAAGTGAACAAAACCAGTCATATTTTTTTCCAATGGTTTCATGGATGAAAAATCATTAATTATGGACATGTTTTCTTTCCAGCTAAAACTATCCCATTCAGTTGGATTTCGAATGACATCAACTTTTGTACTTGCTGCTTGTCTTCTGCCCTAATATCATGGCTAACAAGATAACAACGAAAAAGTCGAAATATTTCAAACCTAAATTTTCTCCATTTTGAAGCTCTTTATGATTGAATATATAAGTAATTTTCATGGAAATCATGCATTAATCTATCGATTCAAAATAATTTGAAGGAATAAACCAAACTTCGATAATACACATTTTATGGAAACATATGAAGACAACAGACGACTACTACTTGTAACAGTTGTTCAAAATGTCCACCGCCTTCTTCAAGACCTTCCACACATCGTTTTCGCACTGAATCTAGAACCCTGCGAAGTTTCTGACGCATTTCTACACAACACAAATTTATTCTTTCGATCAGATCCTCTCGAGTCTGAACACGAATTCGATATACTTTTTCTTCCAGTTCCAGACATAAAAATCCAAAGTCGTAAGGTCGGGGCTCCTTGGTGGCCATCTTAACGGGCCGTATCTCCCAATCCATTGCACCCCTAAATATTCGCAAATTCCGGCTTTCGCAGTCATGAGAGGTGAACTTTTCGGACCAGTAATACTTCCCGATCGCCTCAACGCTCTGAGGATCTGATCGAAAGAATAAAATGCGTCAGAAACGTTGTGAACTTTGCTGGGTTGTATATTCAGTGCGAAAACGATGTGTAAAATGTATTGAATAAGGCAGTGGACATTTCGAACAATTTTTATAAGTATGTAGTAGTAGTCTGTCTTCTTAACATGTTTTCATAAAATCTGTATTATTAAAATTTTGTTTATTCCTTCAAATTATTTTGAATCGACAGATTAATGCATGATTTCCATGAGAATTACTTGAATATTCAATCATAAAGAGCTTAAAAACAGAGCAAATTTAGGTTTGGAATATTTCGACTTTTTGTTGTTATCTTGTTAGCCATGATATCAGAGCAGAAGACAAGCAGCAAGCACAAAAGTTGATATGTCATTCGAAAGCCAACTAAATGGGGTAGTTTCTGCTGGAAAGAAAACATGTCAATAATTAATTATTTTTCATCGATAAAACCATTGGAAAAATATGATTGGGTTTGTTCACTCCAGAGTCGTGATATTCATCTCCTTACCACCCCGGCAATAAGAATTTTTTTGGCACACAGAAATTCTTATCTTGTAGCAAATTTGGTCAACTTTGATGAGGCTACAAAGATAACTGAAGTATAATTGATTTCATGGAAAAACTTAAAATATTCCGTGGAATGTTAAATTGAAGAATAACCTTCAACCTTTCGACCATGACATTTTTTGTTGCAAATCTCATGTATGATCTCCTACTGAAGTTTGGCCCTTTTAAAAGTAGAAACCCTGTAGATTATGACGAGTTAATTTGCAAGCGATTTATATTTTATTCCATAATAAAAAGGAACTTACTCATCAGATTCATTATGTATATCTTCTTTTATATTAAAGATGTTCATTTCTTCCATCTCACTGTAAGTCGCTTTTGAAGAGGTCCTAAAATAATAAACAGAAATATTGAAACTGTTATTATCATATTAAGTAGGTGCGAAGTGATAAAGGCTATCAGTAGTATTTTAAGAATGCAAGGCATAACATGAAATGGTGAACCAAAAGAAAAAAAATTAGTTGAAGTGAAAAAGGGAGAGAGGACGAACCGAACTGCAAGATAGATCTATATCGCAATGGGTGAATGAAGAAATAAAATACTGAAAAATGCAGAAAGAAACAGCGATATATCCAACCATCTCAGTTTCAGTGAAGTTTTCTAGTGGTGTACATCATAATACGAGCTAATTTTCATTTCGGGATATTCTGACAACTATTAACAGTGCGGACACTGTCCATCTCAGCGATTAAAACTTCAGAATCTGAGCACCCAGATGTGGCAAGCCGATACGTGAAGAAAATTGAGCTTATAAATAATTTGGACCCATATACATTGAGTGAATTTCAACTAAGCACAAATCTTTCTGATCTACCCCCTTTGACAACGGTGGACCTTGTTCTCACAACAAGTCATTACACAACTGAGAGCTTTCAAAAGTTTGGATTCATTCAAGTTTCATGAAGCAGGATTAATTAGTGATCGTGAATCGATATTCGTAGAGAGAATTGATTTCAATTAGGCCTCTTGGTGTTCAAAATCGCGAAAAAGTCCATAGTTTTCTGCCAATGTTGTAATGCCTGAAAGACAGGACCTTGTAACCAGCAGAATTTGTGAAATTGTGATTTCTATTCAGTACGAGTTCCACCATTTATGATATTATATCCAAAGGAAGCATAAAATCCGTTACATAAACATAAGTAAGGACAAAATACTTATATACTTGGTCTTTTGATAACACTAAGTTGTTCTGCTCTACTGTAGGATTCGTAGTCTGGCAGTTACGAGGTAACCTAACCTAAATATTGATTCATTTTTAGCATCGTTTAAACACTGTCCTAACCTAACCTAAAAATTGATTCATTTTAAGAAATGTTCCAACACTGTCTTAACTTGACCTTATCTTAATATTGGTTCATTTTAAGAATTGTTCCAACACTGTCCTAACTTGGCCTAATCTTAATATTGTTTCATTTTAAGAATTGTTTCAACACTGTCCTAACTCAACCTAACCTTACCTAAATATTGATTCATTTCAAGAATTGTTCCAACACTGTCCTAATTTATTCTAACCTCCATATTGATTCATTTTGGTAATTGTACCAACACTGTCCTAAATTAACATAATCTAACTGTCCTAACTTAACCTATCCTAAATATTTATTAATTTTAAGAATTGTTCCATCACTGTCCTAACTTAACCTAACCTAAATATTTATTAATTTTAAGAATTGTTCCATCACTGTCCTAACTTAACCTAACCTAAATATTGATTCATTTAAAGAATTGTTCTAACACTGTCCTAACTTAAACTAACCTAAATATTGATTCATTTCGAGAATTGTTTCAACACTGTCCTAACTTAACCTAGCCTAAATATTGATTCTAGAAGTTCTAGATAAGATAATATTATAAATACCTCTGAAGACGAATCAGTCGTCAATGATTAAGTGATTTTGATTCTAACTGTATGCTAGATAGGTCGGATAAATCGTCCGTTGTAATAAATAAACATTTCTTTAAAAGTTGGCTTTCGATTTTAAAAATATAATTATATATTGATCTTCTGGAATAAGTCATCTCCCCAGATATGAACTGATTTCCATTTTTTCCACTGAACGAGTAAAACGAATCGAATCCGTATCCGATAGTTTTAAGAATTAAAGTCCGCAATTGATATGGGTTATTGACCACTGTATTATATCCATATCGAACTCCAATAAGTCTAAAAATTACGAATTTTACGTGACAACGTTGTACATTTCCTACGGTGGGAACGACACATAGTATTATGAGATTATTATTCCTTGAATATCAGGCAAGTATTCAGGAAAAGTGTTCTTGAAATACCAATTTTCTTTTTCGATTTTCTCCGAAAATAATAATTTGCCAGTGCTCTAATTGGAACTGTAGCATGAAAACGTCATAAAGAATCTATATGCAAAACATTTTCAAAATTGGTGAATGGGGGTTGAAGTAAAAATTAACCGGGAACTTACTCATCAGATTCATCATGTATCTGTTCTTTTATATTGAAGATATTCATTTCTCGCATCTCACATATACGTCACTTTAGAAGAGGTCCTAAAATAATAACTACACATATTGAAACTGTTACCATCATATTAAGTAGGTGCGAAGTGATAAAGGATATCAGTGGTATTTTATGAATGCAAGACCTAACATGAAATTGTGTACCAAAGGAAAAAATAAGTTGAAGTGCGGAAGGGAGAGAGGAAGGACCGAATGATTGAAGAAACGATATACTGAAAAATGCAGAAACATCGATATATTCAACCATTTCAACAGTAAACTAGTATTGCAGGGGTGATTTAATGTTGAAATTAAAGGTTAACTCACGTTTCCAAATATTTCCAAGATAACTTTCACTGAATTTCACCTATTCTGGTATAATGGTTAAAAATACGAAGAGCTAACGCCAGTATCCTCAGTAACTCTTGATACAAAGAATGAAAGAATTTTATTTAATCTTTGCCCTTTGCCCCAACCAAAGATTAGACGTAAATCAACAAAGAACAAAGGTTATGTTTATCTTTGAAGAAAAGAGAAATACTACCAGGGTTGCCAGTCCGATTTGTATGTCATCAGTAGATACCTTGTCAAAAATTCAGTAGATTTCAGTAGATTCATTTTATGCTCTACAAATTTCAGGAATGGATAATGAAATGAACCTATGACGCCAAAAAATATGTATTTTCATTAAACAGAAAAGAAACGAACATTTTTATAAAAAAAATAAATATAACCTCTACTCAATTTGAAAATACTCATGAATATCACAATATTATAAATAAATGTCATAATTTTTTTCAGTAGATCATGAAATGTATCAGTAGATCAATATGCATATCAGTAGATCAACTGAAAAATCTGTAGACCTGGCAACCCTGTATACTACGACTATTTCAGTCGTTGAGGCGGACACAACTTCTCTCTGATTGGTTGAAGTTGTGGCTCGTATTGTGCACTTCAACGTATGCTATGAAAATCACAGAAAATCGCATTTATACCATAGACTAATAATAAAATTATTATTAGTCTATGATTTATACCAACCAATGCGAACAAACTTCCTAATTCAGGGTTGTCCTGTCATTGTCACTGTCAGTTCTCATGTGTAGCTTTGGATTTGGCTATAGCCGCTTTCGATTTGGGATTTTGTGCACCGGCGGGCTCGGTTTTTGTTGTTTCGTGCACGCAAACAGATAGCCATTATAGGGAAGAATCACGGAGTGGGCGACATCTACTTTTAATCCTCTGAAATACCCGAATGGTGAACAACAAACTAACGTGTGTGTGTTTATATGGGAATAGTTTGAAATATTTGTATGATTTTGATTCACTTATGTATCGAAAGTGGTATATTTAGATGATAATTTATATATACAATTGTTTCAAATGAACTGTATACGAGCTGAAAATGCAGCGGATTGTAAGAGGTAATATGGAAATAAGATCACGAAAAATGTGCTCTGTTCCTCGATGCTCATCATATAGTTCTTCTGAAATTTCTTCGCATAAATTCACGTTGAATCCCAAGTCAGTTAAAAAATGGCAGACAATCTTGAAGATTGGGAAACATATCTCAGAGAAGTTGTTACTTTGCAGCAACCCCTTCCTGAAAAATGTTTTTTTTTTCTCGATTTATCAATTTTCTATTATATATTGGTCATTTGCTATCACATTTACGTTCACCACGTAATTAAAAATGTCCGAAGTGATTATCTCGACTTTCACAGGCATTATTATTAATTCAGCAATCTTATAAAACATATTTGATTTACTTGTTGAAAGACAGAATAATTTTGACCACCATTCGGCCCGACATTTTGTGATTTTCAGCGCCATCTAGCGATGCGTGATTTTTCCCTATTGAGAAAGCTACAATTATACGCTAAAATTATTATCGGTGTTACAGTTCTCTGTTGAACTGAAGAAGAAGAAGAAGCTAATGATACGAAGAAGGGTAACTGTTGCGAATGATGGATTTGAGGTTACATGGATTAATTTGTTAGCTTGCTTATTATTTTATTCAGAACAGTTTTCCTTCTGTTTCATTACATGTAATTTATCTTAGATAAACGTCCAATATATTATTCATATATTTCTTGCGATTTGATCAATTCGAATGAAAAGAATCTATATGACGTTTGAGGGTAGATTTCTGAGCTGCAACATAATCACAATGGTTACATTTATGTGGCTTCAAAACCAAATGAACAGAATCTATATGTCTCTTCAGATGACTTTTTATGTTAGCAGCATAATCACACAGGTGACACTCATATGGCTTCAAATTCGAATGAACTGATTCTATATGTAGTTTGAGACTTTTTTTATGATTTACACATTTATGTGGCTTCAAATCCAAATGAACAGAATCTATATGTCTCTTCAGATGACTTTTTAAGTTTGCAGCATATTCACATAAGTGACACTTATATGGTTTCAAATTCAAATGGACCGAATGTATATGTGTTTTCAGAGTGCATTTCTGAGTTGCAACATATTCACAATGGTCACACTTATGTTGCTTCAAATTCAAATGTACAGAATCTATATGTTTTATGAGGTGGCATTTTTCATTCGTAGCATAATCACAGAACTGGCACTTATGTGGCTTTAAATTGAAATGAACAAAATCTATATGTTTTCTCAGATTTCTTTTCATGTTTGAAGCATATTCACATATGTGACACTTATGTAACTTTAAATTCATATGAACAGAATCTATATGTACTTTGAGATGACATTTCTGATTTGCAACATAATCACATTGGTCACACTTATGTTGCTTCAATTTCGATTTAAAATGAACATAATCTATATGCACTTTAAGGTTATTTTTTATGTTTGTAGCATATTCACATAAGTTACACTTATGTGGCTTCAATTTCAAATGAGAATCTATATGTATTTTGAGAGTTGACTTCTGAGCTGCAACATAATCACAATGGTCACATTTATGTTGCTTCAAATTCAAATGAACATAATCTATATGTCTTTTCAGATCACTTTTTCTATTTGCAGCAAATTCACATAAGTGACACTTATGTTGCTGCATATTCAAATGGTTAGAATCTATATGTACTTTCAGATTACATTTTATGTTTGTAGCATATTCACATAAGTGACACTTGTGTGGCTTCAATTTTAAATGAACAGAATCTATGTGTTGCTTCAGATGACTTTTCATCTTAGCAGAATAATCACACAGGTGACACTTATTCGGTTTCAAATTCAAATGAACAAAATCCGTATGTTTTTTCAGATCACATTTTCTATCTGTAGCATATTCACATAAGTGACACTTATGTTGCCTCAAATTCAAATGAACAGAATCAATATGTTGTTTAAGATGACCTTTCTGTTTTGTGACATAATCACATGAGTTACATTTATGTGGCTTCAAATTCAAATGTTCAGTATCAATATATACTTTGAGATTGGATTTTCGATTTGCAACATAATCACATTGGAGACCCTTGTGTTGCTTCAAATATATTGCATAATTTTGTTCAGATAAATTACTGTCTTTTTCCTTTGCTAAGTACTCGCGCCTTTCATGAATTCCATTGTCGTCAACAAATTGTTCACAAATGTCAACATCTTCAATCTTTCCCTGATGAGTACAAAAGTTCTCACCATCTCCTTGATTCTCTGCACTGAAAAAGGTTAAATATTGGTGGTAAATTTGCAGCCATCAAGTAATTCGGTGTGCTGATATGGAAAATATACAGGGTGTCTACTTTTAAAAGGGCCAAACTTCAGCGGGAGATCATACATGATATTTGCAACAAAAAATGTCATTCAACACATGGTCGAAATGTTGATGGTTATTCTTCAATTTAACATTTCTTGATTTCACGGATTATTTCAAGTTTTTCTATGAAATCAATTATAATTCAGTTGTCCTTGTAGCCTCGTCAAAGTTGACCACATATCTGGAAACAACAATAAATTTGCTACAAGATAAGAATTTCTGTGTGCCAAAAAACTTTTAATTGCAGGCGTAGTAAGGAGATGAATATCACGACTCTGAAGTGAACAAAACCAGTAATATTTTTCCAATGGTTTTATGGATGAAAAATCATTAATTATGGACATGTTTTCTTTCCAGCAAAAACTACCCATTCAGTTGGCTTTCGAATGACATCAACTTTTGTACTTGCTGCTTGTCTTCTGCTCTAATATCATGGTTAACAAGATAACAACGAAAAAGTCGGAATATTTCAAACCCAAATTTGCTCTATTTTGAAGCTCTTTATGATTGAATATTGAAGCAATTTTCATGGAAATCATGAATTTATCTATCGATTCAAAATAATTTGAAGGAATAAACCAAACTTTGATAATACACATTTTATGGAAACATATGAAGAAAACAGACGACTACTACTTGTAACAGTTGTTCAAAATGTCCACCGCCTTCTTCAAGACCTTCCACACATCGTTTTCGCACTGAATCTAGAACCCTGCGAAGTTTCTGACGCATTTCTACACAACACAAATTTATTCTTTCGATCAGATCCTCTCGAGTCTGAACACGAATTCGATATACTTTTTCTTCCAAGGTGTTCCAGACATAAAAATCCAAAGTCGTGAGGACGGGGTTCATTGGTGGCCATCTCAATCTCATACTTCCCGATCGCCTCAACGCTGAAGAATTCATTAAATCAATCCAAAGCAGCTTAACGGACATATTGGATAAAATGCCCCTGGCTAACAGACAAAATATCTGGTTTCAAATGGATGGCTGCCCAGCTATTAATAGCCGGAATTTACGGGACTTAGGTAATGAATACATTTTTTGGGGTGCAATGGATTGGAAGGTAAGGCCCGTTAAGATGGGAACCAAGGATCCGCGACCATATGCCTTTGGAGTTTTATTTCTGGAACACCTTGAAATAAAAAGTATATAAAATTCGCGTTCAGACTTGAGAGGATCTGATCGAAAGAATAAAATGCGTCAGAAACGTTGTGAACTTTGCTGGGTTGTATATTCAGTGCGAAAACGATGTGTAAAATGTATTGAATAAGGCAGTGGACATTTCGAACAATTTTTATAAGTATGTAGTAGTAGTCTGTCTTCTCAACATGTTTTCATAAAATCTGTATTATTCAAATTTTGTTTATTCCTTCAAATTATTTTGAATCGACAGATTAATGCATGATTTCCATGAGAGTTACTTCAATATTCAATCATAAAGAGCTTCAAAACGGAGCAAATTTAGGTTTGGAATATTTCGACTTTTTTGTTGTTATCTTGTTAGCCATGATATCAGAGCAGAAGACAAGCAGCAAGCACAAAAGTTGATATGTCATTCGAAAGCCAACTAAATGGGCTAGTTTCTGCTGGAAAGAAAACATGTCCATAATTAATTATTTTTCATCGATAAAACCATTAGAAAAATATATTGGGTTTGTTCACTTCAGAGTCTTGATATTCATCTCCTTACCACGCCGGCAATAAGAATTTTTTTGGCACACAGAAATTCTTATTTACAAGCATAACTGAAATATGATTGATTTCATGGAAAAACTTAAAATATTCCGTGAAATATTAAATTGAAGAATAACCTTCAACCTTTTGACCATGACATTTTTTGTTGCAAATCTCATGTATGATCTCCTACTGAAGTTTGGCCCTTTTAAATGTAGACACCCTGTAGATTATGAGGAGTTAATTTGTAAGCGATTTATATTTTATTCCATAATAAAAAGGAACTTACTCATCAGATTCATTATGTATATCTTCTTTTATATTAAAGATGTTCATTTCTTCCATCTCACTGTACGTCGCTTTTGAAGAGGTCCTAAAATAATAAATAGAAATATTTAAACTGTTATTATCATATTAAGTATGTGCTATCAGTAGTATTCTAAGGATGCAAGGCATAACATGAAATGGTGTAACAAAAGAAAAAAATTAGCTGAAGTGAAAGATGGAGAGAGGACGAACCGAACTGATGCAATATAGATCTATATCACCATGGGTGATTGAAGAAATAAAATACTGAAAAATGCAGAAAGAAACATCGATATATCCAACCATTCCAGTTTCAGCGAAATTTTTCTAGTGGTGTGCATCATAACGAGCTAATTTTTATTTCTGGATATTCTGACAACTATCAACAATTAAAACTTCAGAATCTGAGCACCCAGATGTGGCAAGCTGTTACGTGAAGAAAATTGAGCTTATAAATAATTTGGACCCATATACATTGAGTGAATTTCAACTAAGCACTAATATTTCTGATCTACCCCCTTTGACAACGGTGGACCTTGTTCTCACAACAAGTCATTACACAAATGAGAGCTTTCAAAAGTTTGGATTCATTCAAGTTTTATGAAGCAGGATTAATAAGTGATCGTGGATCGATTTTCGTAGAAAGAATTGATTTGGGCCTTTGTGTGTTCAAAATCGCAAAAAAGTCCATAGTTTTATGCCAGTGTTGTATACCTGGAAGACAGGACCTTGTAACCAGCAGAATTTGTGAAATTGCGATTTTATTATATTTCTATTCAGTACGAGTTCCGCCATTTATAATATTATATTCAAAGGAAGCATAAAATTCATTACATAAACATAAGTAAGGAAAAAATACTGTAGGATTTGTAGTCTGGCAGTTACGAGGTCGAGCCTTAAAGCCCTAGAAATGCCAGAATTGTCGAGGAAATATTTCACAAAAGTGCACAAAATATTGATGTTTATTGCCTGTGCAGAACGCCAGATGATGGTACACCTACAATTGCCTGTGAAAATGATAACTGTACTATACAAGGCTACCATATGATATGTGTAGGAATTTCATCTGTACTAATGAGTTTTGTTTATAATAAAATTTGATTCATTGATCTAACAAATATTTGTTAATTTCATATTTTTGTACATGATAATGTTGTATGTACTATGATTTTCTTCACTACTAAGGGATTGTGGCGAGTTAATTCACCAAGCGATTTATATATAATTCCATTATAAAAAGATACTTACTCATCAGATTCATCATGTATCTGTTCTTTTATATTTGAGATATTCATTTCTCGCATCTCACATTTACGTCGCTTTTGAAGAGGTTCTAAAATAATAACTATATTAAGAGTGAACTGATAAAGGCTATCAGTGGATCGAAGTGGACCGAACTGATTGAAGAAACGAATTACTGAAAAATGCAGAAAGAAACATCGATATATTCAACCAATTCATCAGTACACTAGTATTGCAGGAGTCATTTAATGTTGGAATTATACTCACATTTTCAAATATCTGCAAAATAACTTTCACTGAATTTCACCTATTCTGGTATAATAATTAAAAATAAAATATTTCAGTCGTTGACGCGGACACAACCATAGATAAAGGAATGAATACCATAGATATACCATTATCTATGATGAATACTCCGTTTAAGAATTATTGACATCTCGGTTGGCTGTGAAAAATCGAATTTAAGTTGGTAATAGACTATTCAGTGATATTTTGGGTTGCTGAATTCAGGTTGGTATAGGAATAACACTAACATTACCCATAGAGATCTTGCTTTGATGATTTTATCGAAGATATTGGTGAATATGTAATTATAAAAATTTGCTCTGAATTTGAGTATTTTTTGTCTTATGCTATTAAAATAAAATGGCTGGAATTGACCAGGATACATCGCGCCTAACAAGAGAACGCCAGGCAGTTTGTCGGTGTTACTTCGAGTTTTTCAAAGTTTTGGCATATATTTCCGCTAGGGTTTCAGGTAAACTGTTATTCACCGACTCAAAGTGTATTCTGATTGATCAATGTCTCTTAAATTTTCAGATTTCACCAAGCCCTGTCCGTAGAATATTAGCATGTTATTATAGCCTGGAATTAGCAGTGGAAGAAAACCTGTGCGATACGATTATTCCTTCAAAGAGACATTGAATGACTTTGTTTCTGCTAGAATTAAAAACAATGAATATATCAGTTTAGATATCCTTTTCGAACTGGCCAAAGAGCACCTAGATTTCAATTGATCGAAGTCAACATTATATTATATCATAAAAATAATTGGATACAAATACAAAAAAGTTGATCAAAGGAAAATTCTTATTGATAAACAGAAAAATATAATAAAAATAGTACGATATTGTGATAAATACCGAGAATACATGGAACGAAACGTAAAATTCATTCATCTAGATGAGATTTGGATATTCGAAAACGGTATTCAAATTCGTCAGTGGACACTAGAAAATAATCCAAAAGGTATGCAGAGTATTATTCAAGGGTAAAGGCAGAAGGTGCACTATTTTGAATGCTGGAACAATTGATGGATTTTTACCTGGATGTGATTCGATTCTTGACAGTGGTATTAATGATAAGGATTACTATGAATGGGTTATTGAAATATTGAAACCTTTCCTGCAAAAAGATGCCCATCAATAGGATTATGTCAGCTTATTCAATAAACACATCCAAATCACTACACTAGGTGGAAACAAAGTTTTCAATGATATTTTTATCTTTGCTCTTGTATCATTCATAGATATTTTAAGTTTATTTATTATACTTATACTGTATGGTACCGTGTTCACATTCCCTCTGCTAATACACATGCTATATTGTTCCCAATTCAAAAGTATACTGAATAATTGTAAAATTGCTCATCAATTATAATATTTTCAATAATTCATGGACAGTTTTAATGAATGAAAATAAAAATTGACTTTCTTAAAGTATTCAACACCGAGCAATAAATAATTCACAAATTGGTTCATATATTGATAGTTCGGTACAAAGTTCATGTCTAAATTCTTCATGTACTACATAGATTCCTAATTTTTGTTTCTCTCTTATTTCTTAATACATTATAACGTTTATTCCAATCCATTCTGTTGGCCCTGTGCTTGCGAAGTATCCAAAAATTTTTTTCTGTTGCACCACTAGCTACCTGCTAGAATTCCATTAATTATCCTTCTTAAATCCTGACATAAAATGGTCCTCTTATAGTTATATGGTTAGAATTTTGCAAGATTTCCAATACTAATAAATATTGCATGGTCCTGAGTGAAAATAAATATTTATTTGAATGATCTTCAATTTTCCATGGTTGACTTTTATATGAACGATAAGTTCAGATAATTTCATATGAAAGCATTCCACGATATTTTTGCGCTTTCAAACCTGAATTCCTATGTTTGAACTGTAATCGAAATATTCCGGCTTAATTATTCGATAATTCGTATACTCAACACTTTTCTAGGTTATATTTATGTTCCATTTCGATGATGAAATTTAGTTACTTTTTAGTAACTAGAAATAAAGCCTCGACTGGACGTTCATGGCCTGCTTCGATGTCAATAATTCTTAAATGGACTATATATACAATACTTCTCTCTGATTGGTTGAAGTTGTGGCTCGTATTGTGCACTTCAACGTATGCTATGAAAATCACAGAAAATCGCATTTATACCATAGACTAATAATAAAATTATTATGAGTAAAAGCGTAATTTGGGTTGCATACACAACGTTGAGTCCTTAAACCACTATACGATCACGATCTTGGCCGAAGATTATCTAGAGTAATATTTTCACGTTGAAAAGAACTCATTTAAGGTAGAGTTCTAGTTCTTTGCGGTTTCCAATAGAAAACTGTAATGTCGGTTATAGTTTTATCCATAGACATATAATAAAATTATTATTAGTTTGATATTTTACTGAATAAAAGTACCAATATATTACGGGATGATCTTTCGAGTTAAAAATCCTCGAATGCTCGAACATCTGTATTCTGCGTTCTCGCTTTCTAAAAGCCTAAACACCCATGCCGGCTAAATCCCGAACCTACAAAACGAGTATTGTTTTCATATTTCACGTGCATTTGAGCCAGATTTTTTTATTTTATATCCAGGAACCTTCTGAGCAGAGTAATTGGTACTGAAAAAAGAAAGTCTGTTAGGTATTAATATCAGTCTTGTTCGTTTAAATTACGTTCACGAAGTTATTGAATTTTAGGTTACAAGTTTGCCTCCAATATTCTGGGGCAGGTTTGAGTGGTGATTTAGAAAGATAATTCAAAAATTATCAACAAGAGTGTTATGAAATTGATCTTCGTATTTCAAATGACTATGACTCAATCTTTCTTTAAGAAAGAAATTAGAATCATCTTTAAAGTGAAGTCTGAATGAAACGATTTTATGTTTGAATAATATATGTACAAGAATTTTAGGACAAGTGATTATTTAACAATGAGTGGACAAAGTTCTAGTACTAGAAAAAACACAGTTTACAATTGTAATTGTTGTCTTCAATTGATCCTCGAAGAAAAATCAAAACATGGCTACACATTTCCATAAATTTCATTAGAAAGATGCCTCAGCAGTTTGTTTCACTAATGCCTTTGGCATAGTGGATCAAATGGACCGAAAAAAAGCACAAATGATCGACTATTAGATGTCGCTCCCAAATAATTAAAAAATAGTGGTTCATTTTTATTACATTACAATAATCGGATTATCGATTAATTTTAATTCGAATGATAACAGCACTAGTTTCTCCTTTCATCCGGTACTGCGGAACATAGACAAGTTCCTCTTGTGCTCCTCTTATCTATGCTGGGGACACTGCATAGTAAGAAGATCCTTTTTCTATGGGACACTGTTGGTGAGTGCGCTGCCTGACAGCAATGACAGCATTTTAGTGTTGTCTGTGGTTAGCTATTCGGATCTTGTTCGTCTTGTTGTGAATTATTCATTTTGAGGTAAATGGGTATGAATTTGAACAATGTGTATTTTTGATTATTATACTAGAATAGGTGATATTCAGTGAAAGTTATCTTACAAATATTTGGAATCGTAAGTGAGCCCATAGTTTTTACTTCAAATCACTGTACTGATGAATTTGTGTCAAAAGTGCTTGGAGGGCACACATTTGTTTGTTTTGGACTGAGCTGGTTCGATCTTTCGTGTTTTTGGGTGATTTTTGAGTTATAAGAAAGATGCCATTGTTTTGCTGTTATTAATTGTGGCCATAGGCAGGAGAGAGACAATGTTAGTTTCTTTAGGATACCAGCTATCGTCAATATTCGACATAATACACGATTGTGTGAAGTGTCCAAAATCAGAAGATCGAAGTGGATATCTTCAATTAAAAGAGTGGATTGGACTGAATCGAAACTCAAATATGCCAGAGTTTGAAAGACCAAGAAATACATCAATTGAAATTAATACATATACATATTTATTGAAAACAAATCATGATATATTTAATAATTGGAAGAAAATCGTAGAGTGCAACATTTTCATGTACAAAAATATGGAATTAACAAATATTTGTTGGTTCGATATATCGAATTTAATTATAAACAATATGGACACATCCATAAACCCATTGGTATAGATGAATATCCTATACATATCATATGGTACCATTGTATAGCACAGTTATCATTTTCACAGGCAATCTTAGGTCTACCATCATCTGCTGTTCTGCACAGGCAATAAACATCGATATTTTGTGCACTTTTTTTCCCTGACAATTCCGGTATTTCGAGGTCTTAAAAGCAGGATCTCCTAACTGCCAGACAACGAATCCTATAGGAGAGCAGAAAAACTTAGTGTTATCAAAAGACCAAGTAGATATAAGTATTTTTTCCTTGTAACGGATTTTATGGTTTCTTTGAATATAATTTTATAAATGGCGGAACTCGTGCTGAATAGAAATATATTAAAATCTCAATTTCATCAACTCTGCTGGTTATTAGCTCCTGCCTTTCAGCCTTCGCATTTCAACATTGACATGAAACTATGTACTTTTTTGCGATTTTGAACACCAAAAGTCCCAATTGAAATCAATTCTCTTTACTTATGAATCCTGCTTCATAAAACTTGAATGAATCCAAACTTTTGAAAGCTCTCATTTGTGTGAGAACAAAGTCCACCGTGGTCACAGGGGTAGATCAGAAAGATTAGTGCTTAGTTGAAATTCATTCAATGTATAAGGGTCCAAATTATTTATTAGCTCAATTTTCTTCATGTATGGGCTTGCCACATCTGGGTGCTCAGATTCTGAAGTTCTAATCGCTAAGAACCGACAGTGTCCTCGCTGTTAATAGTTGTCAGAATATCCAGAAACAAAAATTTGCTCGTATTATGATGCACACCACTTGAAAACTTCACTGAAACTGAAATGGTTGGATATACCGATGTTTCTTTCTGCATTTTTCAGTATTTCATTTCTTCAATTACCCATTGCGATATAGATCTATCTTGCATCAGTTCGGTCCGTCCTCTCTCCCTTTTTCACTTCAACTACTTTTTTTCTTTTGGTACACCATTTCATGTTATGAAATGCCTTGCATTCATAAAATACCAATGATAGCCTTTATCACTTCTCACATACTTAATAGGATAATAACAGTTTCAATATTTCTATTTATTATTTTAGGACCTCTTCAAAAGCGACGTACGGTGAGATGGAAGAAATGAACATCTTTAATATAAAAGAAGATATACATGATGAATCTGATGAGTAAGTTCCTAAGAACAAAATATAAATCGCTTATAAATTAACCCGTCATAATCTATATTTTTCTATCAGCACATCAGAATTACTCGATGGCTGCAGATTCAATAAGTTCGTCAAATTTACCACCAATATTTAACCTATTTCAGTGCACAGTTTCAAGGAGATGGTGAGAGCTTTTGTACTCATCAGGGGAAGATTGAAGATGTCGATATTTGTGAACAATATGTTGACGACCATGGAATTCATGAAAGGCGCGAGTACTTGGCAAAGAAAAAAGACAATAATTCATTAGAACAGAATTCTCTCCAAAGTGATTATGCTGCAACTCGGAAATCCAATCTCAAAATACAAATAGATACTGCACATTCGAAGTTGAAGCCACATAAGTGTCACCTATGTGAATATGCTACAGACATGAAAAGGGATCTGAAAAGACATACGGATTCTGTTCATTTGAATTTGAAACCAAATAAATGTCACCTGTGTGATTATGCTGCTAACACGAAAAGTCGTCTGAAACAACATATAGATTCTGTTCATTTGAAATTGAAGCCATATAAGTGTCACCAATGTGATTATGTTGCAGCTCAGAGATCCAATCTCAAATTACATATAGATTCTGCTCATTTGAATTTGAGGCCTTATAAGTGTCACTTCTGTGAATATGCTACAAACTGTGAAAGTGGTCTGAAAAAACATATAGATTCTGTTCATTTGGATTTAAAGCCATATAAGTGTCACCAATGTGATTTTGTTGCAGCTCAGAAATCCAATCTCAAAGTACATATAGACTATGTTCATTTGAATTTGAAATATAAGTGTGACCATTGTGATTATGTTACAGCTCATAGATCCCATCTCAGAACACATATAGACTCTGCTCATTTGAATTCGAAGGATTATAGGTGTCACCTGTGTGATTATGCTGCAAATCTGAAAAGCACTCTCAAAATACATATAGATTCTGTTCATATGAATTTGAAGTCACATAAGTGTCACTTATGTGAATATGCTTCAAACATAAAAAGAAATCTGAAAAAACACATAGATTTTGTTCATTTTAATTTAAAGCCACATAAGTGTCACTTCTGTGATTATGCTACAAATGAAAAATACCATCTCAAAAAACATATAGATTCTGTTCATTTGAATTTGAAGCAACATAAGTGTGACCATTGTGAATATGTTTCAACTCAGAAATCCACTCTGAAAGGACATATAGATTCTGTCCATTTGAATTTAAAGCCACACAAGTGTCACTTATGTGATTTTGCTTCACATCATAAAGTCAAACTCAGACTTCATATAGAATCAATTCATTTGGATTTGAAGAAACATAAGTGTCACCAATGTGATTATGTCGCAAATCAGAAAGGCCATCTCAAAGCACATATTGATTCTGTTCATTTGAATTTGAAGCCACATAAGTGTCACTTTTGTCAATATGCTACAAACATAAAAAATGATCTGAAAAAACATATAGATGCTGTTCATTTGAATTTGAAGCCGCATAAGTGTGACCATTGTGAATATGTTTCAACTCAGAAATCCACTCTGAAAGCACATATAGATTCTGTTCATTTGAATTTAAAGCCACATAAGTGTCACTTATGTGAGCATGCTGCAAATACAAAATCTAAACTGAAAAAACATATACATTCAGTTCATTTGAATTACAATCAACATATAGATTCTTTTCATTTGAATTGATCAAATCATATTGAATGGGTTCATTTGGATACAAAATTGAACTAGGATGTTCGAGAGCTGTATAGTGGTGATACATGATATACAGGATGGCGCAGTTTAAAATACCGGAAAAGAGTGTGCGCCTTCATTCAAAAATCGACGGGTCAGAACATTATTGAATGTTGACGCAGTTCCCGAAAATTGCTCTGTTTTTCGTTTTCATTACCCACTTTGTACATACCAAGTTTCAGAAATATTGTTTATTTGCCTTGTTTATAACACGTTTTCACAATAAATAATTTCAAAAGAATATAGTATTTATTTGGTGTACAAATTTTCCGATTATCAAAATTTATGTTTTATTCGGGAAATAAATTATTCTGATCATCTCTTCAGGGCTCTGTAGCAAAATGACAAATGCACTATCTGGATGAAACTTTTAAGGTGTTACAGAAACACGAATCAGGTTAATCCGATTAAAGATCATGTAATGGTATAATGCCAGCGCAATGATCGATCCAGTAGGAAGAACTCTACGTTTCGTAGGAAACACAGAGTTCTCTCAGTCGTACTTATGAAAATGGTGACGAAGTCGTAAGGAATTCAAACAAAATGGTTGAGAACCGAACAAACAAGAATTTATTGGTTCTGTTGGAAACAGTTCCCCAACTGCAAGTCAAATAATATGAATCGGGAAAGACCTGCGAAAAAACCCGTTCTGTACAATGAATAGCAATAATAGGAAGAAAATATATCACAATCAAAGATAAATACTCCAGTTACGCTTTATAAAAGGGTTAAAATGCTGGATTCAAAAGTAATGCATATTAAATGAAAAACAGTTCAAGCATAGGCGATTAACAGGCATGGTATGTGGTGATGAACAGTATATGCAGAAAAAGAGTTAGATTCAAAAGGGACCTTCGTTCAGAATGATAGGTGTTACAACGTCAACATTCACAACTTAAATGGTACGTAATGCGTCCCAGGAGAAAGTTCCGGAATTGTATTCCCTATCCCCTTAACTAAAAATGAGGACATGTGGCAAATAGAAGGGACCGGGACCATCTCGTCAAGTCTGTAATCCCAGTGGAATTTGTCCGGTGTCTTGTCTACTATACTACCCATAAACGGGACACTTTTCTTTTAACTCCTATGGGGAGTTTCCGCACCGAGTTATTATGTTGAGCTGGCACATATCGTTCTTGACCAAGTATCAGTAATACAAAATATTGATGAACTATCTACCAATTTTCCCAGGGGGAAGAACTAAAACAACGATATCGTGTTCCCTGGTACGCTGGTAAGAATAAATAGCAATTCTCTTGCAGATGGGTGTTATACCTAAGAACCGCAAGCATCTGACATCAAGGGGGAAGTAATAGTTGAACTGAGAAACCTAAAAAGAACTCATTACACGTGGTACCTCAAAATTCATCACCACATGGGATAGACAACAAATAATAATCTCACAGTAACGTTTCAATATAAAGAAAAGTAACAGTCGTCTTACGTGAAGAAAATAACTATGATATTCTACTCGGAATAGATTTTTTTATCCTTCTAGTGATACGATCCTCAGGAAATTTCACATGCATTTTTGTATCGTTACGTTCCAACGGAGTGGGGGACATCTGCTTTTAATCCTTTGAAATACCCGAATGGCGAACAACAAACTAACGTGTGCGTGTTTATATGGGAAAAGTGAGAAATATTTGTATGATTTTGAGTCCTTTATGTATCGAAAGTGAGATATTTAGATGATAGACAATTGTTTCAAATAAACTGTATACGAGCTGAAAATGCTGCGGATTGTAAGAGGTAATGTTAGAATAAGATCACGACAAATATGCTATGTTCCTCAATGCTCATCACATAGTTCTTCTGGAATTTCTTTGCATGAATTCCCTTTGAATCCCAAGGCAGTTAAAAAATGGCAGACAATCTTGAAGATTGGGAAACGTATCTCAAAGAAATTGTTACTTTGCAGCAATCACTTCCTGATAGATAATTTTTTTTATCGTAAGTTCAACAATTTTCTATTATATAGTGGTCATTTGCTGTCACATTCACGTTCACCAACATAATCAAAAATATCCGAAGTAATTATCTCGACTTTCACAGGCATTATTATTAATTCCGCAATCGGCGCAATTTATAAAAAATATTTGATTCACTTGTTATGAAAGACAGAATAATTTTGACCACCTTTCGGCCCGACATCTTGTCATTTTCAGCGCCATCTACGTGATTCTTCCCTATTCGTTCGAATCGGTATTTTTCGATTAATCGATTTCTATGATTTTCAAATAAAGTAGGGTTAGCTGAGTTAGCTCCTCTTGTGAACAGTAAAAGTAAACATTTTGAGTGTAACGGTTATGAATACGAATAATGCGTTTATTTCAATTATTGAAATAGGTGCTATTCAGTGAAAGTTATCTTACGAATATTTGTAAACGTAAGTGAGCCCATAATTTTCATTTCAAATCAATGTACTGATGAATTTATTGGATGTAACAATGCCTCAACTGCATTTTTCAGTATCTTGTTTCTTGCCTCCATCCCAGTACTGCCGTACTAAGCTAAAAAGTGGAATCCCCACATTTCGCTCAAATTGAGATAACTTGCTCATACTGTTAATTATTAGGTTTTACAACATTCTTCATAGGTAGAAAGTGGTAAATCGTCCTTGAATCAGATAAACTTCATAGTACATAGTGGTATTTCCATTTATATACCTACATGGAATCTTAAAGGGATCAATGACAAAAATTATTCAGGTGTTGAGTGTGATGAAGTTATAGATAAACGAGCAGCATATTTCCTAAGATATTATGCTTCCAATATAGGACATGTTTCAAGAAGCTATAGATTTGAATCAGAGTTTAGGAACTAAAGCTTAGCACGGCAGAGTTCAGTCCGTTTTCTTACCTTTTTTCACTTCAACTCCTATTAAATGATTTTTCATTTCATAATTAAGCCTTGCATCCATGAAATACTATTTATTAATGACCTATTTCATGAGTAAATAACCGTTTTCACATTTGCAATTATTATTTTAGGACTTTTTAAAGAGCGACATATATGTGAGATGGAAGAGAAGAACATATTGGATATAAAGGAAGAGATACATGATGAATCTGATGAGTAAGTACTTTTGTATTATTTTACTCCGATTTTAATAATTTCTCAACTGGCTGTACATTAGAATACAGCTTCCATACCCGAGGGACAAGTTATAGTAACCGCTTTGGATCACAGAGGGGCGGGCTCGAAAATTCAAGCTAATGAGAATGATATCCCTCTTAACAAACTACCCCTCAGGAATTCTAGACATTGATGTCGAAATTACAGAATTTCTCAAGCGACTCAAATATACATGAAATGCAGTCTTCCTAGCAACAATGTTATCGAAAAAGAATTGAAGTGAAATGAGTTATGCAATCAGTTGTTAGGGAAACTTGGCTGATTCGACAACAATTTCTAGAGAAGTACTGACGTTAGTCAGGAGCTTTTGCGCGCTTGTTTAAATTCATCGTCACCCATCTAGGTACTGCACCCTCACATCAGTGCTTGAATTTAAGTCTTATCAAACTTAAATGTAACAAATTATGTCATTTAATAAAATCGGCACTGCAAGAGGGAATATATCAAATTTCTCAACAGAAATATCATTTTTTGCACCAGATCAGAAAAACTAGAATTTCTTCTAACGTGGACCCTCTAGAAAAATGAATTTTTTATAACTGGTTGTATCGATTCAACTTGTTTCAGTGTACAGTACCTAGAAAATGGTATGGAGTTTTGGACTCATCAGGGAAAGGTTGAGGATGTCGACATTGCCGAACAATTTGTTGACAAAGATGGAATTCATGGAAGGGAAAAGTACTTAGCTAAGGATAAAGATGGTAACTTATCTGAACAGATGAATTCGAAGCAGCCCAAGAGTCAGCAATGTGATTTTTTTGCAACTATGAATTCAAGTGTCAAATTGCACATAGATTCTGTCCGTTTGAATTTGGAGCAACATAAGTGTGACCATTGTGAATATGTTGCAGCTCTAAAATCTCATCTCAAAACACATATAGATTCAGTTCATTTAAATTTGAAGCCACATAAATGTCACTTATGTGAATATGCTACAAACCTGAAATGGGATCTGAAAACACATATAGATTGTGTTCATCTGAATCTAAAGCAACATAAGTGTAACTTATGTGATTATGATACAAACACAAAAAGTAATCTGAAACGACATATAGATTCTGTTCATTCAAATTTAAAATCACATAAGTGTCACTTATGTGAATATGCTACAAATACAAGAAAGAATGTGAAAATACATATAGATTGTGTTCATTTGAATTTAAAGTCACATAAGTGTCACCTGTGTGATTATGCGGCTAATATGAAAAGTTATCTTAAAAAACATATAGATACTGTTCATTCGAATTTAAAACCACATAAGTGTCACTTATGTGAATATGCCACAAAAACAAGAAAGAATGTGAAAATACATATAGATTGTGTTCATTTAAATTTAAAGTCACATAAGTGTGAGCTGTGTGATTTTGCAGCTAACATGAAAAGTGATCTTAAAAAACATATTGATTCGGTTCATTCGAATTTAAAACCACGTAAGTGTCACTTATGTGAATATGCTACAACTCAGATATCCCACCTCAAAAAACATATAGATTCTGTTCATTTGAATTTAAAGCCACATAAGTGTCATTTTTGTGAATATGCTACAACTCAGAAATCCTATCTCAAAAGACATATAGATTATGTTCATTTGAATTCGAAGCCACATAAGTGTGTCCAATGTGAATATGCTACAAACATAAAATGTAATCTGGAAAAACATATAGACTCTGTTCATTTGAATTTAAAGCCACATAAATGTCACTTATGTGAATATGCTACAAATGATAAACCTTATCTGAAAGAACATATAGATTCGGTCCATTTGAATTTGAAGCAACATGAGTGTCACTTATGTGACCATGCTACAAGCACAAAATCTAGTCTGAGACAACATATTGATTTTATTCATTCGAATTTAAAACCACATAAGTGTCACTTATGTGGATATGCTTCCAACACAAAAAGGGATCTGAAAAGACATATCGATTCTGTTCATTCGAATTTAAAACCACATAAGTGTCACTTATGTGAATATGCTACAAACATAAAATGTAGACTGAAACAACATATAGATTCTGTTCATTTGAATTGATCAAAACATTAATGACAACTCGACCTTCTAATTGAATTGGTTCATTTGGATATAAAAATTACAAAATAATGCTAGGCTGGTCGAGAGCTGTATAGTGCCATAATTTTATTCTCAGCGTAGTCAAGCTAATCTCAAACATTACACATTTACAAAATGCTTGGCAGATTCAACTACAAATGAATAAACAAATTATATGCAACAAAAAAAATCAGTTCGATTGAGTATTACTTGACATTTCAGTTGACCATTTAACGTGCCTCCATTTTACGTTGCATGATATATTTCTTAAGATAATATTTGAAGCCTTAAAACTTTGTGGAATATTATTATACCACTTAGCAATAAGCCAAGTGAACAACGCGTCTATTTTTCATTTTTAACCAATTGATATCATTCATATCTCCAGTACAATTTTCTGTATGTTTCACTCGGCAAATATACCTTATACATGAATTTTGTAGTTTATAAGCATATTCTTGATCAAGGCATGGCCCATATCATAGCCTCCTCAATCTATTATATTAAGGAGGCTATGCCCATATACGACATCTCCATAGTTGGCAAACCTGAGCACCAGGCTATCAGCTAACATTTTTCTTAATTGTACATCAAGGAAAAGAGGCTTTCGTTCAAAAATCGACGAGTCAGAGCATTTAATTAAATGTTTACTGAGTTCCTGAAACTGGCTCTGTTTCGTTTTCCACGCTGTATATCTCGAGGTTTCATTTCAAGTTTTGGAAATATTGTTTATTTGTCTTGTTTGTAACACAATAAATCATTTCAAAAATATAGAGTATTTATTTGGTGTACTAATTACTAATACATACATTATTGTGATAACCTCTTAAGGGCTCTGTAGCTGAATGACAAATGCACTATGAGTTTTAATTTGATAATTCTGTGATTCCATCTCTTGAGGTTCATAAAAATAAAATGACATTATTTTCACACTGACGGCCGGTTTGATTCGCAGAATCAGTGGTTCGTTTCATAGTCTTTGGTTCGATGGTCTCGCTGCAGTGTCATCTCATCTCAGATCAAAATGTTTCTGTACATTCGATAATGAGTGAACTAGTTTAATACATCTGTACGACATTGGAGCACGTAAATATTTATTCATTCATTTTATCATATGACAGAGAAACCAGCTGACTTGTGCGATTATTTTATTTGATGAATTTACGATTTTTCGAATGGAAGATTGAGGGACGTTTACCGCTTCCGAGGTATTTTAATTTTACATTTTCCATTAATATTTTATATTATCTATGTGTTCTTTGTAGAGCTTTGAAGAAGCAACAATAAAGTTGCGAAACGTCGCTTGAAGGAATGACGTTCTTTCTTCCAAAATTATTCCACTCCCACGAACTTTTTATACGTTCATAGATGAGTTATAAGTTAATTTTTCACTAAACAACATTTCAGTTATTCACGGTTGGAAATAGGAGTAAGTGAAGATTTTCAGATTTTTAAAAATATGTATTGTTTATTTGCCTTGTTTGTAATACCACTTAGCAATGAGTCATTTAAAAAAAACAGAGTATTTGGTGTAAACATTTTCTAATTATCAAAATTTATATTTCATTTGGTGAATAAAATATTTTATTTTGATAAGAGGAATTATTGCAATTGGATGAAAATGAATGATAAATTTACCTGCCATATAGACAATAACAAATTTCTCACCACCAGATCAGAAAAACTCAATTTTCTTTTCACGTTTAACAGCAGTGAAGCTGAATTTTCATAATATCAAAGAGGAGTCTTCGATAATATCAAGTTCCTCTTTGATAATATCGAAGAGGAATAGTCTTTGATAATATATAGGCATAACCTGGCATAACGTTCAACCATAGATAAATGAATATTCCTTCTTCTATGATTGCCAAATATTGCCAAAGAGGTTAGGCTACAGATCAGCTGAAACTGCAATCTGTCAACTCGAAACAATTACGTAGGGAAAACAACAAACGGAATAGCTTCGCTCTGATTGATCAGGATCTTGTGAAAATTAACGTATCCTCTGCAGATTGCCCAAAAGACCAGAAATTGGCAGAAATACATGCGTCAGCAGATTTTTGAAGCATTCAGTATCAGAAGAAATAGGTGAAATTCAGTGAAAGTTATCTTAAGAATATTTGGAAACGTAAGTGAGCCCATAATTTTTATTTCAAATCAATGTACTGATGAATTTGTTGGATGTTACAATGCCTCTTACTGCATTTTTCACTTTTCAGTATCTTGTTTCTTCCCTCCATCCCAGTACTGCTGTAAAGCCTAAAGAGCCTGTATATTCCATTTCCTGTTTTAAATGAGAACAATGTATTGTTTGCATTATTCAAGCTATTGTTCAATAATATGACAAGCTTGCACTTTATCAAAGTGGAACACTAATTCTCATCGAGTATATGTTCGATAGAATGTAAAGGAATTCAATTAGAAATATTCAAGTGAACTAGTAGTTTCTATCCCCCATACTGCCGTACTAAGCTAAAAAGTGGAATCCCCACATTTCGCTCAAATTGAGATAACTTGCTCATACCATTATTTGGTTTTACAACATTCTTCATAGGTAGAAAGCGGTAAATCCTCCTTGAAACATTTTCTTGATTTTTTGGTTCGATAGACTGTAGTGGTGAAAAAAGATTTTCTGTTGGTGTTGGGTGTGTACGTTGTTTTCTGCTGGTCTTATCTGGTGAGTGGATCCTTTTTCCTTTTCTTAACGCACCGCCACTTTTGTCTTGAATCCTCTGAATTTGGTTGTATTGTCTGTGTTGAGGGTGTTGTTTAGATTATTGATGACCCTGAAGTATATGATTTCAGAGATTTTGTCAATATAGTAGCTGGAGCAAAAAGCAAAAGAATTAATGTATTAATGCCTCATGATTTATTTGAACGCTCCCCAAGTTATAAATTGAAAAATTTGCAACCTCTGATATACCTGAAAGAACAACATAACATACAAAACAAAAGTTTTCCTGGTGATGGAACGGAGTTGAATTCACTAAAAAATTTAAATATGAAGACTGGAATAAGATTCCTACAGAACTGAAAGCTCATTTGGGAGTTACTGAGAAAAGACAACTTACTCATTGGTATATATGTACATATCATAATAACAATTAAAAAAGTTCTACTTACTATGTCAAAACTAAATTATTTACCACTTCTCAAGCGACCATTAGCAAATGAATAATTTCTTATCCTAAAAGTGGCATCTGCTTTCTTTCTGACTTACCGAAGATAAAACATATTTTTTTATATTGTTCACATTTCAAGTTTTCTCCTGAAATAAAAAAGAATCACAAAAGTTTGATGTTTATGTGGAAAAAGTTGGCAAATTGATTTCACTTTTAGATTTTCTCCGTTTTAACTTTTGTGGAGTTACCACTTTTATGCATATCACGGCAGAGTGTAGTCCGCTTTCTTGCCTTTTTTTACCTCGACTCATTTTTGATGATTTTTCATTTTATAATTATTTTAGGACTTTTCAAAGAGCGATATATACGTGAGATGGACGAAAAGAACATATTGGGTATAAAAGAAGAAATTCATGATGAGTAAGTACCTTTGTATAATTTTACCCTGATTTTAATTACTTCTACCTGAAATTTTTCTCTTCATCTCAAGTTCTATTATTAAGGATTGTGGTACAGTTAGTACAGTTTCCATGAACAGAATATATTATAACAATAATAATAATAATGAAGGCCTGATCCATAAGCGACACAAACAAAAATGCAGGCATGAAAATTGACACTTCCACCGAGATAACAAATACCTACATTTTATACATTAAAAGTAATTCCCTTAATTGTATCCAATTTAATCCTTTCACATTCGGGAATTCTCGACATTGATGTCGGAATTACAGAATTTTTCAAGGAACTCAAATATACATAAAATGCAGTCTTCCTAGCAACAATATTATTGAGAAAGAAGGGGAATTGAAGTGAAATGAGTGATGCAATCACAACAACAATAGTTGTTAGGGAAACTTGGCTGATATGACAATTTCGAGTGAAGCACTGACGTTAGTCAGGAGCTTGGATTCAAGTCTTATCGAACTCAAATGTAACAAATGATGTCATTTTATAAAATCGACACTGCAAGAGTGGATATATCAAATTTCTCAACAACAATATCATTTTTTGCACCAGATCAGAAAAACTAGAATTTCTTCTCACGCGGACCCTCTAGAAAAATGAATTTTTTATAACTGGATTTATCGATTCAACTTGTTTCAGTGCACAGTACCTGGAAAATGGTGAGGAGTTTGGGACTCATCAGGGAAAGGTTGAGGATGTCGACATTACCGAACAATTTGTTGACCAAGATGGAATTCATGAAAGGGAAGAGTACTTGGCAAAGGAAAAAGATGGTAACTTATCTGAAAAGAATTTTGCAATGAATTCGAAGCAGCCCAAGTGTAACCAATGTGATTATGTTGCAACTAGGAAATCAAGTGTCAAATTGCATTCTGTCCATTTGAATTTAAAGCCACATAAGTGTCACTTATGTGAATTTGCCGCAAACAGAAAACTTCATCTGAAAGAACATATAGATTCTGTTCATTTGAATTTGAAGCCACATAAATGTCACTTATGTGAATATGCTACAAACCTGAAAAATAGTCTGAAAGTACATATATATTGTGTTCATGTGAATTTGAAGCCACATAAGTGTCACTCATGTGAATATGCTACAAATATAAAACCTCATCTGATAAAACATATTCATTCGGTTCATTTGAATTCGAAGCCACATAAATGTCACTTATGTGAACATGCTACAAACCTGAAAAATGATCTGAAAAACCATATAGATTCTGTTCATTTGAATTTGAAGCAATCTAAGTGTCACTTATGTGAATTTGCTACAAACCTAAAGCGTAATCTGAAAAAACATATAAATTCTGTTCATTTGAATTTGAAGCCACATAAGTGTCACTTATGTGAATATGCTTCAAACATAAAAAGGGATCTGAAAGCACATATACATTCAGTCCATTTGAATTTGAAGCAATATAAGTGTCACCTATGTGAATTTGCTACAAACCTAAAGTGTAATCTGAAAAAACATATAGATTCTGTTCATTTGAATTCGAAGCCACATAAGTGTCACTTATGTGAATATGCTACAAATAGAAAACTTGATTTGAAAAATCATATAGAATCTGTTCATTTGAAGTTGAAGCAACATAAGTGTCACTTATGTGAATTTGCTACTAACAGAAAATGTAATCTGAAAGTACATATATATTCTGTTCATTCGAATTTGAAGCCACATAAATGTCACTTATGTGAACATGCTACAAACCTGAAAAATGATCTGAAAGTACATATAGATTCTGTTCATTTGAATTTGAAGCAATATAAGTGTCACTTATGTGAATTTGCTACAAACCTTAAGCGTAGTCTGAAAAAACATATAAATTCTGTTCATTTGAATTTGAAGCCACATAAGTGTCACTTATAAGAACATGCTACAAACATAAAACCTCATCTGAAAGGACATATACATTCGGTCCATTTGAATTTGAAGCAACATAAATGTCACTCATGTGAATATGCTACTAACATAAAAAGGGATCTGAGAGTACATACAGATTCTGTTCATTTGAATTTGAAGCCACATAAAGTGTCACTCATGTGAATATGCTCCTAACATAAAAAGGGATCTGAAAGTACATATAGATTCTGTTCATTTGAATTTGAAGCAACATAAGTGTAACTTATGTGAATATGCTACAAACATGAAAAGTGATAAATCTGAAAAGACATATAGACTCTGTTCATTCGAATTTGAAGCAATATAAGTGTCACTTATGTGAATATGCTACAAACAAGAAATGTAATCTGAAACAACATATTTATCGCACTCTTAGTAATATAAAGGAACAAAAGGATAAGTAAGGGAGTAAGTGTTTAAAGAGCTAGGATCTTTAGACACATATTCCCAACAAACTACTTCTCGTTTTGTGCCTTTATATTACTAAGGGTGCGATATACAGGGTGTCCCAGAATGTGACACTGTATAGAAGAGCTATTCGACTCTCTGAAAAAAATACAAAAAAAAATCTATCCCCCCTAGAAATATTTTCTTTTTCAAAATAATGATTTTTTGCACATCACGTTGCGTTTCTGTGTATCATGCTCACAAGTGGATCAAATCCATCAGTTTCTTCATGGTGAAATATTCTTTATTGAAATACCAATAGATATGCTGAAAACCGTATTGTTGTAATTTTTTTGGAAAAAAATATCCAACTTAAAATTTCATCATAAAATGTGATGAATATTTCATAATGTGAAAGTTTAATCGTTCATGGTGGAAATAAAATTTGGGAAAGCCTGAGTGGCCAACTCAAAAAAAGTTATGCGCCTCTCATGTTAATTTCAAAATGGTGCGTGATGTGCAAGAAATCATTATTTTGAAAAAAAAAAAAAATTTCTATTGGCGATAGATTTTTTTTTGGATTTTTTCAGAGAATCCGATAGCTCTTCTATACAGTGTTACAGGATTATCCATTCATTCTGGGACAACCTTTAGATTTTGTTTATTCGATTTTAAAACCACTAAGTGTCACCTATGTGAATATTCTACAACATAGAAATGCCGTCTAAAAAAGCATATTGATTCTGTTCATTTGAATTTAAAGCCGCATAAGTACCACTTCTGTGAATATGCCACTTATATAAAATGTAATTTGAAACAACATTAGATTCTGTTCATTTGAATAAATAAAATCATTAATGACAACTCGACCTTCATTTTGATACAAAATATAGCTAGGCTGGTCAAGAGCTATTACTTATAATTAATTATAAAAATAAAATTATTCTCAGCGAAGTCAAGCTGAAAGCTTCTCCACTCAACTGAGGACCATATCACAAACATTACACATTTACAAAATGCTTGGCAGATTTAACTACAAATGAATAAACAAATTATACGCAACAAAAAAATCAGTTCCATTGAGTATTACTTAACATTTCCGTTGACCAACTAACTTGCATCCATTTGACGTTGCATCATACATTTCTTAAGATAATATTTGAAGCCTTAAAACTTAATGGAATATTATTATACAACTTAGCAATAAGCCAAGTGAACAACTCGACTATTTTTTATTTTTAACTAATTCCCTTCAAGTAAGCATGTTGACCTTAGTCCAACAGGTCGTTGGTCAGAAAATATTCCATCAGCCTATCACTTGTGCACCTTTCGAAGACCTTGGAGAAACTCGGTAGAAGAATTATAGGACGGTAATTTACAAATTCTGTTACGCTTCCCTTTTTATGTACAGGCCTGGCAGTTGCAAGTTTCAGCCTATCTGGAAATACATTCTTTTCGAAGGATGAGCTGATCACGTATAAAAGCGGAGTTTTGATTTCGTGTATAATAATATACATAATATAATAGTTTTATTCACTCCGAATACATCTGTTTGATTTCTAAATAATTTCACAGTGAACAAAAATATACTCACGATGCAGAGGACTGCTCGTGTGTGAGTGTAATATAAAATGAAATATTGAAAAAATTTGGCTAAAAAAAAGAATCATGTCAACACGTTGAAATCAGCAACAACACACACAATTGACATAAAAGCATGGTTAAGAACGATATGTGCCAGCTCAACATAATAACTCGGTGCGGAAGCTCCCCATAGGAGTTGAAAGAATTGTGTCCCTTTTTGGGCTTTTCTTCGTATACGAGCGAGACGGAAGCAGCCATATCGAACGGCCAGTTACGACTCATCAGTGTGGTGTTTCTCCACCAACATCGTAAACAAACGCACATTGGCGTAACATGGATAAAGTTGAGATTGGTTTTTGTTATTTCTCAGTTTTCATCATAATATAATCGTATTTCGTAAATTTTGAGCAGAGAATGGTCTCAACCGATGAAGTATACGCGAAAATGGTTTATTGAATGTGTCTGTATGGCATACCACACAACGAGAATCAGTTATTTTTAATTTATTATATTTGAGAACGCAATAGGAGGTGAAAATAACAGAAATATGTATACAAAATTTCATTTAGAGGGCAATGAATGTATCTTCATAATAAATTTTCTATTCTTTAACTCATCCTCCTCCTTTGTTTTTCATTTAATTTCATGTTTGAAACTGTCCATTGTATCCTCGCAACTGAAAATTAAATAATTAATGCAAATTAACTAATGGTTCCATTCATCTGACTTTCTCGTGAAGATTCATTGATTTGCGAGAGATCTCACACAAAAAGCTTTAAGAAATATTCTTTGATCAATGTTTGAAAGCATTTATAACACCTGAAATGAATGGAAGTTTTCTAGTTTCTACCCTACTAAAATACTCTACGCCACTGAAATCCGGAAATACGAGTCGGCCATATGCAACAACCAGTTTCGTACCACTTTTTCAGGACTAATGTTCCTTCCTGTGGAGATTTCCTGAATGACAGAAAGGAAAACTACTTTCCTCTTTCTGTGTGTGTTTTTAATTTTAGTTCGTCTATGTTCTTGTTGACTGACAGCCGTCGTCTTGACATTTTACATGGAATATTCTAGATTTGGGCGATTTGGCTTTAGAGATTTCAATTGTGATTTTGGAAGTTGTGTTTTACATAGCTATATGTTGGAGTTTAAAGTTCCCCTTTGGATTTTTGTTTTTAGAAAAGAGCAAACTTTGGTATGATATTTATGTCTTTGTTTTGTGTTCTTTTTGCTACTGTTATGTAGGTAAGTTCATTTCAGCCTTGAGAAAGGTCAGAAAATGACCGAAACGTTGGCACATTTGCGAATGAACATTAAATAATAGAAACCATTTTTCATTCAAATCCTTTTCCCGATTCAACTTCGATATATAATGAAGAATTTAACATCCTATTCAGTTTTGAATGAATCAGGCTATCGATTCTCAGATTCAGTCAACGTTGTAGAAGAGAAATAATAATGAAACAAAATACGTTTGCTAATTTTTGCATTCATAATTATCTATCCTTTTTTCATGCAAAAACGTCGAATTTTTGTGTCGTTAGTTAAGTTTCGAATTATGTATTTAATTTTCTCAAATTTCGAGTTGATTTATATACAACTTACTCATACTGATACATATAATATTAACAATTAAAAAAGTTCTACTTACAATGACAAAATTGAATTATTCACCACTTCTCGAGCGACCATTAGAAAATGAATAATTTCTTATTCTAGAAGTGGTGTCTGCTTTTTTTCTGACTTATCGAAGATAAAACAAATTTGTATATATTATTCACATTTGAAGTTTTCTCCTGAAATAAAAAAGAATCACAAAAGTTTGATGTTTATGTGGAAAAAGTTGGCAAATCGATTTCACCCTTTAGATTTTCTCTGTTTCAACTTTTGTGGAGTTGCCACTTGTATGCTTTCAGAGTTTAGTCTGCTTTCTTACCTTTTTTTACCTCTACTCATTTTTGATGATTTTTCATTTTATAATTATTTTAGGACTTTTCAAAGAGCGATATATACGTGAGATGGACAAAAAGAACATATTGGGTATAAAGGAAGAAATTCATGATGAGTAAGTACATTTGTATTATTTTACCCTGATTTTAATTACCTACCTGAATTTCTCGTTTTTATCTTAAGCTCTATTATTGAGAACTGTGGTACAATCAGTATAGTTTCCATGAACACAGTATATACTAACCTAATATCATTGATCTTTGATAATCTTGCTCATGTATTCAGCACTATTCCCAGTGTCTCGAGATACATCAACATGTAGTCTTCCCAGTTACAATCTTATCAAGGAGTAGAGAAATTAAATTGAAATGAGTCATGCAATCAATTGTTAGGGAAACTTGGCAGATGTGACAAAATATCTAAGAAAAGCAGTAAAATAGAGTCAGTAGCTTTTGCGCTTGTTTAAATTCATTGCCAGAGCAGTGACACATTCAGGTACTGAACCCTCACAACGCTGCTTGGCTTTAAGTCTTATCGAACTCAACGCACTTCATGAAATCTGAACAGCAAGAGGAGGAATCATAGAAAAATATGGAATATATCAAATTTCTCAACAAAAATATAATTTTTTGCACCAGATCAGAGAAGCTAAAGTTTCTTCCTTTGTGGACCATTTAGAAAGATGAATGTTTTATAACTGGTTTTATCGATTCAACTTGTTTCAGTGCACAGTGCCTAGAAAATGGTGAGGAGTTTTGGACTCGTCAGGGAAAGGTTGAGGATGTCGACATTTTCGAACAATTTGTTGACAAAGAAGGCATTCATGAAAGGGAAGAGTACTTAACAGAGGAAAAAGATGTTAACTTATCTGAACAGAATTATGTAATCAATTCGAAGCAGCCCAAGTGTAACCAATATGATTATGTTGCAACTCGGCAATCAAGTGTTGAATTGCACATAGATTCTGACCATTTGAATTTGGAGCAACATGAGTGTGATTATTGTGAATATGCTACAAACATAAAAGGGAATCTGAAAGTACATATAGATTCTGTTCATTTGAATTTAAAGCCACATAAGTGTCACTTATGTGAATATGCTACAAATAGAAAAATCGATCTGAAAAATCATATAAAATCAGTTCATTTAAATTTGAAGGCACATAAGTGTCATTTATGTGAATATGCTACAAACATAAAAAGGAATCTGAAAGTACATATAGATTCGGTTCATTTGAAATTGAAGTCACATAAGTGTCACTTATGTGAATATGCCACAAACTTAAAAGCTAATCTGACAAAACATATAGATTCAGTTCATTTAAATTTGATGCCACATAAGTGTCACTTATGTGAATATGCTACAAATGTAAAAAGGAATGTGAAAATACATATAGATTGGGTTCATTTGAATTTAAAACCACATAAGTGTCACTTATGTGAATATGCTACAAACATAAAAAGGAATCTGAAAGTACATATAGATTTGGTTCATTTGAAATTGAAGCCACATAAGTGTCACTTATGTGAATATGCTACAAACATAAAATGTAATCTGAAAGTACATATAGATTCGGTCCATTTGAATTTGAAGCAACATAAATGTCACTTATGTGGATATGCTACGAACATAAAACCTCATCTCAAGGAACATATAGATTTTGTTCATTTGAATTTGGAGCCACATAAGTGTCACTTATGTGAATATGCTACAACTCAGAAATCCCATCTCAAAATACATATAGATTCTGTTCATTTGAATTTGAAGCCACATAAGTGTCACTTATGTGAATATGCTACAAGTCAGAAATCCCATCTCAAAATACATATAGATTCTGTTCATTTGGCTATCAATAAAACTTTTCTTAATTGTAAGTCAAGGAACAACTTGTAAATTAATTATTTTAAGAAGAATTTGGACTATATTCATTACAGTATTCTGAGTTGTTCGTGTTTTCTGAATCGTAGTTGAGTATCCATTACAAATCCAAGATATTTGGCCGAGTCTACGACATTGACCCAATATCATTAGGTTTGTCTTATCAATTTTCAGCCTAAGCTCATGATTCGAAGCACAATACCTACGACACCAGATTATCAATAGCATACTATAATAGTGCAGGCTGCGCATCTTAAATCTGGCTTTTTTCGAACTTTATGTTCACCCAAGTATCATCTACAAACTGATGTAAGTTGCATGCGCCATTCTTAGACATGAATTATCAAGCGTGTACAAGACGAACAGAAGGGGCCCAAGTATAGAGCTTTGAGGTACACCCTGAGATGGGCTTAACAAATCAGAACTTTTATTACATATTGCTCACTAAATCGAAGACTTTTCTAAAATCAAGCAAGACCAATGCCGTATTCTCGCCCTAATCCCTAATATCGTCCATAATTCTTAATATGGCTGTTATATTATTTCTAAGAAACAGTACTTTTTTTACACAAGGCGGGCATTGAGTGGCCCAGGTAATACAAAATTTACAGGGTGGCGCAGTTAAAATTTCCAGAAAAGAGTGTGCGCCTTTATTCAAAAATTGATGGGTTATTAGAGCATTATTTATAATGTTGACGCAGTTTCTGAAAATGATTTTTCAGTACCCATCCTGTATATACATACCAAGTTTTAGACATATTGTTAATTTGTCTTGTTTGTAACACAATAAATCATTTCGAAAAAATACAAATTTTCAATTATTAAAGTTTATGTTTCATTTGGTGAATGAATTATTGTGATAACCTCTTCAGGCTTTTAGCCTCTGTGGCTAAATGACAAATGCACTTTGTATTTTCTGATCTGGTGATGAGAAATTTGATAATTCTGTGAGTCAATCTCTTTAAGTTCATAAAAATAAATTATTTCATTATTGTAACGAACTTAAGCCGGACCTGTCGCGGCTCCAGAGCTTCCGGAACCGAATAGAACAACAGCGAATCCGGTAGAAACGACGAGATGCTTCGACAGCCTTCTGGAGGGTTCCCTCTCACCATATAAGTCGACATCGGCCCTAAGAGAGTACAGAATTGGACTTGTGCGTGTAAATAAATCGAGTGTTATAAATAAATTAGTATTAGTGAATTGTAAATAAATTATTTAAGAAGAACTTGGACTAAATTCATTACATTGGTGTCATAAGTGCGATTTTTAAATGAATAAGTGTTCGCGTCGTGAATAGCTGGTTCGCTGATTGAACTTTCAACGTGAAACATACTAGTTTTTTCGTTCAAGGACAAAATGATGAGAAAGGTGCGTCTTGTGGAATTGAAAGTCGCAGAGTTAAAACAGGAACTGGAAGAAAGGGAACTGGAAACAACGGGTAAAAAGGCAGTTCTTCAAGAAAGACTTGCAGAAGGTCTTACACAAGACGGTGAGGACCCCGAAACATTTTTATTTGAAGTTCCCGGAGTTGAACTCGAGGAAAATTCAAGAACACTGGAAGAAAATTCTAGAAGCTTGAAAGAAGATCTAACTATAATTGTATACGAATAATTATCTCAAATTCACATCTATGGAGTTAAAAAGAGTAAGTAAGTCATGATTAAACTCCCTCGATTACTTCGCAGAGAGACAACTATCGTAGACGCACCTGTAAATAATCTCTCTCACTAATTACTTTGCGCAGCTAGGTATCATCATCATACTTTTTATTCATTCTTCAAGGGGACTGTTCTCATTGGTTCTCCTTCATTGTGGGAGAAGGGTCTGTTCTCATTTAATATCATTCCAACTTGCTTCAAAGGAGACGGTTCTCACTCTACTCACCGCTGGACATCACCGTCTAATAATAGTTGTTTTCCTGACAAGTTCCTCACATCATCACCAATTAAGGTTAAGGAGTTATAAGTGCAGCATTTTACTTGTTCGACCATCTTTAAACATCATATGGGAGAATTGTCACCAGTCGACCTATTGCTATTCATTGTACAGAACGGGTATTCTCGCAGGTCTTTACCGGTTCTTATTATTTGACCTTAAATTGGGGAACGGTCCCCAACAGCACAAATAAACTTGTTATTTTTCTATTTTGGGTGCTAACAATATGTGTTTTGAATTTCCTATTTTCCCGTCAATCTCTTCTATTAAATCAAGGGTAATTTGGGTTGCATACACAACGTAGAGTCCTTTAACCACTATACTATCACGATCTTGGCCAAAGATTATTTAGAGTAATATTTTCACGTTAAAAAGAACTCAGTTAAGGTGGAGTTCTAGTTCTTTGCGGTTTTCAATAGAAAACTGTAATGTCGGTGATGGTTTTACCGCATAAAAGTACCAATACAATTGTAAACTTTTTTTTTTCCTAGTACTAGAACTTTGTTCCCCCATTGTTGTATAATCCAATATCGTTGAACGAAAAATACAATATCAACCAAGCACATTGAAAAGAGTGAAGAAGAAGAAGAGAATACAATAAACCAAGCACATTGTAAAGAACGAAGGAGAAAATATAATACTCATTGACAAATGACAATTGTTTATCTTGCAGTGCAGGCCCAAATCAAAGATTACTAAGATTAGACAATTAGACGTTGTTACTGTTTGGCCAAATGCCGATTTAGTGTTATCAAAGAGTAACAATTGCCTAATCTTTGGTGTTATAGTGGCCGATAATAATGGAGTTATATAGAAAGGAGGTAAGTCCATAGAAGAAATAGAAGTCTCAAAAAATCGATATCGAAGTTTTCAAGCGATATTAATAACCAATGGTATTTAATTTGGTTCTTGCGTAGTAAGGTGCTTTCCTATGGTTTTTTCATTAAGTGGTAGTTTCTAAAAGTAAGAAGGTCAATCTGCAATGTACTTATTGCCATTAGGTTCTGGTAACTTTACATCATACTTTATTTCCAGAGCATTTGAGTTTTATACTTTCGGAAATGGCAGACAAATCTGAACCTCGTATTTACACGCTAGATTCAGCTGATAGACTTGATTATAACTACGTAAAGAAAGAGATGGGAACAGTTGAAGAGTATATTAATGAAACTAGTGAATCATCAATTGAATATGAGTGAGTATTTACTGTCGATTAATTAATAAACCAATACACTTAGAATAGAACGTACAAGAATAAATATAGACCATGTTTTGAAAGTAAGCGATCATTATGATTTCACTCATATATTTGCTTTCAATATAATGAACTTTCAGCCACTGCCGAAATTTGTCATATTCTTTTTCATACTAGGTAGTACAGCAGGAGCTTTCTCAGCCTTTTGCAACAAATCGCCTGATATCTCAATTCTCTCCTAGCTTTCATTCATTTTTACGAATTATTAATTTTGACTAATATTTACAAACTTGTGAATTGATATGTCCATGGTAATCATGCTTACTTAATTCTTGAACAACGTTCGTTCCATTTTAAAAACCAACAATAGTATATTATTTCATAAGGAGGAGAAGTGCCACTTTTCATTCAAATAACATATTCCATTCGGAGGAATATGTTATTTTTTTTCAAACATTTTGGAGATCCAGATAAGACTTTATTTACAATCTTTATAATTGAGTGATCAATGCAAAATTTGCCTAGTTACGGTTGTCCTGCAAAATTAATTTTGCATTATACATGAAGTATAATAATTGTTCGTAGTAAACAAAGAGTAATGAATAAATATAGAGGGAGTAATTTCAATTAATTTGTTACAGCAACAACATCTCTGCGTATTCTATGTGTTTGCCTTTGATCTGTCAGATCGTTCATAATTCTTCGAGCAAATAATTGATAATTCTAGATATATACTTAACTATTTGTATTCGTGGTGGGAGGTATTAAGTGTGTAGTTTGTGGGCGAAATGATAGTTTGGGTGGAATATCCTACCACAGATTTGTGTATCATTTCTCCGCATTTTTGTAGAATGCATAGGCATCGGCAATGTTTGCGCGAAGATCAATTTTTAAATTTTTCGAAGGATTAGGTTGGAACTAAATTTTCCTAGCAACCGTCGAAAATAATACAATTTTAGCATTTTTCCAAATATTCCAAAGTTCCGCTAATGGATTGCCTTTGAATGGTCAAATTGTATGAGTCATCAAGTGTACACAATTATTATGCTCACTGATTATGACGTATGCTCCCTCTATGTTTACTTTTTATTCTGAGGTAGTAACTAATTCATCGTTTACATAGCAACACATTTCCCTACGCTGGAGGAAAAGTAGAACTTTTCGATAATCCTGTCAGTCGTAATATGACGTTGTTTCTGTTCGTTTGAAAAAAAATTTGGTTTTCATATCTCATTTATTATGAAATAAAATAAATTATCTATCACATGAGTTAATAGATGTTAACAATTTTGGGCAACTTGACAATCCCGAGGGACTAATGTCCCTTAGGATTGAAATCTATAATTAACATCCTCATAACTCCCTTGATACATAAATAACTATTCCGAAACTTTTAGTGTATAATCTTCATATTTTTCAGACTCGGTATTACTTCTGCCTGGGTCTTAATAATGTAATCTATTTGGGATAATTTTGATCGGGAAATGATTCTTTAAAATTTCCAATTGCCCGAAACTATTTTTCAAACCTGTTCGATCTGTTCTAGTACTCGATATACAGCTGACGAAGGGATCTCTGCAAGCTTAAAAATTGAAGAAGTGGACATTATCGAACAATTCATCGATGAGGATGGAGTGCACGAGAGGAGTGAACTCCTGAAAATGCAGGAAGTTACATTTTCTTCCAAATCTGCAATGGAAGCGACAACGAATTTCATTGGAGGACAGGAAAATAGGAAGAATTCACATGCTAATGCAGCAAAACGAGAAATTGATCTTGAACTCCACAATCATTCCGTTCGTTCGAATTTAAAGAACCATAGGTGTCACTTATGTGGTTATGCTGCAGCTCAAAAGATCAATCTCGAAACGCATATAAAAACAGTGCATTTGAATATGAAGGAACGTAAATGTCACTTATGTGATTATGCTGCAGCTCGCGAAAGCCATCTCGAAACGCATATAAATTCAGTGCATTTGAATATAAAGAAATATAAGTGTCACTTATGTGATCATGCTGCAGTTCGGAAGGATAGCCTTAAAATACATATCAATTCAGTCCATTTGAATATAAAGGAACATAGGTGTCACTTATGTGATTATGCTGCAGTTCGGAAGGACATCGTCGTAACCCATATAAAATCAGTGCATTCGAATATAAAGAAACATACGTGTCACTTATGTGATTATGCTGCAGCTCGGAAGGATCGCCTTGAAATGCATATTAACGCAGTCCATTTGAATATGAAGGAACATAAGTGTCACTTATGTGATTATGCTGCAGCTCGTAAAAACCATCTCGAAACGCATATAAAATCAGTGCATTTGAATATGAAGGAACATAAGTGTCACTTATGTGATTATGCTGCAGTTCGGAAGGACATCGTCGAAACCCATATAAAATCAGTGCATTCGAATATAAAGAAACATACATGTCACTTATGTGATTATGCTGCAGCTCGGAAGGATCGCCTTGAAATGCATATTAAAGCAGTCCATTTGAATATGAAGGAACATAAGTGTCACTTATGTGGTTATGCTGCAGCTCAAAAGATCCATCTCGAAGAGCATATAAAAACAGTGCATTTGAATAAGAAGGAACATAAGTGTCACTTATGTGATTATGCTGCAGTTCGTGAGGACATCGTCAAAACGCATATAAAATCAGTGCATTTGAATATAAAGAAACACACGTGTCACTTATGTGATTATGCTGCAGCTCGGAAGGATCACCTTGAAATGCATATTAACTCAGTCCATTTGAATATGAAGGAATATAACTGTCACTTATGTGATTATGCTGCAGCTCAAAAGATCAATCTCGAAACGCATATTAAAACAGTGCATTTGAATATGAAGGAACATAAGTGTCACTTATGTGATTATGCTGTAGCTCAAAAGATCCATCTTGAAAAGCATATAAAAACAGTGCATTTGAATATGAAGGAACATAGGTGTCACTTGTGTGATTATGCTTCAGTTGACAAGGGTAAACTCAAAACGCATATAAAATCAGTTCATTTAAATATGAAGGAACATAAGTGTCACTTATGTGATTATGTTGCAGCTCTGAAGGAAAACCTTAAAAAGCATGTTAATTTAGTCCATTTGCATATAAAGGAACATAGGTGTCCCTTATGTGATTATGCTGCAGCTCGTAAAAGCCATCTTGAAACGCATATAAAATCAGTGCATTTGAATAAGAAGGAACATAAGTGTCACTCTTGTGATCATGCTGCAACTCGAAAGGAAAACCTTGAAAGGCATATTAATTCAGTCCATTTGAATATAAAGAAACATAAGTGTCACTCATGTGATTATGCTGCAACTCGGAAGGAAAACCTTGAAACGCATATTAATTCAGTCCATTTGAATATGAAGGAACATAAGTGTCACTTATGTGATCATGCTGCAGCTCGAAAGAGCCATCTCGAAACGCATATAAAATCAGTGCATTTGAATGAGAAGGAACATGATTATGCGGCCGTTCAGAAGAGCCATCTTAGAACGCATATTAATTCCAAAGAGTAACAACAAGAGAGATCACTCTGTCAAATTAGTCGATTAGATCGCGCAAACGATTGAAGGTGTGGAATCTGAGGTTTGTTGATTTCCATGATAATAATGGAGGTGGAAATATTTTTTGCTTCAAATAAATTCACCGGCAAAAAACTATTTGGAGAATCTAGAAATTTCTTCTTGAATTAAATATAAGGGAAATTTCAATGTATAAAAATATCAGATTCTAGTGCTGTTGACAACAATATTCAAGGAAAATGTGTAATTGTTTTGAGAAAAACTTAATTTTGTGTTGTATCCGATGATGAATATATTGCTAAATAAATGATATTTAATGTTTATGATGACTAATGGCGAATTAGATTAGAATTTTTTGATTTTATTGCTATGAACATGCAAGTGTTCATAATATGAGCATTGAAATTGTTTCCTTCAGTTCTTTATATCGCCAACTGGTTCTCCGTTTTCTAGATAATATGAATTGCTCAGCATTTTCTTCATAGCATATACATAAAATAAATAAATAAGTATTCCATAAACCTTATATAAAATTTGCATTTTTCACTTCTGCTGAATGGTTTATATTCCATAACTCTCGATAGTTGGTGTAGAATGGTTTCCTTGAACAAACATAATATCTAAGAAATTCAATTTTTACTGAGAACCTGCAAGTATGTATTTTGAACAGCGTTCATGATCATTACCTCCAATGATGGCATCTTACCTTTTTGAAAAACACAATTTGTATGTTCACGATTTTAAATAGTTCTGATTGAGCAGAATATGGGTTCGTCCCTCGGTAGCAAGTACAAACATAAGATTTGGAAAATTAATTTTATTATTACTGTAGACTTCAGGTCAATATTGCTTACATGGGAGATCATCAATCGTCTAATGATAGTTCGATTCCTGCGAAGAATAACTCACAGGTTTCTCACAGCATCGCCTATTAAGGTTAAGGAGTCATTAGTGCAGCATTTAATTCACTCAATCATATGAGAGAATTCTCACCAGTCAACCTGTTGCTTTTTATGAATATCCTTTACTTGTGGATTAACGGTATTTGAAGGAGAGAGTCCCTTATTATTCGACCTGAAGTTGGGGAACCGCCCCCAACAACACAAATAAACTTGTTATTTTCTTATTTTGGGTGCTAACATTATGTGTTTTGAATTTCCTATTTTCCCGTCAATCTCTTCTATTGAATCAAGCGTAATTTGGGTTGCATACACAACGTAGAGTCCTTAAACCACTATACGATCACGATCTTGGCCAAAGATTATCTAGAGTAATATTTTCACGTTAAAAAGAACTCATTTAAGGTAGAGTTCTAGTTCTTTGTGGTTTTCAATAGAAAACTGTAATGTCGGTAATAGTCTTATCCTTTAAAAGTACCAATACAGTACACCTCCACTGCTGGAGTGGGATTGTTTTCTGGAGCAAAATCGAAGAAAAACACTTGAAATATTCCGTTTCAACAAAATAAATCCCGAAAAGGTACTCGTTTTCCTCCATGTTTGTTTACTTTAGCAGCGCCCCCATGGTAGTTGGAATCGCGAATTGTTACCTTGAATTTTTTTGTTCTATGAGTGTAAACAATAATTTGGTTATTCGTTAGAGTAATATTATTTGCTGGAGCGCGGCTTGAGTAATGAGTATACAATTTTGAATATTTTGATCATTAATAATAATCCTGGTGATCCTAAACGGAGATTTAGATTTACACCATGAAGTGATATTGAAAGCAGGGTAAGTTTTTTGTAGAAATATGGAAGTTATCAAGAGATATTTGATAAATTTATTTTTCATTTAGTTAACTATTGCATCCTGGCAATTTTTCATCATACTTTATTTCCAGAGCCTTTGTGTTTTATACTTTCGAAAATGGCAGACAAATCTGAATCTCGTGTTTTCCCGCTCGACTCAGCTGAGATACCTAATTATGATTATGTAAAGAAAGAGATCAAAAGAGAAGAGATGGGAACAGTTGAACAGTATGTTCATGAATCTAGAGAATCATCAAATGAATATAAGTGAGTATTTACTGTCATTTTATTCGCCTGTATTTTTCTTCACGAGTTCCACAACAATCTACTCTGTTGAGAAACTATTTCATATATACAACTGAAATTTGTAACACTGTTTATATTACTTTCCAAAACTTTTAGTGTAAGATCTTCACATTTTTTAGACCCAGTGGGAATTCTGCCACTCAATGAATGTGATTTCAGTTGAAATATAATCTATTTGGGATGATTCCAATCAGGAAAAGATTCCTTAAAATTTTCAATTGTCATAATAATGTGACTCAACATCTGTACTCAACAATTTTTTTTTTCTGATGCCCCATTTAACTTATTTCAAGAACGCCTCAGCATGTTTAAATCGAAATCGAAACACGCGCGTTTTTTAAAATCACCATGGCAACAACAACGACTCGAGGAACGTGAAGTCTAAATGACAATTTTTCGATTTTAGATCTTACAGGAGTACCTTGTTACACCAAATAAAATATTACTAAATGCAAAACCTTTATTCAAACATTATTCAACAATTTCAATTTTATAAGTGAAAATGGAAAGTGCAGTTGGTATTTTTTCGTAATCATCACATTTGAAACCATGATTGGGACTTTTCCTACAAGAAATTATCGTTAGAAGTGAAGTCTCTCTGCTGTCAAGATTTGTCTTTTTCATTTTGTAATAATAAACTTGAAATGTAATGAAATACCTATTATTACGATGGAAAAACGTTTTAATTTCTTACTCACCTAGATTTCTCTCTTTTATTCTTTTCAATCCATATTTTTCGAGCACCTTCAATTTCTTTCCATTTCGATCTGAATGTTAACAAACCGATGATGATCGAATTTACGTTCGTCTTTTCGGAAATTCTAATATGCTTTCAAATTTACCCGTCAGCATCAATTTCTCATCCTATGTATTCAAATTCATCTCGAAATGACCGAGTTTCGAGAAATTTCGACGTCAAAATACGATGTATCTATTTCCTCGAGAAACGTCAAGCAATATCTATGATCGACGTAAATTATTTCGGACTTTTTTCATTTTATGTAGTAATAATACCAGTGCTCATGATTTCAAAGCGCTCCAATAAAAAAAAATAGCGTAAAGTATTCGTGAATAACTGGTCTTTAAAACACTTGCTCGTGTTTTAAAGACCTTTTTATCTACTTATACTTAAATATACAATTTTCTACAATCGATATCCAAAGTAGGCATTTACGCTCGTATTCGACAACGCAAACGTAATCTTTTTCGAGAAACGTCACTTTGTCTTTATAAGCGACAAAGTGAAAAAAACGCTCACTCTCCCAATTATCAACTATAAATCGAATATGCATTGCTCAATATATCCAATGACAACGAGTAAATGACATCTTTCATTTGAGTGAAAAATTTCCTAAATAATAATCGTATGTGAGCATGAAGCAGCAAAAATGGGAGAAGAAAATGATTGTTGTAATTTTTCATGTACACCACCTGAAATTGCATGCGCCTCTGAAGTCGCTACATTATAAACATTAAACCTATAGCCAGAAAAGTCGCGGAGGAAGTATGATACGCAGTACGAACTCTTCATCACATGGTGTAATTCAAGTACACTGAAAACGTAGTGATGGCTTACTTTAGTGAAAAAGCTGAAACTTTTAACTCTGTTGTGATAAAAAATTGGAAAAACTGTACTTTTAATTTTCATTTATCAAATTGAATAAATACTCGGAAATATGTGAACTGTCCGATTGTAGAAAAAATCTTGTGTGTAATTCGAGCGCAAATTCATTGTCGATTTCAAGAGATTGCCGCGGAAACTGTCTCTTTCAATCGACAATATATTATTTTGCGCTCTTTATACACAAATAGCTATTTCTCAACTGTTTGATCTGTTTTAGTGCTCAGTCTTCGGCTGACGAAGGAACCTCTGAAAGCTTGAAAATCGAAGATGTGGACATCACAGAACAATTCATAGATGAAAATGGGGTGCACGAGAAGAGTGAATTGCTGAAGATGGACGAAGAAACATTATATTCTGAATTCGAAATGGAAGCGACTCAGAATTTCATTGAAGTAAAGGAAAATAGGAATAATCCACTTGCTAATGCAGCAAAACAGAAAACAGCACGGAAGACTGATCTCAAAACGCATATAAACTCCGTTCATTTAAAAATAATGGAATATAAGTGTCACCTATGTGATTATGCTTCAGTTGTGAAGGCAAACCTCGAAAGGCATATAAAATCGATTCATTTGAATATGAAGGAACATAAGTGTCACTTATGTGATTATGCTGCAGCTCGGAAGGATTACCTTGAAATGCATATTAACGCAGTCCATTTGAATATGAAGGAACATAAGTGTCACTTATGTGATTATGCTTCGGTTCAAAAAATAAACCTCGAAGCGCATATAAATTCAATCCATTTGGAGACGAAGGAACATAAGTGTCACTTATGTGATTATGCTTCAGTTCGAAAGGCTTACCTCGAGATGCATATAAAATCAGTTCATTTGAATATGAAGGAACATAAGTGTCACTTATGTGATTATGCTTCAGTTCGAAAGGCTTACCTCGAAAGACATATAAAATCGATTCATTTGAATATGAAGGAACATAAGTGTCACTTATGTGATTATGCTACAGTTCAAAAGAGCCATCTCGAAACCCATATAAAATCAGTTCATTCAAATATAAAGGAACACAAGTGTCACTTATGTGATTTTGCTGCAGTTAATAAGAGTAACCTTAAAACGCATATAAAAGCAGTCCATTTGAATATGAAGGAACATAAGTGTCACTTATGTGATTTTGCTTCGGTTCAAAAAAGAAACCTCGAAGCGCATATAAATTCAATCCATTTGAAGACGAAGGAACATAAGTGTCACGTATGTGATTATGCTGCAGTTCGGAAGAGTGGCTTAAAAAGGCATATGAAATCAGTTCATTTGAATAGTAATAGTATTTATTGATTCCAAAAAATTACAAGGTGTGAAAATGGAACACGTCATCATCAAAAATACAATCACTGATTTTTACAAAATTCTTTGAACTCACATATGGTTCACAATTCTTTTTTTCTAAATTTAACAAGGCAGGAAAGTTTTCTAACATGAGAGGGCAATATATTGAATAAAGTTATTGACATACATTCAACACTTTTTTCTCTTAATGTGGTCTTGCGAGATGGCACGTAATATGGAAACATTCTCCTAGTAGCATTCAGATTTTTATGGGACTCAAAATAATGATTATGATTGTTACGAATGTGTGATTTCCCTTATGACTGTACTCATGCGTTGACGGGGATTGTATTTATCTTGATTTATAAAATGTACGTATGTGGTAGCAATAAATCCAGTCTTTAGCGAACAGTGTTTGAATGCGTATATCAAATTAACCTTCATGACATGGCGCAGTCTGAAATTCAAAAATTAAAAACGATTTAAGTGATACCAGTTAGTGGACATTGAATTTATTAAAATGGGTGATTATAGAGGTATTTCACCGATGGAGTTCTCTAGGAATTTAGGTGAAAACTGGAGAATTTGGAGACAGAAGTTCGAGAATTATTTGACTGCTTCTGAAGTTAGGAAAAAGGACGATCAAGTTCAAATTGCACAATTACTTCATTACATAGGTGAGGAAGGCCATTTATAATACTTTCACCTTCACCAGTGATGAAGATAAAAACAAGTTGAAAAACATTCTTCAGAAATTCGAGGTCCATTTTTTGCCGCAGAATAACTTATCGTACAAACGATATAAATTCTACACCGGAAAACAGATGGTCTATGAAACTATTGAACAGTTTGTTACTGATCTCAAAAACAAAGCACGATCCTGTGAGTTTAGTGAATTGAAAGAGGGTTATCCTCCATTTTTATTTTGAAGGCTCTTCTTCGTGCGAAAAATGAAAATGTGATGGTCAAGTTAACTGGCTTCCATGCTTATAATACCAGAAATCAGGGAATATTGTACATCCCGAGACATAATACAAAGAAGTTCAAGTTTTCTCCCATGTACCAATGCATAAAATTGTACAATCGCCTGCCGCATGGTATTCGGTCTCTTGATCTTAAGTTATTTAAAAAAGCTGTGAAGGGCTTGTTGTTGAGGAAGTGCTACTATTCGGTTGGCGATTATTTTTCTGATGTTGTTATTGGAAGTTAGTATTGTTGATTTTATAAAAGTTGTTTTTTGACCTGTCCTATAAATTTAATTGTCAAAAAGGTCCAATAAATGAATATGAATATAATTATAATAAATCGTATTTCGTAAATTTTGAGCCGAGAATGGTCTCAACCGAAGAAGTATACGCGAAAATGGTTTATTGAATGTGTCTGTATGGCATATCACACAACGAGAATCAATTCTATTTTAATTTGTGAGAATGCAATAATTGCAATAGGAGGTGAAAATATCAGAAATATGTATACAAAATTAATTGGGCAATGAATGTATCTTCATAATATATTTTATATTCTTTAATTCATCCTCCTCCTTTGTTTTTCATTTTATTTCATGTTTGAAACTGTCCATTGTATCCTCGCAACTGAAAATTAATTAATTAATGCAAATTAAATATTGGTTCCATTCATCTGGCTTTCTCGTGAAGTTTCATTGATTTGCGAGAGATCTCACACAAAAAGCTTTAAGAAATATTCTTTGATCAATGTTTGGAAGCATTTATTACACCTGAAATCAATGGAAGTTTTCTAGTTTCTACCCTACTAAAATACTCTACGCCACTGCAATCCGGAAATACGAGTCGGCCATATGCAACAACCAGTTTGGTACCACTTTTTCAGGCCTAATGTTCCTTCCTGTGGAGATTTCCTGAATGACAGAAAGGAAGACTACTTTCCTCTTTCTGTGTGTGTGTTTTTAATTTTAGTTTGTCTATGTTCTTGTTGACTGACAGCCGTCGTCTTTTGACATTTTACATGGAATATTCTAGATTTGGGCGATTTGGCATTGGAGATTTCAATTGTGATTTTGGAAGTTGTGTTTTACATAGCTATATGTTAGAGTTTAGAGTTCCCCTTTGGATTTTTGTTTTTAGAAAAGAGCAAACTTTGGTATGATATTTATGTCTTTGTGTTGTGTTCTTTTTGCTACTGTTATGTAGGTAAGTTCATTTCAGCCTTGAGAAAGGTCAGAATATGACAGAAACGTTGGCACATTTGCGAATGAACATTAAATAATAGAAACCATATTTATTTACTATCACAGTCATTGCATTGTACAAACAAACAATAAAAGGAAAGCATGTCAATAATAATAACAAATGCCATAATAATAACAATTAAAAAAGTTCTACTTACAATGACAAAATTTAATTATTTTCCACTTCTCAAGCGACCATTAGAAAATGAATAATTTCTTATCCTAAAAGTGGTATCCGCTTTTTTCTGACTTATCGAAGATAAAACAAATTTTTATATATTATATATTCACATTTCATGTTTTCTCCTGAAATAAAAATGAATCACAAAAGTTTGATATTTATGTGGAAAAAGTTGGCAAATCGATTTCACCCTTTAGATTTTCTCTGTTTTAACTTTTTTGGAGTTACCACTTGTATGCTTTTAGAGTTTAGTCTGCTTTCTTACCTTTTTTTACCTCTACTCTTTTTTGATGATTTTTCATTTTATAATTTTTTTAGGACTTTTGAAAGAGCGATATATATGTGTGATGGAAGAAAAGAACATATTTGGTATAAAGGAAGAAATTCATGATGGGTAAGTACATTTGTATTATTTTAGCCTGATTTTAATTACCTCTACCTGAATTTCTTGTCTTTATCTTAAGCTCTATTATTGAGAACTGGTACAATTAGTATAGTCGGTACATACATTCAAAGTTTCCATGAACACAATATATACTGCCCTAATATCATTGATTTTTGATAATCTTGCATATGGATTCAGCACTATTCCCAGTGCCTCGAGATACATAAACATGTAGTCTTCCCAGTTACAATCTTATCAAGGAGTAGAGAAATTAAATTGAGCAGTAAAGTTGAGTCAGTAGCTTTTGCGCTTTGCGCTTGTTTAAATTCATTGCAAGAGCGGTGACCCATTCAGGTACTGAACCCTCACAACGCTGCTTGGCTTTAAGTCTTATCGAATTCAACGCACTTCATGAAATCTGAACTGCAAGAGGAGGAATCAGAGAATTATATGGAATATATCAAATTTCCCAACAAAAATATAATTTTTTGAACCAGATCAGAAAATCTGAAGTTTCTTCCTAACCAACTAGAAAGATGAATGTTTTATAACTGGTTTTATCGATTCAACTCGTTTCAGTGCTCACTACCTAGAAAATGGTGAGGAGTTTTGGACTCGTCAGGGAAAGGTTGAGGATGTCGACATTTTCGAACAATTTGTTGACAAAGAAGGCATTCATGAAAGGGAAGAGTACTTAACAGAGGAAAAAGATGTTAACTTATCTGAACAGAATTATGCAATCAATTCGAAGCAGCCCAAGTGTAACCAATATGATTATGATGCAACTCAGCAATCAAGTGCTAAATTGCACATAGATTCTGACCATTTGAATTTGGAGCAACATGAGTGTGACTATTGTGAATATGCTACAAACATAAAAGGGAATCTGAAAGTACATATAGATTCTGTTCATTTGAATTTAAAGCCACATAAGTGTGGCCATTGCGAATATGTCTCAGCTATGAAATCCAATCTGCAGAAACATATAGATTCAGTTCATTTAAATTTGAAGCCACATAAGTGTCACTTATGTGAATATGCTACAAATAGAAAACTTGATCTGAAAAATCATATAAAATCGGTTCATTTTAATTTGAAGGCACATAAATGTCACTTATGTGATTATGCCACAAACATAAAAGCTAATCTGAAACAACATATAGATTCAGTTCATTTAAATTTGAAGCCACATAAGTGTCACTTATGTGAATATGCTACAAATGTGAAAAGGAATGTGAAAATACATATAGATTGGGTTCATTTGAATTTAAAACCACATAAGTGTCACTTATGTGAATATGCTACAAACATAAAATGTAATCTGAAAGTACATATAGATTTGGTTCATTTGAAATTGAAGCCACATAAGTGTCACTTATGTGAATATGCTACAAACATGAAAAGTGATCTGAAAAGACATATAGATTCTGTTCATTTGAATTTGAAGCCACATAAGTGTCACTTATGTGAATATGCTACAACTCAGAAATCCTATCTCAAAATACATATAGATTCTGCTCATTTGGCTATCACATAAAACTTTTCTTAATTGTACGTCAAGGAACAACTTACTGCGATTCAAGTTTCACAGAAACCTTCATGTATTTGTATTGTAACGAACTGAGGCCGGACCTGTCGCTTTATAGAACCAAACACGACGAATCTTCTAGAGACTGCGAGACGAGCTGGAGACATCGGGAAGCTTCGCGAAAACTCCCTCCCAAAATATAAATCGGCATCGGCCCTAAGCGAAGTATAGGACTAAATAGCGTGTAGATAAATTATTGAGTGGTATGAATAAATAAGTATTAGTGAACTGTTAATAAATTATTTTAAGAAGAATTTGGACTATATTCATTACAGTATTATAAGTTGTACGTGTTTTCTGAATCGTAGTTGAGTATCCATAACAAATCCAAGATATTTGGCCGAGTTATCGACATTGACCAATATTATTAGGTTAGGTCAGATTGGAAAAACTGAATTTTCTTTTCGCGTGTAACAGCAGTGAAGGTGACGTCATAGATAGAGTTTTTAAGCATAGATGAAAGATATTCCTTCATCTATGGCTGAATTTTTCATATAACCATAGATAGAGGAATATTCCCTTTTGTGGACATAAAATTTCAACAGATTTTTTTTTATCCTTCTAGTGATACGATCCTCAGGGATTTTCACGTGAATTTTTGTATCGTTACGTTCCAACTAACTACGTTCAACGTTTCAATTCCGATCGAATCGGTATTTTTCGATTTATCGATTTCTATGATTTTCAAATGGAGTAGGGTAAGCTCTTCGTGTGAACATTGGGAAACGGTTATAAATACGAATAATGTGTTTATTTCAATTATTGTAATGAAATAGGTGAAATTCATTGAAAATTATCTTCCAAAGATTATCTAGAATAATATTTTCACGTTAATTAGAACTCATGATGATGATCAACAAACTAATGTGTGTGTTTTTATATGGGAAAAGTGTGAAATATTTGTATGATTTTGAGTCATTTATGTATCGAAAGTGATATATTTAGATGATCATTTATGGACAATTGTTTCAAATAAACTGTATACGAGCTGAAAATGCAGTAGGTTGTAAGTAGTAATGTGGAAATAAAATCTCGAAAAATGTGCACTGTTCCTCAGTGCTCATCACATAGTTCTTCTGAAATTTCTTTGCATAAATTGCCGTTGAATCCCAAGTCAGTTAAAAAATGGCAGACAATGAAGACAGAAATGAAAGAATAATTTTGATCATCATTCGGCTCGACATCTTGTGATTTTCAGCGCCATCTAGCGGTGCGTGATTCTTCCCTTTTAAGGTAGAGTTCTAGTCCTTTGCTGTTTTCAATAGAAAACTGTAATGTCGGTAATAGTTTTACCCATAGACTAATAATAATATAATAATTTTATTATTAGTCTATGGTTACACCTCATAAAAGTACAATAGACCTAATTCAATAGTTACAAATATCCTTTTCTATGAAATATTGAGAGACGAGCCCAAGTTTTCCCAAAAGTTTGGGAAACAAAGAAGATATATATAAATATTCTATAAAGTATGAAATTCAAATAGGGTTAGCTTTTCTTTCTTTTGAACATTTCGAGGTAAATATTTACGAATACGGTGTATCTTTTCAATTATTGAACGAGAATAGTTGAAATTCAGTGAAAGTAATTTTGCAAATATTTGAAAACGTAAGTGAATCCATAATTCTGACTTCAAATCAGCATAGCCATTCTAGTGTACTGATGAATTTGTTGGATGTTACAATGTTTCCTACTGCATTTTTTAGTATTTTGTTTCTTACTTCCATCCCAGTACTGATTGTAGTAATCTTTTAAGTGGAATCCCCTCATTTCGCTCAAATTCAGATAATCGGCTCATACTGTTAATTATTTGATTTAAGACCATTCATAGAAAGTGGTATATCCTCCATGAAGCAGATAAACTTCAAAGTGAATAGTGGTATTTCCATTTATATACCCACAAGGAATCTTTCAAATGATCGATGCTAAAAAATAAATAATTTAGTGTTGAGTGTGATGAAGTTATAGATAAACGAGCAGTATATTTCTCTGCAGACTTGCTGAACGATATTATGCTTTCAAGGTGGGACATATTTAATTAAAAAATCCATATTTTGTCCAAGAATCATAGATTTAAATCAGAGGTTTTGTTCCTTCAGGTTCAGGAACTAACCAAAAACATTTACTTCCTAATGCGGTTCTTGGGCATGAAGCTTCAGCTACGATGTTGAATGTTTTTATAATGTCTATGTTTAAATGTTCTGCTTTTTACAACAGACTTGTGTGAACATTGTATAATGTAGCAAGAAGATGTTATGAAGGTGTATTATCGCTTTTTGCTAGAAATGTGAGATTTTGGAAATATATTTTGTATTATGGGTTGCCAATTGTTCTTTTCAAAATAAAAACTGGACACTTTAATCCTTCTTGATTCATATAAAAAATTCATCAGAGATCATCACGAAAGAAATTTGTCGATATTGCAGAAAAGGCAAACAGCAAAATAGTTAGTATTTCGAGGCCTCATGATGTTTTTCTGGTGATGAAACAGAGATGAATTTCCCAAAAAGTTAAAATATGAAGAATTGAGTAACATACCTACAGAATTGAAAGCTCATTTGAGGAGTTACTCAGAAAAGCAAGAATAACTTAATAAAGAATCCAACATCCTATTCAGTTTTGGAAAAATCTGTCTATTGATATTGTTATGGAAGACGAATATTATGGAACAAAATTCGTTTACTAATTTTTGCATTTACTTATTATTATTCATCCTTTTTTCATGCAAAAACGTTGTCGAAAAATGTATGTCGTTTTATTTTAGTTTTGAATTACTCATTTTTCCCAAATTGCGACAAGAGTTAATTTATATAAAACTTACTTATAAGTATATATCATAATTACAATAAGAAAAGTTTTTCTTACTATGTCGAAACTAAAGTATTTACACTATTTACCACTTTACCAGCGATCATTAGAAAATAAATAGCTTCTTACCTTAAAAGAGTTAACTGCTTTTTTTCTGATTTATCAAAGTCGAAAAATTTGGAAAATGAATTTTACTGCAAACTAGATTTTCTCTGTTTCAACTTTTGTGGAACTATTCTTCATCAATTCAGTCTGCTTTCTTCACCTCAACACATTTTCTAATTAAGCCTTGCACCCATAAAATACTGCTGATAACGTACTTTATGAGATGATAACACTTTTAACATTTCTAATTATTATTTTAGGTCTTCATAAAAAGCGACGTATAAGTGAGATGGAAGAAAAGAACATATCTGATATAAAGGAAGAGATACATAATGAATCTGATGAGTAAGTACCTTTGTATTATTTAACCCTGATTTTAATTACCTCTACCTGAAATGCAAGAGGAGGAATCACAGAATTATATGGAATATAATATGCCTAGTTCTACCTACGGTGTACCATTGTTGTAACAATAAAATGATAATATTATTATTATGCAGGGTGGAGCATTTAACTTGAGACAGTAAATTATCTCAAAAATTATGTACTTTAGAAAAAAATGTTTCAAATAAAAGTTGTTAGGTATCAAGGGGAAAAGAAAATGAACATACATATTTTGTTTCGACCTTAACCTTGACTTCCAGGTTATTTCAAGGACAACTTGATTTTTTCAAATGGAAAGGTATATTTTTTAGTCCAGATTCTTATTCTTCATAAAAAAACTTTTGTTCGAAACTTTTTTCATCGGATTTCAAATTCAAAAATGATAAGCCAATTGAAAAAAGCAAGTAGAAAAATGTGTAAATAGTTCAGGCCTTGTAGAAATATGCGTTAATTATTTTTGACCATCGTCGAAAGGGTCTGGACTCCAGACTAGACGTACCCGGTATTAGTTTTGAACATTCACTGAAAAGATATGAAATTAATAAAAACATAATCATTATTAAAATTATTATCAATTTTTCCAACCGTTTGAATGAAATTTAGTTCAATATTTTGAAATCCAATGAAAAAAATTTCAAACTAAAGTTACTACTTTTTTTATGAGAATAATAATCTGTACTGAAAAAAAAACCTTTTTCCATTTAAAAAAATCATTTTGTGATAATTTACTGTCTCAAGTTAAATGCCGCACCCCGTATATCAAATTTCTCAACAAAAATATTATTTTTTGCACCAGATCAGAAAAATGAAAATTTCTTCCCATGAGGACTATCTGAGAAGATGAATTTTTTATAACTGGTTTTATCGATTCAACTTGTTTCAGTGCACAGTACCTAGAAAATGGTGAGGAGTTTTGGACTCGTCAGGGAAAAGTTGAGGATGTCGACATTTTCGATCAATTTGTTGACGAAGATGGAATTCATGAAAGGGAAGAGTACTTAGCAAAGGAAAAAGATGTTAACTTATCTGAACAGAATTATGCAATGAATTCGAAGCGGCCCGAAGGTCAACAATGTGATTATGTTGCAACTCAGAAATCAAGTGTTAAATTGCTCATAGATTCTGTCCATTTGAATTTGGAGCAACATAAGTGTGACCATTGTGAATATGCTACAAACATAAAAAGGGATCTGAAAATACATATAGATTCTGTTCATTTGAATTTGAAGCCACATAAGTGTAACCATTGCGAATATGTTGCAGCTCAGAAATGCCATCTTAAAGCACATATAAATTCGGTCCATTTGAATCTGAAGCAACATAGGTGTGACCATTGTGGATATGTTTCAGCCCATAAATCCAACCTCAAACGACATATAGATTCTGCTCATTCGAATTCGAAACAATATAAGTGTCACCTGTGTGAATATGCTACAAACATAAAAAGGGATCTGAAAAGACATATAGGTTCAGTTCATTTCAATTTAAAGCCACATAATTGTCACTTATGTGAATATGCTACAAACATGAAAAGTGATCTGAAAAAACATATAGATTCGGTTCATTTTAATTTGAGGCAGCATAAGTGTCACCATTGTGATTATGCTGCAACTCAGAAATCCCATCTCAAAGTACATATAGATTCTGTTCATCTGAATTTGAAGCAACATAAGTGTGACCATTGTGATTATGTTGCAGCTCAGAAATCCAGTCTCAAAGGACATATAAATTGTGTTCATTCAATAAATTTGAAGCCACATAAGTGTCACTCATGTGAATATGCTTCAAACAAAAAAGGTGATCTGAAAAAACATATAGATTCTGTTCACCTGAATTTGAAGCAACATAAGTGTCACTCATGTGAATATGCTACAAACCAAAAAGGGGTTCTGAAAAGACATATAGATTCTGTTCATTTGAATTTGAAGCCACGTAAGTGTGACCTGTGTGAATATGCATCGAATCGTAAAGATTTACTCAAATTTCATATAGAATCAGTTCATTTGAATTTGAGGCAACATAAGTGTCACCAATGCGATTATGTTGCAAATCAGAAACCTAATCTCAAAACACATATAGATTTCGTTCATTTGAATTTGAAAAAACATAAGTGTCAGCAGTGTGATTATACTGCAGCAATGAAATTAAATATCAAACTGCATATGGATTCTGTGCATTTGAATTTGAAGCCACATAAGTGTCACCTATGTGAACATGCTGCAACCAGAAAAAATCACCTGAAACGACATATAGATGCTGTTCATTTGAATTTGAAGCCACACAAGTGTCACTTATGTGAACATGCTACAAACACAGAACATGATCTTAAGAAACATATAAATTCTGTTCATTTGAATTTGAAGCCACATAAGTGTCACTTATGTGATTATGGTACAAATACAAAAAATATATTGAAAAAACATATAAATTCAGTTCATTTGAATTAGAATCAACATAAGTGTCTCTTATGTGAATATGCTACAAACATAAAATTTTGTTCATTTGACCAACACTTTGGAAGAGGCAGTCATCCAAAGGCCAAACAGGATAAAAAATATGAATCAGTGCCAAAAAAATCAATAGAAAACAAGTGATTGCAGAGAAGAGGAAGGCAAGATCAAGATGGCAACACACATATGCTCCTGTGGATAAAAATGCTTTGAATCAGATGAACAACAAACAAACAAAAAATACTCAAAGAACCAAAGGACGAATCATTCTATAATATATGGAGGCTGATAAAAAAAACCAAATGATCAAGTCGCGCTAATCAGAAAATCAGGGCTACCTAACCAGAACTGGGCAAGAAGCAATCTAGACATTGAGAGGGGCATCCCTTCAATTCCGCATGGGATACCAAAGATAAAACCTTTCAACGTAAAAAGAGGTCCAAGCAGAAATGAAACTCCTCAATGTCCGAAAAGCACCGGTCATTGATGGCATAACTCCAAGAATGATTAAAGAACTTCAAAAAAATGGTATAATCCTGTTGACTAACATTTTCAACTGTATATTGAGATTGAAGCTCTGGCCGAAAATGCTTAAAACACAGTTCTTTTTCTTTCGCAACGAGGATAGTGAGTGGCCCAGGTAATACATGATATATAGGATGGCGCAGCTAAAAATTCCGGAAAAGAGTGTGCGCCTTCATTCAATGATCGACGGGCCAGAGCATTATAATAAAATGTTGACGCATTTCCTGAAAATGGTTCTGTTTCGTTTTCAGTATTCACCTGTATATCCCAAGTTTTCGAAATATTCATTATTTGCCTTGTTTGTAACACCTCTTCAGAATAAATCTTTTCCAAAAATTGGAGTATTTATTTGGTGTATAAATTTTCCAATTATCAACATTTTTGTTTCATTAGGTGAATAAATTATTCTGATTACCTCTCTTCAGGGCTCTGTAGCCAAATGAAAAATGCACTCTTATGTAGAATGACGTGTTCAAGCTACATGAAAATGTCCAGTTCGCATGCCCAGAAGCATTGAAAATTATAACTTTCGAACGGAAAGGCCTGGGGACTCGAAATTTTCAGGATCTCGAATGTCGTGGTCGCGTTTATCTATGAGCTAAATTAGACTAGGGGTTCCGTAAATATTGTCTTTGAAATTTAGTTTTCTTGATAATTTCAAAACTACGTATTCGAAAGTGATGAAATTTTGTATACTAATGGAGAATGATATATACAAGCTTCATTTTCACCAGAACCATAGTAAACTATAACTTTCGAACGGAAAGGCCTAGGAACTTGAAATTTTCAGGATAGGTGTGCATCTCGGATGTCGTGGTCACGTTTCTCCATGAGCAAAATTAGACTAGGGGTTCCGTAAATATTGTTGTTTGAGATTAAGTTTTCTTGATAATTTCAAAACTACGGATTCGTATAATGATGGTTGTATTCCTGAGAAGAACAGATCACAAGATTCTCACATGATCACCTATGAAGGGGAGTCATTATTGCAGCCTTTAATTTACTCAACCATCTTTAAACATCATATGAGAGAATTCTCACCATTCGACCTGTTGTCGTCTATGGATATACTTTACTTGGTATTTAAATGAGATAAGTAAGGGGTTCTTGTTTTTGATTGTTTATTCTCCCCCTTCTTCTTGGAAATCTGAAATATACTTGTGATTTTGTTGTTTTCAATGCTAAAATTATGTGTTTTGAATTTCCTACCTTCCCGTCAATCTCTTCTATTGAATCAAGCGTAATTTGGGTTGCATACACAACGTAGAGTCCTTTAACGATCTTGGCCAAAGATTATCTAGAGTAATATTATCACTTTTATAGGGAAAAATCACGCACCGCTAGATGGCGCTGAAGATCACAAGATGTCGGACCGAATGATGGTCAAAATTATTCTGTAATTTCAATCTTTCATAACAAGTAAATCAAATTTTTTTCATAAAATTGCGGAATTGATAATAATGCCTGTTAAAGTCGAGATGACCACTTTGGTCATTTTTTATTGGGTGAACGTGAATGTGATAGCAAATGACCACTATATAATAAAAAATTATTGAACTTACGATAAAAAAATCATCTTTCAGGAAGTGCTTGCTGCAAAGAAACGAGAGAAACGTTTCCGAATCTTCAAGATTGTCTGCAATTTTTTAACTGACTTGGGATTCAACGGGAATTTTTGCAAAGAAATTTCAGAAGAACTATGTGATGAGCATTGAGGAACACTGAACATTTTTCGTGATCTTATTTCCACATTACCTCTTACAATCCGCTACATTTTCAGCTCGTATACAATTTATTTGAAACAATTGTTCATAAATTATCATCTAAATAAATCCCTTTCGATACATAAATGACTCAAAATCGTACAAATATTCCACACGTTTCCCATATAAACACACACACGTTAGTTTGTTGTTCATCACTCGGGTAGTTCATACGAGTAAAAGTAGATGTCTCCCACTCCGTGATTTCTCCCTATTAGAACTCGTTTAAGATAGAGTTCTAGTTTCAGCAGAAAACTCTAATGTCAGTGATAGTTTTAGGTTTCAGCGCATAAAAGTATTCTCTATTTGCTATGGAATTCAAGGTTATAGGATCGTTAACCAGCGCGAAAGCGGAGTGATCTATATATCTTGTTTTCTAATATTTTCTTCTACCATGCACCTGACTCTATGGTTATAACTTATAACTAATATAAATTACATTTTCGATGATGCGATGATGGTCAAATGTCAAATAGTTGACCTAAATAGTTGGGTTACGTTAGTTTTTACTTTACTATTCGGATCTTCTTGTTTCCTGTGAATTATTCATTTTGTGGGAAATGGATATGAATACGAACACCTTGTATTCTCAATTATCATACTAGAATAGGTGAAATTCATTGAAAGTATCCTTGCGAATATTTGGAAACGTAAGTTAACCTATAATTTCAAATTATCCCTGTAATCCTAGTGTATCGATGAATTGGTTGAATATATCGATGTTTCTTTCTGCATTTTTTCGGTGTTTTGTTTTCATGTTATGCCTTGCATTCATAAAATACTACTGATAGCCTTTTTCACTTGGCATCTACTTTATATGATAATCACAGTTTCAATAGTGGTATTCATTATTTTAGGACCTCTTTAAGAGCGACGCATATGTGAGATGGAAGAAACGAACATCTTCTTTAATGTAAAAGTAGAGATACATGAGGAATCTGATGAGTGAGTACCTCTTTATTATCGAATATTATATAAATCGTTTGTAAAGACTGTAGATTTAAAAAGTTCATCAAATTTACCACCAATATTCAACCTGTTTTAGTGAACAGAATCAAGGAGATGGTGAGAACTTTTGGACTCATCAGGGGGAGGTTGAAGATGTCAACATTTGCAACCAATTTGTTGACGAAAATGAAATTCATGATAGGACAGAGAACTTAGCAAAGGAAAAAGACGGTAACTTATCTGAACAGAATAATGCAATTAATTCAGAAAACCATAAGTGTCACCAGTGTGATTATGCCACAACTCAAAAATCCAATCTCAAAGTACATATGGATTCTGTACATTTGAATTTAAAGCCGCATAAGTGTAACTTATGTGAATATGCTTCAAACAGGAAATGTGATCTGAAAAAACATATAGATTCTGTTCATTTGAATTTGAAGCAACATAAGTGTAACCATTGTGAATACGTTGCTGGTCAGAAATCCCATCTCAAAACACATATAGATTCTGCTCATTTGAATTTGAAGCCTTATAAGTGTCATTCATGTGAATATGCTACAAACATTAAAAGTGATCTGAAAAAACATATACATTTGGTACATTTGAATTTGAAGCCACATAAGTGTGACTTATGTGAATATGCTACAAACAGGAAAAGTGATCTGAAAAGACATATAGATTCTGTTCATTTGAATTTGAAGCAACATAAGTGTGACCATTGTGAATACGTTGCTGCTCAGAAATCCCATCTCAAAGTACATACAGATTTTGCCCATTTGAATTTTAAGCCCTATAAGTGCGAGTTCTGTGAATATGCTACAAACGTTAGAAGTGGTCTGAAAAAACATATACTTATGATACATTTGAATTTGAAGCCACATAAGTGTCACTTATGTGAATATGCTACAAACATTAAAAGTGATCTGAAAAGACATAGAGATTCTATTCATTTGAATTTTAAGCAGCATAAGTGTCTCTTATGTGAATATGCTGCAAACAATAAAAGTGTGCTCAAAAAACATATAGATTCTGTTCATTCGAATGTCAACTGAAGTCAACTTCATATTGAATCTGTTCATTTGGATTTCAATTATGTTATTTCTCAGACACGGTTCTTTTCTTTATGCGAGGCAGACATTGAGTGTGCCAGGTAACACATGGCTTCATCTCGACTTTTAGAAATATTGTTTATATATTTTATATGCCGTGTCTATGATATGTCTTCAAAATATATCATTTGAAAAAATTGGAGTATTTATTTAGTGTACAAATTTCCCAATTACATGTTTTATGTTGTGAATAAATCTCTGATTTCACAAAATACAAATAACAATCCGCTCAATTTTTTAGAAAATAATAATATTCAGCCAAAAAAATGGAAATTCAAGAAATTAAAAATGAAACAACTGATTTATAAGATACGAATAAACCATTATTCATCTGAGAAAGTTTATTAAGCGTTCTTTAAACGTCGAATGAGTGCTTAAACAATTATACGATCACTATCTTGGCCAAAGATTATTTAGTGTTTCCGAACAAACTATTGCGACCTGTAATATTTTAACTTGTTTAAGGTAGAGTTTTAGTTCTTTGTTGCGTTCAGAACTGTGATACCGATAATAGTTTTAGCGCATAAAAAGTACAATCTTTGAATAAAGAATCACAGGAAGGAGCATTTGACTACTTTTCTTCGTATAAGAGCGAGACGGCCAGTTATGACTCTTCAGTGTGGTGTTTCTCCACCAACATCGTAAACAAACGCGCATGGGCGTAACATGAATAAGGTTGAGATTGGTTTTTGTTATTTTTCAGTTTTCATTATATAATTATAATAAATCGTTTCTATTATATAGTGGTCATTTGCTATCACATTCACGTTCGCCCACATAATCAGAAATGTCCGAAGTGGTGATCTCGACTTTCACAGGCATTACTATTAATTCCGCAATCTTACAAAAATATTTGATTCACTTGTTATGAAAGACAGAAATGACAGAATAATTTTGACCACCATTCAGCCCGACATCTTGTGATTTTCAGCGCCATCTAGCGGTTTGGATTTATTCCCACACCTGGTACCTCAAGTACCAGGTTGATGGATGATTGTGAGCCTCACCTCCAAAGTGAGCTGTTTTTATTTATGAATTCAGGTTATATGATCGTAAACGAGCGCGGAAGCGGAGTGATCCATCTTGTTGTCTAATCTTTGCTTCTACCATTCACCTAATTCTATGGTTATGGTTTTAAATTACATTTTCAATGATTGCTGATTGTCAAATAGTTGGGTAAGTTGGGTTAAGTTACTTTACCATTACCATTCGGATCTTATAAATCTTGAGAATTATTCATTTTTTGGGAAATGGATTAATTTTTATACTAGAATAGGTAAACTTCAGTGAAAGTTATCTTGCAAATATTTGGAAACGTAAGTTAACCTATAATTTCAACATTTAATCATCCCCGGAAATCCTAGTGTACTGACGAATTGGTTGAATATATCGATGTTTCTTTTTGCATTTTTCGGCATTTTGTTTTCATGTTATGCCTTGCATTAATAAAATACTACTGATAGCCTTTTTCACTTCGCACCTACCTTAAATGATAATAACATTTTCAATAGTACTATTTAGTATTTTAGGACCTCTTTAAAAGCGACGTATATGTAAGATGGATGAAATGAACATCTTTAATATAAAAGAAGAGATACATGATGAATCTGATGAGTGAGTACCTTTTTATTATGCAATGAAATATAAATCGCTTGTAAATTAACTCGCCATAATCCTTTAGGAAAAAGCTCATACTTTTCAACCTCAACTGGCGTTTTGGGGTCTACGAGACCCCCATCATTATTCAAACCTGTCTAAAATATTCATTATTTGGGGTTCAAGCTCTTCCGTTCCATAAAAATATTCCTTGAGCATCATCCCCAACATACAACTAACGTTACAAAAATTGACCACGTCAGTTGAGGGTTAAACTGGCATATTGAATTACTCGATGGCAGCAGATTTAATAAGTTCGTCAAATTTACCACCAATATTTAATCTATTTCAGTGCACAGAATCTAGGAGATGGTGAGAACTTTTTGACTTATCAGGGGAAGGTTGAAGATGTCGACATTTGCGAACAATTTGTTGACAAAAATGGAATACATGAAAGGAGAGAGTACTTAGCAAAGGAAAAAAAAGAGGAATCTGTTGATTTGAATTTGAAGCCACATCAGTGTAACTTATGTGAACATGCTGCAAACTGGAAATGTGATCTGAAAAAACATATTGATTCTGTTCATTTGAAATTGAAGCAACATAAGTGTGACCTTTGTGATTTTGCTGCTGCTCGGAAATCCCATCTCAAAGAACATACAGATTCTGCTCATTTGAATTTGAAGCCTCATAAGTGTCACTTATGTGAATATGCCACAAACAGGAAATATTCTCTGAAAAAACATATTGATTCTGTTCATTTGAATTTGAAGCAATTCAAGTGTGACCATTGTGATTATGTTGCTGCTCAGAAAGCCCATCTTAAAGTACATAGAGATTCTGCTCATTTGAATTTGAAGCCGCATAAGTGTCACTTATGTGAATATGCTACAAACAGGAAATGTGATATCAAAAAACATATACATTTGGTTCATTTGAATTTGAAGCCACATAAGTGTCACTTTTGTGAATATGCTACAAACATGAAAAGTGATCTGAAAAGACATATAGATTCTGTCCATTTGAATTTGAAGCAATATATGTGTGACCATTGTGATTATGCTGCTGCTCAGAAATCCCAACTGAAAGCACATACAGATTCTGTTCATTTGAATTTGAAGTCCTTTAAGTGTCACTCATGTGAATATGCAACAAATGTTAAAAGAGGTCTGAAAAGGCATATACTTCTGGTACATTTAAATTTGAAGCCACATAAGTGTCACTTATGTAAATATGCTACAAACATAAAAAGTGATCTGGAAAGACATATAGATTCTGTTCATTTGAATTTGAAGCAACATAAGTGTCACTTGTGTGAATATGCTACAAACGTAAAATGTAGACTGAAAGGACATTTAGATTCTGTTCATTTGAATGTCAACTGACTTCATATTGAATCGGTTCATTTGGATTTCAAAATTGGGCAGTATAGTAGATGAAGACTGAAAGGTCATTTAGATTCTGTTCATTTGAAGGCAGATATTGAGTGGGCCAGGTAACACATGATATACAGGGTGGCGCAGTTGAAAGTACCTGAAGAGTGTCGCGCTTTGATCCTGACAATGACACTGTTTTGTGTTCAATCGGCAACCATGTATATCATAAGGCTTCATCTCGACTTTTAGAAATATTGTTTATATATTTTATATGCCGTGTCTATAACATATCTTCATAATATATCTTTTGAAAAAATTGGAGTATTTAATTAGTGTACAAATTTCCCAAAATATGTTTTTTTTGTGAATGAATCTCTGATTTCACAGAATACAAATAAAAATGCGCTCAATTCATTCAAAAATAATAATATTCATCAAAAAAAAAGGAAATTCGAGAAATTATCTGGATTATCTGTATTTGTCTTTTGGCTGTCTGAAATAAACGTTTTATTTTCTTGATTTGAGTGCTAAAAATATGTGTTTTGAATTTCCTACCTTCCCGTCAATATCTTTTATTGAATGAAGCGTAATTAGGGTCGCATACACAACGTAGAGTCCTCAAACCACTATATGATCACGATCTTGGCCAAAGATTATCTCGAGTAATATTTTCACATAAATTAGAACTCATTCGAGGTAGAGTTCTAGTTCATTGCTTATTTCAGCAGAAAACTGTAATAGTTTTAGCGCTTAAAAGTACCAATACATTACAGTATATTTATTTATCTATAGCCCAGATGACAAGTTCATAGATTTAAGAATACGTATTATGTATTCTGTTTCTCTATGGACAAGTGGCACAGCCATATATATATATATATATGAGAATATATTGTTTATTCTTTGTATAAAAAGAATACTCGTTTTCTAGGTTCGGGATTTAGCCGGCAGGGAGCGCTTAGAATTTTGGTATCACCAAAAGGTATATATTTATTTATCTATGATATTTCGTCAAAGTGCATAGAAATCCCAAGTGTCGTCCGCTTGGTTAACACTTTATGTCAATAATTTCTTCTGAGTAATTGAGGAAATTTTTAGTTATTGTAGTACAAGAATTATATAGATATTTGAAAACGTAAGTGCACACATAATTACAACTTCAAATCAGCTTTGCATTCCTAGTGAACTGTATCAATGTTCTTCCTCCATCACAGAATTGATGTAGATCAATTTTTCACAAACCATAATACGTGTTTCGCTATACAATAGCATATATTCAAGAATAATTTTCATTTCTTCCATCATTTGGTCCTACTCTCCCTTCGTCACCTCAATCCATTTTTAATGTTCCTTTCGTACATTGTTCGATTCTATTATTATGCCTTGCATTCTTGAAATATGACTGTTAGTCCTCATTAATTTACACCTACTCTATGTGATTATAACACTTTCAGATCTAGCAAAGTTGGAACTTCTTAAAACAGGACAGGTGGTTAAAAAATGAACTGCCATGATATAAAAGAAGAAATACTTGATGAACCTGATAAGTGAGTACCTTATAAATATAAACGTTTATATTCATGTAACTTCCACTGGTTCTAAATGACAGTTCCATAAAATGTAGACTACGATTTTAAATAATTAAGGGTTTACCAAACCACGACAAATGCTTTGCTCAACAATAGCTTCTTGTTGGTGTAACGTTATATTTTACCGTATAGATTTAGATCATGAGAGTCTTATATTAATTTCTCAGGGGAGCTTTGATTGTCCCAGCAAGTAAGTAAATAAAATATGGATTTTCATCAAGTATTGGCAACATTAATTCAATATTTGAAAAATTCATTCAATTTACTCCTTCAATTCATTAAACCCATTTTGCTATTTAAATCTGAATGAATTATCATGTTTCAGTGCACTGTATCTAGAAAATGGTGAGAACTTTTGGACTCATTTGGGGAAGGTTGAAGATGTCGATATATCCGAACAATTTGTTGACGAATTTGGAGTTCATGACAGAAAAGAGTACTTGGCAAAGGATGAGGACACTAACTTATCTGAAAAGAGTTATGCAATGAATTTGAAAAACCACAAGTGTCACCAATGTTATTATGCTACAGATAAGAAATCCAATCTCAAAGTACATATAGAATCTGTCCATTTGAATTTGAAGCCGCATAAGTGTCACTTATGCGAATATGCCTCATATCGCAAAGACGCACTCAAACTTCATATCGAATCAGTTCATTTGAATTTGAAGCCACATAAGTGTCACCTGTGTGATTTTGCCACAAACTCGAAACATGATCTGAAAACACATATACATTCTGTTCATTTGAATTTCAAGCCACATGAGTGTCACTTATGTGAATATGCTACAAATATAAAATGTTGTCTGAAACAACACATAGACGCTGTTCATTTGAATTTGAAGCCGAATAAGTGTCACTTTTGTGAATATGCATCATATCGTAAAGACACACTCAAACTTCATATAGAATCAATTCACCTGAATTTGAAGCAACATAAGTGTCACCTTTGTGATTATGTTGCAAATCAGAAACCTCATCTCAAAGCACATATAGAATCAGTCCATTTGAATTTCAAGCCACATAAGTGTCACTTATGTGAATATGCTACGAACACGAAACATAATCTGAAAAAACATTTAGTTTCCTTTCATTCAAACTCGAAGTCACATGAGTGTCACTTATGTAAATATGCTACAAACTACAAATGTAATCTGAAAAAGCATATAGATTCTGTTCATTTGAATTTCAAGCAACATAAGTGTCACTTATGTGAATATGTATCGCATCGTAAAGACACATTCGAACATCATTTAGAATCGGTTCATTTAAATATAAAGGAACATACGTGTCACTTATGTCAATATGCTTCAAAAGCAAAATGTGAACTAAAAAGACATATAAATTCTGTTCATTTGAATTTGAAGCCACATAAGTGTCATTTATGTGAGTATACATCGTATCAGAAAATGAACCTCGCAAGACACATAAGTTCTGTTCATTTGAATTTGAAGCAATATGAGTGTCTCCAATGTGACTATGCCGCAGCTGACAAATACTCTCTCAAAGCACATAAAGAATCTGTTCATTTGAATCTGAAAAAGCAAAAATGTCACTTATGTGAACATGCTACAAATACGAAATCTAAACTGAAATTACATATAGATTCTGTTCATTTGAATTTGAAGCCACATAAGTGTAACTTGTGTGAACATGCTACAAACACAAAAGGTGACCTGAAAAGACACATAGATTCTGTTCATTTGAATTTGAAGCAACATAAGTGTCACCAATGTGACTACGTTGCAAATCTGAAATACAATCTCAGAGTACATGTGAATTCTGTTCATTTGAACTTGAAGCCACATAAATGTCATTTATGTTGTTATGCAACGAACTCGAAATGTGATCTGAGAAAACATATAGATTCCGTTCATTTGAATTTGAAAAGATCCGATCATAAACGTGAACTCAATCTTCATGTTGAATCGGTTCCTTCGGATTCAAAATTGATCTAGGTTATTTCCATGGACCTTTCATTATCCTAAGTCTTAGTTTATTTCTCAGCATAGTTTTTTTTTCCGCAATACACACATTAAGTGGCGCATTTCAAATTTAAGTTTGTAAAATGTCTTCAAAATATATCTTTCAAAAAAACTAGAGTATTTATTAATGCTTTTGAAGCAACATATATCAATATGTTGAAGGTCAGAAATCCCCACTCGAAGCACATATAGAGGTTGGTCAATGATACATCTTGGTATAGTAAATATATCAATGCCAGGAAAAGAGGAGAAAGTTGAAGGCAAGTCCCATTATGTGAACAAAGATGTAATGAAGGTATTCCCAGGAGCTGATGTTTTCCCCTTCCAACATCTTCATTGGACTTGGAGACTGCTGAGATTATCCACTGTCCCCATGTTCACTTTTTGGTTAGTCAAGGGGAACGGGCCGACGCAGAGTTAGCAAGGCCCATCCTCCACTTATCGATTGAACCCTCCTATGAAGTGTAACTGGAGTACTTATCTTCGCCTGTGATATATTTGCCTATTATTGCTATTTATTGTACAGAACGGGTTTTATCGCAGGTCTTTCCCGATTCTTGTGATTCAACCTGAAGTTGGAAACCGTGGTAATGATGTGCAGCTTTAGATATCCACACTTACAATATACGATCACGCGGAATCACATACTAATCCTAAATATTTTTGGCCAGCGAAATGATCGATCTAGTAGGAAGAACTATACATTTCGTAGAAACCACATAATTCTCTCAGTCGTACTAATGAAAACGTGGGGAAGTCGTAAGGAATTCAAACAAAATGGTTGAGAACCGAAAGAACATGAATTTATTGGTTCTTTTGGCGACGGTTCCCCAACTTCAGTTCAAATAATAAGAATCGGAAAAGACCTGCGAGAAAACCCATTCTGTACAATGAATAGCAATAATAGGAAGAAAATATATCAGGAGAAAAGGTAATTACTCCAATTACGCTCCATAGGAGGATTGAAATGATGGATGCGAATGTAATGCATATTAAATGCATTCAAGTGCCACCGTTGAAAGAACTTGAATAAAATTGAAATAAGAATCAAGCTTTCGACAGAAATTTTGTCTAGTATCCTACACACCAAGTCAATGATGAAAAATCAAACTTGTTTCAGTTTTACAATTGATGACGACTTAGTTGAAAAACTAAGCAACAAAATGTACAGCTAAAAACGAACCTAATAAACCTAAATACACATATTATATAATAGAAAAACAAGATTTATTTTATTTCAACTGATATAGGCTAGTTTAGTTTTATATGTATTTTCATGGAAAATAAAATATGTTCTCTATAAAGATTATGCTTTATTTCGGTTTTATTTGCAGATTACCAGGGGGAATTGGACGCAGGGTTACCAAGTTATTATCGGCGATTCCAAATACCTTCAAATTAAAAATTAAACATACCTGTTTAGTAAGTTCGGTGAGAAGAGTTTCGCCAGAAGATTTTTGAATGTCATTTCGTTGAATGGATATTTATTACTCACTTCTATCTTCTTTTGCTTGGTGCATGCGCTTTGTCTATAAATTAGTTTCTAGGGGTATTCTAGGGATTTTCAGAATATAATCTGGGGATAATACAAAATTGGACCTGGCAACACTGACATTTCCCCACCATTTTCCCCAGTACGAGCGAGAGAATTCTCTCTCTGTGGTATCTACGAAACATAAAGTCCTTAGTACTAGATCGATCATTGCGCTGGCCAAAAAAAGGTAGGATTAGTATGCGATCCCTCGTGTTCGTATATTGCAAGTGTTGAAAAAAGAAGTGGTTACTGAGACAGGTAGAGATATGTGATCGCAGAGAGCTCTTTAGTATTTTAGAAGAACTACAATTCTTGTATCTCTCAAGGTTTAGCCTACGTAAGACTTGTAAACGCGTATGATCCCCTCCCCACAAAGAGTGGTTATTTCCCCTGGGCGGAATAAAAATAAGTTCAAAGCATTTGGGTATTCGAATTGCACTGTATCATTTCATGGTAAAGGTGTACAATATGGTCACGTCTCGGATTTTGAAAAGATTTTCATAGGAGCATGCTATGAAATTAACGAAAAGGCATCAAACCTTGCCGGTTTTTTCCTGGATAATTGTATGACGTCACTCACTTTTTCTTCATTATAGACGGAAGGTGTGGTGGAATCTTGCGATATTATGAAAACAAGTTCGAAATTCTTGTCTTGACGTCCGTACATGGTTTTATAATTTTTTATTTGAATTGTGTTTATTATTGATAGACGAAAATATTACATGTAGGTAATAGAATATGAAGTATAATTTCCCGTGAAATAGAATTTAAAGTCGCAGTTCTTTTATTCAGTTATCTGTCGTGCAGTTGGTAGAAATTGCTAGTAATCTCATTATTTTTTCAGCCATTTGTCGTGGAAGAATATTCTAGATTTCATGTATTTCGAGTGTTTTCAGCTTGAACATTGGTTCTTTCGTGTGGAACAAGTGGAATCGATACGATACAGTGCTTTTAAATTGTTGATATATGTGTAACAATCAGTTCTAACAAATGTGTCTCGTTGTGGGTAACGTCATACTTTTCTTCAGGAAAAAATCGGGCCTAATTTTTATGGCTTTCCTTAATTCCATCATAGCACATTTTATTAAAATCCGGGTACTGACCATATTCTACACCTTTACCCATTTTATCTGAACGAAAAACTACTCCACAATACTACGTTCAAATCGTCATAAAATAATTGGGTTAGGCAGTTTTTTTAATTTATATCCGTAGATTCATAATTCAATTAACATATTAACTGTATTGAAAGCTTATGTAATAATCTTTTTTTTCTAAATTTTTATTTGAAAAATACAATAATCTTACAACATAAACTTTATATGCACGATTCATCCTACACAAGTTACTTCGAATACAAATGAGCACAATCTAAATGTGCTTTGAGATAAGATTTCAGATTTGCAAGAAACTCACATTGGTAACACTTATGTTGCTTCAAATTCAAAATGAACTGATTCTATATGAAGCTGGAGTCGTTGTTTATAATTCGATGCATAATCACATAAGTGACACTTATGTGGCTTCAAATTCAAATGAACAGAATCTATATGTATTTTCAGATTAGATTTTGCGATTGAAGCATATTCACATAAGTGACACTTATGTGGCTTTAAATTCAAATGAACTGATTTTATATGTAGTTTGAGATTTTTTTTTAGATTTGCAGCATATTCACATGAGTGACACTCATGTGGCTTTAAATTCAAATGAACAGAATCTATATGTAATCTCAGATTAGATTTTATGTTTGAAGCATATTCACATAAGTGACACTTTTCTTTTTTCAAATTCAAATGAACAGAATCTATATGTATTTTCATATCACTTTTTGTGTTTGTAGCATATTCACATAAGTGACACTTATGTGGCTTCAAATTCAAATGAACAGAATCTATATGTATTTTCAGAGTTTGTTTTATGTTTGAAGCATATTCACATAAGTGACACTTATGTGGCTTTAAATTCAAATGAACTGATTCTATATGTAGTTTGAGACTTTTTTTTTGATTTGTAGCATATTCACATAAGTGACACTCATGTGGCTTCAAGTTCAAATGAATGGCATTTATATGTGTTTTGAGATGAGCTTTCTGATTTGCAACATAATCACATAAGTGACACTTATGTGGCTTCAATTTCAAATGAACAGAATCTATATGTGCTTTGAGATGAGCTTTCTGATTTCCAACATAACCACATTGATGACACTTATGTTGTTTCAAATTCAAATGAATTGATTCTATATGATGTTTGAGTTTGACTTTAAGAGGTGATGCATTATCACCTAGGTGACACTCATCTGGCTTCAAATGAACTGAATCTATATGTGCTTTGAGATTGGATTCCTGATTTGCAACATAATCACATTGACGACACTTAAATGGCGTCAAACTCAAATGAACAGAATCTATATGTTTTTTCAGATCATATTTTATGTTTGTAGCATACTTGCATAAGTGACACTTATGTGACTTCAAATTCCTGGCATAATTCTGTTCAGATAAGTTACTTGAGTTATTGTCTTCTGTCTTCGCTAAGTACTCTTCCCTTTCATGAATTCCATCTTTGTCAACAAACTGTTCGGAAATATCGATATCTTCAATCTTCCCCAGATGAGTAGAAAAGTTCTCACCATCTTCTAGATGTGACTGTACACTGAAACATGTTCAAATAACTTTGTGATTATGTAGTATAAGTAAGTATAGAACAGTTTACTGTATTTATAGGTAATGGAAAAATAAAGCGCCCTCTTTCGAGAAATTCGAAGAAAGTTATTGAAATCGAATTGTTGTTCGACAACAGAATTTGGAAATTCTGTATATAAAATATTTCTTGGGATGTTCCATTGGTGAATGTACATACGTAAATCCTATCCTACACGAGTCCAAAAAACCTATATTTGATAGGTCTAATGAACTTCATAGCCGAGATACATATGTATTGTTATGGAAATCGAAACATAGTATTTTTTTTACGATTCAAAAATAAATTCAAATACTCCACCAAAAATACATGAAATTTGGAATATCTCATAAATATATAAGCGGAAACCATAAAATTAGATTCTTCATAAGACCCAGAATATCCTCACTTCCAATCTCAGACGCATATACTAAAGGTTTCAAATATCCCCAAAGGGAATAATCGATAGGATTGAAATCTGGTGATATTGGGGGCCATGCATGCAGTCCACCTCTGCCTATCCACATTGTAAGTTCTGATCCAAAAATTTCTTGACAATAACTTTAAAATAAGGTGGAGCCCTATCATGCTGGAAATACATTCCTGCGATGTTGTTTGGTTCATGTCTTCAGGTGCACTAGTTAATTTTTAAGAGATAAATGAACTCCAAACAACAGTTCACCTTATATTAAAGAGAAAAAAAATCTTTCTCTGTTCCATCTCCATACTCTTTTCCGTCCATCTGGAGAATGTGAGGAGAATCTGGATTCGTCAGTGAAAAGAACATTGTTCCATTGCCCAAAGTTCTAATGTAAATGTTAATTAGCAAATTGCAGTTTAGCTACTCGGTGACGCCGAAGTAATTTGGGTCCAATTGCTGGTCTGCAAGCTTTCAAACCAAACTCCTTCAATCTTCGGCAAACTGTCCACACGCTAACATTTGTACCTCGGACCTCTACGAGTTGATTTCTAGACTGCACTGATGTTAAATGATGATCCTGCAGAGTATTCGCGTGAAGAAACCCGTCTTCAATAGCAGTCGTTTTTCGTTTTCTGCCACTACCTGCCCTACGCTTATGTCTGCCAGTTTGTCCAAAACATCAGACTACACTCTTGACAGTAGATTAAGAATTTTTGCAACATATGCATAATTAAGTTCACCTCCAACAAGAGCGACAGCTTTTGTGCAATTTGCCTCCCCCAATTCATCTCTTCAAAAAATTACAATTCTTGAAATAAACTGTTGATGACAAGTTCATGTCGTTCTTGAAAATGAAGTGGTGCACTCAAAGGAATGAATCAAACAACAAAATATTGGAATTTGACCACGAAATTATTCCACAGGATGTTTTGAAATCAGGGTTTAACAACCAACTTTCAATTAACCCTGTACAATGACTTATAGAGAAGCATTTAACAAAAGACTGACCGAGCAAGTTAAAATTAATAATTTCATCTAGTTTGCTAAAAAAAATTGAAAATGGTCTTAAAAATAAAGAAACTATGAGACCTCAAATTTCACCAAAAATTACCTTGTTGCGTTCATTTTGCAGGTGAGTGTATTAATGCAGACGAATTCACTCACAATATGCAATGAGTATACAATTCTCTTATTTAGCGTTTCCAAGTCTGTATCGATGCTAATGTTGGTATTTTTGAACATTTGATGTAATTAATTTTGTATGCTGTTCTAATGTATCAAAGTTGAAAATTGATGACATGCAGAAGTCTAATATCTCGAAGACTACGCCATATCCAAAAAATTTCATATTTTTTATCAATAATAACAGCCTGTATATGTTCCTTGATTTCTCTCTGCAAGTTCTTAGTCACCCTGTATATCTACATGAATAAATCAATACCAATTCCATGTAAGTACAAATTGTACCAGTACCCTCAATAAACAATGAAGGAGAAGAATAATTCAACGTTACTCACTTAACAGTTTCATTTTCAATCTCTTCTTTTATATCAATGCAGTTATTTTCTTCCATCTCACATAAACTTCGCTTCATAAGAAGTCCTAAAATAATGATTGCAAATGTTGAAAGTGTTAGAATCACGTGAAGTAGGTGCAAAGTAATGAGGGCTATCAGTAGTATTTTATGATAATATAAGGAACATTGAAAATGGGTTTGGGTGATTATTGGACAGAATGTAAGGAAGAATCAAGATACTAAACATTGATGCATTACATTCAACGAATTCATAAGTACACTAGGAATATAGAGCTGATTTGAAGCTGAAGTGATGTGTGCACTTACAAATATTTGCAGTACAATAACTGAAAATTCCCTCGAAAGAAATTGTTGACAATAAAAGCTTACCCTAATAGAGAAAAGTAATAACCTCTGTACCTTGTCCATATACTAAAATTATTTTTTCGAAACCACAGAACAGTTAAGACAAAACTATCTAAAACGAGAGGCCGAAGGCCTCGAGCAATCTTGTAACTAGTTAAAAGGATATTTTTATCATAGACTTAACCTTATACCAATATAGCAAAAAGTGCTTCACGGAAATCCTGATCCATAGATAAAACAATATTCTTTTATGATTCAAGGGGTTCACTAATTCGCGATTCCAACTACTGAGGGCGCTGCGAACTGTAAACAAATATGGAGGAAAACGAGTACCTTTTCGGGGTTTATTGTGGAGAAACGTATTATTTTAGGTGCTTTTAAGGTTTTTCTTCGATTTTGTGAGTTTTATATGAAGACTTTTTAGTGAATGATTGGATTATTGATAGTGTAGTGTCGAGTTCATTGATTTTAGGTGAACAAATTGGTTTTTCAATTTTAATTATATCGAAATTGATAATAATTCAACAGTAAAAATGGAGCACTATTTGAGTTTGACGGCGGTGTTCAATTATTTGGAAGCTACACCTAATGGTCGATGATTTGTTGGTAGGGAACAAGTTGTGAATAGTAAGCATCTCATCTTAGTGGGAATAGTTGATGGAAAATTGAATGGCGAAGGTGTTTATTCCTCCATCAAAATAATGGTGCTTTGCCTTCAAACCGGTGCCCTTCTGAAGGGAAAACCCCATGAAATGTCTGGTTGGCTAGAGCTTGATCCACAGAAATTTGGAATATAATTTCATTTACCTGTTCCTGTAAAGCTGGAGCTTGTGGGAGATGCAAGCATGTTTTTCCAACACTTCTGAAGTGCACAAGGTTGTATGAATTAACAGTTCAATAGAGGCATGAATCGAGACCTGCAGCTTCTTCGTTTTTATCAAGAGATTGTAGAAAATTGTCAAACCTTAGTTTTTTCCCGGTATCGCTTAGTTAACAGTTCCTTCCATTATAGTATTACTCAATCTAATATTGGAAGCATTCAAATTATTGATATATGTGGAACAATCATATGTCTCGATGTGAGTAACGTCATACATTTCTTTAAGAAAAAATCGGGCCTAGTTTTTAGTTCATGTAAAAATTTTATTAAAATCCGAGTGGTGACCATATTCTACACCTTTAACCATTCTTGAGTGCTCGTTCTACTTACCCGAAGGCTATATCATTTCGTTACGATGTCTGTATTTTTCGAATTATGAGCCGAGAATGGTCTCAATTGACAAGGTTCGACTAACTGATGACGAATCCGATAAAAAATTCGAGTCTGGCTGGCCATATACACGATAACACTCGAATGGAACGACTTAGAAACTTGAAATTTTTAAGGCAGGTTCGAATTTCGAATGCCGCGGTTAAGTTTGTTATTGGGCTAAATTCGACTAGAGGTTCCGTAAATATGGCCGTTCGAAATTTTGTTCTCCCGATTTTTTCGAAACTCCTGATTTGATCGAGATGAAATTTTGCACTCAGATGGAGCATGACGTGTTCGGGCTACATGCGAAATTTTGTCCAGATCGCATGACCAGAACTTTAGAAATCATAGAAAATTATAACTTTCGAACGGAATGGGGACTTGGAATTTTCAGGATAGGTGTGAATCTCGAATGTCGCGGTCATGTTTATCAAACTAGACTAGGGGTTCCGTAAATATGGCCGTTCAAAATATTTTTTCCTGATAATATCGAAACTACTGATTCGAAGAATAATGTATTCCGACTACGTGCGAAATTTCGTCCAGATCACATTATCAAGACTATAGATACCGTAGAAAATTCTAGCGAATGATCGAAAACAAAATTGGTCAAATATTTCTTCAATTGGTTTCTTAAACTGGAAAATGCGAATCTACCTACCATAGCATGTTTTAGTTCCTGCGAGAATTTTATTGAAATACGAGTGCTGACCATATTCTACACCTTTATCCATTGTATCTGAAATATTATATGAATGAAAACTACACAACAATACTACGTTTTAATCGTCATAAAATAATTGGGATAGGGAGTTTATTCAGTGCAGTAGCGTAGGAGAGGTCCTCGCTGACCCCGCAGTGCGGGGGGCCCGCCAAGGAAGAAATCACAGGGGTTGAAGTCGGAAAACGGGATGATTTCCCGTATACTGACCTCGCAGACAGCGATTATAGCCACATTTAGATCTCAATACGAACCTGAGTCAGATCCGGACCGGGGATTTCTCAGATTCGCGGGTTACTTTGATTTGGAATTACTCGGCTCTAGTGAATATTTTATATACACTATTTTCGGTGTATTGACTCATTTTGATGAATTCTATTGCCTGCCAAAAAAAGCCTCACCTTTGGGAACAACCTGTATTTTACTTTTTATATAATCCAATATATTTTACTTCTTATATGAAAGCTTATATTATTTATATTTGGATACTTATGTTTTTGTTAATGAATACTTTTTTTAACAATTTTTTTCACTAATGAAATAGATCTAGGGATAGGTCCCCGACTATTATTCCAAATTTTGCGCTACGCCAATGATTCAGTGGTTGTTCCATCACCTTTTATATCCGTTGATTCATAATTCAACATATCAAGTGTATTAAATGCAAACGTAATGATCCTTTTTCTCTAAATTTTTATTTGAAAAATACAATAATCTTACAAGATAAACTTTATATGCAAGATTCATACATTAGTTACCTCGAATACAAATGAACAGAATCTATATGTGCTTTGAGATGAGATTTCCGATTTGCAACAAAATCTCATTGGTGGTACTTATGTTGCTTTAAATTCAAAAATGAACTGATTCTATATGATTTTTCAGATCAAATTTCCTATTTGTAGCATATTCACATAAGTGAATGTGGCTTCGAATACAAATGAACAGAAACTATATGTTTCTTCAGATTGGATTTCTGAGCTGCAACATATTCACATTTATGACATTTATATGGCTTTAAATTCAAATGGATTGATTCTATATGAAGTCTGAGTTTGTCTTTACGATGCGATGCATATTCACATGAGTGACACTTACTTATGTGGCTTCAAATTCAAATGAACAGAACCTATATGTATTTTCAGATTACTTTTCATGTTTGTAGCATATTCACATAAGTGACACTTATGTGGATTCACATTCAAATGAATAGAATCTATATGTATTTTCAGAACATATTTTTTGTTCGTAGCATATTCACATAAGTGACACTTATGTGGCTTCAAGTTTAAATGAATTGAATCTGAATGTTTTTTAAGATTACCTTTCCGATTTGCAACATAATCACATTGGTGACACTTATGTGGCTTCAAATTCAAATGAACTGATTCTATATGTAGTTTGAGATTTTTTTTTAGATTTGTAGCATATTCACATGAATGACACTTATGTGGCTTTAAATTCAAATGAACTGATTCTATATGTAGTTTGAGACTTTTTTTTAGATTAGTAGCATATTCACATAACTGACACTTATGTGGCTTTAAATTCAAATGAACTGATTCTATATGTAGTTTCAGACTTTTTTTTAGATTTGTAGCATATTCACATGAGTGACACTTATGTGGCTTTAAATTCAAATGAACAGAATGTATATGTATTTTCAGATCACTTTTTTTGTTTGTAGCATATTCACATAAGTGACACTTATGTTGCTTCAAATTCAAATGAACAGAATCTATATGTATTTTCAGAGCATGTTTTTGGTTCGTAGCATATTCACATACTGGACACTTATGTGGCTTGATATTCAAATGAACAGAACCTATATGTATTTTCAGATTACTTTTCATGTTTGTAGCATATTCACATAAGTGACACTTATGTGGATTCACATTCAAATGAATAGAATCTATATGTATTTTCAGAACATATTTTTTGTTCGTAGCATATTCACATAAGTGACACTTATGTGGCTTCAAGTTTAAATGAATTGAATCTGAATGTTTTTTAAGATTACCTTTCCGATTTGCAACATAATCACATTGGTGACACTTATGTGGCTTTAAATTCAAATGAACTGATTCTATATGTAGTTTGAGATTTTTTTTTAGATTTGTAGCATATTCACATGAATGACACTTATGTGGCTTTAAATTCAAATGAACTGATTCTATATGTAGTTTGAGACTTTTTTTTAGATTAGTAGCATATTCACATAACTGACACTTATGTGGCTTTAAATTCAAATGAACTGATTCTATATGTAGTTTCAGACTTTTTTTTAGATTTGTAGCATATTCACATGAGTGACACTTATGTGGCTTTAAATTCAAATGAACAGAATGTATATGTATTTTCAGATCACTTTTTTTGTTTGTAGCATATTCACATAAGTGACACTTATGTTGCTTCAAATTCAAATGAACAGAATCTATATGTATTTTCAGAGCATGTTTTTGGTTCGTAGCATATTCACATACTGGACACTTATGTGGCTTGATATTCAAATGAACAGAACCTATATGTATTTTCAGAGCATTTTTTTTGTTCGTAGCATATTCACATACGGGACACTTATGTGGCTTCAAGTTTAAATGAATGGAATCTATATGTTGTTTAAGATTATCTTTCTGATTTGCAACAAAATCACATTGGTGACACTTATGTTTTTTCAAATTCAAATGAACGGAATCTATATGTTTTTGCAGATTACATTTTATGTTGGTAGCATATTCGCATAAGTGACACTTATGTGACCTCAAATTCCTGGCATAATTCTGTTCAGATGAGTTACTTGAGTTATTGCCTTCTGCCTTTGCTAAGTACTCGGTCCTTTCATAAACTCCACTTTGGTCAACAAATTGTTCGGAAATATCGACCTCTTCAACTTTCCCCAGATGAGTGAATTTGGAAGTTCTGTATATAAAATAACTCTTGGGTTAAAATTAGTAAGAAGACATTCTAAACTGACTAAAATATACAGGTTGTTTCATTGGTAAATGTACATTTGTCAGAGGTAGAGCTACCCTAGACGAGACCAAAAAATCTATATATATGATAGGTCTAATCAACTTCATAGCCGAGATACAGGGTGATTCACATAATATATTTGCCAATATTTTGAATTGCTTATAACTTTTGAACCATCCAGTATAATCAATTGATATTTGGAAAGTAAAACACACCTCCATGGGTGAATTGATTCATCTTTGAACTGATCAAAAAATCCAGGTCCGTATCAGAAAATTATGGGACTTCTCGCAAGCTGAGATTCAACTGAGTATGAAGGAATATTGGAATTTGATTAGAAAATTTTCGGTGGGGATCAGAAGATTTTTGTCGAAAGATTTAATTTGATAGTGAAATTCTACTTACTTCACAAATATGTCGTACATAGAGATTGAATTCGAAAAATTGTCTGTTGGACTGATAGAAAATTTGTATTTTTTCATATATACTCCGTTTAAGAATTATTGACATCTCGGTTCGCTGTGAAAAATCGAATTTAAGTTGGTAATAGACTATTCAGTAATATTTTGGGTTGCTGAATTCAGGTTGGTATAGAAATAACACTAACATTACCCATAGAAATCTTGCTTTGATGATTTTATCGAAGATATTGGTGAATATGTAATTATAAAAATTTGCTCTGAATTTGAGTATTTTTTGTCTTATGCTATTAAAATGGCTGGAATTCACCAGGATACATCGCCAGGCAGTTTGTCGGTGTTACTTCGAGTTTTTCAAAGATTTGGCATATATTTCCGCTAGTGTTTCAGGTAAACTGTTATTCACCGACTCAAAGTGTATTCTGATTGATCAATGTCTCTTAAATTTTCAGATTTCACCAAGCCCTGTCCGTAGAATATTAGCATGTTATTATTGTTATTACAGCCTGGAATTAGCAGTGGAAGAAAACCTGTGCGATACGATTATTCCTTCAAAGAGACATTGAATGACTTTGTTTTTGCTACAATTAAAAACAATGAATATATCAGTTTAGATATCCTTTTCGAACTGGCCAAAGAGCACCTAGATTTCAATCGATCGAAGTCATCATTATATTATATCAAAAAAAAAATTGGATACAAATACAAAAAAGTTGATCGAAGGAAAATTCCTACTGATAAACAGAAAAATATAATAAAAATAGTACGATATTGTGATAAATACCGAGAATACATGGAACAAAACGTAAAATTCATTTATCTAGATGAAATTTGGATATTCGAAAACGGTATTCAAATTCGTCAGTGGACACTAGAAAATAATCCAAAAGAAATGACGAGTATATTCAAGGGTAGAGGCAGAAGGTGCACTATTTTGAATGCTGGAACAATTGATGGATTTTTACCTGGATGTGATCCGATTCTTGTCAGTGGTATTAATGATAAGGATTACTATGAATGGTGAATTATTTCATAAATGGGTTATTGAAAAATTGAAACCTTCCCTACAAAAGGATGCCCATCAATAGGATTATGTCAGCTTATTCAATAAACACATCCAAATCACTACAATACGTGGAAACAAAGTTTTCAATGATTTTTTTATCTTTGCTCCTGTATCATACATAGATATTTTAAGTTTATTTATTATACTTATACTGTATGTTACCCTGTTCACATTCCCCCTGCTAATACACATGCTATATTGTTCCCAATTCAAAAGTATACTGAATAATTGTAAAATTGCTCATCAATTATAATATTTTCAATAATTCATGGACAGTTTCAATGAATGGAAATAAAAATTGACTTACTTAAAGTATTCAACACCGAGCAATAAATAATTCACAAATTGGTTCATATATTGATAGTTCGGTACAAATTTCATGTCAAAATTCTTCATGTACTACATAGATTCTTAATTTTTGTTTCTCTCTTATTTCTTAATACATTATAACGTTTTTTCCAATCCATTCTTTTGGCCCAGTGCTTGCGAAGTATCCAAAAATGTTTTTCTGTTGCACCACTAGCTACCTGCTAGAATTACATTAATTATCCTTCTTGAATCCTGACATAAAATGGTACTCTTATTCTATTAAATATTATTATTATTTAAATATGGTTAGAATTTTGTAAGATTTCCAATACCAATAAATATTGCATGGTTCTGAGTGAAAATAAATATTTATTTGAATGATCTTCAATTTTCCATGGTTGATTTTTATATGAACGATAAGTTCAGATAATTTCATATTAAAGCATTCCACGATATTTTTGCGCTTTCAAACCTGAATTCCCATATTTAAACTGCAATCTAAATATTCCGGCTTAATTATTCGATAATTCCGATAATTCGTATACTCAACACTTTTCTAGGTTATATTTATATTTTATTTCTATGATGAAATTTAGTTACTTTTTGTAACCAGAAATAAAGCCTCGACTGGACGTTCATGGCCTGCTTCGATGTCAATAATTCTTAAATGGACTATACTAATAAATAATTTCAAGAATTTCTCAGAAAAATGTGGATTTTGAATAATTTTTCCTCACTGCTGATCATTTTGAATAAATTATTCAAAATGGAAGTTTGTTTTACATTCCGAATATCAATTGATTATACAGCATGGTTCAAATGTTATAAGCAATTGAAAATATTGGCAAATACCTAAATCACCCTGTATCTCGGCTATGAAGTTGATTAGACCTATCATATAAAGGTTTTTTGAACTCTTTTAGGGTAGGTCTACATCAGGTTAACGTATGTACATTTAGTAATGAAACGCCCTGCATATGTATATTATTATATAGTCATTCATCAAATAGAATCTTCAATAGACAAGCCAGGGAAATTTAAGATCAAATATTCAATTACATAGTTTGAAAGTTTGGTTATTTTACAAATCTAATTGAATTATACAGAGTGATTTAAAACTCGAGGCGAAATATTACTGGATGTATACGTTGATAAAACATATAAGAAATTTTTTTCCTATGAGGCTTTGACTGAGTTATTGGACTTTAAAGTTTCTGTTTTCGACCAATTTAATTTCATGAATTACAGTAAGCCTAGAATTAAATAAGTTGACTGTCACCTGGTTATCAATTGAAATGTTGCTTTGTTGGTGAAGTTTTTTTTGTTAAACACGCAGTTTTCTAACGAAGTTCATGCAGGTATTATTTTTGTGTACGGCTTTTGTGGTGGCAACGCATTAAAAGCTCGTCAGGAGTACAACAGGGGATTTTCTAATTGACGACAACCATCTCGGCGGGTGTTTTTCGACGATTATCAAAGGCTGCGACGGTTTGGAATTGGCAATTCCCGTGGTGGCGCTACAAGAAATAATAAGTATGATGCTATGAGGAAAGAAAAAGTGATAGATTGTGTGCTCGATAATTTAGAAATTAGTATTAGATGTAATGCTGCCTGTCTTGATGTGTCCCGAACTTTTGCTTGGAGAACCTTAAAAACCGAAGTTCTACATCCATTTCATAAACAAAATCATATAAGTTGCACCAAGGAGGTCGCCTTTTGTCAATGGCTTCTTCAGCAGCATGAACAAAATGAAAATGTCTTCCTTTGGTCAGACGAAGCTACTTTTACACAGGATGGCATAAAAAAAATGCCATAATGAACATGAATGGTCTCTAGAAACGCTTTTGAAGAAGACGTTTTCAACAAAGACCTCACAAATTTGCTAGAAGATTTTCTCATGGATTTGGTATACAATGATAGGTGATATCAGCACTACCGCATGTTGGAAGTACTGTTGTCATCTGGTTGAACCAAACTTTTAATAGGACATGAATTGGTCGGCGTGGTCAGGTGGTATGGCCTGCGAGATCATCTGACTTGAATACTTTGGATTAATTTGGATGGGGGCATGTAAAAAAACTAGTTTACACAGTGGAAATTAATAATCAAGAATAATCAATGGAACGAATTATTAATGCAGTTCAATCTATTCAAAATATGCAATTAGTATCTGATTCTCTTATTTTGCGTTGCCAAGCCTATATCGATGCTAATAGTGGAATTTTTGAAAATTTTATCTAATTATTTTTGTATTCTATTATGTATCAAAGTTGAAAATTGATGACATTCAGAAGTCTTATATCTCGGAAACAACACCATATCAAAAAATTTTATTTCACATTTTTCATCAAGAATATCAGCCTTTATATGTTCCTTAATTTTTTACCTTGAGTTTTTAATCACCCTGAATACCTACATGAATAAATCAATACCAATTCCATATAAGTACTAATTGTACCAGTCACCTCAAATAATAAAACTTAACAATGAAGAAGAATAATTCAAAGTTACTCACTTATCAGTTCCATTTTCAATCTCTTCTTTAATATCAATGCAGTTATTTCCTTCCATCTCACATAAACTTCGCTTTATAAGAACTCCTAAAATAATGATTGCAAATATTGAAAGTGTTAAAATCACATGAAGTAGGTGCAAAATAATGAGAGCTATGAGTAATATTTTATAATATAAGGAACATTAAAAATGGGTTGGGGTGATTATTGGACAGAATGTAAGGTAGAAACAAGATACTAAACATTGATGCATTACATTCAACGAATTCATAAGTAGGTACACTAGGAATATAGAGCTGATTTGAGGCTGAAGTTATGTGTGCACCTACTTGCATATATTTGGTGTACAATAACTAAAAATTCCCTAGAAAGAAATGGTTGACAATAAAAGCTTACCCTAATAGAGAAAAGTGATAACCACTGTCCCTAGAAACTAGTAACCCATGGTAAAAGGTGGAGGTGATTTTTTTCTTTCACTATCATCTGCTAATTCTGCTATCAACCAAGTAACCCTACTGCCTACTATATTGATAATCAATAACCCTACTGCCTACTATAAGCCTACATGAGAGGATAGTTATCCCAAGAATCCAACGTTGCCACACGTTATGACAGACGTTTTGGAGCAGAGAATTTGTAATCACCTAAAAAATTATTATTGATTAACTCTCGCTCATTAATTATTAGGTTAGGTTAGGTTAAGTTAAGTTAAAATAATTGTTTCCCTACATCACGATTACAAATTCTCTGCTCCAAAACGTCTGTCATAACGTGTGGCAACGTTGGATTCTTGGGATAACTATCCTCTCGTTAACCCTACTGCCTACTATATTGATAATCAATAATCATAGAAAAGAATATTTTTATCATAGACTTAACCTAATACAAAAAATGTAACCTAATACAAAAGTGCTTCACGGAAATCCCGATCCATAGATAAAAGAATATTCTTTTATGATTCAAGGGGTTCACTAATTCGCGATTCCAACTACCGATGAAGGCCCTGCGAACTGTAAACAAACATGGTGGAAAACGAGTACCCTTTCGAGATTTATTGTGGAGAAACGTATTATTTTAGGTTTTTTTTAAGGTTTTTCTTCGATTTTGTAAGTTTTATATGAAGACTTTCTAGTAAATGATTGGATTATTCATAGTGTAGTATCGAGTTCATTGATTTCAGGTGAACAAATTGGTTTTTGCAATTTTAATTATATCGAAATTGATAATAATTCAACAGGAAAAATGGAGCACTATTTGAATTTGTCGACAGTGCTCAATTATTTGGAAACTACACCCAATAGTTGATAATTTGTGATTTTCTTCGGTCCATTTTTTCCACTATGCCAAATGCATTAGTGACACAAACTGCTGAGGCATCTTTCTTATGAAATTTATGGAAATGTATAGCCCTGTTTTAATTTTTCTTCGAGGAGCAATTGAAGACACAACAATTACAATTGTAAACTGTTTTTCTAGTACGAGAACTTTGTTCACTCATTGTTATATAGTCAAATGTCCTAAAATTTACGTACATACATTATTAAAACATAAAATCGTTTAATTCAGACTTCACCTTGATCAGATGATAGCGGTGCTAATAAGTTTTTAAAAAACCTTCTGTATTTTTATTAAGAAATAGTAGAAACTTGTTCAAACCTTAGATTTTTCCCGAACATCGCTTAGTTAACAGTTCCTTCCATAATCCTAATACAATCTAACATTGAAAGCCTTTAAATTATTTATATTATGTGAAACAATCAGTTCTACAAATATGTCTCGATGTAACATGAGTAACTTCAGCAAAAAATCGGGCCTAATTTTTATGGTTTCCTTTAAATCCTTAGCATGTTTTCGTTCCTGTAAAAATTTCATTAAACTCCTAGTGGTGATTATATTCTACACCTTCACCCATTTTTCTGAAATATTTCAATTTGAATGAAAACTACTCAAGAATACTATGAAATGTTTGAATGGTCACAAAAGAATTGGGGTCAGGAGTTTATTCACCTTTTATATTCGGAGATTTATAATTCAATTAACATATATCACGATGGCCGGAGCAATACTTATTGCAAGTGTATTAATAGCAAACGTAATAATCCTTTTTTTCAGAATTTTATTTGAAAAATACAATAATTTTACAAGTTAAACTTAATATGCATGATTCATACTTATGTTACTTCAAATTCAAATGAACAGAATCTATATGTGTTTTGAGATGAGATTTCCGATTTGCAACGTATTCACATTGTTGACACTTATGTTGCTTTAAATTCAAATGAACCGATTCTATATGAAGCTTGAGTCGATTTTTATGATTCGATGCATATTCACATAGGTGACACTTATGTTGCTTCAAATTCAAATGAACAGAATCTATATGTTTTTTGAGATCACATTTAAAGTTTGTTGCATATTCACATGAGTGACACTTATGTGGCTTGAAATTCAAATGAGCGGAATCTATATGATTTTTCAGATCAAGTTTTCTATTTGTAGCATATTCACATAAGTGACACTTATGTGGCTTCAAATACAAATGAACAGAATCTATATGTGCTTTCAGAGTGGATTTCTGAGCTGCAACATATTTACATTGGTGACACTTATGCGGCTTCAAATTCAAATGAACAGATTGTATATGCGCTTTGAGACTGGATTTATGAGCTACAACATATTCACAATGGTGACACTTATATGGCTTCAAATTCAAATGAACAGAATCTATATGTGCTTTGAGATGAGTTTTCTGATTTGCAACATAATCACATTGGTGACACTTATGTTGCTTCAAATTCAAATGAATTGATTCTATATGAAGTCTGAGTTTGTCTTTACGATGCGATGCATATTCACATGAGTGACACTTATGTGGCTTCAAATTCAAATGAACCGAATCTATATGTATTTTCAAAGCACATTTTATGTTTGTAGCATATTCACATAAGTGACACTCATGTGGCTTCAAATTTATATGAACTGAATCTATATGTTTTTTCAGATCGTGTTTCGTGTTTGTTGCATATTCACATACATGGCACTTATGTGGCTTCCAATTCAAATGAACGGAAATTATATGTGTTTTCAGATTACAATTTTTAATTGTAGCATATTCACATAAGTGGCACTTATGCGGCTTCAAATTGAAATGTGCAGAATCTATATGTACTTTGAGATTGGATTTCTGATTTGCAACATAATCGCATTGATGGCACTTAAATGGCGTCAAACTCAAATGAACAGAATCGATATGTTTTTTCAGATCATATTTTATGTTTGTAGCATATTCGCATAAGTGACACTTATGTGACTTAAAATTCCTAGCATAAGTCTGTTCAGATGAGTTACTTGAGTTATTGTCTTCTGCCTTCGCTAAGTACTTGGTTCTTTCATAAACTCCACTTTTGTCAACAAATTGTTCGGATATATCGACATCTTCAACTTTCCCTAGATTAGTCCTAAACTTCTCACTATCTTCCAGATACTGCACACTGAAACATGTTCAAATAATTGTGATTATGTAGTAAGTATAGAACAATTTCCTGTATTTATAGGTCATGGAAAAATAAAGTTCCCACTTTCAAGGGAAATTCGTAAAAAGATCATGAAATCAAATGTTTGTTTGACTGACAGAATTTGGAAATCCTGTACTTAAAATAATTCTTGGGGTATAATTGAGAAGACGTTCTAAACTGACCCAAATATATATGTAATTTAACTTCATCCATCAAATAGAATCTTCAATAGAGGAGCCAGGGAAATTCAAAATCAAATACTCAATTACATAATTTGAAAGTTTGGTTATTTTACAAATCTGATTGAATTATACAGAACGATTCGAAACTCAAGGCGAAAGGTGGCATTTTTGAACATTTGATTCAATTATTTTTGTATTCTAGTAATATGTATCAAAGTTGAAACAACGCCATAACCCCAAAATTTTACTTCACATTTTTTATCAAGAATATCAGTCTATATACGAGTTTTGAATCACACTGTATATCTTTACATGAGAGAATCAATACCGATTCCATATAAGTACCAATTGTACAGGTACCCTTAATAAACAATGAAGGAGAAGAATAATTCAACGTTACTCACTTAACAGTTTCATTTTTAATCTCTTCTTTTATAACAAAGCAGTTATTTTCTTCCATCTCACTACATTCAACAAATTCATAACTCATAAGCATAGATAAAGGAATATTCCTTTATCTATGCTCATGAGTCGACTAGGAATGCAGAGCTGATTTGAAGTTGAACTTATGTGTGTAGTAATGTGCACCTACTCACAAATATTTGTAGTTCAATAACTGAAAATTCCCTCGAAAGAAATTGTTTACTATAAAATCTAAACCTATTCGGGAATATAGTATAGTGTATTCTTTATTCTTTAGTATATAACTAGTAGGCCATAGTAGAAGGTGGACATAGGGTGCATTCCACTTAACGCTCGCAACGATTGTAACACCCTCTGTATCGTTCCACCTAAGGCCCGTGGTCGTCGCGAGCGATCGCTCGACGTCATAGATGACGTCACTGTTCGCGACCGCACTTCGCCCACAAAATATTGGTGGGTCAGAGCGAGCTTTCATCCAAACGTAGCAAGCTCACAACGTTCAAGATTTGCGTTCCACCTATAACATTCGCCTATAACGCCCGCGGCCTTTTTACGTTAGTGGAACGGCAGTTTCAGCGGTCGTGGTCGATGGTGTTGCGAGCGTTAAGTGGAACGCACTGATAGACTAATAATAAAATTATTATTAGTCTATGAAGGTGGAAGTGGTTGTTTTTTCTTCCACTATGCTATCTTGCTATCCAATAGTCATAGAATATAGAATACTTGTAACCTAAAATTAAATAACTTTGTGAACGTATTTCAACTGAATTACACTGATATAAATACCTTAACGTTAAGAATTCCTAAATATACCTCACGAATACCTGGTTCCTGGATATAAAATAAAAATATGTGGCTCAAAAGCACGTGACAAATGAAAACAATACTCGTTTTCTAGGTTCGGGATTTAGCCGGCAGGGAGCGTTTAGACTTTTGGAATCGCCAATTCACGAACCGCGGGATGGCGCTGAAAATAACGAGATGTCGGGCCGAGAGGGGATCAAAATGATTCTGTCATTTCTGTCTTTCATAACAAGTAAATCAAAATTTTTTATAAGATTGTGGAATTAATAATAATGCCTGTGAAAGTCGAGATAACCACTTCGGGCATTTTTAATTATGTGGGTGAACGTGAATGTGATAGCAAATGACCACTATATAATAGAAAATTATTGAACTTACGATAAAAAAAATCCTCTTTCAGGAAGTGCTTGCTGCAAAGTAACAACTTCTTTGAGATACGTTTCCCAATCTTCAAGATTGTCTGTCGTTTTTTAACGGACTTGGGATTCAACGGGAATTTATGCAAAGAAATTTCAGAAGAACTTTTTGATGAGCATTGAGGAACAGAGCACATTTTAGTGATCTCATTTCCACATTACCTCTTACAATCCGGTGCATTTTCAGCTCGTATACAGTTTATTTGAAACAATTGTTCATAAATTATCATCTGAATATATCACTTTCGATACATAATTGACACAAAATTATACTAATATTTCACACTTTGATAGATAGACGTACATATTTCATGCAATAGAATTTCTATTGTATAGAACAAGTGAAATCGATACGATACAGTATTTTCAAATTATTGAGATATGTGAAACAATCCGTTTTATCAATGTGTCTCGATTTTAGTAACGTAATACATTTATTCACGAAAAAAACCGGGCCTAATGGTTTTCTTAAATTCTATAGCATGTTTTAGTTCCTGCAAAATTTTTAATAAAATCCGAGTAGCGACCATATTCTACACCATCACTCATTTATATCTGAAATATAATATGAACAAAATTGCTCAACAATACTAAGATACGTTTTAATCATCATGAAATAATTTGGGTAGGGAGTTTATTCAGTGGTTCAAGTGTATTAATAGCCAACTTAATAATCCTTTTGGTCTTAATTTTTATTTTAAAAAAAAATTAATACTACTAGATAAATTTTATATCCTCGATTAATACTTTTACATTTAGCACACTCATGTTACTTCAAATGAACAGAATCTATATGTGTTCTGAGATGAGATTTCCGATTTGCAGCATAATTACATTGGTGACACTTATGTGGCTTCAAATTCAAATGAACAGAATCAATATGTTTTTTCAGACCATTTTTTGTGTTTGTTGCATATTCACATACATAACACTTATGTGGCTTCCAATTCAAGTGAACAGAATCTATATGAAGTTTGAGACTATTTTTGTGATTTGCAGCATAATCACATTCGTGACACTTATATGGCTTCAAATTCAAATGAATAGAATCTATATGATTTTTCAGATCACTTTTCATGTTTGTAGCATATTCACATAAGTCACACTTATGTCGCTTGAAATTAAAATGAGCAGAATCTATATGTGTTTTCAGATTAAATTTCGAGCTTGTTTCATACTCACATAATTGACACTTATGTGCTTTCGAATTCAAATGAACAGAGTCTACATGTACTTTGAGATGGAATTTTTGATTCGAAGCGTAATCACATATGTGACACTTATGTCGCTTTAAATTCAAATGAACTGATTCTATGTGTGTTTTGAGATTAGATATTCTATCTGAAGCATAATCACACTGGTGACAAATATGGTTTTTGAAATTAATTGCATAATTCTGTTCAGTTGAAATACCGTCTTCAGTTATTGCTAAGTACTCTCTCCTGTCATAAACTCCACTTTGGTCAACAAATTGTTCGGAAATGTCGACATCTTCAACCTTCACCTCATGGTTCTCATCATTTCCTAGATACTCTGCACTGAAACATAACAAAATAGGTGAGAAAGAGAAAAAATTAATTGCATAAGGATTCAGAGTGTTAACAACCTATAATACAATGACTCGAATTCGGCAAATTTTGTACCAAATAATTCATTTTGAGTTCCTCAATATGATTCTAGGGGTATGAAAAATTTGAAATTTAATTTCATTCATCAAATACAATTGAAAAATTCGATTTATTCGATAGTTTCGTCATTTAATATATCTAATTGAATGTATACATATAATGAGGAAATACATATTCCATATTAGTACTTACTTTTCGGATTCCTCATGTATCTCTACGTTGACCTCGAAGCAGTTCAACTCTTCCATCTTACAAAATTTTTCGAGAAATCCTAAAATAAAAAGAAGGTTCAATAAGGGATATCAGTATTAGGTATTTTATGTTGAATTGAAGTGGCCGATGCTTAATGAAAATCCATAATTTACTTAGTATTCACTAATTAACATAGCCTTATATTTTCACTACTTAATGGCTTCTTCTAGTGAAAACGTAGGCTAAGTTAATTAGTGAATACGAAGTATGTAGTATATTCTGAATTCAAGGCATAATAATTAAATCAAATGACGTACTAAAAGAACAATAAAAGTGGGTTGAGGCGAAGAAGGACTGAACTGATGAGAAATATATCCAAATCACTACCGGGATAGAAAGAAGAAACAAGATACTGAAAAATGCAAAGCTTATTTGAAGTTGAAATTATGTGTACACTCACGTTTCCAAATCTTTGTATGATAACACTTCACTGAAAGAAATTTTTGACAATTAAAGTTAACCCTACTAGATGAAAATCATAGAAAAGGGTATTTACTGACAAATGTATGCATTACAGCATAGAATAAAGTGAAAAGAACTGTTCATTATTAGTAGAAATAGTAGAGCTTGAGCCACTGTACTGTATTCGTATTCTTCTTCTTGAGGTATTGGTCATAATAATTTTATTATTTGTCTATGGTATAGGGAAGAATCACGAAGTGGACGACATTTACTTTCAATCGTTTGAAATACTCGAGAGGTGAACAACAAACTAACATGTTCGTGTTTATATGGGAGAAGTATGAATTATTTGTTTGATTTAAGGTCATTTATGTATCGAAAGTGATATATTTGGATGATATTTTATGGACAATTGTTTCAAATAAACTGTATACGATCTGAAAATGCAGCGCATTATAAGAGGTAATGTGGGAATAAGATTACGAAAAATGTGCTCTGTTTCTCAATGCTCATCATATAGTACATTAAAAATTTTTTTGCATAAATTCCCGTTGAATTCCAAGGCAGTAAAAAAATGGCAGGCAATCTTGAAGATTGGGAAACGTATCTCAAAGAATATGTTAGTTTGCGCGAGATTAGAAATTCCAGCAATAGAAGAAGCTGTACTAAATCCAGTCGACAAGCAACCTGACATCAGTACTAGGAAAATTGCTCGGCAATTACAAGGCATAATAATGCTTTGAGTAGAGATGCTAATGAGTAGAGATTTCGATGGAAGAGAAGGGGGACCAAACTGACGAAAAATAGATCCACATCACTACTGGATTTGAAAAAAGAAACAATATATATGTACTGAAAAATGCACTCACGTTTCCAAGTATTTGTTTGATGATGGCTTTCACTGTAATACCAAAGAGTAACAACTTGTCTAATCTTTGGTAATACAATACCTATAAATTATTATAAATATAAAAAATATAAATAACCCTACTATCTGAAAATAATAGAAATGGGAATTTATTACCATAGAAATAGGTCTCAATTATTTCCTTTGAATAAAGAGCCACAGAAAGGAGCTTAGGGCTTGAAAAAGTGTTACCAAATTGGTTGTTGCATATGGCCGACTTGTATTTCCGGGTTGCAGTGGCGTAGAAACTAGAAAACTTCCATTCATTTTAGTTGTTATTAATGCTTTCAAACATTGACCAAAGAATATTACTTAAAGCTTTTTGTGTGAGCTCTCTCGAAAATCAATAAAACTTTACGAGAAAGCCAGATGACCTGAACCATTATTTAATTTGCATTAATAATTCAATTTCCATTTGCAAGGATGTAATGGACAGTTTCAAACATTAAATGAAATGAAAAACAAAGAAGGAGGCTGAATAAAAGAATAGAAAATATATGAAGATACATTTATTGGCCTCTAAATAAAATTAATTTTGTATACATATTTCTGATATTTTCACCTACTATTGCATTCTAACAAATTAAAATATAATTGATTCTCGTTGTGAGGTATGCCATTCATAAACATTTAATCAACAATATCCGCGTATACTTTATTAGCTAGCAGCTCCAACTTTATGTTGTCCTTACGCCCATGTGCGTTTGTTAACGATTTTGGTGGAGAAACACCACACGGATGAGTTATAACTAACAGGGTGTTCAATATGGTTGTTTCCGTCTTGCTCTTATATAAGAAAAGTAGTCGGATATTCCTTCCTGAGGTTCTTTATTCAAACTGATATAAAAATCATAGCATTATGACCAATATGACCATAAAAATATATCTGAGTTCATTACAACAAAATGGTCAAGAGCGACATGGACTTTTAGGAGTTGACTCGTGCAACTTTCTACGGAAACTTATCTGAGTGGTATTCTCATGATATAAGCTTGAGACTTAGAAAAAGGATTTGAAATCCTAAGGCTGGCTTCGAAATCGTTATTTTTTGTAAACAAAACCGAAAATGAATAAAATTATACAAGCTTAGAAGAGTAAAATAAATACTCCAATTTTTTTGAAGTATATATTCTGAGAACATTACAGACTTGTCGAAAAAAAACTGGCCCTGAGAAAAATCTTATTTAATTTAACTAGGTACATACCTATGTAGTTATGGAAAAACTTAGCTCAATTTTGAATCCAAATGAATTGAATCAATTATTCTTTTCATTTGTAGTATATTTACATTATAATATAATTAATATTAACATTACGTTATAAGTGACACTCATGTGGCTTGAACTTCGAATGAACATGTTTTATATGTACTTTGAGATGGGATTTCTGAGCAGCAACATATTCACAATGGTCACACTTATGTTGCTTCAAATTCAAATGAACAGAGTCTATATGCACCTTAAGAGTATATTTCTGATTTGTTGCATATTCACATAAGTGGCACTTATGTGGCTTGAAATTCAAATGAACAAAATCTATATGGTTTTTCAGATCAACTTTTCTATTTGTAGCATATTCACATAGGTGACACTTATGTGGCTTCAAATGCAAATGAACAGAATCTATATGTGCTTTGAGAGTGGATTTCCGAGCTGAAACGTATTCGCATTGATGACACTTATGTTTCTTTGAGTTCAGATGAATTGATTCTATATGAAGTTTCATATGATCCTTACGATTCGAGACATAATCACACAATTGGCAATTATTGGGCTTCAAATTTAAATGAACAGAATCTATATGTTTTTTAAGATCCCATTTCAAGTTTGTGACATGTTCACATAAGTGACACTTATGTTGCTTCGAATTCAAATGAATTGTATCTATATGAAATTTCAGTTGGTCCTTACGACTCGAGGCATATTCACATAAGTGACACTTATGTTGTTTCAAATTGAAATGAACAGAATTTATGTGACTTTTCAGTAAATATTTCGTGTTGGAAGCATATTCACATAAGTGACATTTATGTGGCTTTAAATTCACATGAACATAATCTATATGTCTTTTCAGCTCACCCTTTGTGTTTGCAGCATATTCACATAAAACACAATTATGTGGCTTCAAATTCAAGTGAATAGACTCTATGTGTCTTTTCAGCTCACGTTTTGTGTTTGACGCATATTCACATAAGTGACATTTACATGGCCTTAAATTTAAATGAACAGAATCTATATGTCTTTTCATCTCACATTTTGTGTTGGTACCATATTCACATAAGTGACACTTATGTTGCTTCAAATTCGAATGACCAGAGTCTTTATGTACCCTGAGGTTAGATTTTTCATCTGTGGCATAATTACACTGATGACACTTATGGTTTTTGTAATTAATTGCATAATTCTGTTCAGTTGAGTTACTGTCTTCATACTGTGCTAAGCACTCTTTCCTGTCAAGAACTCCACTTTCGTCAACAAATTGTTCGCAGATGTCGACATCTTCAACCTTCTCCAGACGGTTCTCATCATTTTCTAGATACTGTGCACTGAAACATGTTTATTCATTCAGATTTCAATAGCAAAATGGGTTTGATGGATTGAAGGAGTAAAAACAATGAAAATGATTATCTACGGTCTTGGCAATGCGATTCAAACAAAATTTCACATGTAAGTAGTTTGAATACATTATTCTTCTTTTAATTACCCTCGGCCTTATGTTTGTCACAAATGCCAGAATCCAATTTGCCTAGAGTGTACGAAAAAATTGTGTCCGGATTGTGTATCAAATTTGTGATAGACAGGCAAAATCAAAATACTTCAACTCTTATTGTAACAAGAGTAATAAAAAATTCACATATTTCAAGAGTATTTCAATTTAATGTCAGTTTTTTAAAAGATCGATGTCAAAATGCTGAATATTTGGAACTCCTTTGGAAATTTGTGATTTTCACTGAATATTAAACTTTTATTCCTTCTCTGAGCATAATTTAGTAAAAGTAAAAACTATAGAATCTTATAGTAATATGAATATTTATATATAGCCGTCTGTGAGACCATTACATATTTGATACATTAGTAGTTAAGGGTTAAAAAAGTGAAATTTATTGAAGCGATCTATGAGATTCGAGGGAAAATTCCAGATAGAGATAATTCAAATTGGGGTAGAATTATACAAAGGTACTCACTTGTCAGGTTCATCATGTATTTCTTCTTTTATATTATATGCAAAATTTTGTTCGGAGAAGTTTCTGTCTCCATCTTTTTCTGAGTAATCTTTCCTGTCTAGAACTCCACTTTGGTCAACAAATTGTTCGGAAATATCGACATCTTCAACCTTCACCAGATTAGTCCAAAAGTTCTCACTTTGTAACAAAAAAAAAACATAAGGTTCAATGTTTTTACTGTTCTTTTCTTAATCATTTTATTCATCAACTTGGAAAAACCAAACCCTATATGTAAGTATTATAATTTTACATAGAAAGACCAAACCTTCAATTAGATAATTCAAAAAGAAATTCTTTTTGGTTTTGAAGGATTTTATGTTAAACTTGTAAATGTATGCATTGTTTTTCATTTATGTATTTCAGAATACATGTGTAAAACCATTCGAAGACTATTTATATTAAGCACCTCTCATTTCAGAGTCCTGACAATGATAATAAAGATAGTCCAAGATACGAAAAATTCAATTTATTCGATACATTCACACATCTGATAATTGAATAAATACATAAATGAAGGAATACCGATTACATATTAGTACTTACTTATCAGATTCATCAAATATCTCTTCTTTTATATCGAAGCAGTTTGACTCTTCCATCTTACATATACATCGCTTTTCAAGAAGTCCTGGAAGAATAATTGCAAATGTCGAAAGTTTTATCATCTCATGAAGTAGGTGCGAATTAATCAGGGGTATCAGTAGAATTTCATAAATTCAAGGCATAATGATAAACTCAAAAGAACAATAAATATGAGTGGAAGGGAGGAAAGGCCTACCAAAATAGATCCACAACACTACTGGGAACGAAAGAAGTAACAAGATACTGAAAAATGCAAAGCTGACTCGAAGTTACACTCACGTTTCCAAATATTTGTATGATGACTTTCACTGAATCGTCTGTACATAAATATTTGTAGTGAAAAAACTGAAAATTCTCCCAAAAGACATTTTTGACAATATAAAAGTAAACCCTACTATATGAGTCATAGAAAAAGGTATTTATTACCATAGAATCATCACCACAGAATTAGGTCCAAAGAAACTGATATATTATTGAGTTGAAATTATGTGTACATTCACGTTTCCAAATATTTGTATGATAACTTTCACTGAATTATTGTAGTGAAAAACTTAAAATTTTCAGAAGAAATTTTTGACAATAAAAGTTAACCCTACTAGATGAAAATCATAAAAGAGAATTTATCATCATTGACTTCTTCTTCTTCACTTTTTTGCAATATTACCATTAACAAATGTATGCATAACCATAGAATTAGTAGTGCAATGGACAAGGTTAAGGAGTCATTAGTGCAGCATTTAATTTACCAACCATCTTTAAATATCATATGAGAGAATTCTCACCAGTCAACTTGTTACTGTTTATGAATATCCTTTCCTTGTTGATCAACTGTATATGAACGAGATAAGGAGGGAGTTTTTCCCTTTTAGGGTTTCCTCCGCACCTTTTGGCACTCTGAAATAAACTTGTTATTTTCTTGTTTGGAGTGCTAAAAATATGTGTTTTGAATTTCCTATCTCCCGTCAATCTCTTTTATTGAATCAAGCGAAATTTGGGTTGTTTACACTAAGCAGAGTCCTTAAACCACTATACGATCTTGGTCAAAGATTATCTAGAGTAATATTTTCACGTTAATTGGAACTCATTTAAGGTAGAGTTCTAGTTCCTTGCGTTAATAAGTAGAAAACTGTAATATCGGTAATAGTTTTACCCAAAGACTAATAATAAAATTATTATTAGTCTATGGTTTTACCGCATGAAAGTACCAATACAGTACAAGAGTAGAAACTGATACCTCAAAAACACAAGTGGTAAAATGATGTATCTTATGAATTAACCCTCATGTCGATAATTCATTCGAACTTTAGAGAACCCTCCTCATTCTGCAATAAGTAAATACCTAACCTGTACGTTTCTAAAAAGTAAACTAAGAGAGCCTCTGTGATAATTTTACTAACCTCCTCCGAGTTGTAAAAAGCCATTCTGTGTTTCGACCGTAGAGCACAGAAACCTTCTTCACCCATCGAATGGTCTTGGTCTTGAATCTGGTATCTCGAGGAGGTTACTGTAAACTAGCGTTGATCAGATGGCAGTTTTGGTCATTATACAAAACACAATCTTGATATCTCAAGGGTTGTTTCTTATACCTAATTGAAAGTCATAGAAAGGGTTTGTTTTTATTACTAATATAGATCTGTGTTCATTATAAGATACTGTAATCCACAGAATACCATATCGAGCGTTCAATAAAAACCAGGTCAAGAGTGACATGGATTTTTCGAACTCTTACGCGTTTACGCCTTTGTTTGCGAGTTATACAAGCTTCAAAATGTGGAATAAATACTCAAGTTTTTTGAGAGTATATATTTTGAAAACATTACAATCTTGTCAAAAAAAAAACTGGCCATGAGAAATATCTTAGTTAATGGAACCAAGCAGTTCTGGAACAACCTCGATCAATTTTGAATCCCAATGAACCGATTCAATATCCTCAATGATTGGAACTTTTCAAATTAAAATGAACAGAATTAATATGTTTGTTCAGATTACTCTTCAAGTTTGTTGCATACACGCATAAATTACACTTATGTGGCTTGAAATTCAAATGAACAAAATCTATATGATTTTTCAGATCAAGTTTTCTATTTGTAGCATGTTCACATAAGTGACACTTATGTGTCTTCAAATACAAATGGACAGATTCGATATGTATTTTGAGAGTTGATTTCTGAGCTGCAACATAATCACAATGTTCACACTTATGTTGCTTCAAATTCAAATGAATAGAATATATATGGTTTTTGAGACGATATTTCTGATTTGTAGCATATCCACATAAGTGACACTTGTGTGGCTTGGAATTCAAATGCGCAGAATCTATATGATTCTTCAAAATACATTTTGTATTTGTAGCATACTCACATAAGTGACACTTATATGGCTTCAAATTCAAATGAACAGAATTTATATGCTTTTTCAGGTCAAGTTTTCTATTTGAAGCATGTTCACATAAGTGACACTTATGTGCCCTCGAATACAAATGAACAGACTCAATATGTGCTTTGAGAACTGATTTCTGAGCTGTAACATATTCACATTGGTGACACTTATAAGGCTTCAAATTTAAATGAACTGATTCTATATGAAGTTTGAGACTATTTTTATGATTTGATGCATATTCACATAAGTGACACTTATGTGGCTTTAGATTCAAATGAACAGAATCTATATGTAATTTCAGAACACTTTTTATGTTTGTAGCATATTCACATAAGTGACACTTATGTGGCTTTAGATTCAAATGAACAGAATCTATATGTGCTTTGAGAAGGGATTTCTGAGCTGCAACGTAATCACATTGATGACACTCATGCTTCTTTAAATTGAGATGAATTGATTCTATATGAAGTTTGAGTTCGTCTTTGATATGTGATGCATATTCACATAAGTGACACTTATATGGTTTCAAATTCACATGAACCGAATCTATATGTACTTTGAGATTGGATTTTTGCTTTGTAGCATAACCACACTCATGGTTTTTTAAATTAATTGCATAATTATGTTCAGTTGAGATACTATCTTCAAACTTTGCTGAGTACTCTCTCCTGCCGTAAACTCCACTTTCGTCAATGAATTGTTCGGAAATGTCGACATCTTCAACCTTCACCAGACGATTCTCATCATTTTCTAGATACTGTGCGCTGAAACATGTTAATTCATTCATATTTCAATAGCAAAATAGGTTTGATGAATTGAAGGAGTAAAAAACAATGAGAATGTAATGATATTAATAGTATATTATTCAATGAGCATATTAATGACTGCTATTATTCACGAGGGTGAAGTTTGCGACACGAGCCGCAGGCGAGTCTCGTAAATCACCCATGTGAATAATAGCAATTATATGCGAGTTAAGAATTAGAGTTAGAATTATACAAAGGTACTCACTTATCAGGTTCATCATGTATTTCTTCTTTCATATTATAGGCCAAATTCTGTTCAGATAAGTTACTGTCTTCATCCTTTGCTAAGTACTCTTTCCTGTCAAGAACTCCACTTTGGTCAACAAATTGTTCGGAAATGTCGACATCTTCACCCTTCCCCAGATTAGTCCAAAAGTTCTTACTGTGTAAAGGAAAAAAACTACTTAACATAAGATCATACATAAAAATTCTCTTAAGTAGTTCATAAACAAAAAATCAATAATTGTATGTTTTCACTATTCGTTTGATATCTTCTACCACATTTATTCATGAATACCCAAAGTTCAATGTTTTTACTGTTCTTTTCCAATCATTTCATTTATCAATTCGGAAAACCAAACCCTTATGTAAGTATTATAGTTTGACATAGAGAGACAAAACCTTTAATTAGATAATTCAAAAAGAAATTCTTTTAGAGTTTGAAGTATTGTTTGTTAAATTCGTAAAGTATGCATTGTTTTTTATTAATGTATTTCAGAATAATGGTGTAAAACCATTCAAAGACTATTTATATTATGCACCTCTCATTTCAGAGCCCTGATGATGATAATGAATATAGTCCAAGATATGAAAAATTCAATTTACTCCATACATTCACACATCTAATAATTGAATAAATAAATAAATGAAGGAATACCGATTCCATATCAGTACTTACTTATCAGATTCATCAAATATCTCTTCTTTTATATCGAAGCAGTTTAACTCTTCCATCTTACATATACATCGCTTTTCAAGAAGTCCTGGAAGTATAATTGCAAATGTTGAACGTTTTATCATCTTATGAAGTAAGTCTGAAGGCTATCAGTAAAATTTTATGAATTCAAGGCATAATAATAAACTCAAATGGTGTACCTAAAGAACAATAAATATGAGTTGAGGTGACGAAGGGAGGGAAGGCCTAGACCAAAGTGATGAAAAATAGATCCAAAACACTACTGGGAACGAAAGAAGAAACAAGATACTGAAGAATGCAGAGCTGATTTGAAGTTCATATGAAGCATATAGGAACTCACGTTTCCAAATATTTGTATGACGAAATTCACTGAATTTCCTTTGAAGAAATTTTTGAAAAGCTATACCATAGCCCCCTTAAAGTAACGCTAGTTTACGGAGGCTACGGCTATCCCTAGAAACTTCTTCTATCGACATCGACACATCAAACAAATGACATTAATGACAACCCTAGTTACTAGTAACCCTACTGTATGAAAATCATAGAAAAGGATTTTTATTACCATAGAAAATAGAAAAGTATATCCATTTCGCCATTCCAACTACAGGTGAGGGCGCTGCGAACTGTAAACAAACATGGAGGAAAACGAGTATCATTAATTAATTACCCCCTCTTGCGGGGGCCTCTCCTACGCCACTGCTCAAGCAGCAAAATTTTTATAAATTCTGGAACTGGAACTATTGCACGAGCGGCATATTATTTTTGTTCCGATTTTGAACCTTATTTTTCAATTCACAGAAAACAAAATTGCGAGAATTCGGTACTCGTAGAACGCAGATGAAAGAGATAAATTGAAAATAAATGTGCATCTCAATCTGGGCCGGGGTTGCAAGGAGGGCGAGTGGTAACAGATGGTTTTTATGACACCCACTGCTACGAGCGGCGAAAAAGTACTATGAACTTGTTATGATATGAGGGACAAAAGAAATGATGACACAGTAAGGAAGCGTAGAAAAATTCATGTTATTTTTGAATAATTCAATGTAACATGACTGATATTCTAATGGAAAAATCGATTGAATGCTTACTATCTATGTCTCTATGTTATATTATAAATTATAATTGGTACAGCGCTGATTTAAATATTTCATATAAATCACATAGAATTTATGTGAAAATTTTCACATCTTAAGTTTTTTCAGCTGGTTCAAATGGGGTTTGCTGGTCAGCGCTTGGGGGCCCCGGTGCATTGCACCGGTTTGCACCTGAGTAGTCGAATACTCCTTCCTGTGGTTCTTTATTGAAAGAATAATAATATCATTGATCTATGATTTCTGCTGGGCGAAAGGTTGGTGCAAAAAATCCAGAAAATATTTTTTACAGCTTTTCCTCCCAAGTTAGGTGTATCAGTTGAGGCGGAGTACATAATGAACCATAAACTTCTACAATTGAGGAGGGACAAATAAAAACTCTGAATTTATTTAAATATATATTTGGAAAACATATTACAGAGTCGTCGTGGAAAGAGGCTGAGAAATATCACTATGCGGTTCTGGAACCACGTAGGTCAATTTTGAATCCAAATGAACCGATTCAATCTCATGTTTGACTTGACTTTTATGATTGGATCTTTTCAAATTCAAATGAACAGAATCTATATGTACTTTGAGGGAGTATTTATAATTTGCAGTATAATCACACAGGTGACACTTATGTGGCTTCAAATTCAAATGAACAGAACGTATATGTCCTCTGAGATGGGGTTTCTGAGCTGTAACATATTCACATTGGTCACATTTATAAGGCTTCAAATTCAAATGAACAGAATCTATATGTTTTTTCAGATTGGATTTTATGTTAGTAGCAAATTCACATAAGTGACACTTATGTGTTTTAAAATTTAAATGAACACAGTCTATATGTATTTTGAGGTGGGATTCACAATTTGCAACATAATCACATTGGTGGCATTTGTGTTGCTTCAAATTCAAGTGAACAAAATCTATATGTGCTTTGAGATTAGATTTCTGATTTGTGACATGATCACATAGGTGACACTTATGTTCCTTCAAATTCAAGTGAACTGAATCTATGTGTATTTTGAGATTGGATTTTCGCTCAGTAACATGATCACATAGGTGACACTTGTGTTGCTTCAAATTCGAGTGAACAGAATCTATGTGTATTCTGAGATCTGATTTCCGATCGGTAACATGCTCACATAGGTGACACTTATGTTTCTTCAAATTCAAGTGAACAGAATCTATGTGTATTCTGAGATTGGATTTCCGCTCTGTAACATGGTCACATAGTTGACATTTATGTTGCTTCACATTTAAATGAACAGAATCTATATGTACTTTGAGAGTATATTTCCGAGTTGCAACATAATCACAATGGTTACATTTATGCTGCTTCAAATTCAAATGAATTGATTCTATATGAAGTTTGAGCTTATGTTTTGTATTTGAAGCATATTCACATAGGTGACACTTATGTGGCTTCAAATTCAAATGAATAGTATGAATATGTGCTTTCAGATCTGGTTTTCTATTTGTAGCATATTCACATAAGTGACACTTATGTGGCTTCAAATTTACATGAACAGAATCTATATGTTTTTTGAGCACACTTTTGTTTGTTGCAGCATATTCACATAAGAGACACTTATGTGGCTTTAAATTCAAATGAACAGAATCTATATGTCTTTTCATCTCACATTTTACGTTTGTAGCGTATTCACATAAGTGACACTTATGTGGCTTCAAATTCACATGTATAGAATCTATATGTTTTTTGAGCAACGTTTTTGTTTTTGCAGCATACTCACATAAGTGACACTTATGCGGCTTTAAATTTGAATGAACAGAATCTATATGTGGTTTTAGGTTAGATTTTATGTTTGTAGCATATTCACATAGGTGACACTTATGTGGCTTAAAATTTAAATGAACAGAATCTATATGTTGTTTCAGATTAGATTTTATGTTTGTAGCATAGTCACAGAAGTGACACTTATGATTCTTGGAATCAAATGCATAATTCTGTTCAGTTGAGGTAATTTCTTCATCCTGTGCCAAGAATTCTTTCCTGTCATAAATACCACTTTTGTCAACAAATTGTTCGGAAATGTCGACATCTTCAACCTTCCCCAGACCGTTCTTATCATTATCTAGATACTGTGCACTGAAACATGTTAAATGCAGCGAAATTGGTGAAGAGAAAGACGTAATTAATAAGTATACATATATGAATAATATAAGTGCCTACTAGACGTTTCTTGAGAACCGGACATATTTGAAATCTGAAAATTTTGATTATGATATTGTCTGACTTCATCTACTGAGCTAAAATATTCTTGAAGCCTGAACTCTTTCAGTTATACAAGGGTGAAAATAAATTTCTCGAAAAATTATTTTTGCATTTTTTCTTCTCTTATATGATCGATTATTCAATTTTGAATATATTTCTATATGAATCAATGCATTCGTCGAAATATTTTCCAAACTATCGAAAAAAAACTGAAAAAAAAAGATATATGCGCAGTTATGTTCGTTATTCCTATTTTCAATATTTCAAGCATAAACTGTTTTTACATTTTCGAAATAGAAGAATGGCGGAATATTGTGCATCTCCTAAATTTCGGAAGACTCGTCACAGGGTGTTTCAAATATTTTGTCAAAAATTGTGATCAGAATTTTCCCATAAATTTTGTTTTTTAAATTGAACCCTATTTTCTCATGATTGCGTTGGATTCTGCGAAGAAAAATAATGATAGTGTTCAAAATGTTTATGCTCCTAAATTAAATAATTCCTGAGTTATTAAGGTTTTTCTGAATTTATGTCGTACATAGTACATAGACACAAATTCCTAAAATCTGTTTTATAACAATAATCTGTGTTCATAGAACGGTTATCCCAATCCCAATAATTCACAAGTGACAGATCTCTTTCCTGAATTTATTAATTTTGCAAAAACCCAAAATCCATTCTAGAATTTGAAAGAATAAAACAAAAGTTCAGATGATGGCCATTTTGTTCTACACACTTATGTAGACGCCTCGAAACACCTCGTCTGATTTCCCCCCCTTTAGTGATTGAAAGGCATTCTTAATATGCTTGTACTCCATAAATGAAAATCCAAGGGAGTGAGATCAGGAGATCTTGGGGGCCAAAAGAATGAAGAACGGCGTCCAATCCAACGATGATTGAACTTCTAGAAAATCAGAAGCAAAAGTTCTGAGAATTTCCAAAATTTTTTCTGTATTCAAATGTAATGTAATAATTCACTCCATCATCCATTGAAAGCGCAAACACATTCGAATTAATTTTTTTCTGAAAATGTCTGTCTCTTTTCATGAGGATTCTCTCTTTTCCAAAATGTGGAAAGTCGTTGAAAGGCCGGCTGGTTCTTCTTATAATTCTGTTACATTCACCATGTATATGAAATAAATCAAGAATTTCGTTATTACAATATCGAGCATTCATTGTGAAATCGGAAGTTAATTATAAAGAATAATTATTGAATCTGTCATTGTCTGTGAATTATTGGGATAATTCATCTCATATGAACACACATTATTGTTATGAAACAGATTTTAGGAACTTGTCTCTACGTACGACATGAATTCGGAAAATCTTCAATAACTCAGGAATTATTTAATTTAGGAGCATAAACTTATTTGAACACTATCATTATTTTTCTTCGCAGAATCCAACGCAATCATAAAAAATAGGGTTCTAATTTAAAAAACAAAAGTTAAAAAATTCTGATCACAATTTTTGTCAGAATATTTGGAACACCCTGTGACGAGTTTTCCAAAATTTAGGAGATGCACAATATTCCGCCATTCTTCTACTTGGACAATGTAAGAACAGTTTATGCTTGAAATATCGAGAATAGGAATAACCAACATAATACTGACTACGCATATCTCCTTTTTTTTCAGAGTCTTTTCGATAATTTGAAAACTATTTCGACGAGATAAAGTCGAACAATATCATAACCCAAATTTGGATCATGGATTATGATATTGTTCGACTTTATCTTCTGAGCTAAAATATTCTTGAATCCTGAACAACCTAACTCTTAGGACTTAGGAGATGCAAAACATTCCGCCATTTTTCTACTTTGAAAATCTGAAAACAGTTTATGCTTGAAATATTGAGAATAGGAATAACGAACATAATACTGACTACGCATATCCCCTTTTTTTGCAGTTTCTTTTCGATATTTTGAAAACTATTTCGACGAATGCAAGGATTCGAACAGAAATATATCTAAAATTGAATAATCGATCATATAATGGAAGAAAATAATCCAAGAAACCTTTTTAGAGAAATTTATTTTCACCCCTTGTATAACTGAAAGTGTTCAGGATTCAAGAATATTTTAGCTGAGTAGATAAAGTCAAACCATATCATAATCCAAATTTTCAGTTTTCAAATACGTCCGGTTCTCAAGAAACGTCTAGTAGGCAGTCGGACTTGGGGCACCCTGTATATGAATAGTTCCGATAAAATTTCGTTCATTCATTCAGATTTCAATAGCAAAATGGGTTTGATGAATTGAAGAAGTAAAAACAATGAAAATATAATGATATGTATTGAAATGCATTTCTCAACTATTGAATTAATGTGCCGATACTTCATAAAAATCCATAATTTACTTTATTATTCAGTAAAAGATCCCTGTGGTCTCAGTTCCCAGAAAGCTAACTCAGACACAACGACCCCAGTTCAAATAATAAATTATTCAGTAATACATTGGACTACGATATTTTCTAATTAACTGTTCAACAAACCACGATAGTGTTTCGCTGTGGAAAAACCATCTTCAGGTGGATGAGACAAAACTGATCCACTCGAAAATGCTTTTGTACAGGGAAGCACATTTTGTGGTTCAGTGAACCCCTTGATTATTAAAGAACATACAAGTTGAAACATCCATCTGTTATTTTAATTACCAGTGAAGGTTGCATTAACACATACGTTTTTGCATCTTACTCATCCTAACCTCAATGTCTCAACTGTTGAATATTCCATTGATCGTTGCCAACAGTTGAGACACTGGAAACCTGGTTGGAAACACACAATAATACTCGCTAACAGACATAAAATTTATTTGAAGCGATCTATGAGATGCGAGGGAAAATTTCAGATAGGGGTAGAATTATACAAAGGTACTCACTTGTCAAGTTCATCATGTATTTCTTTTTTTATATTAGATGCCAAATTCTGTTCAGATAAGTAACTGTCTTCATACTTGTCTAAGTACTCCTTCCTGTCTAGAACTTCACTTTGGTCAACAAATTGTTCGGAAATGTCGACATCTTCACCCTTCCCCAGATCAGTCAAAAAGTTCTTACTGTGTTATGGAAAAAAATAACTTCTGAACATAAGATCATACAAAGAAAATTTGAACGTGGCATATTTCAATTATTGGACAGAATAAAAGGCATAATTTATAAAAAACCAATAACACAAAAATTTTTGCCCTCTTAAGTAAGTAGTTCATAAACAAAAAATCAATAATCATAAGTTTTCACTATTGGTTTGATATCTCCTACTCTACATGTATTCATGAATACACAAGGTTCAATTTTTTTACTGTTCTTTTCCCAATAATTTTATTTATCAACTTGGAAAACCAAACCCTATATGTAAGTACATATTATAGTTTGACATAGAAAGACAAAACCTTTAATTAGATAATTTAAAAAGAAATTCTTTTTGAGTTTGAAGTATTGTTTGTTAAACTCGTAAATGTGTAATGTATGTATTGTTTTTTACCAATGTATTTCAGAATAATGGTGTAAAACCATTCAATGACAATTTATATTATGCACCTCTCATTTCAGAGCCATGATGATGATTATGAAGATAGTCCACGATATGAAAACTTCAATTTATTCGATACATTCACACATCTGATAATTGAATAAATACATAAATGAAGGAATACCGATTTCATATTAGTACTTACTTATCAGATTCATCAAATATCTCTTCTTTTATATCGAAGCAGTTCAACTCTTCCATCTTACATATACATCGCTTTTCAAGAAGTCCTGGAAGAATAATTGCAAATGTCAAAAGGTTTATCATCTCATGAAGTAGGTGCGAAATAATGAGTGATATCAGTAGAATTCAAGGCATAATAATAAACTCAACTGGTGTACCAAAAGAACAATGAATATGAGTTGAGGTGACGAAGGGAGGGAAGGCCTACCAAACTGATGAAAATAGATCCACAATAATACTGGGAACGAAAGAAGTAACTAAACTAAATACTGAAAAATGCAGAGCTCACACTCACGTTTTCAAATATTTGTAACTTTATAACTTTCACTGAATTATTGTAGTAAAAAATCTGAAAATTCTCACTAAATTTGACTAAATAAATGTTTGACAATAAAAGTTAACCTAACCATATGAAAATCATAGAAAAGAGTATTTATTACCATAGAGAAGTGGATACAGCACCATAGAATTAGGTCCAAAGAAACTAATACAAATATCGTGTGTACAATACGAAATCTGTTTCAGCAACTCGTACCTGAAAAAATTTAAGACAAAGTTGTCACAATACTCTCGATTTTAAATCATGTTTCCGTTCCAGAATAACCCGCCTGCAGTATTCGCGATTTCAAAGGTCTAAACGCCCCCTGCCGGCTAAATCCCGAACCTAGGAAACGAGTATTCTTCTAATATTCCACGTACTCTTAAGCCAGATATTTTTATTTTATATCCAGGAACCAGGTATTCGTGAGGTATATTTAGAAATCTTTATGGTTTTCTGAGCACCGTAATTGGTATTAAAAAAAATAGTCGGTTAGGTATTTATATCAGTGTTATTCAGTGGAAATACGTGAAATACAAGTTTGAGTCCAATTTTCTGGGGCAGATTTGAGTGGTGATTTAGAAGGTAATTCAATAATTATCAACAAGAGTTTCATGAAATTGATCTTCGTATTTCAAATGATTGTGACTCAATCTTTCTGTAAGAAAGAAAATGAATGAAAAGGTTTTATGTTTAAATAATATATGTTCTTGAATTTTAGGACATTGGATTATATAACAATGAGTGAATAAAGTTCAAGTACTAGAAAAAAAAACAGTTTACAATTGTAATTGTTGCGTCTTCAAAATTGCTAGTCGAAGAAAAATCAATACAGGAAAATATATAAAGATACATTTATTGCCCTCTAAATAAAATTAAATTTGAATACATATTTCTGATATTTTCACCTCCTATTCCATTCTCACAAATTAAAATATAATTGATTCTCGTTGTGAGGTATGCCACAGAGACACATTCAATCAACAATATCCGCGTATACTTTATAAGCTAGCAGCTCCAACTTTATCAGTTGAGACCATTCTCGGATAAAAATTTACAAAATACTATTTATTATATGATGAAAACTGAGAAAAAACAAAAACCAATCTGAACCTTATTCATGTTACGCTCATGTGCGTTTGTTTACAATGTTGGTGGAGAAACAGCACACTGATGAGTCTTCACTGGCAACTTTGACACACCCAGTGGATGAAAGGAACAGCAGCAACGAATGCCAAATGGAATCGGACCGAAGTACCATCTCTTCTGGTCGTTTTGTTCTTTTAATCATGTATTTATCTCTATTATCACGGAAATTACAGTGTTTCGAAACTGAGCTGATTTCTTGGAAGCCCAGTGAAAAAAACATTGAAAACAACAGGTTTTTCCTAAAACTAAATTATGTTAATAGCGGGTATGACTTCCCCTCGCCCTGATAACATCCCGCATACGATATGGCATACTTCTAATCAAATTCACTATTGTTTCTTGTGGGATGTTTCGCCACTCTTTCTCTACTGCAACACAAAGCTCCGGGATCGACGCTGGAAAAGGCTCGTAGTACTCTTTGTTTTAGTTCATTCCACAAATTCTCAATGGGGTTCAGGTCAGTACTGCACGGTGGCCACACCATAACTCGATAGTCGACTGCTGCAATGTAGTCTCTGACAATTCTCGAAGATGTGTACTTTTTGTAAGTTTGTTTGAAAGTTTCCCCCCAGGCAGAAATAATAGAGATAAACACATGATTAAAGAAACAAAATAACCAGAAAAGATGGGACTTCAGTTTGACTCCTTTTGCCATTCGTTGCTGCGGCTCCTTGTATCCACAGGGTGTGTCTAAGTTGAAGAAAAAATCTTCTTATCAATCTTGCACCTCGTATATACTGAAATTAAAATGTAGATCAAAATATCTTAGGATAACATTATTATCAAAAATTGAAAAAAAAAAAAAACATCAATATCCGACTAGCGGCTTGCGAGATATCCATGTTTGAAATTGTGTCAAATACAAGGTGGGCCGATTTCATTGCTCCCAAGTGTATATTTGGAAAACATATTACAGACTGGTCGTGGAAAGTGGCTGAGAAATATCATAGGGAATGGCACTTTGCAGTTCTGGAACCATGTTCAATTTTGAATCCAAATGAACCGATTCAATCTCATGTTTGACTTGACTTTTATGATTGGATCTTTTCAAATTCAAATGAACAGAATCTATATGTATTTTTAGGGAGTACTTATAATTTGCAGTATAATCACACAGGTGACATTTATGTGGCTTCAAATTCAAATGAACAGAACGTATATGTCCTCTGAGATGGGGTTTCTGAGCTGTAACATATTCACATTGGTCACATTTATAAGGCTTCAAATTCAAATGAACAGAATCTATATGTCCTCTAAGATTGCGTTTCTGAGCTGTAACATATTCACATTGGTCACACTTATAAGGTTTCAAATTGAAATGAACCGAATCTATATGTTTTTTCAGAATAGATTTTATGTTTGTAGCAAATTTACATAAGTGACACTTATGTGCTTTGAAATTCAAATGAACACAGTCTATATGTCTTTTGAGATGGGATTCACAATTTGCAACATAATCACATTGGTGGCATTTATGTTGCTTCAAATTCAAGTGAACTGAATCTATGTGTATTTTGAGATTGGATTTCCGTTCTGTAACATGATCACATAGGTGACACTTATGTTGCTTTGAATTCGAGTGCTTCACTTTCAAATGAACAGAATATATATGTACTTTGAGTGTATATTTTCGAGTTGCAACATAATCACAATCGTTACATTTATGCTGCAAATTCAAATGAATTGATTCTATATGGAGTTTGAGCTTATGTTTTGTATTTGCAGCATATTCACATAGGTGACACTTATGTGGCTTCAAATTCAAATGAACAGTATGAATATGTGCTTTCAGATCAGGTTTTCTATTTGTAGCATATTCACATAAGTGACACTTATGTGACTTCAATTTTACGTGAACAGAATCTATATGTTTTTTGAGCACACTTTTATCAGTTGCAGCATATTCACATAAGTGACACTTATGTGGCTTTAAATTCAAATGAACAGAATCTATATGTTTTTTGAGCAACGTTTTTGTTTTTGCAGCATATTCACATAAGTGACACTTATGCGGCTTTAAATCTGAATGAACAGAATCTATATGTGGTTTCAGGTTAGATTTTATGTTTGTAGCATATTCACATAAGTGACACTTATGTGGCTTAAAATTTAAATGAACAGAATCTATATGTTGTTTCAGATTAGATTTCATGTTTGTAGCATAGTCACAGAAGTGACACTCATGGTTCTTGGAATTAAATGCATAATTCTGTTCAGTTGAGGTTATTTCTTCATCCTGTGCCAAGTATTCTTTCCTGTCATAAATACCACTTTTGTCAACAAATTGTTCGGAAATGTCGACATCTTCAACCTTCCCCAGACGGTTTTCATCATTATCTAGATACTGTGCACTGAAACATGTTAAATGCAGCGAAATTTGTGGAGAGAAAGACGTAATTAATTAGTATACATATTATAGTTAGAGATAGAAAGACAAAACTTTTAATTAGATAATTTAAAAAGAAATCCTTTTTGAGTTTGAAGTATTGTTTGTTAAACTCGTAAATGTGTAATGTATGCATTGTTTTTTATTTAAGTATTTCAGAATAATTGTGTAAAACCATCCAAAGTCTATTTATATTATGCACCTCTCATTTCAGAGCCCTGATGATGATAATAAAGATAGTCCAAGATATGAAAAATTCGATTTATTCGATACATTCACACATCTGATAATTGAATAAATACATAAATGAAGGAATACCGATTCCATATTAGTACTTACTTATCAGATTCATCAAATATCTCTTCTTTTATATCTAAACAGTTCAACTCTTCCATCTTACATATACATCGCTTTTCAAGAAGTCCTGGAAGAATAATTGCAAATGTCAAAAGATTTATCATCTCATGAAGTACTAGGTGCGAAGTAATGAGTGATATCAGTGGAATTCAAAGCATAATAATAAACTCAAATGGTGTACCAAAAGAACAAAAAATATGAGTTGAGGTGACGAAGGGAGGGAAGGCCTACCAATCTGATGAAAATAGATCCACAACAATACTGGGAACGAGAGAAGTAACTAAACTAAATACTGAAAAATGCAAAGCTCACACTCACGTTTCCAAATATTTGTATGATAACTTTCACTGAATTATTGTAGTAAAAAATCTGAAAATTCTCACTAAATTTGACTAAATAAATGTTTGACAATAAAAGTTAACCTTACTATATGAAAATCATAGAAAAGAGTATTCATTACCATAGAAAAGTGGATAGAGCACCATAGAATTAGGTCCAAAGAAACTAATACAATATCGAGTGTACAATACGAAACCGTCGAAACATGTTCTAGCAACTCGTACCTGAAAAAATTTAAGACAAAGTTGTCACAATACTCGATTTTAAATCAGGTTTCCGTTCCAGAACAACCCGCCTGCAGTATTCGCGATTTCAAAGGTCTAAATGCACCCTGCCGGCTAAATCCCGAACCTAGGAAACGAGTATTCTTCTAATATTCCACGTACTTTTAAGCCAGATATTTTTATTTTATATCCAGAAACCAGGTATTCGTGAGGTATATTTAGAAATCTTTATCGTTTTCTGAGCAGCGTAACCGGTATTAGAAAAAAATAGTCGGTAAGGTATTTATATCAGTGTTATTCAGTGGAAATACGTAAAATACAAGTTTGAGTCCAATTTTCTGGGGCAGATTTGAGTGGTGATTTAGAAGGTAATTAAATAATTATCAACAAGAATTTCATGAAATAGATCTTCGTATTTCAAATGACTGTGACTTAATCGTTCTGTAAGAAATAAATTATAATCATTTTTGAAGTGAAGTCTGAATGAAACGATTTTATGTTTAAACTAGCAGACCCGGCACGCGTTGCTGTGGCCTTACCTATCCCTAACTTAACCTTAGACTAACGCTATCCTAACCCTAACCTAACCCTGAACTGATCTGAACTGATCTGAACTGAACTGATCTGAAGTGATCTGAACTGAACTGATCTGAACTGATCTGAACTGATCTGAACTGAACTGATCTGAACTGATCTGAACTGATCTGATCTGATCTGATCTGATCTGAACTGAACTGAACTGATCTGAACTGATCTGATCTGAACTGAACGGATATGAACTGATCTGAACTGATCTGAACTGATCTGAACTGAACTGATCTGATCTGATCTGAGCTGTCACCCATCAAAACAAATCACAGTCAACATTAATCACTTTCACGAAGTAAATATATACTGACTCTGAATGGATTTACGGAATAATCTCGAATCATTCAGTGAAATCAATCGCACAAATATTTGACAACCAATATATATGTCACTCATTTTGCATTATGACATTATTCTTGACAGTTACGAAATCTATTGGAAAATTTTCTCTCTTTTATTGTATTTTTTCGCTGTCGAACGGGATAAAAAGTATCTTATGTCCGTCTCCTGACTCTAAGCTACCTCCATACCAATTTTCACCCAAATCTGTTCTGCCGTTCTTGAGTTATAAGTGACGACTTTCTTTTATATATATAGATAATAAGTGTACATGAATTTTAGGACATGGGATTTTATAACAATGAGTGAATAAAGTTTTAGTACTAGAAAAATAATAGTTTACAATTGTAATTGTTGTGTCTTCAAAATTGCTCCTCGAAGAAAAATCAAAACAGGGCTATACCTTTCATAAGAAAGATGCCTCAGCAGTTTGTGTCACTAATGCCTTTTGACAGAGTGGAAAAGATGGACCGAAAAAAAGCACAAATGATCGACTATGACGTGTAGCTTCCAAATAATTGAACACTGTCGTCAAACTCATATAGTGCTCCTTTTTCCTGTTGAATTATTATCAATTTCGATATAATTAAAATTGAAAAAAATAATCTGTTCACCTAAAATCAATAAATGTGACACTACACTATCAATAATCCAATCATTCACTAAAAAGTCTTCACATAAAAATCACAAAATCGAAGGAAAAACCTGAGAAACACCTGAAATAATCTGTTTCACCACGATAAATCCCGAAAAAGTACTCGTTTTCCTCCATGTTTATTTACATTTCGCAGCGCGTAGTTGGAATCGTGAATAAGATATAGAAGGGACTTCTTCAAATCTTGAAAATTGAAGTCTGTCCGTCCGGCTCTCTGTCCGTTTACAGGATTACTCTCGAACGGAACGACCTAGAAACTCGAAATTTTCAGGATAGGTTCGAATCTAAAATGCCGCGGTTGAGTTCGTTAATGAGCAAAATTCGACCAGGGGTTCCGTAAATATGGTTGTTTGAAATTTTGTTTTCTTGATCATTTCGAAACTACGGATTTGATCGTGACGAAATTTTGTATTTTAATGGAGAATGATATATTCAAGCTACATTTTTTTCAGATCGCATAACCAGAACCATTTTAAATTCCAACGAATTATTGAATAAAAAATCCTTTTATTTCGGTAACAGCTGATCCGACATAATTGACAATGAGATGCTGTCATTTCATTTCTTCAATCGGTTTCTAAAACTGGAAAATGCGAATCTACCTACGAAGTGGATGAACGAGCGCTCAGAAGCTCCTGACTTCACGGCAGTGCTTTTCAATGTTTCACATCATTGCGTTTCCTCGAAAACTTTTTTTCATTATTACTTTTAACTATTAACTATAAAGTTTTGGAAATTTAAAACTCGTAAACAGAGGTGAAAACGCGAATTCAAAATATTGCATACGAGTTATTACACTGTATAAACCCTCTATATAAGGAGTGGAAAAGGGGGTTTTTAATTCCAGTTTTCTCAAATAGGTAGATACAGATGTTACAATAATTTGCCCTAGGGTTCCCCCTTTCAGTTTTTCATCATAAATCACCATAACAAGCACCTAATTCATAGTAATTCACATCGAAATCATTCTTGCATATCGAGAGGGACATGCTTTGTAGTTTGAATCGATTGTTCTTCCTCTACCATGAATCACAATCCAGTGTGTTCATTCGAACACGGTCTCTTGCGCTGGACACAACCGATAAGTGCGACCACTAATAAAACAAAATAATTGTGGAAAATAAGTTTGAAACTTTCTGTGAAATCCTTTTGCAATGATCCCAATTAATTCTATCGAAAAATGTGATTATGTTATGTAACGAATTTAATTTGAACTGCAGCACAAGAAGAAAGTGAGTACATTTGAGTTACCCAATAAAAAAGATCATAATGTGCGATAACAAAACGCGCGCCGAGGATAAAATTTTTTTTCAAGGATTTCGAAATACGACGCTAAAAGTGGAAGAACCTAAATATGAACAAAGTTTTATCCCTTTTTCGTGAAAAGTTTTTCAGATTGAACTCCATTCATAAATAATAATAAAATATGATAAAATTTGGGGGAAGTAATAATTGAGTGCTCAATATTCTGTCCATTGTTGACGTCACTGGGATATATATGAACACGTCCTAATCAGTTCATAACATCAATAAGACAAGTTTTTGACTAGATATTTGGTTTTTTATGATACTGTGGGATAGCAGGAAATACTTTTACCATTATTTCCTATCATTCAATGAAAACTCGAACAATTCAAACAATTATAGAAAATTTACACGATTCATGTTTACAAAATTAAAGCAGTAAGTCAACGAACTGTTGTGGCTGATTTAAACACATAGTACCAACGTCGATTTTTTACGCACTTGTGACAAAACACAAAAGACCTATTCAAAATCACCGAAGAATGAACGAAACATTGGGTCGTTAACAATCGCGGATGAAAATGACCCTCAGTTAGCGTGAAATCAATTTTCCGTGCATATTATTTCATGTACTTATCGTATTTATTTATGTATGTTGCATACCAGTTGGATAACCTCGCGGCATTGTATCGAAAACTATGAGAGCTAGTCGCGTGAAATTATTTGTTGCTATCCGGTATTGGTCCGCCTAGCTCGAGAATCCGATGCATTGAATTTGAAGGCAAAAAAACGAGGGTTCACATTTTCCCACTTTCCTGGCTATCTGGAAGCTAGTTTACTTCCTGATTGTAGCAGCTTTCCCTTTCTAAAGAATAAGTTATATCCCTTTTTTTTTTGAGAATGGCTTGAAATATTCCCAGAGCTTTAGTTTTCATTTGAAAAATCGACGAAGAAATTTTGTCAGAAAGAAATATGATACAGACAATCGCACAAAATTCGTGTTGGGATTTTTATCTGATGCAGACAAATGTCGTGTAAAAGTTTCGGAATTCAGCGCATAATACGAAAAATTATGGTAATAGCGTTCACAATATCGTGATTGGAACTATTTAATTAGTTGCAATCGCATTAATCTTCAATTTAAGGCATGAATCGTATCGGATTAGGAGGTTTTTTACCCCTACGAATAATTCATTCTGTCAGTTTCAAAATGAATGAAAAAAAAATTGGAAAGCACTGCTGTGAAGTCAGGAGCATTAGAGCACTCGTTCATCCACCTTGTAGTTAGATTCGCATTTTCCAGTTTTAGAAATCAATTGAAAAAATTTTTGACAGCTGTCGAAAAAATGACAGCAGCTCTTTGTCAATTATGCCGGATCAGCTGTTACAGAACTATAAGGATTTTTCATTCAATGATTCGTTGGAATTCAAAATGGTTCTGATTATGCGATCTGGAAAAAAAGTAGCTTGAATATATATTTCTCCATTAAAATACAAAATTTCGCCACGATCGAATCCGTAGTTTTAAAATTATCAAGAGAACGAAATTTCAAAATACCATATCTACGGAACCCCTGGTCGAATTTTTCCCAATAACGAACTCAACCGGGGCATTCGAGATTAAAATCTACCCTGAAAATTTCAAGTCTCTAGGTCGTTCCGTTCGAGAGTTATCGTGATACGGCCGAATGGACGGACAGACTCGAGTTTTTAGACGGATTCGTCATCGGTGAGTCAATTGAGACCATTTTTGGCTCGAAATTAGAAAAGAACAGACATCGTGACGAAATGATATAGCCCTCGTGTAAGTAGAACGAGCGCCCAAAAAATAATTATATGCGCATCCACCATTTTAATATCGATCAAGAATTCGCCACAATCCGGAGTTTTTGTACCAGTATAGATATTCAATATTTTGATCGGTTATCTGTCCTATACGTATACATTGAAAGTGAAATGTGAAGTGACCTCATTTCCTCTGGAAAAGCAGCCAAGTGTGACTTTCTGCTTTGGAGCATCCGCCTACGTCTGATTTGAAATCCTCGCAGATTTGTTCTCGACATTAGTGTTTGTTGCGATGGGATAAGTGAAATTTACAACAATTCACCTGGTTATAATGTCACTTTTGATGTGCAGGAAGCGTATGGTTGTCGCCCAACAGAGATTACGTTCTTATGCAACTTTACGTTTAATTGGTGGAACATAAGGTGTTGAATAATTTCCTTTGGAACATCAAGAGTGTTTCAGGACATGAGGAATGCCTTCGGACCTTCGTCTAGCTGGAATATAGTTTTATCAATGCCCCAGATCTAAAAGTAGATGAGCTGAAGAAATACGAATACATATAAGTTATTGGTCAATTAGAATTGGCCTTCAAGTCACGAAACATACACTAAAAACCATCATTCGATATTTAAATGAGAACCCTTGGAACGCATGTTACTTACAAAAATAACGATGATTTTAAGAGCGGCAAGCTGTTAAATTTCCTCGTATTAGGAAAGCCAGAATATATTCCTTCGAATGGAATCTTATTCAAGAGTTTAAAAGTAGGAAAATTAGGGAATTTAGTTGAAAATATGGTGGATGCGCATCGTTCTTTTTTAAATCTACGAAATAATTGGAGGTTATAAGATTAAGACATCGTGATTATTACTTCGTCAATTTCTAAATCTCACATTCGACGATTATTCAACTAGTCATTTTCTGTTTATTTTCAATTTGGTAAATTATTTCCATCGATCACCTTCTCCTCGTATTTACCGTTACAATGCAGTATTCACCCCTTATGCACCTCTTACCATATTCATGAGGGATCATTGACAGAAATGGCCGAGTCAACGTACTCTCTCATCAAGAATTCAACTCCATTCTATAACTTTACAACGTCATAAAAGAGATTTTGAATAATTCAGTTGGAAAATCGATGCAAGATGAGAATTAAATGTTATTTTAGTCTTCGTTATATACTCGGTGATATTAGGGAATCCCAGAAGAAAAAATTTGTGTTTGGCGACACGTCTAGGCATTTACAAAATGGTTTGGTCAATGTCTGCTTGTGGCACCTCGATCCGAGCAACTTGAACTTTGTGGATTAACTCTGTTAGGCCTGGGAGGGATGGTGCTAAGTGGTCAGTATACTCCCCATTATATTCCACACATATTCGATGGGATTTAAATCCTGTCAACAACGTGGCCACATTTGTTTCTTGGGCAAAGTCCATTGTTCGTCCCTCAAACCACATTCTTCACCAGAAAACTATCGTTTCGTTCACAACTAACGTGAGCGTAACTCTAATCTAAACTATATCTAAATATAATGTTCTATGTTGTTGATGTTGCGAATCATTTGAAAAATTATCAACACTGTCGCCAATTGTGTTATTCAAGCTGACAACCACAACAACATAAAACATAATATAATCAAATAAATAATCCAACAATGTCTGCGTTATGGATTATCCACAATGAATGTAATCGTAACTCGAATCTTAACATTGTTGGTTAATTTATTTCATTTTATAATTTTCTATGTTGTTGATGTTGATGATCATTCGAAAAATTATTGACACTGTCACCAATTGTATTATTCAAGCTGACATACCAACATCCACAATATAGAACATAATATTATCAAATAAATAATCCAACAATGTCTACGTTATGGATTATTCACCATGAACGTAATCGTAACTCGAACCTTAACATTGTTGGTTAATTTATTTCATTTCATAATTTTCTATGTTGTTGATGTTGATGATCATTTGAAAAATTATTGGCACTGTCACATATTATTCAAGCTGACATACCAACATCAACCAAATAGAACATAATATCGATACCTTTTTGCCAAACTATCGTAAGCCTCAACGTAGTACGTTGAGGCTTACGATAATTTGGCAAAAAGGTATCGATATTATCAAATAAATAATACAACAATTTTTGCGTTAAGGCTGATCCACAATGAACGTAAGCATAACTATAACGAAAACATTGTTGGATTATTTATTTGACTATATAAATACTGTTGTATATGATGTCTAATGTCATGTATATGAACACAAAGAAAGGCAGAACTTTCTGTATCAACCGGAAGCTGTCTTTCGTTTCAAAGGGGGAAATACCGGAAAATTCCTGCAATGAATGCGAAACTAACGACTTTACCTAACTGGGTTACACCTATTTACTTCGGTTGACCTGAATGACGAATAGGAAAGAAGAAGTTCATACTGCGAAGTCATACAATGCGACAATTTCGAAGAACTGGACTTTTCACTCAGTAAACGAAAGGTCCAGGTGGTTTTCCAGCTATTAACCGAAGGAAAACTAGACGAAATCGATGCATCACTCGCCTGGGCCGCTGTTTCCGTTTTTCATTGAGGTTGCACGCGAGGCCCAAGAAACGAGGGTTGGTGGTGTTGAGAATTATTGGTTAGAGTTTTTTCCTTGGTAGTATAGATAAGTTCAGGGATCGATTAAGGAAACAAATTCGGTGGAACAAAGCATTTCTCACATAATAGTTGACCCATTACATTTTGCGTCCTTTTCTACTGTTAGATTTGTCCGCTAGAAAAATGAATTTTGGCGGATGCGAAACTGAAATCATGAACCTTTCTAGAAATTCGAGGTAATACGTGCGCGAAAACTTCGAAGACTAAAAGTCAATAAAATAACAGTATTTTTTTCAATTTTTCCATCATATCATTCCCTCCTCTCGTATTATGTCAAAGTTATCCGACTAATTTTGGCGGATGCGCAAATTGACAAATTTATATTAGGCAAACTATTAATTTGCAGATGGGAAAGATGTCATGGTATCTAGTTCTCTCAGTCTTATCCCTCATTTATCGAGAGGTTACATCCATGGACTGTTCAAGAAGCGAGTGTTTGAAGCTAGCAGATCCTCTAGTTCGTGAAGCAAGATTCATTTTCCCCGACAACAGGGAGGATATACAGAGGGGGTGTCGAACGTGGGATGAGTTCGTGAACTGTCTGAAGCACTACACTGAACAGTGTTTCAATGAAGAAGACCGAAGGAAATTCAACAACGCCGTTGAAAGTCCCATCGAGAACATCCACGAATTGTGCATGAACCAAAAATATCAGAACGGTAGGTTTGAAGGGAATTTTTTTGAAAAAAATGTCTCAATCATTTTCTTCCAGAGTATCTCAAATTTGCACCATGTATAAAGAGTACAATCACCGAAAGGAACCATTGCGGTTTGCAGTATCAAATGTTGGTGGACCAGGTGTATCAGAGGGATAACAACCTTCCAAAGTCAACATTATGCTGGTGAGTAAGGAAGAAAAGTTGAATCGGTACTTCAGATCACAATCTGTTGGTTTCAGTTTACACGATAGATTCAAACAATGCGTGCAGAGAGAGACGAGGAGATTGTGCGATAGGGACGGACAAAACGGACAAGCCACAAGGTTTTCGATGCAAATTTTGGATAAGGCTTTGAGATTTATCGAAGATCAATGCGAGAATTACATGTAAGTAATTTAAAAAATATGTTGGAAAGCCGTAAGCTTTTGCGCGCTTGTTTCTGTGAACCAAAACGGTCTTCAGTGTTCATTGCCAGTATGGAAAATACTGTCATTTTATTTCTATGAACTTCAAGAAATGGAATCACCGAAATATATTGAATATATATGAATTTTTTTTCTGTGTACCAAAACTGCCTTCAGTGTTCATTGTCAGTTTGAAAAATACTGTCATTTTATTTTCATAGAGTTCAAAAGATAGAATCATCGAATTATATTCCATATATCAGAAAAAAAAATAATTTTTTTCTGTGTATCAAAACGGCCTTCAGTGTTCATTGTCAGTTTGACAAACACTGTCATTTTATTTTCATAGAGTTCAAAAGATAGAATCATCGAATTATATTCCATATATGTATCAGAAAAAAACAATTTTTTTTTTGTGTATCAAAACGGCCTTCAGTGTTCATTGTCAGTAAGACAAATACTGTCATTTTATTTCTATGAACTTCAAAAGATGGAATCACCGGTTATATTGAATGCATCTGAAGAACTCAATTTTTTTTTCTGGGTACCAAAAAAGCCTCGAGTATTCATTTCCAGCTAGACAAATACTGTCATTTCATTTCTAGAAACTTCAAGAGATGGAATCACCGAAATATATTAAATAAATCTGAATTTTTTTCTATGTACCAAAATGGCCTTCAGTGTTCATTGTCAGTTTGAAAAAAACTGTCATTTTATTTTCATAGAGTTCAAAAGATAGAATCATCGAATTATATTCCATATATCAGAAAAAAACAATTTTTTTTCTGTGTACCAAAACGGCCTTCAGTAAAATATTGACCTCTTCCAGACCAAACTCTGGCGACTGCAATTCTTTCCAAGACTCCCTACCATCAACAGACATTCTCTCAATATCAACGGTATCTAGCGAAGTGTACCCATGGAGTACCATACAAGAGACAAACTTCATCAAGGAGGCTAGGAATCCTCCATATCGAGGGACAACATCTTATGCTTCTCCCGTCTACTCTTGGTCGCCATCTCCAAGTACACTAGCTGAGGACATGGTACCTCCTAGCTCCCCAACACCAGGTTCAGAAAATTTAGGTAATTTATTGAAAAATTCTTTGTTATGGTGATGTCCGAGAAAGTTGGAGTACACCAAAAAAAAAATTTGGGGCACAACTTATAATGTTGAGTTTTTTGAAGGTTCAAGAACGCGACCGGCATCTTACGGAAGAGCAAGTAGTTGGGGAGACACCCAAGGGCCTCCTTCGAGTCCAGCGACTGACAACAGTTACCCCATGTTTTCCGAGAAAGTATCCACAACCCCTTCCCCAAACCCCTATTGGATGGCGACCACATCTTCTTGGAATGTTATGAAAAAGGAAATTCCAGATTTAGGTACCGTTGAATTTTTTTTTAAATCTCCAAGTTTTAGTTCTTTCACATCATTCTTTCCTTCAAGGTTCAGCTAACATCAACAGGGAGCCACCCTTTCATCACACACCAAAAGCAGATCCAGCAAGCTACCAGACTACAGTAGAGACGACCCATTGGTACCCTGCTGCAGGTAGCCACCTTTCCAATGACGTTGAAGAACCCAATCAACAAGGCTTAACAGTGCAAAAGGGTGATGCTAACCTGTTGACCAGCTCTTTCCACACGTTATTTTTGGCGTTTTTACTTAAAATACTGATTTAGGTGGTTTTTTTTCCTTCAAACTGAGATAATTATTTTTTTTTCGAATTCGTCTTCCGGAACTTATTGTTACTTATCTGATTTGTCGGTTTACCAATTTATCTTTGAGTTGTATAGATTTATTTTTAATCTTATCCTGCACTAGTCATTTATCGTAAGTTGTGTATAATGGAAAGGAAATATCGATCAACTTTCAGAAGAATTTTTCGATGTTTTCTTTTTAACCTAAGTTGAATTCAAATGGATGTAACTCTATATATGTTGTTTATTTTATTAAATAGGAAATGAATTATTTATATTTTTATTTATGACTATGTATAATGTTGGTAGTCTTTGATCAAGTATATTGGTGCACCTAGCTGTCAACTGACAAGATAGGGGAATTCTGTAGTTTCTACGAAACATAGAGTTCTTCCTACTAGATCGATCATTGCGCTGGCCAAAAATAGTCAGGATTAGTATGCGATCCCGCTTGTTCGAATATTGTGTTCCGAGCACTCGTTCGGACAAATGAATGGGGATTCTTAAACTGCAAAACATTACAAGTTTGCTTTCTCTCTTTGAACATTCCACCAATATTATATTCCCTACTAAGGGAGCGCAATTGAAATCTAATTATTTGGCAGGTGTGAGGTCACTTTCCGAACGTTTCGATCCGTGATCGGAGATCATAGATCATAGGATTTCGCCATAGACTAATAAATTTATTGTTAGTCTATGGGTTTCCCACTGATCGGGTTATCTAGATTGACCTGATCCAAGCGAGATATCAAATAAATAATCTCACAAACTTTACGTTATAGCGCTACAATGGGAATCGACCATTATAGGGCGGAAAATTAGCCCGACGTTCGAAAATTGATACAAAAAAGTTGAGGTTGACACCTGACCGGAAACAGCAGATAGTGATCTGTATCTATGTTTCCGTAAAGCCCTTTTGCCACATCTTCCGAGGCACAGATGAAAGCTTTGAATAAAGAATAACAGGAATAAGGTGCATTCGACTACTTTTCTTCGTATAAGAATGAGACGAAAACAGCCATATCGAACGGCCAGTTATGACTCATCAGTGTGGTGTTTCTCCACCAACATCGTAAACAAACGCACATGGGCGTAACATAGATTAGGTTGAGATTGGTGTTTGTTATTTCTCAGTTTTCATCATATAATAATAATAAATCGTATTTTGTAAATTCTGAACTGTGAATGGTCTCAACTGATAGAGTTGGAGCTGGTAGCTAATAAAGTATATGCGGCTATTGTTGATTAAATGTGTTTGTTTGGCATACCTCACAACGAGAATCAATTATATTTTAATTTGTGAGAATGCAATCGGAGGTGAAACTATCAGAAATGTGTATACAAAATTACTTTTATTTAGAGGGCGATAAATGTATCTTCATATATTTTCTATTCTTTTATTTATTATCCTCCTTTGTTTTTCATTTTATTTCATGTTTCATTACATCCTTGCAAATGGAAATTAAATAATTAATGCAATTTAAATAACGGTTCAATTCATCTGGCTTTCTCGTAAAGTTTTATTGATTTGCGAGAGAGCTCCTACAAAAAGCCCAAGGAATATTCTTTGATCAATGTTTGAGAGCAATAATAATAGCTAAAATGAATGGAAGTTTTCTAGTTTGTACCCCACTAAAATATTCTACGCCACTGCAATCCGGAAATACGAGTCGGCCATATGCAACAACCAGTTTGGTACCACTTTTCCAGGCCTAATCTCCTTTCTGTGGTTTTTTATTCAAAGAGTTGGTTACACTGTCGTTTAATGTAAAAGTCCAAAATTAATATCCTCATAAAATAGAAATTCCCGAAAGTTGAGGTTGAGATTGAAACCAGAGCTGCCTTTAAAAACTAACCGATAACAAATCTGATATTGGTAATAACCAATAATCGATGTTTTTTTTCCTATTTAAAAAAAATATCGCAGAAAACATCCAGGTCTGTAGGTATAATATGTATTTACCAAGTAGGACTGATTTCACGAGCACTTCTATTTGTCGATCGAAATAATCGAAAATACTTAGATAAGCTGGAATGTTGCCAGAAAAATAGGTAAAGCAGGAAAAACAAACGCCAAGTAAACAGTTTTTTATTGCAACTACTCTTCCTGTTCACAAACTCACTTTACAACCTGATTAAGAATTCATCAGAGAATTCTAACGAAGCATATTAAAATTATTCGTTTAGAAACTTCCTTAGTTCCTAAAGGTACGCAGATATTTTGCCAATTCCAAGGTAATTGAAATCAAGTGATTTTTTAATTATGTAAGTCCAAAAGAAGAAAGCGACGTTGCTAACCCCGCTTCCGATACAAACATTGTCGGATATATTTTGATGTTCGATCGAGTAAAGTTAAGTGTCCGCTATTTTAGGATGTTTCGACATGATTATAAATTAAATTTTGATTAAAAAACTTCAATTCTATTGTGCAATTCATTTCGTCCGTGATAGATTTCGAGGTTCCTGATTAAAAAACGGAACGGCAACTCTGTTCGCGGTTTGACGCACGGTTGACTTTTGAGACGTTTCAGCTCCGCTATCAGCTGTTATGTCGGATTCGTGAATCGTAGAGGGGGTGCTCTTAGTTTTGGGTAAAACCAACTATTATCACAAATGTAAGATTCTGATGCAAACGTTAAAAAAACATATTTTAATCGCATTGCCACAATAACCACACTCCACAGCGAATACCAAAATCGATAGTCATTATTTTGTTTTTCGAACATGTAAGTATCCTATCAGTTTTCACTCTTATAAAATGCAACTACCGCGCGATACTCAATAATCTCGTATCCTGTGTTATCAATTTCAGTTTTTAATTGCGCTCTGTACGGTGGAGATTTGTCGCGACATGAAATTTCGACCTTTGTATTGACGGATCCGGTGAAAACAAGTACAGTTAGTTTTCCAGAGAAAATTATCTGGCGACATTGAATCTACAACGGATTCGATTCTGACCGAGGTTTCTTTTGGATTTTCAGTGTTTTTGAGTCTCGCATATCACTATGTCGCATTATAGTGATGCTGAAGACTCCATCGGCGAGAGTGCAGAGAGTGAGGGGCTTAGGAAACGAAAAGTTTGGGACCTAGAAAATGAAAGCCTAACATCGGAAATTAAGGAATTGCTAGACGATGATGTTAATTCATTGGTGAGTTGCTTAATTGTTAATAGTAATTGTAGTAATAAAACATGTTGGTCTTTATTGCCCATGCTAAATTCTGTATTTGCAGTAGATTTTGTCATTGTTTTCATGATTGTATTGGTTCAGATATTTTGGTGATTAGTTCATCTTTACCTAGGATTTAGAATATTGAGTTTGCAATTTTCATTGCGAAGTTATACTGTATTTCTTTCTTGCAACGTAACGAGATTCTGTTTTTGTGCTATCCTCAATTTGATCTTCTTAATATACAGGGTGATTCCAAATGCGACGTGAACCTTGAAGGACGTGTTAGTATCACTCATTTGCATTTGTGGCAAGTTTTTAAAATACTTTTGTCATACATAAATTGTGGAGTTCGAAAGTTGCAGGCGAATTGATATCAGAAATTGACTATTCTTTTCTTCATATACCAACTCTCAAATCATACGAATTCTTTTTCAACATCTATTACAGCATATTTTCGCCTTTTTCATACATATTATATCCTTCTCTGATAAAAATCCGAAATTATAATCAAACTTGCTCAACATAGAAAAAATTGACGAAAAATGGAGTAAGGTGAGTAATTTTTCAAAAAACACAAACACAAATAACTCGTAAACTGTTGATTTTTGGAGTCATACTTACAAGTCCTTCAAGGTCCACGTCGAATTTGGAATCACCCTATACAGTCCTGAATACCTTTACGAGGGAAGTATTCGAATCCCCTGATCTTTTGCATGGAAAAACTTTCCTTCAATCATCAAACATTTTATTTATTACACGTGTTTTATGATGATAACGAAGCTTCGATTTATCAATATTTCGATATCTGAATCATAAGCTGGTTGGCTGATTTTTTGTTATTATCTCGCTGTTTATTTAAAAATTATCATTTAATTATCTTTTGTGGAAATATTGATGAACTTTGGGTGAACTGGAACAACTACATACTGACGAATTTTAATTATTTTTGTAGATAATTATATACATATTTAGATTCCTGAACAAGGAAATAATAATAATTATTATTATCTGTAAAGAAAATCAGATCCTTTTTTTAATATGTATTTTTGTTGGGATAACTAGCCAGAAGAGTTTGCCCTTGAAAAATGTTTATTTGTCCTAGATTTGAAACCTTTTCTCGAAAAAAAACAACCTACAGACAGAAAACTACTCCTAAAATAGAATTAAATTTAATTTTCACAAATAACATAGGTAAAAATTATGATTTTCACATAGGTCGAAGAAGACTGCGTGGGATGCCCGTTACCTTCAACACCAGAAGATGAGGCAGTCTTGGATTCAGAAATGAGTGAAGTACTCAAAGCTGCAGTTTTAGGTACAGGTAGCGTAGATGTCCTTCATTCATTTCATTTTTTTTTTAATTGTTACATACATACAGTTTGTCCCAGAAGTCGACGTCAAGCCAGAATTGGTTAACAGGCTAAGTCATAACAGTCATCAGAAGGCGTGTATTTTTCAAATTATATTGCATTTTTTTTTATTCGAGAAAATCCACATCATGTGATGATTTTTGAACTCCTGTTGCTTAAAAACTTTATTTCTTTCCAATTTTATTTTTTCTGTTATCCTGAATAGTGCTTCTGTAACCTGTAACCTTTGATTCTAAGTCAACTGCTTCAGCTTGGAAGATAATGTCATTCTTGGCCAAACCAAGTATTCAAAATTAATATTTCGCCCAATTTCAACCGACTGTACTGAAAAAAATTGTACTACATCAGTTTGGCGAGTTACTTCAAAAGTTAGCGCTCTTAATAAGGATTCTTAAATGGTCAACACTTCAAGAAAAACCGTTTTTTTGCCCAATCTAAGAAATAATGAATGCGCTAACTTTTAAAGTCACTTGCCAAACTCGTCCACTACAATTTTTTCTCAGTACGTCAGTGGAAGTTGGGCGAAATATTAATTTTGAATCCTCGGTTCGACAAAAAATGACATTATTTTCTAAGCTGGATAAGTTGGCTTAGAATCAAGGGTTACAGATTACAGAAGCGCTATTCAGGAATTTCATAGAAAAAATAAAATTAGTAAAAAGTAAAGATTTGTAGCAACGGAAGTTTAAAAATCATCACATGGTGTGCATTTTCTCGAATAAAAGAAAATGCAATATAATTTGATTTTTTTTTATATTTTTCTGATGACTATTATGACTATTACCTATTACTCGATTCCGGCTTGACGTCGACTTTTGGGACACCGTCTAGTTTTGTTTGGGTGTCTGGAATTTTTAAAGCTAGGATTTGCTAAATAAAAATGTAAGAATAAGTAATAATTAGTTTATTTCAACAATTTTCAGTTCAAATGTTTATTAGAGTGGGATAAGTAATTTCGAAAATTGGAATCAGGTGATTGGTTTCCTTCTACGTAATCTTTATTCAAGGTGTTTTTAGTTTTTATTCTTGTTCTTGATTCAACCTCATCAATTCATTTCATCTTCTAACTAACAAAACCGCACGAACAAGGTACAAGATTCATTCGATCGATTTTCGACTCCTCCCTAACTCCACCGATTTCTTGTAGGTGACGAGCTAGATATAAGCGCCTTGGCTCACAACGCCGCCAGCCAAGCCGAACATGTAGTACGTAAGATGATACAGGCCGGCTGGTCTGTCTGCCACTTCCGTAACCTGCCCGCTTGGCTTCAAGACAACGATTTCCTCATCTTCGGACACAGGCCTCCTCTGCCCAGTTTCAGGGCGTGCTTCAAGAGCATCTTCAGGATTCACACAGAGACTGCCAACATATGGACGCATCTGCTGGGATGTGTCGCTTTTATCGGTGAGTTGTTGTGGTTATCGGGTTCTGGATGTTGGACGTTATCATAGCGGTTCATCTCATTGATTACATTGTGGGACTGGAAGGGACTTAAGGGGCATCGGATAACTCCTTTGGAGGTTTTGAACTATGTTTATAATTTGATGGTTATTTCAGTATGTGATTGTTCCATCTTGAATGTTGGTATCAATGCGAAACTCTGTTTTTTGGGTTTACTTTAATGTTTAATGACTACCTCTGATTAGGATATGTACTTTCTTTTAGGAACACACTTTTTCGTAAGAAATCGAATGTTGCTAGACTCAATCTTAGAGAACTTTCAGTAAAGATGATATGATTCTTAGTAGGTTGAATCAAAATACCTAAATATTGAGATTTTTAACGATATTTTAGACACACGACATTCAGTTCAATTAGTCAAATTAAATATTGAAAAATTTTACAAAATCTGGAAAAAACCTATAGTGGATCTGGGAAGTCTTTGAAAAATCATCACTTCCTCCCATTTTCAAATGAATATATCCCAATTTTTCCTTCAAATCCGTTTCACTGGCCAGAATGAACAAAAGTATTCATTCATAACCTGTAAAGTATCAGGGTAGAAATTTCGTTGTTAAAAGTTTAAAATGTAAGACAAAACATTATGAGGCTAACTAACCTGTATTTTTTACTCCAATTCACTTTCCATTTTCGAAATCATCAATTTCGACTGCGTTATAAACGGAATGAGGAATTATTCCAATGGCACTGCCATTGGAATGACGTTCACAAATTATCAAAATTGATAGTTAATTCCTGAAAACAGCTCTTGGTGTTGAAAAAACGCATAAGGATTCGTTTTTTTATTCGTTTCATCCCTCCGATCGGTCAATTTTTGAGTGCTCGTTCTACTTACACGAGGGCTATATTATTCTGTCATGATGTCTGTATTTTTCGGATTTTGAGCCGAAAATGGTCTCAATCTCGAATGCCGCGGTTGATTTTGTAATTGGGCAAAATTCGACCAGGGGTTCTGTTCGAAATTTTGTTATCCTGATGACTTCGAAACTACTGATTCGATCGAGGTGAAATTCTGCACCCAGATGGAGAATGACGAGTTCAAGCTACATGCAAATTTTTTTCAGATCGCTTGACCCGAACCATAGAAATTTAACTTTCGAACGGGAAGACCTAGATACTTGAAATTTTCAGGGTAGGTTTGGATCTCGAATGTCGAGGTCTCGTTCATCAATGAGAAAAATTCGATCAGGGGTTCCGTAAATATGGTCGTTCGAAATTATTTTCCCTGATTACTTCGAAACCACTGATTCGATCGGAATGAAAATTTGGACATAATGAAAAATAATGTATTCAAACTACGTGCGAAATTTTGTCCAGATCGCATTACGAAGACCATAGAAACCGTAGAAGATTCTAGCGAATTATAGGGATAAAAATCCCTATATTCCTGTAACAGCTGATTCGGCATAATTGACAAAGAACTGCTGTCATTTTTCGACAGCTGTCAAAAATTTTTTCGATAGAAGGTGGATGAACGCGCTCAAAAGCTCCTGACTATACGACAGTGCTCGAGTTTCAGACTTATTGAATGAGTCCAACCTAATCGTTTGAGAATATTCTCGGCTCAAATTTTGAAAATTACAGACATTTGGGCAAAACGATAACGCTCTTTTTCTTAGAAACGAGCGCGCAAATAGATTTTTTCACCAATAAATTATTATAATATGTATGTAGAGACAATATTCAAAAGAAGAAAAAAACTCATTAAATGTTCTAATCTTTTACGGAATTATGTTGGTAGGTCCGATACAAACCGACACTAAAATGCCAGAATTTCATCATTTTCTAAGCAACTTTCATAAGATAAGATAAGATAATTTTATTGTTCTATTCACAAACAGCTTAAGTTTGTTTACACTTGTTAGAAAAAATAAATTTAAATATTCATACACAAACCAAAGCAATGAAAATACAAACTTATAAACTAGACACAACAAATACATGAACATAAAATCATATCTCCCAAACCTAAACCATTAGTTTTCTAATATTTAGATTGGTACTATTCGGTTTCTTATGTGTGTTTAAAAAAAATCAAAATCAAAGGACGTCAGTAAGGTAAACTTTTACCCCTAATTTATATTGAAGGAACAATTCCGTTCTATTATCTTATTGCTTATTTTCTTTCGGTCTGATCGGCAGTCAAATCATGAATATTTTATGTCATTCGACCCTTACAACAAGAATAAAGTACTACAATTCAAAAACATTCAGAGATGTGCGAAACGTAAACAAAAAACTTCATAGGGGTTTTTATAGATATGTTTGCAGTTTCAAAACATTAGATAACTATCCAAACGTTCACTATTGTATACAGATCTGACGTCACAAGCACTTCCAAGGTCATTTTGTCGCTCAATTCAAAAATGCAATATAACTTTTATTATGTGAAATATAGTCTGGTCCATAAGTCATAAGAAAAAAACATAACATAACACCTGTTCAAGTGGAGTACTTAGGTTCGTTTCTGTTTTATACCTCGCGCAATGAGAAAGAATAGCATTAAGCATCTTATCCAGAAAAATATAAAATTTGAATTACTTCAAAGAGTTCGGCCTCATTTTTCCTCATAAAACCTTCTTCAACCTATTATATCTTTAAAACATCTTCCAAAATTGAAATAGAACAAGTTGAAATTGAAACTTCAGTTTAGGAGATACCTCGAATAAGTTTTCGAAAATTGTCGGTTGGTTCAGTTCTATTATTGGTATAATCTGTCTTAGCATTGTTGTCCGTCCAGGTTGTCATTGTTTTTGTGCCATTTGGTTTCGTAACATTCTGTGAATGTGTGTGATGTTACTAAACCGTTTTCCTATTTTCGCAGGAATAGCCACATACTTCTTGCTACGTCCAAAGATCGAGATTGAACTTCAGGAAAAAATCGTATTTGGAGCGTTTTTTGTGGGAGCTATCATATGCCTGGGATTCAGCGCATTATTTCACACAGTAAACTGTCATTCTCAGTTCGTTGGAAAACTGTTCTCTAAGCTAGACTATTGCGGCATAGCCTTGCTGATAATGGGCTCCTTCGTGCCTTGGCTCTATTACGGCTTTTATTGTCACTTCAGACCCAAGGTGGTCTATTTGTCGATAGTTTGCGCCCTGGGATTAACGAGTATCATCGTGAGTTTGTGGGATAAATTTTCGGAACCGGAGTGGCGGCCCTTCAGAGCGGCGGTTTTCATGACTTTCGGCCTGTCCGGGATAGTGCCAGCCATACATTTTGGCCTGACGGAGGGCTGGCTCAACCATTTGTCGCAGAAGTCGCTGGGATGGTTGGTGCTCATGGGGCTCCTCTACATAATAGGCGCCGTTATGTACGCCTTGAGGGTGCCGGAAAGATTTTTACCCGGTAAATTCGATATCTGGCTGCATTCCCATCAGATTTTCCACGTTTTCGTGCTCGCCGGGGCCCTGGTCCATTATCACGGTATATCGGAGATGGCCATGCATCGCGTTACTATTGGACAGTGCGAATTGACAGACAGGCCCATATATTAGGTTGTCGCCGAATTGAGGTTTATAGACTGTTATCTGGGTTATACCTGTGTTAAATTAAGTAGACAGTGAGATATTCCATGATTCTCGCATTACGAATGGAATGATAGAAGTTTTGAAAATCCTGACAGAAGGCGAAACCAAATCCTCTAGTTACCTTGGAAACTGAAGAATACGAATCCAATCAGTTCACTAGGCGAGATTGTAATATTTAGAAAAGAGACAATATTGATATATTTTTTTCATGTACAGTAGAGAAATCGTGGAAATTTTTTATCCTCTCTTCGTTTTAGAACCCATAATAAACCATATCCTCATTTAAGTTATTTATATTATACTTTAATATCTGGTTCCGGTTTTTCGAATGATTTTAGTTCATCTCAATTGTTTGATTTGTTTTTTTCTTATTAAAATTACTGTTTTTGTATATTGTTTGGTGGCTGAATAAAAATCGATTGACCAAATCTGATTTTCATGTATCTTATAATTTTTCTCGAGGAAATGATAATTGGTGAGCTTACCAGAGAGAAATCGTACGTATTAAGAGTGAATTGTGTGAAAAAATTAAGCACTTGTTACGGACTTTCGGATAATCCATAATAGTAATTTCTTGAAAAGTTTATCACAATAAATAAGATGAATTTGTGGGTAAAACTCTTGGTCTGTTCTCATTCAGAATTGCCAAATTGGCCTGTTGGCTTGGAGGTAAAAATCAGAATCTTCCCAACAATTTTATTCCATTCGATGTCTTGAATAGTCTGAAATTACAAAATATCAGCATTACATTTTGGAACGAAAACGATAAAGAGTTGGGTAAAGGAGTAGAATATGGTTTCCACTCGGATTTCTATAAAAATTTTTATGGGGGCTAAAATATGCTATGAAATGAATGTAAAACATTAACTTAGCCGCTTATCTAGATATAGGGAATCCTGAAAGAAGTTACCATATTTCTTTGCCCCTCGTCCAACAAGAATTGAAAAAATAATAATTCCCATTTGAAAATCTTGAGTTTTGAGTACTTCTCAGAGCCGATATTTGATGGAGATTTTTGAGCACCTGTACACAGTCATTTTTTATATTTTAGACAATTTTATCTCAGTAAATATAGGTTCTACAAAAATATGAAGTATTTTTGGTGGGCATTCAGAATTCAGTACTAGAAAATGCAAAAAACCATCCTTAATCTAAAAATTTTATGTAAACTGGTATTTTTGAATGGAACACCATGTATTTTATCTTCCTTATCGGTAGAGTTCTTCTTCTGATTTCAGATACCTATATATACTTTGATGAGGTTGTCTTTGTCAGTTTTCGAAAAATATAGATTTTCGTCTAAATCTAAAGCAGCTGTAGAACGCCACGTGCCACTTCTGCGATTTTTTTTTTATATCAAAGTAGCCGTGGATAAAAGAACAACTGGTATTCGTTTCATTAATTTTTTAACAAAAATTTAAATTAAGTGTTCAAATGGCCCTCATTTACTTACACACAATCAATATCTTCTTATTGAGTTTTCGAGAGCTCTCCTTAATATTTCTGGTTGGTTGTTGAGATTATCAATTCCTTCCTTTATTCTGAATTGAATATCTTCAATATTTCGAGAACGGTCGATATAAACTTAAGATTTTAAATATCATAATACCATACCATAAGAATGTATCTAATGGGGTCAAATCGGGAATGTTGGGAGGCCAGGAATGATTCCGTTTCTGCCAATACACATATTGTAATTTTTTTTTGTCGTATGGCGTTCTACAGCTGCCTCAGATTTAGGCGAAAACATCCATATTTTTCGAAAACTGACAAAGATAACCTCAATAAAGTATATATACTTGAAATCTGAAGAAAGAGCTCCACCAATAAGGAAAATAAAATACAGGATGTTCCATTCAAAAGATACCAGTTTACATAAAATTTTTAGGTTAACGATGCGTTTTTGCATTTTCAAGTACTGAATTCTGAATGCCCATAAAAAATACTCCATATTTGCCCATTTAAAAGTTTTCGTAGGACCAATATTAACTGAGATAACTATTGAGTAAAATATAAACGATCAACCGGTACATGTTCCTTTGACAATTTTTGGCAGATTCAAAAATTTCAATACCGTTTGATAAATACAGGGTGTTTTTTATGGTGAGGCTTTTTTTTTGACTAGTGTTAGAATTCATCAAAAGGAATTATTTCGCCGGAAGTTGATCATATAAAATATTCAGTTTGAAAAAAGTGCAGAAAATCTTGGGCATCATCATCTTAAAACGACTCTGGATCGTGTTATCTCACTATGCTATGTGCATTCCCTCATAATGTAAATAAAGTGCTCGACTTCCTTCGCGATATTTTCTAGGCACTACAATTTATGCCAAATTTGTTTGTTTTCTTCCTACTTTTATTAGGAGATTTTCCTAATTCTCAAAGTTCAAATTAAGAAGAGGAAAAAGGTCCTATAAAAAAATGAGGAAGTTTACAAACTCACCGATAAAATTGATCCAAATTGTTCCAAATGGTAACCATCGGTTTGATCTTACCCGGCGTAATAACGAATCACATCAGTTTGCTTACGGAATAATGTCACAAACATTCTCAATGCTTAGTTCTTTCGCACTTTTCACCTCACCGTACTTAAACACGAATATTTTCAAATGACCCCAAAGAAGGAAATTACAGGGGTTGAGATCGGTAAACTTACCGAAAATCATACGCATCATAGATGATTTCCCATATACTGACCTCAGACAGCTGATAATATCTACACATTTGGATATCAATACGAACCTAAAGTCAGGTCTGGGCTTAGAATTTCTCAGATTCGTGGGTAACTTTGGTTTCGAAATATTCTGCGCTGTTGAATATTTTATATAGACGATTTTTGGTATAATGACTTCGTTCTATTGCTGGTCGAAAAAAAAAGCCTCACCTTGAAAACCGTATTTGCAATTTTGTGACACCATCCATAACTAAGTTTCGATAATAACTCAAAAACTACGGGATATAGGAATTTGAAATTCAAAAAATATAAAAATGTTAGGGTGTTTTATTTTAAATAAGGAAATAGGTATAACCGAAAGTTTCACTTTACTCACAATTTTTCAAAGGGGCAAGTACAAATTTTCGGGAAAGTCTAACTCTTAGTTTTCGAGGGACATCCTGATGGGACAAGAATTCAACAAATACAGGATTTGTTGACTTCTTCCTGATAAGTCCTTGATATCCGATACAATCGAATGAAAGTAAGGATAAATTTGAAAGTGCTCATAGGCATTACCATCCTCAACTCCTTATACGCTTGAAAAGGATTATGAAGTCTATGGGAGTAAACCGACCAACTATACCGTTTAAGGGGCAACAATCCAAACCCAACCCACCCAAATTCAAACCTTTCTTCTCCCATAGGGGTAGCTGCGTTCTTCCTGATTCGACCCCCCGATGCCATGTATCTCGGCGAGAAAATCGCATTCGGAGCCTTTTTCGTGGCCGCCATCACCTGCTTGTGGTTCAGCACCCTATTTCACACGTTCTGCTGCTACAGCCCCTTCTACAGAAATTTGTTCTCCAAGTTGGATTATTGCGGCATAACCATACTGATCATAGGTTCCTTCGTGCCCTGGGTCTATTACGGTTTTTACTGCGATTTCAAATGGAGAATCATCTACCTGACCGGCGTCTGCTTCCTGGGGGCCGCCAGCGTGGTCGTAAGCTGGTGGGAGAAATTCTCCAAGCCGGAATGGAGAGTGTTCAGGACCGGCGTTTTTATGACTTTCAGTTTGTCCGGGTTGGCGCCCGCTATTCATTTCGGGGTTCGGGAGGGGTGCCAGAATTACACTGCGATGAAGACTTTGATTTGGTTGGTTTCGATGGGAGTGCTACATCTTGTGGGCGCGGTGGTTTATACCGTAAGGGTCCCGGAACGGTTCTGTCCAGGTAAATTCGATATATGGCTCAGTTCCCACCAGATATTCCATGTCTTCGTGCTGGCTGGTGCTTTGGTTCATTACCACGGAGTCTTTGAGATGGCGACCGAACGATGGGTCGTAGGACAGTGCGAAGTTGATGCGAATTTGGAAGCTGGATGATTATTGGATTTATTTGAAATTTATAAGATTAAACCAATGATTTCATTGTTTAAGTTTTTGTGAAAAGTTTGGTTTTGGTTACTTTATGTTCATTTTGTCTTGTGTTGTTCTATTCTGCTTGTTACGTTATGTTTTTATCTCAATTGAGGGATTTATTTTGATGTGATGAAGCAGCATTTTCTTGCAGATTACCTTCACAATGTAATACTTTTTCTGCTAAATCTATTGCAACGATTACTTTCGTGAAGTATCCTCAATTACGTATGTGTAATGTAGATAGTATGCTTTCAATTCATCAATGTTTTTCATCACATTTATTAGAAACTCATTATTCACTTGCTTCCCATCTTCACTTATTATTTTCAGTAACCTAACCAAATTTTTCCTTCTTTCGCAGGCCTAGCCACTTATTTTCTACAAAGTCCTCCAATCGATGTAGAGTTTGAAGAAAAGCTAGTATTCGGCGTGTTTTTCTTTGGAGCAATTTTATGCCTAGGACTCAGTACGCTATTCCATACAGTGTGTTGTCATTCAAAAACCATTTTGAGCGTGTTCTCGAAACTAGATTACTGCGGTATAAGTATATTAATTATGGGATCATTCGTTCCGTGGTTATATTACAGTTTTTACTGCCATTTTCGACCGAAGCTCGTTTACACAACGGTTACGTGTGTTATGGGAATAGCCACCATTGTGGTCAGCTTGTGGGATGAGTTCTCGAAGTCCGAGTGGCGACACGTTCGAGCTGGCTTGTTTGTGCTCTTCGGGTTGTCGGGAGTGGTGCCAGCGATACATTTTGGAATGCTCGAGGGATGGTTCACCAACATCTTCCAAAAGTCCGTAGAATCGATGATACTGATGGGACTTTGTTACATAGCAGGGACTATGCTGTATGCTTTAAGGGTGCCAGAAAGATTTTATCCAGGTAAATTCGACATTTGGCTGCATTCGCATCAGATCTTCCACGTTTTCGTTCTGGGAGGAGCTTACTTTCATTATCAGGGTTTGATGGAAATCGCTAAACACAGGTTAGAAATAGCGCAGTGCGAAATTTCATGACACACTGGAAATTTCGGGATTTTTAAAACAACAGGGGCATCTCTGCAATAATTAGATGATTATCATATGCGGGTATTGTGGGTTGCGCTCCCAACCAAAGGTTTTATCGATAAGCTCTCCAATTTTATAAATACAGACGAAATCTTTTAGAAGTTACATCAGAAGTTCGAGATTTTTTTATGGTGCTACATTGAATACTGCGAATTGCGTGGTATGATAAGTATCGAAATTTTTTCCCAGTGGAAAGAGCTACATCCGTCGATTTCTCATACACTTATAAAATGAGATGTTTTTCAATAAAAATAAATGATCAGAGATAAGAGTATTTTTTCTTAACATTGTAAAGGTGAGGAATATTTATAAATCGATGTTTTCCAAGATTGAAAATATAGGTAGATGCTTAGTAAGTTGCCTTTCATTATATCTTGTTTGCTGTGAATTTATTTTTTATTGTTTAAGAGATGTGGTTTCATTCTGGTTTTACTCATTTAAAAAATGTATCTACTTAAAGATAGATTTTAGGTCTGTTTATTTGTAATATTGATAAGTTCAATTTGTACAAATTCAAATGGTACCTAATATATAGTTTAGTTATGTGATATTTGTTCAACGAGCACATGCTCGAAGTGTTGAAAAATAAATTATACGAAAATATCTTGTTTTTTTCTTTTATTTAGAAAAAAATCTCGCAAATTTGGGAGTGTCCCACATAGTAATCCAAATTTTATAACTCCTCCGAAAAATAAAAATTCTGGTGTGTGCATTCAAATATTACCTGATAAACACATTTATTTTTGTCTTTTTAATGAAGCAGTTTAAATCTCAGCTTATGTTTATTCAGACGAAATTAGTTACTGGTCCGGAAAGTTATTTAGTACACTAGATGCTATAAGAATGATAGATGAGAGTATTTTTTCTGAACATTTTAAAGGTAAGGAATATTTATAAATCGATGTTTTCCAAGATTGAAAATATAGGTAGGTGCTTAGTGAGTTGCCTTTCATTATATCTTCTCTACTGTGAATTTTCTTTTTATTGCTTTTGAGATTCGATGTGGTTTCATCCTGGTTTTACTCATTTAAAAAAATGTATCTACTTGAAGATAGATTGTAGGTCCGTTTATTTGTAATATTGATAAGTTCAATTTGTACAAATTCAAATGGTACCTAATATAGTTAAGTTATGTTATATTTGTTCAACGAGCACATGCTCGAAGTGTTGAAAAAATAAATTATAAGAAAATATCTTCTTTTTTTCTGTGTGGAACTTAACTTTAATTATTCAAAAAACAATCTCGCAAATTTGAAATGTTCTACATAATAATCCAAATTTCATAACTCCCCCGAAAAAATTAAAATTCTGGTGTAGGCATCGAAATATTACCCATTACCTGATAAACAAATTTATTTTTTTGCCTAATTAATCAAGCAGTTTAAATCTCAGCTCATGTTCAATCCAGAAGAAGTTAGCAAGTGTTCTGGAAAGTTATTTAGTACACTAGATACCATATGAATGATCAGAGATGAGGTTATTTCTTCTAAGCATTATAAAGGTGAGAAATATTTATAAACAAATGTTTTCCAAGATTGAAAATAAAGGTAGATGCTCAGTAAGTTGCCTTTCATTATTCACAATAAACAAGATATCGTGTTTATTGTGGATTTTCTTTTTATTGTTTCAGAGATTCGATGTGGTTTCATTCTAGTTTTACCCATTTAAAAAATGTATATACAGATAAATATTAGGACTGTTCATTTGTAATATTGATAAGTTCAATCTGTACAAATTCAAATGGTACCTAATATAGTCAAGTTTTATGTGCTATTTGTTCAGTGAGCACTTGCTTGAAGTGTTGAAAAAATAAATAAATACGAAAATATCTTGTTTTTTTCTGTGTGGAACTTAACTTTAATTATATAGAACACGATCTCGTGATCCACACGATCCAAATTTTATAACTCCTCCGAAGAAATTTAAAATTCTGGTGTGCGCATCAAAATATTACCTGATAAACACATTTATTTCAATGTTTCCCAAGATTAAAAATAAAGAATAGAAAAGATGCTTAGTAAGTTGCTTTTTATTATTTCTCGCTCAATGTGAATTTTGTTGATTGTTTCAGAGATTCGATGTAGTTTCTTTCTGGTTTTTCTCATTTAAAAATGGGACCACTCAAAGATAGATTTTAGGTCTGTTTATTTTCAATATAAGTGGTTTCTGCACATCAGCCAGTTGCAAGAACCCAATATCAAGATCAACAGGTTTCAACAAGATCTCTAAAAATAAGGCTTAATAATGCAAATATTAATAAATAAGCTGATAGGACATTTGCAACAAATAACTTTATTATTGTATAATGATATTTTATTTGCAATAACTTTTGCGATGTGGTGAAATAATTGCACAATTTTTGGAAACTTCAAATCTTCAGAAAATTCATCGAAATAACTCGGTCATAGTGAATTCCATTTTAAAAGCACCTCATTTGAACAGAATGCATTAATAATAACACATCAAACCAAAGCATTTACACTGAACTCATTCTAAATTATGAAGAGAAAATTCAAGGACCTGGGTGAAAAAAATGAGGTTAACCTCACAATGAAACTCAATATAATTAATGTAACTTATTTATTACTCGTACATGTTAATGAGGCTTCCTTCTGAAACTGCAACCTTCAGTAAGTCTAGCTTTACCACCAGTGGATGTGCAGAGAATGGTCGAGCAACCCTTGCATGCTACAGCAGATTGGGCGTGCGAGAATATCGTAGAAATAGCATAACACCCGGGACACTTGACGTCCATGAAATAACTGTTGGGGTGCTGTACGAGCCTCTTGAGCTTGTGAGACCTCTTCTGTTTTTCAGCTGTTGGGTGCAACAAATCTACAGCGAGCGGCATCTACGTAAAAAATTTATGTTTTAATGGCACGTAAATACATTCAAACGAGAAGTTTTAAAAATATAGTGAAATATTTACCTTGATTATTCGATTTCACTGTATAAAATCACAATTTTCTTCTCGAATACACGTGGTTCTAGCGGCGAGCAACTACATGAAAAGACAGTTGACAAGTGAAGCTCGAAAAATTTGACAATACGATTTACGAAAACATAAATTGAGTTCTTAGCATACAATTTGGACTCTGGCATTTTATTATGAACCAGCAACGTATCTATTTATTTTATTGATGATTGTTTTTCGATTCATATTGATAATTCCTATTCAATTCATAGTATTAATGGTAATTACGAATATAAGAATAAAATTAAAACAATATATTGATGTTAATCCATACCTGCGCTGTCGTGAAATATTGAAATTTTATGGCTAAAAATGATTGGAAAATATAATAATTCATATTCTTTAATTTGAAAATATATGAGAATAATAAACAAAATAAAAGTTTTTGAGGGCCATCAGTCTATACATTGATAAAGTGACTTTGGTGGTAGTTCAAACGCTCAATGCCATCAATACGTAAAAAACAAAAAATTCTATGTTGCCGTCAATCCTTTATTATTTTACAAAAAAATTTTTTCATTATGAATTAAGTGTTGATTCACTTTGAAATTCCAGGAAAATGTCCGATTTAGTGTCCAAATGCGTTTTACGCGTAGAAGTAAAAGATAATAGAGACGAAGGTCTGAATTTAGTTCGAATATTTCCTTTTTCTAACTTCTCACTTTTGTAGAAGAAAATGGCAATAATCCTACTGGTAAAAACAAGAAAGGAAAATGTTCCAAAAAGCGAAGAAATGTGAGGGATATAAGTGTGGAAACGTTTCCTAGTGTCCTAGAAAGCCCAAGGGATGATTGGGGTCTTCTTCCGGTGTCCTCTAGAGAAAGATTAACCTCGGCCAGCAAAGATTTTGAAAACAAAAATGAAATTGGATTCTTCAGCGGAAATCCATTCGTAGAAATAACAAAGGGTGTTTTGCATCTATATAAAGAAGAGTAAGCTTTGAATTTCGATTTGAAAAAATAGGATTTTGAAATTATTCTGTTGCAGTACCTTGACGAGTAAAAAGGAGGCTTTGATATTATGCATTCTTGGAATTCCAGCTTCAGTTACATGCCATGATTTGTTAACATTCACTGCACCATGCCATGAGAATATTTCTCATATAAGGGTTATAAGAGATTCTAAGCCAAATCAATATATGGCTTTGTTAAAGTAAGCTCATAATTTCAGAATTGAACAAATAATATCATATTTTTCGTGAATATTAATATAATTTTTCAGTTTTCGCACCAATGAAGCTGCAATTGAATTTTATACCAACTTCAATAACCTGCCCTTCAACAACATGGAACCGGATAGTATTTGTAGAATTGTTTGGGTTTCTAATGTCGAGTATGCCACAAATTCAACTCCTCCACCTGGTCATACCGAGCTACCCATTTGCCCTGTTTGCTTAGGTAATCTTGAGAACCTCAAATAGTTTAGTTCGATAAATCAGTTCATAAAATTGATAATGCCATTTAGATCGAATGGATGAATCTGTGGATGGAGTATTGACCATCCTTTGCAACCATACATTCCACTCAAACTGTCTGGAGAAGTGGAGCGACTTCACTTGTCCCGTATGCAGGTTTGTTCAAAGTCCCGAACAGGCCGAGAACTCCGAATGTGAAGAATGCGGCAAAACAGGGCCTTCTCCTGATGCCCTGTGGATATGCCTGATTTGTGGCCATGTCGGATGTGGAAGGTGAGTGTATCACAAAATGTTCAAGATCAATTTATAAAACATTTCGAAAATATTGCAGGTACCAGGGTGGTCACGCAGCGATGCATTATAGAGAATCTGGGCATTGTTTTGCTCTCCAGTTGGGTTCTCACAGAGTTTGGGATTATAAGGGTGATAATTTTGTTCATCGCCTCCTCCAGAATAAGGACGATGGCAAGCTTGTACCTGCCGGTGGTCCACCGTCAGAAGCAGAGGGAACTGAAGAAAAAGTTGACTCAGTTCAACTAGAATTCACATATTTATTGACGTCACAATTGGACGAACAGAGGATGTATTATGAAATGAAATTGGCACAGTATGTTTTTTTGAGCTTTTTTTCTAGTTAAGGAACAATTTTTCTAATATTTGATGATTTTTTCCTCATTTACTATATAATCGGTTAATAGGCTTGAAAGTCAACTTATGGATGAGAATAAAGAGCTGAGGGATGAGGTTGGATCATTACTGGAAGAAAATAAGGATCTGCATCAGAAACTTAATGTGGTCACCAAAGAAAAAAATTCTTTGGACAAGAAGGTATCACAGCAAACTTCAAAGTAAGCAAAGAAGCTTTTTCAATAGTTATATCACTAAATCATTATATTTTCAGAGTTTAAATCAGTATTCATTACATAAGCACCATTTTTCCTCGATCTTAGAAGTTAAAAAAAAAATTCTAACCTTATGCTAGGCAACCCCAACGCAATTATTTATTCTTCACTTTTAGGTTATCTACAACGGTGCGCGAATTGAACGAAGAAAAACAGCTAGGCAAGGCTTTGAGAAACAACCAGTTGAAATGGCAGGAGAAATTCGAAAAAATGGCATCGGAATTTCATGAGTTGGAGAAGAAAAGTGACGCAATTAAGGATGAATTGAAGGAGCAGATAAGAGACCTGATGTTTTACATTAATGCGAAAGATACGATTGAGAAGTCTGAGCTGAAAGAGGAGATAGCAAGTGGTACTGTTACCGTAGCGGAAAAACCCAAAACTAATAAGGGCAAGAAAAAACGTTAATTATGTTGAAAGTTATTGATGGTTATTAAATTAAGAACTAAAATTACTTTTTATTTATTAATGAGGAGGATTTAACGGGGAATGTATTTTTTTCATTAAATTTCTATTATTTGAAGTTTTTTTAATTGGCTATTTCGCAGATCTTTGGTTGTCTTACCTTCAACAAGTTTTTGCTTGAGAAGCTGAATTTTTCTTCGAAATATTGTTGAAACAATAAATGTTAGAAAAAACCGCGACTTCATGCAGATACAGTTATAATTGATGAATATTTAACGAATTTTTGTTTCTTCATAGAGGCTTCCAATGAATAAAAATTCAATTGAATGATTTGTTTTATTAAAGTTCTCACAACAGTGTCTAAGGTGAATATTCAACTAATTCAAAAAAATTATAAAAAGCACTGCCGTGAAATCAGGAGCTTTTGAGCGCTCGTTAGTCGTAGATCAGCATTTTCGAGACCAATTGAAGAAATTTTTGACATTGCCAAAAAAATTACAGCAGCTCTTTGTCAATTATGCCGAATCAGCTGTTACAGAAATATAAGGATTTTTTATTCAATATTTCGTTGGAATATAAAATGGTTTTGGTTATGCGATCTGGTAAAAATGTAGCTCGAATATATCATTCTCCATTTTGAAATACTAAATTTCGTCACGATCGAATCCGTAGTTTTGAGATTACCAAGAAAACTTAATTTACGGAACCGCTGGTCGAATTTTTCCCAATAACAAACTTAACCTCGGCATTCGAGATTTGAACCTACCCTGAAAATTAGCTAGGCCGAAAACACAAGTTCATTCGGGGTGTATAGAAATAAAAATTTCCAAAATTCTACAATATTTATTGTACAACCTACAAGTGTTGCAAGATGCAAACAATCAAATTATTTTCAAAGTGTTGCATAATCAAAATCCAAATATCTCTACATATAATCAATTATCTCTATAATACATCCTGAAACGTCTTTACATCGAAAGAAATTTCCAAATACACCTCTCTTAAATATACGTATGTATCATAATATATACAAACATAAATAATTTTTATCACACAAAAAAAATTCATTAGAACAGAATCACAATTAAAATTATAAAATTGGAATCGTATTTTTAATACTTTTTCAAAACACAGTAAAACTATTCGAAACTGAAAACCGTAGTCAATTATTGAACATTTAGAATTGATGAAATTTAACTTTTCGCGAATTCACCGGAAAACATGAAAATGAAAAATCGCAACTGGGATGGGGGGCAAGTGCAACAAGGGGGATATCCATAAATGTATGAACACCTCATCATCGACATGTTGTCTCAGTCTTTTTTTGATCTTTCAGGGGTTTTACCATTTTTCCCCCAAAAAATATCGACTGCTAGTCATCTTCGAATTTTTCCTGTTTGATATTCTTCTCCTCCAACAACAAGTGGTCTTTATCCTGGCTGTGATTCTTTGTATCGGATGGACTGGGCTGAAATAAAAACGGAAATAGAAATGTGTTCCAAAATTGCATCTACATTATTGATAATCTTTATTTATTTTGTCTTATTCCTTACCCTCAATCCTTCGATTCTTTTTGGGATATAATCATTCGAGGAAAATACATCTTCTCTTTTCACAGTTAATTGTTCTCCATCTCTGAATTCGACCTGAAATAATATTTGTTGATGAGGATCAATTGGACACAATTTTAGGAGTTATTTTTCAATTCGGCCCATGTAAAGCTATACTTACAGTCAATGTATGTCTCGTAGTCCTAGAAATAAATTCGACAGTAACCAACTGACCGTCTGGCCACCTAACTTGAACTTTTTGACCACACTTCGGGGGCCTAGTTCGCCAAGGCCAAACCAGATCGGAAAATAGAATATCTTTGGAAAAACTATCGTCGTCGATGAAGTAAACGCAAACGTAAGGCACCTCTAGCACTTCAAGAACCTTGGCCTTATGAAATTTATCGATATTGGTACGTTTCGCCCAAACTACATCACCAGCCTTCAAAGGCACCTGCAAAAAAAAACGAATGAGAATATAGAATGAAAACAATGCGGCTTATTTTTTTTTTTCGAGCAAATTGAATCAAATAAAAAAATAAGAATCTAATAGGGGACATAAACCAACCTTGGTGGGCAGACCCAGAGATTTTTGGGGAAACGAACTGCAGGGACTCAGCGATTCTTTTTTCTTCTTTTCGGGTGGATTCACCTCCACCTTCTCTATTTCTGGTTCTACTTTGATGACTTTCTTTATCTCAGGTAGCTCGACTAAGGTTTTTCCAGATAGTAAATCAGTCCTAAAAAAAATAAGGTAATTAAACTTTACGCAAAAACGAATACTGATACAAAAGAGCAATCTCCTCAAAAATTCATAGAAACAACCGAGTAAAGAAAGGAAATAAGATCTCTCACCTCACTTCCACGTCGAAATTATTCATCACATCTTCCAGGTTAACGGAAATAGCCTTGGGCGTCAAACAGGAGGCTTTGAGCCTCAGATACTCGCTCATGCCATTCTCGTCTCCGGTCGAAGGAAGTTTCTCCCCCGATTTGTACTTCTCCAATATTGACTTCATACGAGCTATTTGTTCTTGTACGTGCTTCTTAGGTCTTCCTAAACCCCTCTGACCGACCACTATCTGTCTGAGAGTGACCTTTTTCGGAGTCGTGACCTTAGGCCTCCCTTGCTGAAAATGAACAGATTAACAATGAGAAATTTCCAATTATCAGTCTCGTAATAATAAACCAATACACAATAAAATGTTCTCTGATCTGTATTAAAATTAAAACTTACTCCTTTCTTGAAGTGATCACCACCTTCATTTCCTCCGTCTGAACTGGACTTCCTCACCTTCCTCTTCGACTGGTCCAGTTCATTGTTCTTCGCCGTTCCTTCAGCATCTTCAGAGTCGGATTCGCAGGTGGAACACTCAGATTCGCAGGTAGAACAGCTGTCCGAACTGTCGGAATCTGAATCTTCCGAACTCAAACGTTCCTCTTTCACTTTGACGGAAGAGCGGACTTCCTCGGGTTTATCTTCGTCGTCCGTCTGTTTCTTCAAATATTCCTGCTCGAATTTCGACAATAGGTTACAGTCATCCGCTTTATCATGAACGGTTTGTCTGAATCTACTTGCCTCATCGCACAATATGTTACTCATCCGACTCATGTCCCTGTCTACTGCTGTGATGATTTCATCGTTATTGTAACGTTCGATCACTACTTTGGTTTTTCCTGAAATCAAGTTCGTTAACGTCTTAGCGTTGTGGATTTACCAAACTTTTTTTACTTACTACTCCAATCAAGGTTTTTAGGTTAGCATATTGGAAATTATTGTTACGGTATGGTACATAGCGAGTCGAAATGTATGAATTCTAGGATGTCAGAAAGACTGTTTTGGCTTTATTTGTAGATTTAGCTACCAAATTTAAATTACATATTGGCTAAATGGATTTTGAGATAGAGAAGTTTGGCCAATGAAAATGAAGCTATTATGCTTTTACGTGCATAAAAAAAACGAGGTCAAAGCAAGCTATGAACTTTCGAAAATATTTCTTTTATCATGCGAATATTTCATTCGGTTTCCCAACACTTCTACAAGGTTGGTTTATTTCCCACTTCCTACTCGGTTCATATTATTTGCTTCAATTTGCCCAAAAACAAATAGGCCGCATTACTTTCACTTTATATTCTCAGTCGTTGATTTTTTTGGTGGTGCCTTTGAAGGCTGGCGATGTAGTTTGGGCGAAACGCACCAATATCGATAAATTTCATAAGACCAAGGTTCTCGAAGTGCTAGAGGTGCCTTACGTTTGCGTTTACTTCAACGACGACGATAGTTTTTCCAAAGATATTCTATTTTCCGATCTGGTTTGACCTTGGCGAACTAGGCCCCCGAAGTGTGGTCAAAAAGTTAGGTGGCCAGACGGTCTGTTGGTTATTGTCGAATTTATTTTTCAACAAATATAATTTCAGGTCGAATTCAGAGATGGAGAACAATTAACTGTGAAAAGAGAAGATGTATTTTCCTCGAATGATTATATCCCAAAAAGAATCGAAGGATTGAGGGTAAGGAATAAGACAAAATAAATAAAGAATATCAAATAAAGGGGATGCAATTTTGGAACACATTTCCGTTTTCATTTCAGCCCAATCCATCAGATACAAAGAATCACAGCCAGGATAAAGGCCACTTGTTGTTGGAGGAGAAGAATATCAAACAGTAAAAATTCGAAGATGACTAGCAGTCGATATTTATTGGGGGAAAAATGGTAAAACCCCTGAAAATTCAAAAACATACTGAGACAACATGTCGATGATGAGGTATTCATACATTTATGGATATCGCCCTTGTTGCACTTGCCCTCCATCCCAGTTGCGATTTTTCATTTTCGTGTTTTCCGGTGAATTCGCGAAAAGTTAAATTTTCATCAATTCTAAATGTTCAATAATTGACTAAAGTTTTCAGTTTCGAATAGTTTTTCTGTGTTTTGAAAAAGTATTAAAAATACGATTCCAATTTTAAAATTTTAATTGTGATTCTGATGTTATGAATTTTTTTTTGTGTGATAAAAATTATTCATGTTTGTATATATTATGATGCATATGTATATTTAAGAGAGGTGTATTTGGAAATTTATTTCGATGTAAAGACGTTTCAGGATTTATTATAGAGATTTATTGATTATATGTAGAGATAATTGGATTTTGATTATGCAACACTTTGAAAACAATTTGATTGTTTGCATTTTGCAAGACTTATAGGTTGTGCAATAAATATGGTAGAATTTTGGAAGAGGTGCACATATTTGGAAATTTCTTTCGATTTTTCCACTGGAAAGACCCTGACCAATTGTTGTTGGAGAAGAATATCGAACAGGAAAAATTGATGACCAGACGTCTAAATGATAAAACCTCTGGAGAATCAAAACAAGACTGAGAAAACTAAGCCTAGTCTCAGTTTCGATCTTGCCTTTTTCATTTTCAAGTTTTCCTGAATGAATGAGTGAATTTGCAAAGGGTTACTTTTTCGTCAATTCTGAATTTTCCATAATTGAATACTTTTTTTTTTAGTTTCGGCTGATTCGGCAGAATTGACAAAGAGCGGTCATTTTTTGACAGTTGTCAAAACATTTTTCAATAGAAGCTCAAAAGCTCCTGACTACACATCAGTGCTTTCTATAATTTTTTCAATTGTGATTTTTTGTGTGATATTAATGAATTATTTATGTTTGTATATAATATTATGATGAATTTATATATTCAAGAAAGGTCTATTTGGAAATTTCTTTCGATGTAAAGACGTTTCCGGATGAATTATAGAGATATAAGTAACCATAGGTAGAAATAACTGAATGCAATTTAGGAAATAATATAATGATATAATAAATAATGAAGATGCTATAGATCACAGATATCCTTTGACGTTTCCCTCGATAATTATCTCTCGGAACTCAACGGATTTTGGAAAGATAAGACTGATCCAAAAGGCTGAATCTAATAATTTTTCTGATATATTTATTTTTTCTTAAACGGGAGTGGTCCTATCAGGCGTCAGTGTTTCTGTAAAGCTCTAATAATGAAAGTATAAAAAATAAACAGATTTTTGCATAGCACTCTTGACCTCGTTTTTTTTTAAATGCAGGATATATCCTAATTAAATCCCACAGGTTGTCATAGATATTTTTTAGGTTATCTGTCAAAAATCACAATAAACCAACTCAAACTTATCCCAGTCCAGATAAATCTAGTGTCTGTTAAAATTGAACAAAGCTATAACACGTTGATCAAAGTTCCGTCGTACTGAAGATCAGTTTAGTTTCATGCAATCTGCCATTTCAAATTCGCACTTACCTCCTTCATCGTCGTTCTCCAACTTAATTGGTGTTGAACTGAAGGGATAGAATCTATTGCTATTGAAGTACGTACTAGAAGTACAATTATTCACCACGTATTTCTTATTACCCCAACTATTCCCTTGCGAGTTCGAGCTCAGATTTGTACTAATTCTGTCTCTGTTTTCCACCGTCTCTTCCTTATCTCCAATCGAACTGAAACTAATATGGTCGACGGCCTGTTGCAGAGCCATCTGGAGTCTAGACTGGGGATCTTTCTTTTCCTCCACATTCTTAATACGTTCCGAATCTTGCTTACCCTGTTGCAGGGCCACCTGGAGTCTAGACTGGGGATCCTTCTTTTCCTCCACATTCTTAATACGTTCCGAATCTTTTTTAGCCTTAGTGGCGGCATAAGTGGACTTTAATATATTTTTAATGAGATCTTCGTGACTAGTTTCGGATTCCCCCTTAACATTAATCTTTCTCTTTTTATCGGACTTCGCTTTCGATTCAGAGGACGAATTCTCCCCATGCTGTAAGAACGACAAGAAAGCAGTGTTGAAGCCTGGACGAGCCGGATCTGCACTTCCAACAGACGACTTATCAGTGGAGGTCGAAGAGACTTCTGTACAAGTAAAAGTAGCTGGTTTCATTACAGTCGACGATTTCTGGGGCAAGCAGTCTTTTTCCAACACCGTAATGGTACCTTTGGACGTGTGTATAGTCTGCACCTTACCCAACGAAGGCAACACAGGGATGGACGATTTGGCGTCGCTCAATTTTCTGAAATTCTTAAGGGCTAACATCGACGCAGACTTTCCTTGCTCCGACTGTCGAGGCTGACTTTTCTCTGCGTTTTCGGTATTTTTATTCAGCTTTTTTAATTGTTCGTGTTCTTCGGCAGCTTCACGAATTATATTGTCGATTTCATTCTTTATTTCCGTGTTTTCTCGTGAATTCTGTTCTGGTTCGGTCTTGACTTGCACCGTTGTTAACGCTTTGGAACTGTCCGAGGAACTGGGGTTTTCCGAGGAATTGTGATGACGATGGTGATGTTTTTCTGCGATAAAAAAAGAATCATTATAGGAGTAGTTTTTTTTAATTGAGGAAATATTCTCACTTACTTTTCTTATGTTTATGCCTATGGTCTTTGTCTTCCCTATGTTTGTGTTTCCTTTTCTTCGATTTGTGATGATGTACACTTAACAATTTATCGGCTTCTTTAGCCACCAAACTCTTGACCAAATCCGTGGTATCCGCAGAAGATCCACCTTCGTCGAGGCTCAAAGGGGCGACAATTTTTCCACATACTTTCTTCGTTTTGCTTTGGCAGGCTGTGTAGATGCCCGTTAGATCGTCCATGGTGGGCTTCTTCTTTTTGTGGCTTTTGCTCTCAACATCGGACTTTGTCTTCTTTGGAACCTTGAGGGAACCTTCTTTCTCTTTTGGCTTGTTCCTTTTGTTTCGACCAAAGTATTTTCGTTTATTGTTTACGCGGTATCCTTCGTCACAGAAAGAGGCATCTTCGGCTTCTGCAAAAAACATTTTTTTATTTACAACATGCAACGAATTTCATCGATGAAAACTCACCCATTTCTCCAGCTTTCAACCAGATATCTTCCAGTACCTCCAACTGTTGTTCGTCAGGGGCAATCTCATCTTGGGCGAAATCGAGGCGGTCTTCTTCCATGAGCTGAAGTTGCAGTTCGGTGGGGAAATCGACTAGGGAGAAATCTTGTTGGTAATTCATTTTACCCTTACGACCCTTTTTCATGGAGCCGTCTAGGAAGCTTTGCGGAAGGGACGTATTGCTCTTGTTGCAGAGGATATCTTGGGGCAATGGTAGGGGAGCCGCCACTTGTCTATTCGGCTCCTCGGGATGGGGACCGACGTCTTCCCCCTTCAACCACATTTCATACCTGCCAAAGAAGGTTTCGTTATTAAAAATTGTTTTAGAACTAAAATTTAAAAACTCACCTGTCGGGTTGCAATCTTTTAACGAAAGTGTCCATAGAGATTTTCACCATATCTTTGCTGCAAGTACACTGCGATGCCCTTTTACCATATTCTACCCACCGTTCGCAAGCGAAATTCGTGGATTCCGCGCAGTTAAAACCATGATTGAAACCGGCGTGATAACCGTAAGGAAAAGTGATCATAATCTCTCCCGCTTCTTGTGTGATCTTATTGTAGGGTATAGAGTATTGTTTGAGGATTTGGGGCGAAATTAACGTCATTTTATGACGTAAAAACGCGTTGCATGTTTTATAACTGCTAGGGAAGAAGCCATTGGCAAGTCTTTCTAGCCTTCTTCCATGTTCCGGAGGTACAGCGTACCTGAAATAACAAGAACGTTATAATCAAGAAAAAAATAAAAGAAACAAACTTCGACTCACCATGTCTTGGGAGCTCCAAAATGAAGGTAATTTATGGAGTATAAATCCATATCTTCAGTGTGCCAAGCGAACGTCGTTTTCCACATACCAAAATAAAGATATGCGGTGTTGACTCCCTCAATAGATATCCCGTAATCTTCATTAACATAATCGAGTATTGTACCTAATCTATTGATGTTCCATTCCTGAAATAAGGAGAAACGGTTATGGAAATCATCAACTATGTACTCAACCCTCAATTTACGTTCACGTGTTCATCGGTTAGACTTCCGGAAACGTCGGCTCCGTAAATTGGCGCTACATATGTGATGTTTTTCCAATATTTTCTTTCTAAATCTTCATAATCGAAATGCCTGGGAGTTGCGTATCGTTCGGAATTTGCCATTTCACCATATTGTTGTACTGTCATAGATTTTTTCTGTATATTTATCTGTTGATAGAGACCTTGTTTGCCAGTAACGACCTGACATATAGGAGCTGGTATAGTTACGTTGAGGTCCTCTAATTTGTAACCAGATTTACGAGGTACCCACTCTGGAGGAGGAATAACCTGTAAAGTAACATTTTTTTATTCGAATATGTTCTACTTCAACCGAAATATATAGGTTATGTTGATTGGCAATCGAAAGCGGAACTTACTTTGGCTAATCCAGCTTTATGGGCCCCTTGTGATTCCATTACTTGAACATACTTGGAAAAATCCTTAAATTCGTCCCAAGTTGGTCTGAACACCATAATCCTGAAACACCTTTCGTTAATATCTACAGCACAGTTGGACTTAATATACTCACTTGGGAACTTTGCTGTTATAATTTTCTCCCATGATGAACTATTTCGCGACAAAATATTTATTAGATATTTATGAGAAACATTCGTGTTAAGAAACCCAGAACTGCACTCGAAAAACTTGTATATAAACACAGAATTGAAGGAAATTCTAATCCGCCATTGATGGCATACAAATTTTCACGTACAGAGGTAATCCCTTTGTTTTATATGTTTGGTTGTTCGAAACTAAAGGTTTTACGACACCGGTGGAATTCAGGATGCTTTCACTCAATATTCTCATCCATTAAGCTCGAAATATTCTTCTGAAAACATGTTTATTCATTAGAAATAAACACTTCAGTTCGAGGAGCCATTTTATAGGTGAATCGAAATTGTCAAACAATCATCGAAAGAACGTTTCTGCGATTTATTCTGTTCGACAATATGGCCTCAGCCAAACAAAGTTCCCAAACAGAAATTTATTTATGGTTTGGCCTTTTCCAGCCGACAGGTTCGAATCTCGAATGCCACGGTTGAGTTCGTCATTGGGCAAAATTCGACCAAGGGTTCCGTAAATATGGCCGTGCGAAATTTTGTTCTCCGGATTACTTCGAAACTACTGATTCGATCGAGATGAAATTTTGCAGAAGGAGAATGACGTGTTCAAGCTACTTTTACTTTTAGCTAATTTTGTCCAGATCGCATCACCAGAACCATAGAAAATTATAACTTTCGATCGGAACGGCCTAGGGACTTGAAATTTTTAGGATAGGTGTGGATCTCGAATGTCGGGGTCACGTTTATCAATGAGCAAAATTAGACTTCGGGTTCCGTAAATATGGCTGTTCAAAATATTTTCTCCTGATAATTTCGAAACTACTGATTGGATTGGAATAGATTGCACATATATGAAGAATAATGTATTCAAACTAATTCAAGACTATCCGTCCGTATATACGATAGCTCTCGAACGGAACGACCTAGAAACTTGAAATTTTCAGATTCGAATCTAGACTGCCGCAGTTAATTTCGTTATTAAATTCGACACGGGGTTCCGTAAATATGATCGTTCGAAAATTAGTTTTCTTTATAATTTCAAAACTACGGATTCGATCGTGACGAAATTTTATATTTTAATGGAGAATGATATACAGGGTGTTCCTAAATTGGAGGTACAAATGAAGAGGGCAGATTCCTTAAGTAATTTCAAGAAAAAAAATCCCATAAACATGGGAACGCAAACGTTTCGTTTTCTAGATGCAGGGTGTTTAAGTTTGAATTTTTTTCAAGTTTTTTTTTCATAATATCTACACTTCATAAGATATTCAACTGATATTTGGCATAGATATTACAATTGAGAGTTTACACCATGTGATATGCCAATTTCGATAGGAAATCTACAGGGTGATATTTTTTCTGAAACATTGTCTCCTGTTTTCCTCCAAAACTTTTTTTTGGTGAGCCACTGTTAATTTGAAAAAAATGTAAAGAGCAAATTTGTTGTTGTACTAAACTTTATGGTTTCTTGTAGTTTTGTCGTATCTGCTTCCCATTTCGAGAAACAAATTTTGAATGATTCTCTCGAACTCCTCAGAAAAATCTAAATTGTCATATGAATTCAGTTAGTAAGCTTTGGTGTATTAATTCATTATTAGATTTTATTGTTATTTTCCCGATCTGTTGCAATGATTCATAAAGATTCGATTTTCGTATAATCATTACGAAAAATGTCTTACTACAAGAAACACCCTGTATTTCGAAAACGAAACGTTTGCGATCCCTAGTTTATGGGATTTTTTTTTCTTGAAATTACTTAAGGAATCTCCCCTCTTCTTTTGTATCTCCAATTCAGGAACATCCTGTATATTCAAGCTATATAATCAGAACCCTTTCAAATTGCAACGAATTATTGAATAAAAATATCCTTATATTTCTGTAACAGCCAATTCGGCATAATTGACAATGCAGCTGTCATTTTTTGACAACTGTCATCTTCGAGGTTACCTTTTTGGAGTCGTAAATTGTGGCCTTCCTAAAATATTTTATTAACCAGTCCCAACGTATGGGTACTCGAAACACGAACGATAAACAAATTTTAATACTCTAGGTTCAAAGTTCACTCGTAAACAATTTAATGAATCTTGAATCAGAGTACAATCATTTTTACATTTAATGTATTGAATTTCATTTTGCGAAGAAAAGTAACCTAAGTACCTCATTTTTCTGAAATTATAAATAATTTTTCCCAATTAAAAAATGGCATTGTTTAATAAAATCATTCCTAAGTTGGGTAAGCAGGAACTCCACCTGATTTATTTCTTTCTCAATCGATTGTATTTTCACAGCTAACTGTGTGAAATACAGAGGCATTGCCTCGTTGAATGCATTACCCGAGACCCATCAAATGCTCCAGCAAACATGCAGGGACTTTGCGGAGGGAGAATTGAAACCCATAGCTGCAAAAACCGACAGGGAGCATTTGTACCCGAAGGAACAAATAAAAAAAATGGGGGAATTAGGCTTGATGGGAGTTGCAGTTTCCGAATCATTAGGGGGCACGGGGCTTGATTATTTGGCTTATTCTATCGCCATGGAGGAAATTTCTAGAGGGTAAGAATTGGAAGGAACCAGACCTAATCAATTATTTTTTATTCACATTTCTAATGGTCCACCTTTTACAGCTGTGCCAGTGCTGGTGTTATAATGTCCGTTAATAACTCTTTATATTTAGGACCGTTAGAGAAGTGGGGAAATGACGAACAAAAAGACAAGTTTATCAGGCCTTTTTTAGCAGGGGAAAGAGTAAGTCATCATAAAAATACGAAATTTTCCGATGCAGAGATTTATTCGCCTCTAAACGTTAATAAATAAATTCAGGTGGGTTGTTTTGCCCTCTCCGAACCAGGAAACGGTTCTGATGCCGGTGCAGCTTCTACAACCGCGAGATTAGATGGCAATAACTACATTTTGAACGGCACCAAGTCGTGGATTACCAATGGGTACGAAAGTGAAGCGGTTGTCGTATTCGCTACCACCGACAAAAGTTTGAAACATAAAGGTGAGGATATGCGAAAAATTTCGAAAATATCTTCAGATTCGTTCTATTCAAGGAATATCCGCCTTTATCCTACCAAAACCAATCAAGGGTTTGGATCTTGGCAAGAAAGAAGACAAGTTGGGAATTAGAGGTTCCTCAACCTGCTCATTGATTTTCGAGGACTGTCGTCTACCGAAGGAGGCAATGTTAGGTAGTCCTGGATCTGGTTTCAAGGTGACAATTTTACATTTTCATCATCTACAAACATAATATCTGAATTGTACAACGCAGATTGCAATGATGACTCTAGACGCTGGTCGTATAGGTATAGCATCTCAAGCGCTGGGGATCGCCCAAGCTTCGCTCGAAGTAGCAGCGGAGTACGCCTCGAAACGACTGGCTTTCGGAAAACCCATACTGAAACTTCAGACTATTCAGAACAAACTCGCAGAAATGGCTTTGCAGCTTGAATCGGCAAGACTTCTAACATGGAGGGCTGCTTGGTTGAAAGATAACAATATGAATTATACGAAAGAAGCTGCCATGGCGAAGTTAGCGGCTAGTGAGGCTGCCACTGCCTTGAGTCACCAGTGTATACAAATTCTAGGAGGCATGGGGTGAGTTTTAGGGCCAATATCTTCTAAACTCCAAAACTATTGGACAGTACCATTTGATTTCTTATGAAAGAGTCGGTTCACAAAGAGGTCGTCAGTAAACAGGAGCTCAAATTCGATTATGAAATTTGTGATTATTGGAAATAATGAACTCGTTGAAAAATTTCAAACCTTACCAAGAATTCCTAACTGTCTCAACTAGTCCTCTGCATCCTTCAATTTGAATTATTGACAGATGATAGGATCTTTTAGTGTCTTATATTGGTAGTACAGCCTTACATATTGGTGCCTAACTGTCATGTGACTAAAATATCAATATTTTAATGCAACTTTTGAAAAATCATGTCCTCTAAACGTTTCCCAAGATTGAAACAGAATTATTCGATTAGTTATGAAAAAGTGTGTTCACAAAAGAAATCATGCAAATCAGAGGTCGTCAGTGAACAGGAGCCTCAATTCGATAATGAAATTGCCCGCCTTTCTTTGTGATTATTGGAAATAATGAACTCGTTGAAAAATTTCAAACCTTACCAAAAATTCCTAACTGTCTCACCTAGTCTTTTGCTTTCTTTATATTGAATTGTTGACAGAGTATAGGATATTTTAGTGTTTTATATTGGTAGTACTGTCTTACATATTGGTGCCTCACTGGCCCAACTGTCATGTGACTAAAATTTCAATATTTACTTATTTTAATGCAACTTTCGACAAATCATATATTCTAAACGATTCCTAAGATTCCGACAGTACCATTTGATGTATGTTCTTTGTCTTTCTTTTTTGATTATTGTATAATGAACTTGTTGAAAAATTTCAAACCTTACCAAGAATTCCTGAATGTCTCACCAAGTCTTCTCGAACATGAATTCTTTTCCAGCTGAGTTGTGTGTTAATATACTAGAATTTTTTCGAGTATCTTGAAATATCTCATTTTTTTTCAGTTATGTCTCCGATATGCCAGCTGAAAGGTTCTACAGGGATGCTAGGATCACTGAAATATACGAAGGAACTTCAGAAATTCAAAAACTTGTTATTTGCGGAATGCTCATCAAAGAATTGGCCCTTTAGGGTTTAATATTTTGTTTGATAATAAAGAATTATATTGCCATGGTTTTCAAAGACTCCTGCAGGAGCTGGGTTACTAATATTTTATATATACATATTTGAAAGAGACTCATATTGAATCATTTTTTCTGCAATTTGTCAAAATATTAAAGTATTTTTACCTACATGTTTTTCCTTATTCTTTTCCCAAAGTTCTGTAGGAAATTATTGTTGAGGCTGAGGTTTCACTGGTATGAATAAATTTTTCAAGGTTTATATTTATTTAGTACAAAATACAACGAAATATTTCACATTTCAGACACTAATACACAGTATTTTTTGATCAGAATATCACAAAGAGTTATATTTGTAGCGGAAAGAAAAGCACCTATTTGGCCAATAAATAGTATAAATAATTTCCAATAAAATGTCATCATGGAAAAATATTACACACATCTAATTTTCAAAAGTTTATCGTGTAAGTCGGGTCAATTGTAAGGTTATAATTTGTCATTGGGATAACAGACTAGAAATTCATATATGTTTCGCTTAGATAATTGTTTTTGTAAATTGATGAAAGATATTACTACCCATTCCGACAATTTTCTTAAAATACACTTATATCTTTCTAAATGAAAATATATAACGTATAGAAAATGTCGGGGATAAACCACAGTGTCCAAATGAAAAGGTGGAACTTTTCAATTGAACATGAATCTGCGTCTATTTCTGTTCCAACCATGAAGTGTCTCAACAATTTATAGCAGTCATGAAAGTTAGAGCTTGATTATTGGAACAGAGGGATTATATCATATCTATTTTCTAATCAGAACCCCCGAAAGCTAGGGCCATTCGTCGAAAACAGTTTTATCCATAACGGTATACCACATAAGACCGTTACCAGAAGGTTCATGGCCAGAAGGAAGAATAACATTATTAAAAAATGTCCTACCTTTTACCAGACCAAGGAAAAGTCTCCAGTTCTTTTTGTATCCAAAGTCGTAAGGATTCACATACTTTTCCCCCAGTTCAGCTAGCCTCTTCGTCTCCGTTTTATTTATATGCGCTTCTATGCTGGTTTCACCTTTACGGATTAGATTATAATGCCAATAACTCAAGGAGCCTAACGCTATCAATACACTCAAATTTATGAGTACCATGTAGACTATACTCCGTCTTTTCGAAGGATCATATAAATACTCATTGAGAGGACTTATTTTTTTATCGATGTTCTGGTGAAATATATCATCGAAAGGTTCTTTTTCAATGTATCCTTTGTGTTCAACTGGAACTAACATTCCCGATTTATTCAATCTTACAGGGTGTCCTTCCAGTTCTTCGTCTGCATTCAAGTTAATTATCACATTATATCCTATATCAAAGCCAGCAATTATAACGAAAAGCACACCAATAACCATATATACCATGTACAGGAAGAAATATCGATGGTTTTTATAGCCTACACAATTATTCAGCCAAGGACAGTGATGATCCATTTTGAGAATACATTTGTTACAAACTGAACAGTGGTGTGCTCTTGGAGGTTTAGGTGCGATACATTTTTTACATATACTTACAGCTTCTGTAAGCAGTTCACCTTGAGGAGGACATCCGGGCGGTGTCACTACTGCTTTATAATAATGAAACACTATGTTCATGAGAAGCCAATGCCCAATTACAACCAAAATTACACACATATATGGGTTTCTTTCCCACCAGTAAGGAACACCTATCCAGTACGCTATTAACACAACACTTGAGGTTAAGCCTGTTACAGCTATAACGAAAAGAGGTCCTAGAACATTCGCAAAGTTATCTACAGTCCAAAAGAGCGGTTCCATAAACACATCTGCGATGTATCCAGAATCTAAAAAGTGGTTGTACGTGAGGGATATTATACTTGTACGACATCGTTCGTATTTGGTGAATACGTATTTGTAGAGTGCTTTTGGAACGTTCGAAATTTGCCAGATTATTGAACGCATTTTTCGGTTGTATTTTTCATTAATGAAATTTCAATTTGAAGTTTAATGTAAAGTATTGGCGAAGTTGATCAGCTTCCAGATTGGAAGAATTTCAAATTTCGCAATGACGTTTGGTATATCTTATAACTTTTGAACTACTAGTATCGAGGTTCATAAGAACTACATGGAATACCACAGATGTCTCTGTTATTCGCGGGGAATATTTGAATTCCAAAATTGTCATAATTTACTGAAACTTCTATTACATATTTCAAAACCTCTTGAGATAATGCGGAATGTAAGCTCGAAGCCTTTCAACATCGACCAAGTCAACAAAAAAATTCTAGAAAAAAAGCCCATTTCTAGACCCGATCACGATCTTGTGAATCCTACAGGCAATTATCAAGATGTAGATGCAAAAATTTATCACGAAAAATGTGATAAGTTCTCCCAAATTTCAAAGAAGTACCAAGAATTCAACGAACAAACTTTCTTAACATCTAAAACAAAATCATTGAAGGATTATGAGAACTTCATTGAAGGAATAAGTGGCGATTTCTTCCACCTTGAACAAAAAGAAACTGTAAGATTACCATGTTGATATTCTTTCACAGGCATGAAGTATAAAAATCTTTTAAATCGGCTACTCAATGTTCTGAAACGATATTTTTCAGGAAAGTGAGATAATTCAAGAATGTCATGAAAAAATGAAAAATTATGACATGAATGGAAGAAAACAAAGAAAAAGACTTGTGAGGAATATCCATAAAGCAAGTCAAAAATTATGGTTATAGATTCCCTATATCAACGATGTTTTTTTAGGAACTTGATACGAAAACAGAAGATTACTGTATTGAGCCATGGTTTAAACGATACCTAATATTAAATAAGTTTATTCATTATGCTCGAGCTATAGTTCTGAAGAATAGATTATTGAAGAATTTGGAAAAACTCAAACAATTAGACAAAGAAAAGATTCTAGAGCTTGAGGAGAAACATTTGAAATATCACAATGAAAGTTATTCTCAATTGTTTGCGAAATTTTTGTAAAAAACATAATTCATAAATATATCTTCATTTATTAACATATCATCTAAATTTAACAGTTAATAAAATAATATATAAATAGCTGAAAACCTCTAAAACCAAATTGGTGCACAAACTAAATAAGCTTTTAGTAAGTAAATTATACAGAGTGTTTAAAAATATCACAAAATATAATGCTTTTTTTCGATTCTTTACAATTTTTTTGGTATATATAATTTTTTTGAGACCAGTCAGATTCTTTAGGGGGAATACAAGACTTCACAATACTACACTCTGTAGGGAAAATAGAGCTAATGACAATAACGTATTGACTTTAAGGGGCTAGGAAATTCTGGAATATTATATATTTAGAATGCGAAATATCAGTTCCAAAACTATCGGTTGTTCCGTTACGTTGTTTGATGCGATTCTATGAAGAACTGGTATCAGCTCGTTGTCCAAACTCTTCATATAAATCGGTGGCAACTTAACATTATTCGAACCAGCTGAATAAGAAACCTAAAAAATTAAGTCATTAACGGTGGAAATTACCATAGTAAGGAATAATGGTCTGAACACAAACTGTTTGAAATAAAGATTTTAAAAATGCTTCATTAGGTGTTAAGCTTATTTCCATGATGTAATACTGTAACTTTCAAATTTGACAGGAGTAGCTCCACCACTAAACCACTGTCAAAATTCAGACCAATAGAAATGATATATACTTACATTTTCCACATGGATGTGAGTTCTTAATCCAATTTTATAGAAACTATTGCTAACGAGAAGATCTAAATACTTCACTAGTGCCTGACAAGTAGCCTTTGATATGCTCTCTGAAATTTTCGAAATATCTATGGGATCCTGATTTTTGGCTGATTCTTCACCGGTTTGACTGATGAAGACCTCAGTCCATCTAATGAGCCGATTGCCACTGTTGCAGGTGTAGTCCTTTCCATTATGAACTCTTATCGAGGGTATTCCAGTCAAAACCTTGTTGTCAATAGGTGAAAGCACCCTAACAATAAAAAAAGCATAAAAATGCTATTAAAACTTGGATCCCGAGGATTGAACTTACCCAACGTTGAAAGTAGTGTCTGGTTCACCCCACATTATTGTGACAGTCTCATCACTCTCCTCGTTTATGCAACCGCATTTGATTGTGTGACTCCTCATGTTCTTCAAGGAATCCCTCACTTGCAGCATGTGCTCAGGCAATATTTGTATCATCAATCCATCTTCCACTATGTTTGATTTGGCCGTCAAGCCACTGGTAGATTTCAGAGCTCCGTTGAATACGATGAAACTTGCTCCAGTTACTGGTCGAAAAATACCGAATTATATTGAATATATCAGAAAAACTAATTCTTTTTATGTGTATTGAAACGGCCTTCTTGACTGTCAATTCTTTTTATAACTTCAATAGACGTAATCAACGAATTATATCGAATTTACTTATTTAAGTGCTATGGCAACATCAACAACTTGAGAAACTTTAAATCCAAATGATAATTTTTTGATTATTGATCTGACAAGAATTTCTTGTTCATAGAAAAAAGCCCGCAAAAATGCATTTGTTGATAATGGATCAATAATCTCCACAAATCAACAAAATATCTCATTTGAAATGCACGGTTTTAAAAAGAGACATAGTGGACCTTCCGGTATGTTACCTTTTCTTGGTTGGTTGCAGATGTTTATGGCGTGTGTGCTGTAATTGTTGCTTGCACTCTGCGTATCTTGAATGCATACTAAATGAGAGTCTGCAACACTGCTAAAGTTTCCTGCAAACGCCAAAATGTGATCACTCGAGTTGGAGAGACTCTTCAGTATTTGATCGTATCTGTTTTTGGGTATGGTAACCGTCGTGTTCTTATCCTCCATATGTATTGTCAGGCCTCTTATTTGGGGCAACGTGTAAGAAAAATTCCTGAAATCCTGAAACGAGAAACTCAATACAATAAATATCATTCGTTTAAAATCGAACTTACAGCAAGGAGATTGATGATGGTATGTCCTATTTCAACGAAGACGCTGTCCCTATCTCTGGTCGATATGATGGGACTGGGGTAGTACTTATATTCGGCACCTAAACGTAAGACTAAACGCAAAGGAAACAGTTTCGCCCAAGGGGTTTCCCACCTGAAAACAATCAAAGTTTAAAATATTGCATAGATTTTGAAAGTTTACTATCATTTTACCTGTGAATCAGAATTCCAATAAGGTACGGTTCTTTTGGAATAATAACATTTTGCAGACACTGAAAGCTGGGTCTGATATATATGAAACCAAAATGATTCTTCGAGCCCAAAAAGGGCGAACTTGGATGTAATGACATACCCAACTCCTTGACAGAACTTCCTGAAAATTGGAAATGAATATTGTATTCCTAATTATCTAGTAATAATTTTATTTAGTCAATTCGAACATTTCTTACCTCTTACAGCCTCTAAGTAAACATAGTTAAGATGCACAAATATTTCTTTCGGTACCAAAGACTCATTTTCCACAAATTCCAATAAAATAACTATTTCGTCCTGTCCAACGTTTATCAAACCTTCTGTAGAGAAACACCAGGCTATTCGACTAACACAACAGTCCACTGAAAGAACCATTCCTCATTAAGATGAACAAAGCATGAAAATAAGATTCAATAAATTTCCCACTTACTGTTTATGATTTTCACATGAACAAAAACATTCGACTGAAGAGCGAAAGTCAATGATTCATTCCTCAACATCTCAACAACGCTAGAATTGTTCGCACAAGGGGAATATTTGATATCTGAAACATTATTCTTCAAAAAACGATATCCAACGTGATATTTACGTTCATACCCGTTTTGAATATGGTTACAGTAGGTGGCAAGCTCTTTTCATCGTTCGGTATGAAGCTCTTCGTTTCAGAATCTATCATGTCAAGGTTTCTTCCACTTTTGTTGGATTTCTCAGGAGATTTCCTAAGTTTTTCCGGTTTTTGGTTTTCAGAGTAGTTGAAATCGGTATCCAAGTTCGTAAGATCACTTCCGGGACGTATGCCATCGCAAAACATGACACTTTTATTGCTTCTTCCTTTATTCGAACCTTAGAACACAAAAACAGTATAGAAGTTATTTCAAAAATCTACTTCTACTCCTTACCTTTCCTCTTCAAAACTCCAACAGGTACCATCACAGAAGGAACGGCCAGAGCGCTGGCATCCACTTGCTGCGTTGGGGGTATCGTAGAGCAATATTCCAGAGGGTTGTTCGGATTCGGTTGTCCCAGACTATCTTGGTTAGCGTTCAAGTTTCTGCTCGGCGATGAGGACTCTTGGGACACTTCACTTCCCGAGTTGCTATTTGTGTCCTTGTCGAGGATTTCGAAGCATTTCATGCATACCCTTGCTTCTGCATTTAGATATTCCAAGCGGAACTTGAGGTTGCAGCATTTCGAACAGAGTACCTGAAAATTGGAGCACTATTAGTGGTGTCTATGAGGAAAGGTATCAAAACTTGAACGTTAATATTGTTTATTCGATACTAGTTTTGTGATTTTCTTCGTTGATCTGATATCTTTTATACTATTGAAAATACTGGTAGTTTTTCTTTCCTTCATTAACTGCGCATTGCACCAAACTTTGATTGGCCTATCAACAAATGACAGATGAATTTAAAGCAATAACATTCGTTGGAATTTCAGATGAGTGAATGTTATTGGTCCAATTTTTTTTTGACATTTTTTGATGAGAAAACCAAAGTTCTGTGCAAACCAGCGTCAGTATTTTTGCATGTTAGGGCTAATACTCAACAAAATGATTTAAGCACACTTTATTCTCATGAGTAAATTTATTGAAAAATATAATTATAGCTACCAACTTACCAAACCACAAGCTCTGCAATGATGTCTTCTTTTTATAACAGTGAATTTCATATCACAATGCAGGCAACTCATTGCTTCACTGTCAGGAATCCAAAGAGGAGCCTGTTTACCCAGCCAATCTGAAAAAAAAATTAAAATGAAGAGACAGCATTATATTTTGCCAAAATTCGGTGATTCCATCTATTGAAGTTTATGGTGATAAAACAACAGTATTTATCACTGAAGTCTGGTTTGGTACATCAAAAGAACAATGGGTTTTCTGATATATTGAATATAATTCGATGATTCCATCTCTTGAAGTTTATAAAAATAAAATGACAGTACATACTTGTCATATTGACAATGAGCACTCAAGGCCATTTTGGTACACAGAAAAAACAATGAGTTTTCTGATACATTAAATATAATTCGGTGATTCCATCTTTTGGAATTTATAAAAATAAATGACAGTACATACTTGTCATATTGACAATGAACACAAAAGGTCATTTTGGTACATAGAAAAACAATGAGTTTTCCGATATATTCAATATAATTCGGTGATTCCATCAATTGAAGTTTATAAAAATAAAATGACAGTACTTGTCATACTGACAATGAACACTGAAGGCCATCATCGTACATAGAAACAAACATGCAAATCTCCTGAATTTTCGAGTTTTTATGATGTAATAAAAATATACAACAACAAGAAACAAGGTTCAAAAAAAAATTATTTACCAATTCCAACAGCGTTAGAAGTCTCCCCGATCCTAGTTTGTTCCTCGTTCTTTTGAACATCTGCCTGATTCTCAGTACTGCCCGCCTCGACATCTATCGCACAAGCTCCCTCGAGATCCTGTCTATCCATCTGCCGTCCCCCAGTTTCATTGAACTCGGCAAAGGAAGTACTCGGACCATCTTCCGTTCTCACATTCCCAGTTTTCAGATTGTTCTTGAAGTCTTTATCCATTGTAACGTCGCTTCTGGAAGTCTCAACCGGATAAACCATGTTATTCTGCATAATCTCCTTGAATGTTAAATCACTTTTCGTCACTTCAATTTTCTGTACCTCCGATACTGCGTCAGTATATTCTGCAGTATCGTTCGATGAACTATTCGAAACGGAATCCGTTGAGACGTCAGAATACGTGGGCGAGGTCGCTCTTACCGGGTTGTGGTCCCCGCTACCTTCCGTTACAGTCTTTCCGAAGTCTTTGGTGCTGTAAAGGTTGTTGTAAGGCGTTGAGCCTGGTTCACCAATCAGATTTATTTTACGTACTGGATCTTGTACTTCCTCGTTTAATGTTAATATCTGAGGTCTGAGATTCTTCTCCAGTTCTTGGGGATCTTCTTCAGGATGACTTTCGATGGTACTAGAATTAAGTGGTACGTTGAGTTCTTCATTTGGAATGGTTTCATCTATTGGTATCTTGTTGGAACATTCTGGTTTTGAATCTGGTTCCTCCATAGTTACTGGCGATTCTGTTATAGTCACATTTTCTACATCTTCTTCAACAGATTGAGTATCCTGTGTTATTTCCGTTGGATTGTTTTCACCGGAATCTGCAGGAGTTAATTCCGATTTTTGCGAACTTGATTGTTCTATTTCCTCATTCGATTGAGTTTCCATTTGAACTGGCACCTCTTTTTCTTCCAAATCTATTGGATTTATTTCCTTTGAATATTCTTGCATTGTTGAGTTACAATCTTTATTATCTTCAATTATTTTTTCTATTACTAAAGACTCATCTTCCTCTGATATAATAACCTCTATATTTTGAATTTCTGACTGAAGTTCTTCTGTAATGTTTGTTGTATTCAATTTTTCATGGTTTTGATTTTGGATTCCTAATTCTTCCTCCAATTCCTGGAAATACTGTTCAATGTTTTCTTCATCCAATTCCACGTCATTATCGAACCCGATTGTTTCAATTTTAGGATTTAATTCTTCATTTTCAGTAGCTTTTTCTTCCCTTTCTTCTTGCAACGTGTTTATTTCTTCATGTTTAATACTTTCCTTATCTGCAATACTATTTATTCTTATCCCATTCAATTTATCCAAAGGATATTCTTCATTCTTATCAGTGCCTATTTGGTTATCAATTACAGAAGAATGTTCCTGCATTGAATTCTCATTAATTTCAAAGTTCTCCACGAGTTTGTTTTCTTCCACCACTTCATCTTCTAATATTTTTTCAAAATGTGTTTCTCTGTCGAGGACAATATTTTCAGTATCACAGGAATCTTTGCAGCTTAAATCCACTAATATCTCTTCAGAAATTTCATTGTTTATTTTTCTCACAGTCTCAGTTGAAGCTGTCTCTTCAACTAAATTCTGTTGACAATTCAAAGAGATCTGTTCTTCAGGCATTTCATCTCGTAGACATTTATTGTCAAGTATATTTTTTATAGGCACGCCTTCATCATCGAAATTACTTACATTTTTTTCCTCAAATACATCTGGCTCCAAATTAATTGCACAAGTATCACCATAGGTTTTAGCCACTAAACTATCATTAAAACTGCTACTAAATTCTTCACCATTTGAAATGTCCTGTTTACCGTGCGATACATTGTTGAAAATATGATGAGTTGTCTCCTGAAGTGTTTTCTGAGGACCAGTTGGTTGAGGTTTCACGAAGAAATTAGATGCCTGTGACTCGTTTGAGATATCTACACCTCTGAAAGTTTTATGAGAATTTTCAATTTTTTTAGGTGTAATATCCGAACTGAGGTATTCGTTCAAACTGTGAAAAACGTTATTAATGGAATGTTTAACTGATGTATCAGTTCTGCTGCATTGGTTCGTATGGAAGGAAGTGTTAGGATTTTCATCTTGTATGTTTCTGTTCACTTTTGCACTTTCTAAACTGTACTCACTGTATTCAAAGTCGTTTAAAACTTTGTCCAAGTCAACAGTGTATTTATCCATTTATGAAACGTCGATTAATAGCAGTTTACATAAGAAATACAGTCCTCAGACTAGCTCAAGTATGTTATGGAAATATCAACTAATGATTTCAACAGTTAATTTTGTCATTGTAAGTATTTTTTTATTGTCTCGAGTGTTTTCAAGTGCAGGAGTTCTCCAAATATCAGGTGAATCACATATTTCCGTCGTAGAAACTGGTAATAATCACAATAAATTGATTACTTTATTATCAAATGTCACAATGACAAACACATGATTACAAATAGTTCGGTTATTTGACCTACCGCGCGATCGCTTTCACTCATTAGCAAGTGAAATCTATAAATTGAGCTTTTTTTCAGGATTGAAATTGCAACGAAAGAGCTTTCTCTTTATTACGATAATTTCAATTATGTTACAATAGCTACGCCCGTATTTCCTACTTCATAATCTCTAATATTTTATGATTATTTATCTATGGTACATTTGATTTTTTTGAACTACCGTGATTGCTGATCTGTTATTGAGGTTGTGGAGGAGAAGGAGGTAAATTATTGGAGATCGGATATTTGAATTGAATTCTTTAGTTTCCCCTTATGTTTGTGCGTATGATGGATATTGTCTGAATGGTAACCGAGGAACAAAGCTCTTTCCTTCCTTGTAGATCTTCCTAACGAAAAATTATGTGGGTGTATGTATTCTGTAAAAATTAAAATCGATTTATGAATATGGCGGATACAGAAGAATATCCCCTGCATAAAGCAGTTTTCGAAAATGATCTCAAAACCGTATCCAGAATGTTGAGAACTGTGGATATAGCAGCCAAGGATAGACATGGTGAGTTCTTTATAAAATAGTTTCATTAGTATTTTGGAAAATTTGTGGTTGAATCTTATTCCAAAATATCTACTTCTGATAAGAAATTGGAATAATTGGAGGTGTCTGATAAGATAAATTAACAACACAATATTTCCTCTTGGTGATTTAAATTAGCACAAAATGATAATATAATGTTATTGTATTTTTACAGGCAACACACCATTACATCTCGCTGTAATGCTTGGGAGAGTTGGTGAGCATGAAAGAACGCAATTATAATGATTACTTTATTGCTATATTAAATTTCAGAATGTGTCCAATTACTTTTGAAACATGATGCTCCAGTTAAGGTGAAAAATGGTCTAGGTTGGACAGTATTAGCAGAAGCAGTGAGCTATGGAAATCGGCCTACAAGTATAAACTTGAAAGCAAGTAATATTTCGTTGAACATTAACACGCGATTTGATTTTAGTTTCATCATTGGTGAGAAAGTTCAGACAACAATCTAGAGAACAGATGGAAGAAAGACGACCAAATTTAGTCGAGGCTTTGAATAGGATTAACGATTTTTATATGGAACTCAAGTGGGATTTTCAGAGTTGGGGTGAATATTGTTTGAATTTCATTTTTTGAATGTTTGAAAGGAACGAAAGGTCTTTACAGAGGAATAGAAGGTATAACTACTCCTGAATCGAGACAGAATTGAATTTGTATATGATATTTTTTGATAGTGTTTTGCTTCAAATTTTGAATGCTATAAATCTTTCAGTACCTCTTGTATCCAGGATACTGCCATCAGATATATGTAAAATCTATAAAAGTGGGGCTAACATAAGACTTGATACAACCTTGGTTGAATTTTCGGACATGAGATGGGAAAGAGGAGATATATCTTTCATCTTCAATGGGTTGGCACCATCGAACGAAAGTCTCACCGTCCTAGATAACGTATTGAAAGTTTTCCAAAAGGTTAAATATGAGGTGAGAATTTTATGAATTCTTCTGTAGAAAATTTTGATAACAATTTTTTAAACAGGAGAACGAAATGGAAATTGAGGATGAAGTTGATTTGCTCATGTCTACCGATATATTAGCTGCTCAAATTTCAACGAAAAGTATTTCATTTGCCAGAGCTCAGAGTGGTTGGATTTTCAGGGAAGATAGAAAGGTACAGTACGGCTTTTCTCGGAAACTATTAGAGTAAAACGCATGAAATTAAAATGTGCAATGTTTGTAGGAACTAGTGGCCGGCCAATACGATAGTGAATTATATACTGTTCATGGCTTAATGTTAGAGAGTAGAAAAAGGAGGGAACACCTCTCTGCCGATGATCTCCAGAAAAATAAAGCAATTTTAGAAAGTTTTACCAAAGGAAACAATCTTCAGAATTTCGACCAAAATGGAGTTGTGAGTATAAATTTTAACTTCTAATAACGGGTTTCCCAAAACCCTCAACTAAGGTGATTCTTACCTAAGGTTCAACTCGAAAACTCATTGATTTGTACCAGCCTTAGAAAATACTTAACTTATATCTGGCAACATCTGCCAAATATGAAGGATGTGATACATCAGATCCATTTTGTGACAGGAATATCATGTCAAAAATATTACGTATTGTTTCTATGTACCAAAACGGTCTTCAGGGTTCATTGTCAATATGACAAGTACTGTCATTTTATTTTTATCAACTTCAGAAATCGAATCACCAAAATTATATTGAATATAATAAAAAAAACTCAATTTTTTTCTGTGTACTAAAATTGCCATATTGTCAATTTATTTTTTTTTCAATAAATGGAATCACTGAAGTTTATGGAATGTAACAGAAAAACATTGGTTATTTCTATTGGTGCCTTAATTTATTCATTTGAGTAATGCAATGAAGAATAACTCAAACAATAAGACAAAGAAAAGATTCTAGAACTTGAGAAGAAACATTTGAATGTCCTAATGAAAGTTATTCTCAATTGTTTCCGGTATTTTTATGAAAACATAAATATATCTTCATTTATCAACATCTGAATCTAAATTTAAGAGTCAATAAAATAATATATGAATAGCTGAAAACCTCTAAAACCAACTTGGTGCACCAACGAAATAAGCTTTTATTAGGTAAAATTATACACAGTGTTTAAAGATATCATAAAATATAATGCATTTTCTCGATTCTTTACAATTTTTTTGGTATACATAACATAATTTTTTTGAGATCAGTCAGATTCTTCAGGGGGAATACTACATTCTGTAGGGAAAATAGAGCTAATGAAAATAACGTATTGCCAAAGTTAATCAGTTTTCAGATTGGAAGAATTTGAAAATTAGTAATGACGTTTGGTATATCTCATTTCTTTTGAACTACTAGTATTGAAGTTCATAAGAACTACATGGAATATCACAGATAATTTCTGTGTAATCTGCGGGGATTATTTGAATTCCACATTCCAAGATTGTCATAATTTACTGAAACCTCTGCTCCAAATCTGCGGTTACATATTTTGAAGCCTCTTGAGGTAATGCGGAATATATGCTTGCTTCAGTTTCAGGTCAAAAATTTCCGAATTATATTGAATATATCAGAAAAACTGAATTTTTTTCTGTGTATCGAAACGGTCTTCATTGTTCATTGACTGTCAATTTTTTCAAAAACTTCAATAGATGGAATCACTGATAGACCTTGAGGTCGCAGTGGAACGTAACCCCCTTCCTAACTATAACTATCACTGAATTATATCGAATATATCAGAAATAATAAATTTTTTTTATTGGTGCTCCAATCTACTTATATAAGTGCTATGGCAACATCAGCAACTCGAGAAACGTTGAGTCCAAATGATAATTTTTTTTTATTATTCAACTGACAGGAGGACCTTGTTATGTCTAATGAAATATTAAGAAAAACGTATCGTTAGGCTGGAAAATCTTCGAAAAATCATCACTTTCCCCTATTTTCAAGTTATAATAACCCCCATTTTTCTTTCAAATCCGTTTCACTGGCCAGAATGAAATTAGCCTGGGTATTAAATCATGGTAATATGGTATCAGGGGCTCATAAAAACCTGGAAATGTAATAAATTACCAAAATTGATCAGAAATTCTTGGAAGCTGCTCGTGGGTCTTGAAGAAACGTATAAGGATTCGTTTTTGATTCATTTCAGCCCTTTTCTCCAATATCCGCGCGAATTTCGAGAGGCATCATGACTTTGGAGTTCTTTATGTTTGTCAAAAAATGGTCAATTTTTCACATAGAATAGTTAGAAACCTGAATTTTCCCTAAACTCATTTAATCGATGTCGTTGTCTCAAAATCAGCTACAAAGTTTCAATTCGATCAGATCGTTATTTTTCGAATTATTGAGTAGAAAAAAATGCAGATGGCTATATCTAAGGAACCCTTCTGTCCAACCTTATCATTTGAGAGCTCAAAATCGTTAATTTTCTCGTTTATTTCATTTCAGCCCTTGAGGAGAACGAGTTTAATTCCACCTCCAGATAAAAGTGTTACTTGGGAACAATATATAAATGCTGAATTAAACGATTATCCCAGGCTAGGTAGAGATCTAGTATACAAGGAGTCCACTAAGTCCTTCAAAGCTACTATAGCGATGGTAAATTTCAGCTAACCTCATATATAAATCAATACTCTCTGGTGTATTTTTCAGAGCTCCGAATTTCCCCTCTCCGTCGACATGCTATTGAACGTTCTCGAGGTGATAGCCCCATTCAAGCACTTCTCGAAACTGAGAGATTTCATAACGTTAAAATTACCGACAGGTTTCCCTGTCAAAGTCGAGATACCTATCTTACCTACCGTCACTGCGAAGATAACTTTTCAGCATTTCGAATTCAAAAATGACATCTCCAAGAGCTTATTCACCATTCCTAAAACTTATGTCGAAGACCCTGCCAGGTTTGTTGGAAAAGTGGATTTTTCGAAGAATGAATGAATTTAATTTCAGATTTCCCGATTTATGACGCCCTGAACTACTGAACTCGTTGGAGGTGGATTATGCCAAGAAACCGCAATTTCTACTGCCCTATGATATTCAATTGTTGAATAATAACAACAACGGACCCAAAGGAAGGTTGTATAGATGTCGAAAGTGCATAGACGATTCTGGTTTGGCTTACGTCGACTCTGAAACTATATGTATGGAACTGCCTATGCTTTTCACCCTTGGAAGCATATACTCCTCCAACTGTTTACTTTATTTGGAATAGATAGACTGGAGTATAAGAAATTTCAACTGTTCTATCCCTTTTCTTTTAAATCTAGGGACCAAGTAAGCCTCCGTGAAGAATTCCAATCAGTAGAATTTATTGATTTATGTGTCTAGACAACTTACAAGGATTTTATGTAGTTGAATAGCTGGATCTTTGTGTTGAATGGAAATATCATATCAAAAACTTGGTCTCTCACTACAAAAAGTGTAGATTGAATTTACTTTTTCGTTCTGTTCGAAATTCCTCATACTCGAAATGTGTTCTTTTTCAAGTATTTGTGGAAAATTTTGTCCAAAGAGTTCAGTATAACAATGAAATAATTTCTTATGAATCGATAAAATAAGCTATACGTCATTGAAACCATATCACTTGAATTTCTAATATTTTTTTTAGGAACACACGCACTTTATTATAGTATTTCCTTTATATTAGCTGTGATTTTTTTTGTTTTTATTTAATTTATTGTTATTTTCGATTCAATTAGAAAGGCAGGAATAGCTAAGATTCTTTGTATTTTTCAAAAAGCAGGGTATATGATATGTGTATTTGGCCATAAGGCTGAATAGATGTTTTTTTCTGATTTTTCCGAGGCCTTCATTTCCTATAACGGGAGTGACCTTTTCTACTGAATTTTGATATGTTCAAGGTTTCGATTAAACAGTCAATACTAGTTTATACTCGAAAGTACAATTAACTTCTTAAAGGATATTTGTTTGAAATGTTGAAAATGTTATTTATGTAATGAATATTTGATGACATGAATTTAAATATGAAAATTTCTGAAAAAAAATGGTATAGAGACTATAATATTTGTTGAGAAGGACTGTCCCTTATTTCAATTGTTGAATGTAAAAAAACAAGAACATTAAATGATACTGCTTGATTTGGAGAGTGTTCTCTAAAGCCTTCGAACCTCACCTTGTTTTGGTTTAATATTTATTAATTGATCCGTGCACCGCTGGAAATAACTCTTCCCAGAAGATTGTTCTCATTGGCTTTCCCCATCGTGGGAAAAGGAAATGTTCTCTGGAATATGACCCCAACGTTTCATTTTTCAAGGGGACTGTTCTCATTGACTTTCCCCATCGTGGGAAAAGGGGATTTCTCTGGAATATAACCCCAAGGTTTCATTATGAATATGCTTGTAGATCACCGGTATTTGAACGAGATAAGGAGGGGGTTTTTGATTGTTTTCTGTATCCCCCTTCTTTTTGACACTCTAAAATAAACTTGTGATTTTCTTGTTTTCAGTGCTAAAAATATGTGTTTTGAATATCCTACCTTCCCGTCACTCTCTTCTATTGAATGAAGCGTAATTTGGGTTGCATACACAACGTAGAGTCCTTTAACCACTATCGATCACGATCTTGGCCAAAGATTATCTAGAGTAGTATTTTTACGTTGATTAGAACTCATTTAAGGTAGAGTTCTAGTTCTTCGTTGTTTTTGACAGAAAACTGTAATGTCGGTAACATTTTTAGCGCATAAAAGTACCAATAGGCAAGAATCACGGAGTTGGTGACCTCTACTTTCAATCGTTTGAAATACCCGAGGGGTGAACAACAAACTAACGTGTGTGTGTTTGCATGGGAAAAGTGTGAGATATTTGTATGATTTTAAATCATTTATGTATCGGAAGTGATATATTTAGATGATGATTTATTGACAATTGTTGCGAATAAACTGTATACGAGCTGAAAATGCAAAGGATTGTAAGAGGTAATGTGGGAATAAGATCGCCAAAAATGTGCTCTGTTCCTCAATGCTCCATCACATAGTTTTTCTGAAATTTAGTTGCATAAATTCCCGTTGAATCTCATGACAGTTAAAAATGGCAGATTGGGAAACGTATCTCAAAGAATATGTTAGTTTGCAGCAAGCAATTCCTGAAAAATGATTCAATAATTTTCTATAATATAGAGGTCATTTGCTATCACATTCACGTTCACCCACAAAATCAAAAAAGGCCGAAGTGGTTATTCCGACTTTCACAGGCATTATTATTAATTCCGCAATATTATAGAAAATACACCTCTCACAATCCGCTACATTTTCAGCTCGCATACAGTTTATTTGAAAAAATTGTCCATGAATTATCAGCTAAATATATCACTTCCGATACATAAATGACTTAAAATCATGCAAATATTTCACACTTTTCCCATAGAAACACACACACGCTAGTTTGTTGTTCACCTCTCGGGTATTTCAAACGATTAAAAGTAGATGTCGCCCACTCCTTGATTCTTCCCTATTTAGAGTAAAAACTCAGAGTTTCTGAACAAACTATTGCGCCCTGTTGAACTTTCATGTTAATTTGAACTCGTTTAAGGTAGAGTTCTAGTTCTTAGTTCTTTACTACGTTCAATAGTAATACCGATAATAGTCAGTGTGGAATAGGGATAAATGAATTGAAACAAGATTTATGTATAATTTATTAATTAAACTGTTGCAATTTCTTGCCAGCTTATTTTGGAGCGAAAACGTTGGATAAGAAATTGAAACACCAAATGAATTTTCGCCTTTTCTTTGGCTGTATGTCTATTGAGTATTCTTCAATATCATTGTTTACATTACATTACTTTTAATAAAAATATCGTAATAGAGTGTATAAACATATTTCTTTGTGAGTGAATTCTTCAAAAAGCTTTGGTTGATGCCAAAAATCAAGCATTTCAACAAATCTAACAATATAAGTAATAAAAAGGTATCAAATTTTAATTATGTCACTTTTGAATATCGATTCTCCTCCTCTCATTCTTCCCGCATCCACGGATTGAGGGATAGTTTATTTCCTTTTGCTATATAAGTGCTTGACTGGCAGAGTTTTTTTGTATTGCGATAACACAAAATAACTGTTACGAATTCCGAAAAACCAACGCTGAACATATCTTAGAAAATAGAGTTTTCAGCGTTCCAAATGAAGTACTGTCTATCTTTTTCCTCCTAGTAAAATCCTTTCTAGATATTTTGTGTTATTTGTTGATCTTCTGTTTCTTTGTGAACTTTTTGTTGTGATCCATTTTCAACGATTCCTCCAATCGTTGCTTGCGACTCGATCCCTAAATGATTCGATTCTTTCAACATTTCATTCAGTTATAAAAAGCTTAAATGTAACTCTGTAAGGCGTTCCTTGTACCGTAAAAAAATCCTTTGACCTCAACTCAGAATTTTGTTACTAAATTATCGGTTTCTTCGGGCTGGACTGTGGAGATTCCTGCAAAAAAATTTCGATTGAAATAATCGTTAGTAAATAACTGTCATCGGATCTACTCTATTTCACTCTATCCTACTCGAGATCCCAGATTCAAAGCCCACAGACGTAGTAAATGAATGCAGAAAAAACCATTCTTAAAATTAATCAATATTTAGGTTAGGTTAGGATAGGTGGAGTTAGGACAATGTTGAAACAATTCTTAAACTGAACCAATATTCAGGTTAGGTTAGGGTAGGACAGTGTTGGAACAATTTTTAAAATGAATCAATATTTAGGTCAGGTTAAGTTAGGACTGTTGAAACAATTCTAAAATAATTTATTTAAAGAAGAAGAATTTGAAAAAACGTTAGGAAAATAGTGATTTCAGGTCGGGTTTCTACCATGACATATTAAAGTATCATCTCACCAAATCTAATTCGTCTAGGGATTCTAGTTTGGCTATAGGGGCTGTGGGTTCATCCCTCAGGTCCTTCTCTTTGAACGCGGAGGCTTCAGTCAGCGTAGCCTCGCTGGTTTTATCGAAATCGAAGGCTTTGTTGAATGACGCGAATCTGAAACCAATCTTTGAATGGGAATATTCCAACTATGACACTCTATACTAACCTGTGCAGGATTTGTGAAGACTGCTGACTCCTGTTGATAGGTTTGGGCTCGCTGACGGATCTCTGGAACGTATATTTATTTCTACTACTGTCTAAATGTACATTTTCATATTCTGGAATCTGAAAGCAAAAATTATCTCAGAAACTGTCAAGTACCTTCTTCAGGGACTTATCAAATCAGCCTCTCCAACTCTTCTTAATACTTACATCTTGTCTAGCACCACTGTTCGTTCTACCCTCCACAGCCGCAACATTATTCGTCTTTCCTTGCTGCTGCAATAACATAAGGATACTCCTGACATCTGCCGCAAGGGTCCTCTCCATACTGGAAACCCTCATCGCCAAATTGTCGATCTTACTAACTACGTTTTCGAATTGGGACCTACTAACTAAAATGTTATCGTATTGTGCTTCTAAGCTGGAATGTTGATACGGATGTGCCAGAACCGAGCCCTGGGGAAGACCGCCGCCGTCCAGCAGCTGCTGCTGGTCCGCTTGGTGGTGCGGATGGCTGGGAGTCATGTTGATTTTCGTGGTGTCGTTTGGAGGGGATGGACTGTTGGTGTAGTAGCTGGTGCTACTCGATACTGGAACGGAATTCTGAACTGGCTGCTGGTTGGTCGGAGGCGCCTGCTCTTGGTAGGCCCCCGTTGAAGACTGGCGGCGTATTGTGCGTATCCTGTGGGTCGACGGTGGCGTCGTTTGGGCTGGAAGAGGATATTCGGGGTGTTACTTTCGGCGGAGATAATTTCAGGGATGATGCAAAAGGTTTCTGCCCTTGCTTCAGATTCACAACAGATTGCGAACCGCCTTTGGTTTGTTGTTCGCGAGCTCAGAGAATACAGCGTAACTTAATCCTTAAAATTTTCATAATGTTTGTTCGTTCGTTTGTTTGTTTAATTTTCATAATGCACCTATCGTTACTCAACCGGTCTTTCAAAGACGAGATCATTATTGATCAAATATCGATGCAAAGCATTAATTGTGTTTCAGCTGCGATTTCAGTTGAAATTTGAGATGACCGTTAGGCGTACCAGTGACAAACGTTTCCAAAGTCTCACTTTGCAAAATTTTCGATTAATTTCTGGACTTCAGCGGCGATATTTGCAAAAGTCCCACTTTGCAAAATTCCCGAGTAATTTCTGGACTTGAGAGCTGATACTTGCAAGAGTGAATGATATTCCTCTTTGAATATTCGGACCGAGGGATAAACTATATGCATCAAGATAATATTCTGTCCAAATATCGATGCAAAGCATTTATTGGGTTTCAGCGGCGATTTAAGTTGGAATTTGAGATGATCGTTAGGCGTACCAGTGACAAAAGTTTTCAAAGTCTCACTTTGCAAAATTGCCGATTGATTTCTCGACTTCAGCGTCGATATTTGCAAAAGTCCCACTTTGCAAAATATCCGAGTAATTTCTGGGGTGGAGAGTTGATACTTGCAAGAGTGAACGATATTCCTCTTCGAATATTCGGACTGAGTGATAAACTATATTTATCAAGATAATATTCAGTCCAAATATCGATGCAAAGCATTTATTGGGTTTTAGCGGCGATTTAAGTTGAAATTTGAGATGATCGTTAGGCGTACCAGTGACAAACGTTTTCAAAGTCTCACTTTGCAGAATTTTCGATTGATTTCTGGACTTCAGCGGCGATATTTGCAAAAGTCCCACTTTGCAAAATATCCGAGTAATTTCTGCGGTTGAGAGTTGATACTTGCAAGAGTGAACGATATTCCTCTTCGAATATTCGGACCGAGTGATAAACTATATGCATCAAGATAATATTCAGTCCAAATATCGATGCAAAGCATTTATTGGGTTTCAGCAGCGATTTAAGTTGGAATTTAAGATGATCGTTAGGCATACCAGTGACAAAAGTTTTCAAAGTCTCACTTTGCAAAATTGCCGATTGATTTCTGGACTTCAGCGTCGATATTTGCAAAAGTCCCACTTTGCAAAATATCCGAGTAATTTCTGGGGTTGAGAGTTGATACTTGCAAGAGTGAACGATATTCCTCTTCGAATATTCGGACCGAGTGATAAACTATATGCATCAAGATAATATTCAGTCCAAATATCGATGCAAAGCATTTATTGGGTTTCAGCAGCGATTTAAGTTGGAATTTAAGATGATCGTTAGGCATACCAGTGACAAAAGTTTTCAAAGTCTCACTTTGCAAAATTGCCGATTGATTTCTGGACTCCAGCGTCGATATTTGCAAAAGTCCCACTTTGCAAAATATCCGAGTAATTTCTGGGGTGGAGAGTTGATACTTGCAAGAGTGAACGATATTCCTCTTCGAATATTCGGACCGAGTGATAAACTATATTTATCAAGATAATATTCAGTCCAAATATCGATGCAAAGCATTTATTGGGTTTTAGCGGCGATTTAAGTTGAAATTTGAGATGATCGTTAGGCGTACCAGTGACAAACGTTTTCAAAGTCTCACTTTGCAGAATTTTCGATTGATTTCTGGACTTCAGCGGCGATATTTGCAAAAGTCCCACTTTGCAAAATATCCGAGTAATTTCTGCGGTTGAGAGTTGATACTTGCAAGAGTGAATGATATTCCTCTTCGAATATTCGGACCGAGGGATAAACTATATGCATCAAAATAATATTCAGTCCAAATATCGATGCAAAGCATTTATTGGGTTTCAGCGGCGATTTAAGTTGGAATTTGAGATGATCGTTAGGCGTACCATGGACAAACGTTTTCAAAGTCTCACTTTGCAAAATTTTCGATTGATTTCTGGACTTCAGCGACGATATTTGCAAAAGTCCCACTTTGCAAAATATCCGAGTAATTTCTGGGGTTGAGAGTTGATACTTGCAAGAGTGAACGATATTCCTCTTCGAATATTCGGACCGAGTGATAAACTATATTTATCAAGATAATATTCAGTCCAAATATCGATGCAAAGCATTTATTGGGTTTTAGCGGCGATTTAAGTTGAAATTTGAGATGATCGTTAGGCGTACCAGTGACAAACGTTTTCAAAGTCTCACTTTGCAGAATTTTCGATTGATTTCTGGACTTCAGCGGCGATATTTGCAAAAGTCCCACTTTGCAAAATATCCGAGTAATTTCTGGGGTTGAGAGTTGATACTTGCAAGAGTGAACGATATTCCTCTTCGAATATTCGGACCGAGTGATAAACTATATGCATCAAGATAATATTCAGTCCAAATATCGATGCAAAGCATTAATTGTGTTTCAGCTGCGATTTCAGTTGAAATTGAGGAGACTATTAGGCATACCAGTGACAAACGTTTTCAAAGTCAAAGTCCGTTTGCAAAATTCTCGATTAATTTCTGGACTTCAGCGGCGATATTTGCAAAAGTCCCACTTTGCAAAATTTCCGAGTAATTTCTGGAGTTGTGAGTTGATACTTGCAAGTTGAAATTTGAGATGATCGTTAGGCGTACCAGAGACAAACGTTTTCAAAGTCTCACTTTGCAAAATTTTCGATTGATTTCTGGATTTCAGCGGCGATATTTGCGAAAGTCCCACTTTGCAAAATTTCCGAGTAATTTCTGGAGTTGAGAGTTGATACTTGCAAGAGTGAACGATATTCCTCTTTGAATATTCGGACCGAGTGATAAACTATATGCATCAAGATAATATTCAGTCCAAATATCGATGCGAAGCATTTATTGGGTTTCAGCAGCGATTTAAGTTGGAATTTAAGATGATCGTTAGGCATACCAGTGACAAAAGTTTTCAAAGTCTCACTTCGCAAAATTGCGGATTGATTTCTGGACTTCAGCGTCGATATTTGCAAAAGTCCCACTTTGCAAAATATCCGAGTAATTTCTGCGGTTGAGAGTTGATACTTGCAAGAGTGAACGATATTCCTCTTCGAATATTCGGACCGAGTGATAAACTATATGCATCAAGATAATATTCAGTCCAAATATCGATTGAAAGCATTTATTGGGTTTCAGCGGCGATTTAAGTTGAAATTTGAGATGATCGTTAGGCGTACCAGTGACAAAAGTTTTCAAAGTCTCACTTTGCAAAATTGCGGATTGATTTCTGGACTTCAGCGGCGATATTTGCAAAAGTCCCACTTTGCAAAATTTCCGAGTAATTTCTGGAGTTGAGAGTTGATACTTGCAAGAGTGAACGATATTCCTCTTTGAATATTAGGACCGAGTGATAAACTATATGCATCAAGATAATATTCAGTCCAAATATCGATGCAAAGCGTTTAGTAGGTTTCGACAGCGATTTAAGTCAAAATTGAGGTGATCTCTAGGCGTACCATTCACAAACGTTTTCAAAGTCCCACTTTGCAAAATTTCCGAGTAATTTTTGGACTTCAGAGCTGATATTTGTAAGAGTGATCGATATGCATCTTCGAATACTCGGACCGAGTGTCAAACGATATGCATTCTTCAATGTTCAGACCGAGTGATAAACGATATGCATCAAGATAATAAAGAGACCGAATATCGATGCGAAGCGTTCATTGGTTTTTTGTCGGCGATTGAAGTTAAAATTGAGTCAATCATTCCGGGATCGATCAATATACCGCCAGGTTTTCTGAATCTTCGGAAGAGGTAGTATGTACTCCGTTTGCAAGAACGGTTGACTGTTCTCCGACTATCGTGTCTGAATTTTTTCAATTGTAATTCTGTAGCAAGTAGGCTGAAACCTTCAATATAGGAACATGCGTCTTTTGAAATGAACATCTTATGAAATTAATTATTGTAATTCGAATAAAGCTTTGTCTCCATATTATTTTAGTAATTATTAGTCTAAATATTGATTGAAGCAGAAAAATAAAAAATATCAGTCGGTGACACACAGAACCGCAAGTTTTGTGGTTATATTGGAAACTTTATTTAATTTAATTAATCTCAAGGTAGATATATGAACAGAAAATTAATGGTCACTAAAACAACTTCAAGAATATTTTGGCTTCTCGGGTTGAGACCGCACTGCGGACTGTGACACGTGATCTATAGCTATGGGCCATTTGATTTGTTTACTTTTGTGTTTGCATGTTTTTGTGTGTTTTGTATAACGTCAAAATTGTAATTTCTTCTGTCTAATATCTATTCTGTACTGATTTTAAATGTGGGTTTTCTTATTATTCAGGTGAATAATTCCATAAAAACTTGAAATTTCATTGACAAAATAATGCATATATTCAAAGACATGAAGCATAATATTCAACATTATTTGATTCGGAATATTCTGACTAATTGCGGAAATTAGCTCCTGTAAAAGTTTTATCGAAATCCGAGTGTTGACCATATTCTACACCTTTACCAAACAATGGACAACGCGACAAATTTTAATGGGCCATAGCTGTGATATCCAAATAACTTATCCTGATATTTCAATCAATATGTTCTTAAATCTTTGATGAGAAAAAATCTCTACAATACGGTTCTGCTTTATTAGATTGGTTCAATTCACATGCTGTTATTTCTTGGCATTGTGAGTTAAGTAAGCAATTCATGAATTGAAATGAGATGGAAATGTCAAAAATTGTTCAGTGATGGGATCCAACCTTATTAAGTTCATAAGACGTTAAGTCCGTTTTTCAACATAAACTCGGAATTATTCAACACAGGTTGTCTACATAATAATTCATGCAATCTATCGAACCAGTGAAATATTTCTATCAATACTTCCATCAGTGATGCAACATGCTACAATATGCGAGTATTTCTCCGAAGTCACTTTTAAGTAATTAATTCACTACATAAAAGTTCGGAGTTTCGAGTTAACTAAAGTATACATACAGTTATTAGACGACACAAGACTTATCCGCTGAACAAAATTCTAAATCTTTGGACAATATTGCTCGACATTTCTCAGCATTTGAAAGTGGATAGTTTTAATCTACAAACTACGTCAATTTGTATTTACAGGAGTTAAGTGCGTGTAGGTCTTAATTTTTTTCTGTTGCGAATACGGTGTAATTTTCAAAATAAACTCATTTCTACTTACCGATCAAGGGTTGATGTTGGGTTTTGTGTATTCTCAAATCTGGTATACTTCGCTTAAGGTGATTAAGCATGCCTAGAGACATTCATAAAATGCAGGTTATTTTTTTCAATTGCAAGTTTTCTGTTTGCTTTTCTTGGGGTTTCAGTTCATTATTTCACGCGCATGCAGAGATGCGAGAAATTCAGTATGTTCTGAGTTTGAATTTGAGTGTTCGTAACTTTCGATCGAAAAAATTAACATTTGAGGATTCCTGCAGAAATAAGATATTGAGAACAAAAAATAGTGAACGTGCTTGATCTGCGTTTCTGCAAGAGTCCCATGCCAACAAATAATACTTTAGGTATCAATATTGAAAATATTGGTCTACTACAGGGCGTCCCAAGTTTTATCGTCCCCTCAGTTTTTGTCTCTATGATTAATGATTGAAAACATGAAATATCTTTCAGAAATCAAATTAATTTCATTATTCACTTTGATTTTAGATGATTTATGTAACTAATGGGAAGTTTCCATGAATAGTCTAGTGACGTCAACAATGGACCGAATATTTCATAACAACCAATGTAATATTCGGTCCATCGTTGACTATGGGTAATTAATTATTTCCTTCAAATCTTATTATTTCGGTTGAACGAGTCAAGTTTTAAATTTGAATCGAGTATGGATTCGATGATATTTCGAATTTTAGAAAAACCCACAGCCACATTTTTAAGGTTGAATCAATAAAAAATTTCGAAAACAAAGTTATTTGAAAAATGTGAAATTATTTCACTGGATGTTTATACAAAATTTTTCTTCTTAAATAAGACTAATTTTGGGGGTGACAGTAAAACTTGGGACACCTAGTACAAGAACAGACTGAAGCCATTCTTTTTCTCAACACAGTTGGGTGCATATTAGTGTTCGATTGAATTCTTCTTGGGTATTATTTTTTTAATTATATTCCTTTCCTTATGTTATTTATATTATATACGGGATTTTTCTTTTTATATAGGAATTTTATTTGGGCTGTATTGTGAGTGATTTTTAATATTTTTTCTTTATTTGGCTTCAATATATTTTTTTCGCCAAATTGTTGATAAGAACTTTTGGAGTTGGGTATGGGATAGAGAAGAAGAATACCCATCCTCTGCGCTCCTGAGTTAGGGTCCCGTTCTTGGAAGTTACTCCTATGCATTGAACCAACAATTTTTTTTAACGTTTTTTTTTTCCTGAATAAGACTAATTTTGGGACTGACTGTAAAAATTGGGACACAAAGTAATAGAACAGACTGAAGCCATTCTTCTTCTGAACACAGTTGGGTGTATGATTGAATTCTTCTTCATTATAATTCTTCTATCATTTCATTTTCTTTATGTTATTAATGTTTTTCCCTGTATACAGAAATTTTTCTTTCCTTTTTGATTTGGATTTGATTTGGGCCATATTCTGAGCGATTTGATTATTTTTTTTCATTTGGCTTCAATATATTTTTTTGCCAATTTATGAATAAGAACTTTTGGAGTTATGTGTAGGAGTCTTCAGACCAAACTTCGCTCTGTATTCTTCTTCAGTTGTGAGGAAGTATTATTGTATGCATTTTTGTTAAATGAAATCACATTATTATTTTATTTAATCATAGAGAAGGATACACATCATCTTTGCTCCTGAGTTATGGTCCCTAACGTCCTTGGAAGTTGTTGTTATGCATTGAACCAACAGATTTTTTTTAGGTTGAATCATAGTTTTAATCTTTTCCGCTAAGTTTTTCAATTTCAATCGAGAAAAATATAATCGAATATAAAGTTATTTGACGAAATGTAAAATTTGGTTTTCTATTAGGTTTCATTTCACTGGACGTTTATAGATAATTTGAACAATTTTTCTTTCCGAATAAGACTAATTTTGGGGCTGACAGTTAAGATTGGGACACCCAGTAAAGGAACAGACTGAAGCCATTCTTCTTCTCAACACAGTTGGCTGCATATCAGTGTATGATTGAATTCTTCTTGGTTATTATTCTTTTATTATTTTACTTTCCTTATGTTATTTATTTTTTTCTCTGTGTACAGGAATTTTCCTTTCCTTCTTTATTTGGATTTGATTTGGGCTGTATTGTGAGCGATTTGATTATTTTTTTTTCATTTGGCTTCAATATATTTGTGTTGCCAAATTGTGAAAAAGAACTTTTGGAGTTATGTGTAGGAGGAGTCTTTTTTATCATTGTATGCCTTTTTGTTGAATGTAACCTTCGTTTCATTCACTTATCAATAAGAACACACATTCTTTTTGCTTCTAAGTTATATTACCTAAGGTTATTGAAAGTTGTTCTTATGCATTGTACTAAAAGATTTCAAGGTTATTAACCTTCAGTTATATTTGTTTTTTGTGTCTATACCTATCCCCAATTTTTGAGTACTTATCACTTGATAACCCATATGCTTGAATCCGACCATTCCTATGGTCACCCCCCGAAAAAAACCCGTTAATGAAAGAGTAGATTTTAGTAATGAAATGTGCAGTAGGGAAAAATAGCATTCAGTATCCATACAAGCTAAACTTGTCAACGCCTCATCAAAACTGCAAAAATGACATTAACAAAACGAGAATCATCAGAATTACCTGTAATCGAGTTCAACGTCGAACTCCTCCTCTTCTCCTCGCCGTAATCCAAGTTAATGGGGGTAACATCCTGGCCAGCCTTCTCAGTCGTGAATTCCAGAATTCCATGTCCTTAAAGGATTCGAGTTTAGATTCGATCGTCGTTGAAGAGTGGAAACGTACCTGATTCAGACTCGTCGCTGTATTGAGAATCCTGCCTGCCAGTCGCCGAATGCCTCCCCGATACCCCATTTGACCCGACGCCTCTGAAGTACCTGCTTTCCTTGTCGTGCGATTGCGTTTTGGAGTAAAATATCCTTCTGGGAATAACACCAGCTTGGTCCACCTTAAAAAGGAGTCAAACAATAGGGAATGAGTCCGGTTGTGGCGGTGGCCATACGATATGGAAGTGTACTTACGTCTCTCAGGTCGAATGTGATTTCTAGATTATTTATAAATTGGTTATAAAACTCCGGGTACAACTCTAGCACTTCCAAGAGATCGTCCCTGTTGATTTTGTGCAGATCACAGTAAGTCAAAGCTCTAACGTTACAACTGGACTTTCCCAGAGTTGTGTGAAGACAAGGATTTTCGCCGAATATGTCATATTTTCCTGGAAGAAAAGGAAATGAATGGAACATACCGAAACTTGTCTGGAAGATGGTTGTTTCGAGTTGAAGGTTGATTACTCTTTTGGTACAATGCTCACCTAGTATTGCCATAACAATATCGTCCCGTAATATCTCTATCGAACCTCTTGATATAAAATATAATGAAGATATCACGTCACCCCTATGAACTAGAGTATCACCTGGTGGAGCATGTGTTGTTTTGAATTTCAACGTTAATGCCCTGGAAAACGATCGAAATTACCAGATTGTCGCGAGAATATAGCAGATGAACTGGGGTTCCCCAGTAGTCAATTCTAGTACCACGAAAATACACGAAACTGCTCCAAACCTCACCTAAGACATCCTGGCGAAGCCCCTTCGAACGCACCGCAGTTCTGCAGCAGATTCCGGTTGAGATGAAGGCAGATGTCAGCCTGTAGGCACTCCGGGAAGCCCTTCAAGACAGAGTTCATGTCTATCCCGTTCGTGTAGGTCCAAGCGTGCTGGAAGTACTCCTCCAGCCTCTGGCGGAGGGGGTTCGGGATCTGGTGGAACCTAATGAACTCCCTGACGCGCAGCATCTGAGTGTGGTACCTCGCCGTTCCCGAGTACAACCTCTGGATGATCGCCGAGACGTTACCGAATATGCTTGCGTACATCAGGGCTGCAAAAGATGATATATGGCTGAAGAAGGGTTATTCATCAGAACCGAACCAGAGGAAGTGTCAGTAGGATGGTCAAAGAAGACCAAGAGCTCTTAGAAATGCTAGCAGGAGATTTCGTTGATGAAAATTCAGACCGCAGGCATTCCCCTAAAATAACTCGGCGAGCCCTCCAGATAGAGCCAATTTCCTCCATCTCCAACCGAAACGTTTTTCTTCGAATCTAATGACTTGTCGGATTAAAAGAATCCCCTTTGAGACAAAGGCTCACGAATAACCGCGGTTTCATGTCGAGAGATTAGGGAGATAGAGGTCTGTTTTCGTATCAACTCGGAAGATGCAGTTTATCTCAAGTTCAGGGTCATGTTTCATGTCTTGGTATTGGAAATCCGGAGGGGTTGATCTCTTCCGGAGACATTCGCATTTGGAGTTTAATTTTTTGCTGCGAGCGATGTTATTGTATGTATGAAACGCGATATTCCGTTTGTGGGTTTTGGTTTTTCAATGTCACGAGGGCTGCTTTAGGAAATGCAAGGTCAAAGAGAAAAGGATTGGGGTCAGGAAACGATTTTTCTGTCCGGAATCTACTGCTTCGATGGTAATATGAAGGAGTTTAAAGAAAACTTATCTAAGAGGGGCAACGTCGGCTAAATATGACAGATGTGATACATTAGATCTACTTTATGACGATTGTCGATTGTCTTGATTAGTTTGATATTTTTTTTCTTCCTTGAGAGGTGAATAATTTACAAGAAAGTCTTCAGCTCTAGTGACAGAGAGGAGAAGATGAGAATAAAAGTGGAGGAGGGAGAACTGCTTCAACTACCAACATATTGAAAGAGATGGGTTGGATGTAGAATTAAAAAAAAAGAGATATAAATGTAAGCAATTCTTGAATTTCATACCCCTACAAATTGACATTATGATTATAACAGGCTGAGGCCATATATTTCAAGCGTAGATCTAACGCTCTACTCTAAGATGAACCCTCTACGGTCCAATCTACGTCTTTTGCCGACTGAGAGGAAAGCGTAACCTGAAACTCTGAAATATAACGGGTCTGATATTTTGTTTATACATTTTACCACGTGCGAGATTGATTAATGTGAAATAAACTATTAGTTCACCATCCTCATTGTTTTACTATTATCTTAAATAAATGATTTCGAAAAATACAAAATATAATCAATATGATCTGGTGTAATGTGAACATTAGTTTTATGTCCTCAAAAATTTTCGACCGATAGATGTTGTTCTGAATTCTACGTTCAACTTGAAAATCTTCAAGTTTGCACCAGTTCGACTAAACAAAAACTTATCTGAGAGTGACTTATATCTGGCAACGTCGGCTAAATATGACAGATGTGATACATTAGATCTACTGTATGACAGGAATGTCGAAAATATTACGCTCATAATTTCGATTTCCGACTGTCTTGATTACTTTGATATTATTTTTCTTCCTTAAGAGAAGATAAATTATTTAGAAAAAATCTTCAGCTCCAGTGACAGAGGAGAAGCTGAGAATCAAAGTGGTGGAAGAAGAACTGCTTCAACTACCTACATATTGAAAAAAGCTCGATTGGATGTAGATTTAAAAAAAAATTAGAGAGTTATAAATGATTTTCAAAAATTGATTTGTTCAAAAATGTAATCAATATAATCTGGTGTGATGTGAGAATTGATTTTATGTCCTCAAGAATTTGTGACCGATACGTTTTGTTCTGAATTCGATGTATAACTTAAAAACCTTCACGTTTGCACCAGTTCGACTTAACAAAAACTTATCTAAGAGTGATAATATCTGGCAACGTCGGCTGAATATGACAGATGTGATACATTAGATCTACTGTATGACCTCGATTTTCGACTGTATCGATAAGTTTGATATTATTGGAGATGAATAATTCAGAAAAAAAATCTGAGAAGATTAGAATTGAAGTGAAGGAGGAAGAACTTCAACAACTGCAAATCGAAAAAGCTCGATCAACTTGAACATCTTCACGTTTGCACCAGTTCTTATCCGAGAGTGACTTATATCTGGCAACGTCGTTCAAATATGACAGATGTGATACATTAGATCTACTGTATGAGGAGAATTTCGAAAATATTACGCTCATATACTCGATTTCTGACTGTCTTGATTAGATTGATAAGTATTTTTTCCTTCCATAAGAGAAGACGAATAATTCAGAAAAAAAATCTTCCGCTCCGATGACAAATTGGAGAAGATTAGAATTGAAGTGAAGGAGGAAGAACTGCAACAACTGCAAATCGAAAAAGCTCGATCAACTTGAAAATCTTCACGTTTGCACCAGTTCTTATCTGAGAGTGACTTATATCTGGCAACGTCGTCCAAATATGACAGATGTGATACATTAGATCTACTGTATGAGGAGAATTTCGAAAATATTACGCTCATATACTCGATTTCTGACTGTCTTGATTAGATTGATAAGTATTTTTCCTTCCATGAGAGAAGACGAATAATTCAGAAAAAAATCTTCCGCTCCGATGACAAATTGAAGAAGATTAGAATTGAAGTGAAGGAGGAAGAACTGCAACAACTGCAAATCGAAAAAGCTCGATCAACTTGAAAATCTTCACGTTTGCACCAGTTCTTATCTGAGAGTGACTTATATCTGGCAACGTCGTCCAAATATGACAGATGTGATACATTAGATCTACTGTACGACAGTAATGTCGAGAATATAACGCTCATTGACGTGCAAACATTGACTGATGCTTTATGAGTTCAGGAAGTTTGGCGTCGAAGAAAAATTGATACTTACACCCTATGAGCATCACACAAATGGTGAATATCTTCTCCGTATCTGTATTAGGCGCGACGTTGCCGAACCCAACGCTGGTCAAAGAGGTAAATGTAAAATACAAAGCGGTGACGTATCGACTCTTTATACTGGGACCTCCAGTATTATTCGGCAGGTAAAACTGGTGGGTGTCGTTCGCCAAAATGTCCAGCCAGCCCACTTTGGCTTTCAGCATGGGTCTCTCCGCATTGCCGATGGCGTACCTGCAATAAAAGATTCGAATTGTCGATAGGGACCATTTGGAGGATTTCCAACTCACCAGACACAGGCGAACCAATGAGCTATAAGGGTGAAAGAACACATCAACAGTAGAAGGACGGCAGCTCCATACTCGGAGTATCTGTCGATTTTTCTGGCTACCCTCACCAATCGCAGAAGTCTGGCAGTTTTCAGTAAGCCGATAAGGGTGGTGGTCTGGAAATGAAAGAGTGGTTTTTGAAGAACTTGAGTATTGGAGACTTAGGACAGGGTGGGTCATTCCGAGTGTAACCAATTTCGAAGCCTTGATGAACTGGCGTTCCTCAAGGTTGTGTTATGGGCCAAATAGTATAATTGGTTTAAGTCAACCACCTCAACTGATAGCTTCTCTAGTGGAAATACTTTCTCTTCAGAATTTAAGTTATGGCCTTGAACTACACAAAAATAAAATTTCTATAATGAGCTGTTGAAGAAAAGTTGGTTTACACTTTGAATGCCGCAACCTGCAAACATATTCAAGCAAATATGTAATGTGTCTTCATGTCCTTGTTGCTCAAGGTTTTAAAGTTTCATAACATGAAATAATTGGAAAGGTAAATTCAAGCTGAATATGTAGTAAAATAAACTCATAGTAAGCTAAATTTTATGTAAAGGCTGATGATCGAAGAAAGTGTAAATAATTGAATTATTTGATTAAAAATGCTCCATCAGCTTGCACACAAAATTCATTGTTTCCTCAGTGACATTGGAAGTGTTACACCCAGAAGGATCAACTGATTTTTTGGCAAGTAATTCTATCAACATGAGAAGGATGGTGCAAAGTAAACACTCTTCTCCCTACCATAAACCGGTTCCTTCACAAAAAACATAAATTTATTTTTGTGAATTGTACGTTATTATCATAGAATCATTGTTTATATAAAAAAATCGTGCACCAGTTCGACTTAACAGAAACTACCCATTGGTGACTTATATCTGGCAACGTTGTCCAAATATGACAGATGTGATACATTAGATCTACTGTTTGACAGGAACGTCAGAAAAATAACCCTCATAACCTCAAATTTTCGACTATTCTAAAAATTCAGATCTCTTGAATGGTAAATTAGGCAATTTGTGAATTTCTTGTTTTTTCACTTTGGCTAACTTTCCCTCTATAAACAATTGAAGTATACTTCAAATATAGGTGGTTATTCTGTTGCCACAAAATCAGGTTGAAGAAATTTTTCTGGGTGTAAATCGTCTGATGTCGCCGAGCATATAACTCTGTTACCTACCTAGTCACTAAACGAAAAATTATACACATTATAATAATGGAAATTATATATGAAGGTACAAAATAATGGGCTCTTTTTTACATAGAGCGATGCAGGATTAATAAAAATTCAAACTTACTGCTGGAGAAACATTTCTGCAGAAAGAGCATGCCAAGCATGCCAAATTACGTGCAAGCACACCTTCAGAATGTGTAAATTCTGGAAAATTGTAAAAATGAAAACGCTACAAAAACGTAGATATCGAAACTTTGAATGCCAATTCAACGAACGTTTTTGTAAGGTTTCCATTTCGAAAATGACCCTACAAAAACGTTTCGAATGTGGAAAATACCAATGATTTTTTTTCAAAACGTTTTTGTAAAGTTTGTTGAGAAAAAATGTCTCTACCTCGTCTTTGTCCAAGCCCAACTAATAACAGAAAAAAGGTTTCGTTTTAATTCTTTCGAATACTGCTGCTCTTAAAAGTTTCAGTTCTATTCAAATGATTCTCTGTACATTGTTCTGAAATAGTTAAAAAATTTCAAAAGTGAACGAAATTCGTTGGATTTTTGAAAATTTCCTTGGATCTGTTTCGATAAAGTTAATTGCAATGTTACATAGCACACAATGTTATGGTTTGAAGTATGTATATTTGAAGAAATTTTACAAAATTTACGAAACTTTCGAACTCCCTGAATAATTTTCTATGGTTCTAACATTCAGGAGATGACGTCAGAAAAAAGTGACACTGAAAAAGATCATAGAACAGACGCAGGTCCACAGAACGATTCAAAAATGCATCGCTTCATGTCATAACGAACATCGAACAATTCTCGAAACCACATATCGCCGATTCTATGACGATCTATGCATGCCACGGAAAATATACTTACCTCGTCTGTGTCGCTGTTAAAGAAGAGGAGATCGAAGGGCACCGCCGCCACGAGATCGATGAAGAACCAACCTTTCAGATAGTGGACGGCTATTCTTCCTGGATCCGAGACGATCTCGTCGGTACCACTGACGTATGTCGTCCTGAAGTTGATCAGAATGTCTATGATGAACGTTACGTCCACTGAAAAAAAAAGAAGAATCGTTGAAAGAATTCATCACAACTTGGGGAATTTAAATGAATGATTACACTCAAATGGAGAATGACGTGTTCAAGCTACATGCAAAATTTAGTCCAGATCGCATGACCAGAACCATAGAAACCGTAGAATATTATAACTTTCGAACGGAAAGGTCTAGGGGCTTGAAATTTTCAGGGTAGGTTTGGATCGCGAATTTCGCTGCCACGTTCATCAATGAGCCAAATATTTTTTTCCTGATAATTTCGAAACTACTGATTGGATTGGAATGAAATTTCACGACTAGCTGAAGAATAGTGTATTCAAACTACGTGCGAAATTTGGTCCAGATCACATTACCAAGACCATAGATACCGTAGGAAATTCTAGCGACTTATCGAAAAAAAAATTGGTCATCTAAAACACTGACGTGAAGTGTGGAGTTTCGCCTTAGTTTGCAAATTTTTTCAATTGGTTTCTAAAACTGGAAAATGCAAATCTATCTAAAAGGGGATGAACGAGCGCTCAAAAGCTCCTCACTTCACGGCAGTGCTCTTCATAATTTTTCTGTATTTTAATCTGTAGATCAAGTAATCCTTTATCTCATAGTTGTGATAATTATTTCGGGAAAAAATAAAGTTTCTTTTTAAAAACAGACTTTTGAAACGGAAAAACATAATTATATACTGCTTTTTGATCTATTTCAATTATTTCATTTCAATTCTTTTATTCCATTTATCATAATGTCTCCACCTTTGAAGTGGATGCCGAAAATTGATGTCATTGAAGTAATACATTTCTTGTCATTGGAATAAACTTCGTTGAACAAAGTCCCAATTATAGGTCTTTATATTTAGTCGATTATCCACTTCCCCAACATATTTTAAGGAACGGAGACATCTTTGTCTTCGCACTAATTTTCCTCAATTTTGCTATCCCATCAGTGAGCGACAAAGCGTCGCAAAAAATTCATAATTTTGTTTCGACGCAGTTTTAAATTACTCAAAAAAACGGTTCATGGAATTAACTTTTCCGTTTTTCCTCTGAGAAAAAATTGGACTTCATTAATTCGATTATTAAATCGAATCCAGGTATAATTCGACGTTTTTTCAGCTTTCAATTTCCGTCTGCGTTTGATGGGAACGTAACCCTTTTCTTCGTCAATTTTCCGAAGCGGAAAATTGATTCTTTTGGCGGCTCTCCGATGTCATTTTCAAACTCGAACAGCCCGGGAAACTGGGGTGGAAAATGATTATCGATATCGTTTTTCCCAGGTATTTCGACCGAGCTCTGGATAATATGTACATTTGCGATTGTTCCCTGGAAGGTTTTTAGCGTTTCCATTTGCATACCTGGCACGTGAAAATGGAACAATGCACTAAACGGAATGCTAATTTTCTGGAATTCCTCTCCGTTTATCGGGTGGGCACGTGGCGTTGTGCCCTTCCTCTTCGGCCGCCCCAAGCGATCTGATCAATTATGACAACAATTCGTTTTCAATCGTCAATGTTATTAGTTGAGTTAATTAATCTCTCTTCGCCTATTTTGGGAATGAAAGGATTTCCACCCTTTGGTCTTCTCGTAGTCCTTTTGTTTTAGAACTGAAGAGATCCGTTGTAGGAACCGTTAAGAAGATTAAGTGACAAATTAATTTGTCATCCTGCATCCAACCGAATATTTCTGGAAACCCATATTGCCCTAATTGGAATGTGGTTTGAAATAGGGACGTTTCCTGTAGAATAGGGACGCTTTCTACTATTACTCAAAACTTTCAGAATTCATATTCCACAGACAAAATTATAAGGTAATATATCCGAGCGACATCCTAACTTTCAATGTTGTATAGCGGTCTGACGTCACAATAACATCCATGACAACTGCGAACATTTTGGCGCGAAATTCGGAATCAGTTCGACTGAAAGGTATATTTTTAGAATAATATAATGGCTGTTTGTATGAGACTATCAAATTCAGAAATAAGAAAAATTATTCTAGATAAACTAATAGCAAGCCAACAAAACAATTCATGTTACCCCAGAGACCACCAAATCCATCATTTGCACCTGTAGATCGGTTTCTAATTATTATGTTGGCTTGCTATAAGTTTATCTATCTAATTTTCCTTATTTCATTACTGAATTTTATAATCTCAGATAAACAACCATTATATTATTCTAGTCAATTATTCAGACGAATAAGGTTGTAGCTTGAACCCGTAATTTCCATGTGTGACAATATGCTCGTAATTTTTACGGCGTGTCACACATTGTGTCTTTGTCTAGGAGAGTGGAGAAAACTATTCATGGCCTGCAGATATTTGAGACAGTTGCTTCAGGAACGGACAGGTTACGTGATTGGAGAAATTTTCTCCGATTACCGCTGCGTTATGTTTTGAAGGTTTCCTGTTTTCTACATCGAATTTATAATTTTGCTAACTGTACTGATGAGATTTGATATGAATCGAAACCGCCCTAGAGATGCTAATGATGGATTTGGTGGTCTCTGGGGTAACATGAATTGTTTTGTTGGTTTGCTATTAGTTAATATAGAATAAATTTTCTTATTTCATTACTGAATTCGATAATCTAAGATAAATAAACATTATATTATTCTAGTCAATTATTCAGACGAATAAGATTGTATCTTGAACCCGTGATTTCAATGTTTCAAACATTGTGTCTTTGTCTAGGAGAGTGGAGAAAACTTTTCATGGCCTGCAGAAATTTGAGACAGTTGCTTCAGAAACGGACAGGTGGCGTGATTGGAGAAATTTTCTCCGATCACCGCTGCGTTATGTTTTGAAGATTTTCTGTTTCTCACATCGAATTTATCATTTTGCTAACTGTACTGATGAGAATTGATATGAATCGAAACCGGCCTAGAGATGCAAATGATAGATTTGGTGGTCTCTGGGGTAACACTAATTGTTTTGTTGGTTTGCTATTAGTTTATCTAGAATACATTTCCTTATTTCATTACTGAATTCGATAAACTCAGATAAATAAACATTATATTATTCTAGCCAATTATTCAGACGAATAAGATTGTACCTTGAACCCGTAATTTCAATGTGTGACAATATGCTCGTAATTTTTACGGCGTGTCACACATTGTGTCTTTGCCTAGGAGAGTGGAGAAAACTTTTCATGGCCTGCAGATATTTGAGACAGTTGCTTCAGGAACGGACAGGTGGCGTGATTGGAGAAATTTCCTCCGATCACCGCTGTGTTATGCTTCAAAGATTTTCTGTTTCTCACATCGAATTTATCATTTTGCTAACTGTACTGATGAGATTTGATAAAAATCGAAACCGCCCTAGAGATGCAAATGATGGATTTGGTGGTCTCTGGGGTAACATGAATTGTTTTGTTGGCTTGCTATTAGTTTATATATAATAAATTTCCTTATTTCATTACTGAATTCGATAATCTCAGATAAATAAACATTATATTATTCTAGACAACTATTCAGACGAATAAGGTTGTAGCTTGATCCTGTAATTTCCATGTGTGACAATATGCTCATAATTTTTACGGCGTGTCACACATTGTGTCTTTGTCTAGGAGAGTGGATAAAACTTTTCATGGCCTGCAGATATTTGAGACAGTTGCTTCAGGAACGGACAGGTGGCGTGATTGGAGAAATTTTCTCCGATCGCCGCTGCGTTATGTTTTGAAGATTTTCTGTTTCTTACATCGAATTTATCATTTTCCAACTGTACTGATGAGATTTGATATGAATCGAAACCGCCCTAGAGATGCAAGTGATGGATTTGGTGGTCTCTGGGGTAACATTAATTGTTTTGTTGGTTAACAAAGAGGAGTTTCTTTATTGTCATTACACTGGAGAATCTTCATGATTAGTTTTCCTCATTATTTCATAAAATTAAAAAAAGATCTATAACTCACCGATCAGATCTATGATAACGATGGGATCTTCGCTGTACTTCTTGTTCTTCTTGCTGCTAAACTCAGGTTCGCTGAGTAGAAACGCTGCGACGTAGGGCGTGAAGATGGCGGTGTATATCACCAGGATGAGGATGATCCAGTCCCAGACGGCCTTGAAGGGGGAATAGTGAAGAATTGTGTAGTTGTGCAACCTCGGGTTTTGAAGTTTGTACTCAGGAAGAACGTCTGCTCCTAACGATAGAACCTGGAAAGATACAAGATAGAGGGTTTTAGCAATGACAGTTGAGACTTTGTTGAATCCCTTATCAACACGAGAGCTACGCCCTACGTTGCTGTTTGGAAAGGTTGAACGTCAGCATTTACTTTTAAAATATACTTCTTCAGTTGAAAGGAGTTGTAAGCCTTTTTTGGCCAAACACGTGGTATCTCAACAGCGGCGACACATTCTGCTCTTCACACATTGAAGTATAATTTTTGGAAATACTGAGAAAGTTTGGATTGGTATGCCTGGAACACATTTAAGAGTATCATGCAAATTCGGGGGAATTTCGAAATTCCTAACACATTTTTATGTACAACTTGAAAACTCACATTTCCAATGTCACGCATGTTTTGCGTGGGGCTCATGACTCCCATCATTTTCTCGTTGCCCTTGTTGCCGAGCCCGTTGCACGGCTCGATCTTCACGATGCTCCTCCGGCTCTCCTCGAAGCCGGTGCCCTTGATCCTCACGCTGGACCATTTGGCCGGGAAACCGATCAGATTCGACACCGACCGATTGCGGCCTATGTCGTACTTGAGCGAACCCCCGATGCCCCTGCCCCTGGCGCCGGCGTCCACCGCGGACAGTTTCCTGTAGCCGGCGTCGCTGATCTTACGACCGTCGCTCGACTTGCGAGTCTCGCACGTGTCCTGGCTGCTCTCGCTGCGCTTGCGGTTCTTGCTCGACGCTCGCTCGACGGGGGTGGGGGTCTTCTCTTTGCGCGGGAGGTCGGGCGAAGAGGTCGTCGAGGTTATGATGAGCGGTATGTCGGTGGGGCGGAGTAGGTTTTCCGCCATGTTGAGCAAAGATTCGGGATGGTGGGTTTGATCGTCGCTACGTCTTCGGGAATCGTTCTTCATGGTCGATTATAAGCACAAGAGCATTATGAGAGTCGATGTTCAGAGATTGGTGTGTAACACTGTGGATTTTTTAGTTGATGGAGGAAACAACTACCAAGTGGCTGAGGAGTCAGCCAAGAGGGTTGCTGGTGCCTCCAGGTGTACTCCAAAGACTTCGAGAAAGAACAACCAAACAAAGAGTATCAAGCCACTCCAGAATCTAAGGTAAAAATAGAGACAGGTAACCTAAATAAATGGTGAGTTGGTTTGAAGAAGTGACCAGAATAAAAAAAGCAACCCAATAGCTGTAGAATCAACAAATGTTCTGGAAGAAGACAATTCATGTACTCAAATAAACAGTGATGGTTGACGAAAATAACGAATGGCCCTGATCCTTCGCTGAATACATATATCAAATACCAAAAAACAAAGAATGCGAAGAACAGAGGAAAATGTTGAGGCAAATCCCAACAAAGATAGAATAACGAGACATCATACTTTTTGAGCGCTCGTACAACTTACACGAGGGCTATATCATTTCGTCACGATGTCTGTATTTTTCGAATTTTGAGCCGAAAATGGTCTCAAACGACTATGTTCGACTCACTGATGACGAATCCGTCGGAAAATTCGAGTCTGTCCGTCCGGCCGTCCGTAAGCACGATTACTCTCGAATGGAACAACCTAGAGACTTGAAATTCTCAGTGTGCGTTCAGTTCCCGAATGTCTCGGTTGAGTTTGTTAATGGGCCAAATTCCACCAGGGGTTCCGTAAATATGGCCGTTAAAAGTTTTTTTTCCCTGATTACTTGAAAACTACAGATTCGATCGAGATGAAATTTTGCACTCGAATGGAGAATGACGTGTTCAAGCCACATGGGAAATTTTGTCCAGATCGCATAACCAGAACCATAGAAACCATAGAATATTGTAACTTTTGAACGGAAATGCCTAGGGACTTGAAATTTTCAGGATAAGTGTGGATCTCGAATGTCGTGATCACGTTCATTTATGAGCAAAATTATACTAGGGGTTTCGTAAATATGGTCGTTTGAAATTTAGTTTTCTTGATAATTTCAAAACTACAGATTCGATCGTGACGAAATTTTGTATACTAATGGAGAGTGATATATTCAAGCTACATTTCTCCAGATCACATGACCAGAACCATAGAAACCATAGAAAATCATAACTTTCGAACGGAAAGGCCTAGGGACTTGAAATGTTCAGGATATGTGTGGATCTGAAATGTCGCGTTCACGTTCATCAATGAGCATAATTATACTAGGGGTTCCGTAAATACGGTCGTTTGAAATTTTGCTTTCTCGATAATTTCGAAACTACGGATTCGATCGAGATGAAATTTTGTATTTTAAATGAGAATGATATATAAAAATATATAAAAATAAAAATAAAATCAAAAAAATAAAAACCAAAAATGAATAAATACCGGAATAATTCTGAAAGTTTGGAAATAAAGGAATGAATTGAATTCATGAATGTACATGCCCAAAAATATTTTCTCCTTAATATCCGCAATATCCAGGTGTGTATCCATTGCTCGCGGCAGACCATCGAACATTGTTCGAGCTAGGGATGGGTAAACTATAAACTGATTCAATGAAAGAATTCGTATCTTCTTCAATATTACGTACAGGGTGTTTCAGATTAATATACTGATCCTGGAGGGTATGAATCCTTAGGAGAATTTAAGGAGTTGAATTAAACCTATGTCCAAATTGATTAACTTTCAAGTTTTGAGAAGAAAATATTTCTTTCATTATGACTTCAATAATTTCCTGGATCTTTTCATGAAATTTGGCCCAAATCTCCTAACAACCAGTAGTCATTTTCTGATGTAGAAGATTGTCCAATGTATAAATATGTATGTAATAAAACCAGTGGCGTCCGTAGGAGATGTGAACTAGATATTTTTGGAAAAATAATATGTATGCCTCTGGGTTTGCCTGAACTGAAAAATATGTTTGTAATCTCCATTTAATTTAGAGGAAAAACGAATTCCTGATATTTTTCGTCGGATATGCGGCAGTTATTTCTCGTTGATATTTGATAGGTACACACCATCCTTTTTTTTTGTGAAAATTAGTTTTCTTCCTCCAGTGCCATCCACGTCGACATGATGTTCAAAATTGGAATTCTCATTGGAAATCTGGAGATCATCTTCATTGGAAAAAATTATTGCTATTTATAATATATATAATGAAATGCGGATATTTGAAATTGGTTGAGTGAACATAACACCCGCTGCCTTCAAATCGATCAGTATCTTCTTCAGCAAACATCTGGTAACCGTCCCAAATAATGCTCGAATGAGTTATACCGTTTTATATTATGACGCTTGAATCACTTTGCCATGCGCTCAAATGACGAATTTCGGATCACCTAAAACCGTGTTCGACCGTGGCAAAATGCAAGTTTTTTGCGCTAGGAATCTAAAAAAACGTTAGGAAAAGAATGATTTCAAAGCATGTTTACTCGTGGAAATGTCAAAAATATAAAGATCGATGATATCACTCTCAAAAACAATTGAAAAAAAATTGAAATTTCTTTTTGAAGTTGGAAAAAAACGTGGAAATCTGCATGAAAAATAATTTGCCATCATTGAAAACCATAGAAAATCATTCAAAAATGTTTTTTCAGTGAAAAAAAATTACAAGAAAGTTTCAAATTGTAACTAGCGTAACCTTACTTTACACCTTACAAGAATTGTTTCAACATTGTCCTAACTTAACCTAACCTAAATATTGATTCATTTTAAGAATTGTTCCAATATTGTCGCAACCTAACCTAATCTAACCTAAATATTGATTCATTTCGAGAATTGTTTCAACACTGTCCTAACTTCAGTATTCGGTAAAAGTGTTCTTGAAATACCAATTTTCTTTTTCGGTTTTCTGGGGAAATATTGATTTGCCAGTGCTTTAATTGAAACTGTAGCATGAAAACATCATAACGAATCTCTTTGCAAAATATTTTTGAAATTGGTGAGTGGGCGTTAAAGTAAAAATTAACCCCTACTGCTTATGCCAATTATCCCATTTGGCCATCATCAAAGATGTTTGGAAGACACTTTCCTGGTTCAGATCCAAGGGCGGATTCAACAGAGAGGGTGAAGGGGGTGTAATTACCCAGCCCCTCCTAAACATAGGTTATTCATGGAAAAAATAAAATATTATAAATAAAGATGGAGAATACCTCATGTCTTCTACATCAGTTCATTTATGGTAGATTAAACAACCCCCCCCCCCCCTGATATTCTGACCTTAATCCGCCCTTGCTCTGTTCCCTCAAATTACGTCCGAACTTTTCAATCTAACTTGCGGCAAAGGACCCAATTATCGACGTCTCAGGTCAAGACAAACATCGTTAACTCATTACGTCTCGAAAGATTTCCGTTTGATGAAATTCATCATATTTACGGATGAAAGTTAACTTCGGATTGCCCACGTCCAAACCCTTGCATAATTAACGCTCCTCCCTCGAGAACCCAGAAAAGATTTATTCTCGAAGGATGAAGAGAAAAAAAAATTGATTGTGAATTGCGTTTTTCCACTTCAAACGATACGACTTTAATTTTCGTGTTCGCAATTTTTTTTGCTGAGGAATCGAAGTCGTTTTCGATATTGGTACAATGTTGAAGCCTGATAGTTTGAATAAAGCGGCCTACACAACGTCTCTAAGAAAGAAACTGAAGACTGGAAATTTCCCCTAAATGTATGTATATTTGTGTGTTCGCGATATTCTCAGAAATTATACTACCGATTCTTTTATATCTTCCACCAAGGTATTCTATATAGTTATATGAAAGTTTAAATATATAAAATATTAAGCTACTATTCTTATTGAAGAATTGTATAGCTTAAAACGCGAAACTAACATGATGCAAAATGGTGAAGGCGTCGGTTCTCCATAAAAACTCTTCAATCTGACTCCTCATGGATCCATAAAAATTCCTACCGAACATAACAGTCGCTGACAGACATAAATTCGTTGAATAAAACTCCTGTTATTACTTCTGTTCATGCTGGCGCATATCCGATAACAACAAAAATGTTACGATGGTGAATGACAGCGTTGATGGAATATTTCATGATAGTGTTGATGGAAGTTTTGATTAATTAATGTATTTGTTGGTTTTACCCCCTACTTTTTTCGATTGTCGTTCAGACACAACCGAAGGAGCAAATTGAACAACAATTTTTTTTAAAAACTATTGGGCTCTGAAAAGGCAGAGGCACAAAAAGAGTTTCCACAAGGATAGGGTTCCATGTCGATCCTTCTAGCTTAGAACTTTTAAAGGTAGGATTGAATCGAACAAAATCCAACCTTATTTTCCAGGCCTTCAGAACAACTTTCAAACCTCTAGATTTCCAAGATGAAATTGAGTTCACCGAATTCGAAAACTTAATCACTAGGATAAACACCCTACATCCAACAATTCACAACCTTCGAAGTTGGAAACGTAAAAACAACAGGAATATCCTAATATCCATAGCCTCGGTTCAAATCTCAGAGAAGTTGGTTGTTTTTCTACAGATGAAATTAAATTGAGGCGGTAAAGGGCTTTTGCGAAAACAAATCGCTTTCCCTTTGCGCGAATCTGATGAAGATCATTTCAAGTTGAGGTTTGAACGACCACGAAATCAGTTTCTCCTAATTTCACGTTGTCACGAATGCCATACTCGAGTCTTGACATGAACCGTTCGTAGAATGCAGAACTCCTACAGGTGCCGTAATTAAATCAGACGACGTTGGCATCTTTTCCAACCCTTGTACGCCACCACAGAGTCGCAAGCGCAAAAATCGATAAAATCGGAGATGATAAATATTGTAATGAATATAGTCCAAATTCTTCTTGATTAATTCATTTACAGTTCACTAACACACTTATTTATTTACACACTATCTAATTTATTATATTTATTTATTCTCTACGGCATCTATGGTCTTGGTGGTGCGATCTGGACAAAATTTGGCATGTAGTTTGAATACATTATTCCTTAGCTAGGTGCAAAATTTCATCCCAATCCAATCAGTACTTTCGAAATTATCAGGAAAAAAATATTTTGAACAGCCATATTTACGGAACCCCTAGTCTAATTTTGCTCATCGATAAACGCGAACGCGACATTTCAGATCCACACCTATCCTGAAAATTTCAAGTTCCTAGGCCTTTCCGTTCGAAAGTTATGATTTTCTATGGTTTCTATGGTTCTGGTCATGTGATCTGGAGACATGTAGCTTGAATATATCATTCTCCATTAGTATAAAAAATTTCGTCACGATCGAATCTGTAGTTTTGAAATTATCAAGAAAACTAAATTTCAAACGACCATATTTACGGAACCCCTAGTATAATTTTGCTCATAGATGAAAGTGATCACGACAATCGAGATCCACACCTATCCTGAAAATTTCAAGTCCCTAGGCGTTTCCGTCCAAAAGTTACAATTTTCTATGGTTTCTATTGTTCTGGTCATGCGATCTGGACAAAATTTCACATGTAGCTTGAACACCTCATTCTCCATTGAGTGCAAAATTTCATCTCAATCAAATCTGTATTCTTCACGTAATCAGAGAAACAAAACTTTGAACGGCCATATTTACGAAACCCCTGGTGGAATTTGGCCCATTGAAGAACTTAACCGAGGCATTCGGGAACTGAACCCACACTGAAAATTTCAAGTCTCTAGGTTGTTCCGTTTGAGAGTTATCGTGCTCACGGCCGGACGGCCGGACGGACAGACTCAAATTTTACGACGGATTCGTCATCAGTGAGTCGAACATAGTCGATTGAGACCATTTTCGGCTCAAAATTCGAAAAATACAGACATCGTGACGAAATGATATAGCCCTCGTGTAAGTAGTACGAGCGCTCAAAAAGAGGGTTAGAATATGATAAAGAAACATATTTTAGGAAGGAATAGGGAAATAGGGGTTTAACAGGAAAACATATGTTTAAGTCAGGTTATATTAGATCAGAGGAAGGAAGAAAGATTAGATCTGTAGCGATCTGCACCGACGGCCCAACATTAACTGTACCAATCAACAGAGGGCGCCACCGAATTGACAAAACTCAAAAGATACTACCCAAAGGATTGAAAAGCGACAGAAACGTTGTGAGCATTTGCAGACAGTAATTTTGTAGTCGAATTCGCTAATATGATTCCGGAATCAGGAAAAAAAATCTTTATATCTATTATGGAGTCCCCCATTACCATTTTTCGAAGAATGTCTCTCTTATTCGTTAGAATAATGTGGAGATACTCTATTGTCGGTGAATGAAACACTCTTCCAGATATGAACACTTGGGTGATTTCAATTAATACTCAACATGTTTCGAGCTACTACAGCTCGTCCTCAGGAGAAAATCACAAAAGTGAAGCTGAAAAAACGAGAAAATCATGGAGAAAACATAAAGATACTCAACGACGAAAGACAAAGCCTAACATCGAGCGAAATAATGTGAATTAACTTAAAAAAATAATAAAAACAAAATTAAAAATTAAATCAGAAAGGTAAATATGTTCAAAGAATAGTAAAAAACAAAAGAAATCAATATAAAACAGTTGAAGAAGTTGAAAATGTCAAAAATAAAACAATTGAAAGGTTATCAGTATGAACAGTTAAAATAATTGAAACATTTAAAAATTAAGAAGGTACGAACAAAGTGATAAAAATTAATATATAAAAAATTATTAATTTATCACTTCGTTTATACATTCTAAATTTTTCAATTATTTCAACTGTTTATACTGATGACCTTTCAACTGTTTTATTTTTGACATTTTCAACTTTTTCAACTGTTTTATATCAATATCTTTTGTTGAACCAAATTTTTTGTACTATTCTTTGAACATTTTTACCACTTTTCATTTTGTTTTTATTATTTTGTTATGTTAGTATAAATTATTCGCTCGAAGTTATGCTTTGACTTTCGTCTTTGAGTATCTTGTTTGTTGTTAGCACAAGACAAGAATATTATCACGAAAGAGCCTAAAATCAGGACCGCATTTCAAAAAAATTACATAAAATATGAATAAATTCGTGCGCTACTCGCTTGTAACAAGTGTGCCATCCAAGGTGAAAATTGAATTTTTCAGATTAAATTATGTATTTTTACATGGCAATAACGACATTTCTCTAAGTGATGTAAACAATATACATTTTGAGGCTTGAAAGATAAACCCCGATATTCTGAGTACTGCCCTGAAAATATTGATATTTTGCAAATCATTCGAAAGGACATTTTGAAGTGAACCAACCCATGAAATTTGATTAAAATCGGACCTCAGATTCCAAAGTTATGGCTATTGAAAATTCTTTCCAAAATCCATTAATCACCCTGTATCTCCTGAACTAATAGCCTTAGGACACAAAACAAGCAACTTTTCTGAAAGGCCTGAAAGAACTGCATTCACCACTAGAGTATGGCCAACCACTCAGGAAACACCTTGTATAGGAGGAATTTCCTGTAGAAGTAACCGATTTTCTGTTGTATATCCTGGAAAATTTCTTCTAGTGTAACGCATTCCTAGTGTCCAAAATGTAAGCTATAAAACTGTATCGGAATTTTTTTGATCTCAAAGGTTTGTTACTGAAAAACAAAAAGGGGATCACGTTGAGATTCACATCAAAATCGGATAATGAACGTCAACTCCATTTTGTATCTTTTTTTTACCATAATCCTCATCAAGGGTATCAACTGCCATACGTTCCATGCCGATTTAGACTCGAAAATAGAAGAATTGAATGCTTCGTTAGTTATTCATCTTTTCAATCTCCTCATTAATAGAGTTATTAACAAACCTGGTTTCTCCAAGCCAATTTGGTCGACATGACGTAAACCTCGTGCATTCAGAATCTGCCCTTCTGGTTATACTTAATGGGCCTCTTTTTGTAGATATCGGGTGTGCGTAGGTTGTGCGCTATACATGTTTCGACCCTCGTCAGGGTTCCCGAAGAAAATGGGGAGGGTAACAAGTGCACGAGGGTATAGATAATGATATTCGTCCTACTCCTTGAAGCACTCCAAGGTTTTTGTGAAACTTCTCAGAAGTTCATTGAAGAGGTTATGCGAGTCGGATCGTGTTCCGTGGAGGCTTTCTTATTGCACCTGAGGCGCCGCAGTGTCAATTGCCAACCCAACAAAGGATGATCGAAGAATCATTCGATCTAGAAAATTCTATTCTTGGTAAGGATGAAAATGTATTCGATACTGCTGGTTGAATCCCACTTAATATTTAAGGTGGTCGATAGATGTTGCTACACTTAACTGATCGTAAGATTCAGTATCTAAATGTACTCTTATGTGGAAATTCGCCATCAAGCGAAGCCACCGCTGTAACTAAGGGTGGAAAAGCACCAAAACATAATCCCGAATGACTATAATCGTTTCTAGTGGCCACTTCAAATATTCACACTGCGTTCCTTCGATGTGATTGAGCGGATTGAAGTTAAATCAAACAGAAACTCGAATATGCGGGAGGGATTCGCCAATTTCCGTCAACACAATCATGAACATCTGGTATGATTTTCCTTTTTTTTTTCTAGATCGAACGGAATGATTGATGAACGCTCCAAGGGTGGGAGAGATTAAAGGAATAACTGAAATAAATCAGGCATTTTCCTGGAAATTCAGCAATTATTTCATGGCATGATAACATTGAGGTCCTCGCAGAAAAAACGATATTGAATTTCAAAGTTGAATCCATGAATCGAATGAAAAACCAATCTGTTCATTATCCGAAGATTTTCTCGGAAACTACGGAAGGAGCCAACTGAATGAAATTGCTATAACATCAAAGGATAAAATAGGAAAATACGGTTGGCCCAAAAAACGTTCAAACAGATGTGATGTTTCTCGATCGAATTTTCTTCACCGTAAAGCTATATTTTTCACAGTTCGTGAGTAAAATGTGATTGTCTAGGATGCAGCCCTTCACTGATTTATTATTGGGGTGAAATGAGGTGATTATACTTAACAAATAAAGTCGTTTCGAATTGAGTTGGATTCGTGCAATATTCAAAGGATAATATAGGAAACAAATTCATATGAAAATTTCGAACTTCAGTGATTTTATGTCAGCGTTTATAGATTTCACTATGTGTTGCAAAATGGCGAATGCGTCGGTGTCAGATATCAGCCTCAAATAGGTTTAGACAATTTTTTACCTGATTTATTCCATCAAAAATAGTTTTTCGGTGGCCTGTTATATACTTATGGAGAGTGACAATTTTTTCTGTTGTACCCATTTGAAAATGATTAGAAAATAACGAATGTGTGAACGTTGTGGAAATGTTTTCCATCGAGCGATAAAATAACGGAAAAATATCCAAGAGAGAATTCTGAACATCAACAGGTGTATTTATATGGGGATCCCCGATAGAATTTCCTCAACCTTAAAGCTTTATTCCTTACAGTTCGTGTGTAAAATGTGATTATTCTGGATTCATCACTTCCCCGATTTATTTTTTGGGCTGAGTTGAGGTGATTTGTGAAATATGTATGGGATAATATGGGAAACAAATTGACATGGAAATAATAATCCTTCGTTAGTAATAAGCAGCGTTTTATGTCAGGTGGAATTGTAAAGTGAATCTTGATAGATTTCACTATGATTTGCAAAATGGTGAATGCGTCGGTGACAAATTATTAGCCTAAATGGAACTATAAAATTGGGTTGACATTTTTTTGATCTCAAAGGTTTGTTTCTGGAAAACAAGAAGGGGCCCAAAAAACTTTCCAACAGGGAATACTGAACACCAATAAGTGTGTTGATGTGATGTTTCTCGATAGAATTTTCTCTACCGTAAAACTGGATTTCTCACAGTACGTAAATAAAAAGTGATTGTTTAGGATTCAGCCCGCCTTCACTGATTTTTTTTGGAGTTAGTTGGGTTTGTTGAATATTGATGGAATGATTAAAGAAAATAAATTGATCAGAAACTCTCAAACCTCCGTAAGAAATAGGCAGGGTTTGTATGCCAACGCTGACTTCAATATTTGTTGCAAAATGGCGAATGCGTCGTTGTCAGATTTTTAGCCTCAAATGGAGGTAAGGAGCCGGCCAGTTTCATGGTTATAGTCAGTGACTTTTTTCTGTTGTACTAAAGTGAAAGTTATCAGAAAAATAACCGATTTGGAAACGTTGCGGAAATGTTTTCCATCCAGCGATGAAATACCAAAAAACAATACGAAAGATAATACTGAAAATCAACAGGTGTATTGATGTGATGTTCCTCGATCGAATTTTACCTATCGTGAAACTCGATTTTTTACAGTTCGTGAATAAAATGTGATTGTTGAGGATCCAGCCCCCCTTCACTGATTTTCTTTGGGGTTAGTTGAGGTGTTTTGTTGAATATTGATGGGATTAAATAGAAAACAAATTGATGAGAAACTTTCGAACCTTCGTTAGAAATAAGCAGTGTTTCTATGTCAGCGTTGATATATTTGACTGTGTGTTGCAAAATGGCGAATGCGTCGGTGTCGAATTATTAGCCTCAAATGGATTCAGAAAAATTGTGGATTTTACTCGATTACTTCCCCAAAAATTAGTTTTTCGAAGGCCAGTTACATGGTTATTGACAGCCAATATTTTCTGTTGTAATAAAGTGAAAATTATCAAAAAAATAACAGATGTGGAAATGTTTTCCATCTAGCGATGAAATACCGAGAAGTTACACGAAAGATAATACTGAAAATCAACAGGTGGGTTGATGTGATGTTCCTCGATGGAATTGTCGTAATCGTAAAGCTCTATTTCTCACGGTTCGTGAGTAAAATGTGATTGTTCAGGATTTAGCCCTTCACCGATTTTTTTTATGGGCTTAGTTGACATATTATAGGAAAAAAATTGACATGGAAATAACAATCATTCGTTAGAAATAAGCAGTGTTTCATGTCAGGTGGAATTGGAAAGTGAGTCTTGATAGATTTCACTATGAGTTGCAAAATGGTGAATGCGTAGGTGTCGAATTTTTAGCCTCGAATGGATTCATGAAAAATTTGTGATTTTAAACGATTTTTTCCACAAATAATGGTTTTTTGACGCCAATTACATGGTTATTGACATTGTTTTTCTTCATTACACTCAAGAGATAATTATCGGAAAAATAACGGATGATAATCAGATCGTTGTGGAAATGTTTTCCATCGAGCGATGATAGAAAACAGATTCGACATAAAAATAACTAACCCTCGTTAGCAATAAGCATTATTTTTATGTCAGGTAGAGTCAAAAAGTGAGCGTTGATAGACTTCACTATGTGTTGCAAAATGGTGGATGCGTCGGTGTCGGATTATTAGCCTCGAATGGATTTGGACAAAATCGGAAATTTTACCTATTTCTTCCACGAATAATAGTTTTTCAACTGCCAATTCCTTAATTATGGGCTGTAAACATTCTTATTGTACTCAAGTGGAAATTATCAGAAAAATAACGAATGATATCCAAAGCGTTGTTGAAGTGTTGACATTTAGCGATAAAATGCAAAAAATACTGTTGGCCAAAAAAATTTCCAAGAGTAAATATTGAAAATCAACAAGTGTGTTGATGTGATGTTCCTCGATCTATCTTTTGTCACACTTAATCTCTAATTCTCACAGTTCGTGAGTAAAATGTGATTGTTTAGGATTAAGCCCTTCACCGATTTATTTTTAGGGTTAGTTGAGGTGTTTCATGAATATTGATGGAATAATAAAGGATACAAATTGATGTAGAAATAACAATGCTTCGTTGCAAATAATCATCGGAGTTGGAAAGTGAGTCTTGAATAAGTTGCCAAATGGTGAATGTGCCAATGCCAAATTATTAGTCTCAAATGGGCTGATACATAGTTATGGACAGTAAATTTTTTTCCAATATAGTCAAATGAAAATAATGACGAAAATGACGGATAATGAACGGAGCGTTGTTAAAATGTTTTCCATCGAGCGATAAAATATGAAAAAAACTTTTGGCCGAAAAACTTAAGAAGTGTGGTGATTTGATGTTCGTCGATCGAATTTTCTTCACCGTAAAACTCTACTTCTGACAGTTCTTGAGTGAAATGTGATTTTTTAGGATTCAGCCCTTCATTGATTTATTTTTTGGGGTGAGGCCAGATTTTCTATGAAATATTCATGGGACGGTATAGGAAACAAATTGACATCTTCTTGGGAAATAAGCAGCGCTTTTATGTTAGGTGGAGTTGAGAAGTGAATATTAATCGATTTACTGTGAGTTGCAAAATGGTGAATGCATCGGTGTCAGATTATCAGCCTCAAATGGATTTTCTAAAAATAAGTAATTTACCCGATTTTCCTCGAAAATGAAAGTTTTTCGACAATTTCATAGTTATGTACTGTGGATTTTTTTTCAGAACTCAATGAAAGATATCTTATGAATAATAATAGTGATTTTTTGTCTGTTTTGTTTCTGAGTTGGGATGTTTTGTGGAATATTCATGGGATGATATGAGAGAGGAATTGACATGGAAATGCGTTCTCCATGTCAATTCGCTTTCAGCGTTTCCATGTCAGGTCTTAATCGATTTTAGTGTAAGTTGCGAATTGGCGAATGCGTCGGTCTCAAATTATTGGCCTCAAATTGATTGAGACAAATTAGGAGATTTTACCCAATTTCTTCCAAAATATTCATGAACATTGTTTGTTCGTTATGAAGCCTAGAGAAATATGATAAAAATTCGTCATTCTAATGTATACTGCAACGTCTTCTGAAGACTCCAATAATTTCATTTCGATAATAGGTGGAAAAGAAAATCGTTGAGGGAGGAATAGAGGGAAAAGGATAAACAGAGAATAATGATATGGCAGATTGTAAGAGTGCCTATTCGGGAGTTTGTATTGTCTTGTGGATGAATATAATCATTTCAATTTCTACAATTTATCGTCAGTTATGGCATGTTTCGGAGAAGCTACGAATATTGATCGAATCGATTTCATAACCGCACATTAGCATAATATAGCCTTTATTCTTCTTCTTATTACTAGATTATACCCGTCCGTCAACTGTTATTTGTTCTATCAAACGCGAATTCAATTTGTAGGTTAAAATATGGATGATTGAATTGAATGACGTCATTATATCAGAGGATTCGGTGAATTGTGGTATTGTGGATAATTGTATCTGTGTGTGATGGTTTATAGCAATCAGGAATTCCATAATATGTCGACTTATAATGGTGAGATGTCATCATGTTGTGTATGAAAGAGGAAATGACGAATTAGCCATCAACGATCTTTTTTCGAGAAAGATTTTCGTTCATCCGCTAAATTAGAAGGAACTTTGACATGTCGGAGGCCAATTAACGTTTCAACCATTAAACGCTTTATGGTTCACAATTTTGTCAAAGCAGAAACTTCCAATTAATTCAGAATAAGGTAAACACTGTCGATGTTCTTTATTTGACGTCTGTCGAAAAAATTGGATATGTTCCCATTTACTCTGACATTTACTGAAACTTCAACGATCAAATAAGTTCCATTAACAACAAGGAGAATGTAATTTTCTTTATATGATTCATCGAATCGATATCACCGTGAGTTTTTGATAATTTATTAATGTCCAATTGCTGGTATCTATGTGTAAGGGTCGATTTTCATTCCGTATTCTGAATGTGAACGTCCGTTCCAATCGAATAATCCTCCTTCTACGGTTGGGGAATTATGGAAAGTGCTTAAATGCGTTATGTAAAACGGCTGTGGGAAAGAATGATTCGTCCTGTCTCTGTCGATGCGGGGAGAAATGGATTCGTTTGCGATAAATTATCTTTCGAACTGTCAAACGGAATTTTCCACCCATAATCATACTCGTATTAAACATTATTGTTTGTCATTCCTACTGATGAACCTTTGTTCCGTTGGCATCGGGAAAAGTAATTTTATTTCAACACCTCAACTCACATAAAACCAAACCATAGGTGGATATGTAGGATTTGGATTCAAATATGAATTGAAACACGCTTTAGCTTGCAAGTCTTTTTCATGAGGGACACTTTGCTCTACGCTCACCTCGACCAGAAAGCTCCACATAAGCGGTGCATCTGAGGGGACTCGCGAACCGTTTAAGTAGGCCAAATGAGATATTGCGGGAAGTCGTTGTCTTTGAGGTATCACTTCACCTAACTATTCGATAAATCCGAATTTATGTTGCGTTAGTCTCTATGTAACTCCTTCATTATATTAACGAGGAAGGATGCACCATATATACATCTGAACGTTACAAATGGCGGGGAAACATGTTATGCATTACCTCATTTCGATCAATATGTTGTGGGAAATTTCATTTGATAATAATGCAATTACAGGGCTTGTTCAAAAATTTCCATTTTTTTTTGGTGTTACTTAATTTTTAATTTCTCATTTACGATATTCATTCTATCGAATTTAGGGTATTGATTTCGCAAACTGTAACGAGTTCTTCTTGGAAATGCTATAATGTTGTGTTATTCTCCTTCACTGTTATCAATAGTGGTGAATCAAAAATTCCTGTGGCTCTTTTGATTATCTGTAATTGGAGAACTTGAGACGACATGTTCAGATATACGGAGCGTCATTAGTCTTTTTGATATTTGGCGCGAATTAATTATTCTCTTTGGTATATCGAATAACATGTTTATCATGATGAAGCGCCCTTGTTGTTTATTTTGTACTAAATTATCTTCATCAGTATGGAGAATCATATAGAAATCATTAATTCCTTTTCTATGGGGTGATGATGATATATGGGGGGGAGGAAAAATTATAAAATACTTTCTAGACCATTTTAAAAACGTGATTTGAAAATTTTTTTTTTTTACCTATATAATTTTTGTTTTATTCTTACTAGTTTATTCCTCATGAACAAGAGCGTTATCATTTAGTGCAAATTACGAAAGGTCTTATGCTTTGAAATTTTCAGGGTATTTTCGAGGTTTGAATGCGCCGGTTTTGCTCATAAATGGGAAAATCCGCTGAAGAGTTTTCTTCTGGATATAGATATGGAATAAATAGCATCTGTAAACAAACTACGTGAGTTATAATAACTCACTACTATAACTCCCTGGCTTTGTGCTTCTGAACAAGCCGATTGGCCGAAGGGCATCATTGCTATTAAGGGGAGGTCACTTGAATAATTTTGACGTTTTCTCGAATTAGGTTGATAACTGGTTATTTTTGAGAATGTTTTGCTGTAAAAGATGAATTCAGATAGTGAAGATAAACCTTCAGAAATAAGACAAGCAGCCAATGTTACCTTACAGAATTTATTGCCCGAAAAATTCCAAAACAAATATAAAGGTGTATAGTATATACAACAATTTTCAAGATTGGTGTAGCAGTAAGAATATTAAGTCATCGTTTACAGAGAATGTTCCTTTGGCATATTTTATTGAACTGAGCAATAAATATGAAGCATCGCCCCTATGGACTTTCTACTCCATGCTAAGAAGCACCTTCAACATGAATAATGCATTGTTATAGGTAATCAATAAGATTTGTAAATAAAGTTGGATGGGAAAAGCAGGCGAGTGAACAGTTGAGAGAGAAACGTCAAAGTGGAAAGTTCGATAATTTTCAAAAAGTTGGCAGAAAGATTGATTTTGTAAGAAGAAAGATATAATGAATGGTGTTTGGAAGTTGGTCAAGAGTGGATTTTCGTAGATTGAGTTGATTTGGCAAGTAAAGGAGAGAAGGAGATATTGAAACGGCGTGCTGTTGGGAAGAATAAAAATTGAAAATTGCATATAGTGAGTGCACTCACCAATCGAACGTTATTTTAGAGTTTAGAAACATTAGTTATAGGTTCTTTTGATAGTTGGGGTTGGTTTTTAGAATAAGATTGCCAATTATATAATTTTGTGAGAAAATTTCTTTTGTTTGTTCACCTTTAGAACCCTTTAGAACCCTCCTTGAAAAAGAGTCTCGAAAAAAAAATATATATACCTTACATAACATTACAGTATATTATTTAACGAGCGGTAATGTAGGTCATAACTCACGCAGATGAAGTTTGCAGCACGAGCTGAAGGCGAGTTCTGTTATTCATAATGGTGATGACCATTACCGCAAGTTGAAAACTATACTTTATCTACGACTATAACAATAAATACTATGATACAAGTACAGAGAAAGAACTTTATTTACAAATCTTAATAATTACCTATAACAATGCATTATTTATGTTGATTGTGCTTCTTAGCATGGAGTTGAAAGTCCAGAGGGGCGATGCTTTATATTAAGTGCTAAGTTCACTAAAATATGCCAAAAGAACATTCTCTGTAAACGATGACTAAATATTCTTTCTGCAACACCAATTTTGAAAATTGTTGTTTACACCTTTATATTTGTTTTGGAATATTTCGGGCAATAAATTCTGTATGGTAACATTGGCTGATTGTCTTATTTTTGAAGGTGTACATAATAATTCATCTTCCCTATCTGGATTCATCTTTTTCTGCAAAACGTTCACAATAATAATTAGGTATCAACTTAATTTGAGAAAACGTCAATATTATTCAAGTGACCTCCCTTCAATACCAATAATGGACTCTTCCCTTTCGGCCAATCGGCTTGTTCAGAAGCACAGAGCCAGGGAGTTATAGTAGTGAGTTATTATAACTCACGGTGTTTGTTCACAGATACTTTCAATTGCTAAAAAGAAGTTGAACAATGAATATTTAATTCAATAGGAGTAGATAAATGTATTTTTCACATTTTACCAGAAACTGCTGGTATCATCAGTTCGTTTCCTCAATCATTTCGAAATCAACGTCACCCGCGAATGTGGGAAATTCCCAGCTCAGATCTGACTTATATTCGTATTGACATCTAGAGGTGTGTTCATTATCACAGGTCAGTATATAGGAAATAATCTGAGAAAGCGTATGACGATATGAAAATGTGTTTCCAAATAGGTGGATAGGAAATGGTAGGTCAATTTCTTGGCCTGCCTGGGGTCATTTGAAAACATTAGTGTATTAGTGCGGAAGAACTAAGAAATCGCATTGAACAATATAGTCGTGAGCAAACTGATGTGATAGTTGTTGCAAGTAACCATTCGTTATTACGCCTGGCAATACTTTGTGCACATCAAACGAATGGTGACCGTTTCGAACAATTTCTGTGAACAATTTCGATTCATTTTATCGGTGAGTTTTTTTTTGGCACCTTTTCAATCAGTAATTTTTCCTCTCTCTAGTTTGAACTTTAAGAATAGATAGAATAGAGGGTTAAGGAAAAATCTTCTCATAAAAAATGAAAGAGAATATACAAATTTTGCGATGAATTGTAGTGGCGAGAAAAGTCGTATTAAGATATTGATGCCCAAGATTTTTTGCAGTTTTCTCAAATTGAATATTTTATATGATGCACTTCCGGCGAAATGATTACTTTTGATGAGTTTTAGCAACTATAAAGAAAAGTCTCACCTCAAAAAACTCCTCGGATAATAATTTTGATAGTTGTTTGTTAATAGGTCATATTTACATTGCATCGTATATTCACAAGGAGTAGGTGACAACATTTGAATAATAACGCATATTTCGAAAACATGTGCATGTTATCTCACAATTTGCATGTCAAACCATTATATTCCATTATTTAAATTCATCAAGAGCGGAAAAACATGTCACCCGAATGTCGAAAGCTTCCCAACGGGCTAGAATGATCTACATAAAGGATGCTCTAGGGAAAAATTTCGTGGAAAAATACAAATTAAACAAATTTCAAATTTTTACGACTAGACAAGCATAAAAATCGGAAAATCTGGAAAAACGACTACCTAAATTCTATCGAAGATGCAAAGCCCCCAACTCAAGCGACCATAGAACCTAACGTTCTACTTCGGGAAGCCCAGAAACAAAACAAAGAATTAATCTATATCTCTCTCTAAACCACTTCAGAAGGGGAAAACCAACTAGAAACTCACCCTCACTCTAGTTTCCCCAGGAAATCCATGAAAATATGGGATAAGTTTTAAATCGATACTTCTACCACTAAAGTCAAGCCGATCATAGAAAAGTGTGAGGGGAGCATCGACTGATCTAAACCAAAAAAAAACAATCTCTAAGAGAGGACAGGCAAAGCCAACTAGATGTGACAGATACTCGAACCCACTACTCAAAAACCAAGAAAAAAAGTACACAAACACAGATTTACCATAGAATACGATATAAAGAGCTTAGTTGGGATTCGTAAAACCTGTATTTCCGGTCCTTCGGGGAGGAGGAGGAAGCGGCCGATCTCGTTCACGCCTGGACGTACACGAGGAGCGGATTTCCACGTTCAATGCCCCTTTTTAAGTCATGGTTGTCGTTTACTGGACACGTCGGACACGTCACGGCGCGGCGGAACCTTCCACGTCGAATATCGACGTTCGACTGTTTTGAAGGAATGCCCGAACGAGGGATGGAGTCCTTTGTGGATTCTGTGTGCGAGGATCTGCTCTGTGGACGACTGCGCACGACGGGGTGGTTTCGGCGGCGAGGGAGACGCTCGGCGTCCCGGCGTATGTGTCGTCGGCCGGTAGCGCGGAGGGGCCGAGGAAAAATCATGGAGAATTTGCATACAGGCTAACAATTTCCGAATGGCTCGAGGGATATGAAAACAAAATTATTGCGGGAAAATCGATCTTGTTCTTCGCGTGGAACCCATACGCCATACAGTAATCTGGCTATGCCAACCAATTTTTATTCAGTAAGTATCTACTTCCACTTATTTTTCTATTTGTTCCAGAACAGGGAAAAAGTAATTGTACGGAATTCTGCATATTGAAAGTTGAAGCTTAAAACTTAATTTGTTAGAAAGCATGGAAATCAACAAACAAAAATGATCCACCTAATTTTCTGAACGCCATGATAGATTTAAATAATTCTCCTTTATTTAATTTGTGCAACCGTAATGACTCTTTTACCCTTAAATGCATGGTGTTGCATTTTTGCAACATGCCAAATTTTTTGAAATAAAATTTTGTTTTCCACGATCGATTTTTTTGAATATTTTTCCTATGTTCCTGATAATATTTTATAACTTTATTAATCATGACAGCGATTAATGGTCGAAATATTTTAACGCGTGAGCGGAGCGAGCGCGTTAATGTTTGAGACCATTAATCGCTGAATTAATAAACGAGTTGATTACAAGATTTTTCCGTCGACCTCATCAGGAATTAAATATAAATTCTGGATCGAAACCAATTTTTATTTTGCATGATATACAAATTTGACGTAATACAAATTTCTATGTTCATTTCGATATATTAATATTTATGCTTCCTATAGAACAATTCGAAAAATTCATAGAGGGAATATTGGACATGTTGTGACATTCTGAATAGTTTACATTTATTTCATTTCCTATAATGTCCGATAAGGAACGTGTGGATGAAGTGGAGGTTGAAGCATTATTTACTTTGGAACTATTATGACATAAAATTTTTTCTGTAGTTTCTATTTTATTCTGAATGGAGTTTTCAATATACCCTTCTGCAACAGAAGTTGATTTCCAACCACCAAGTCTTTTGATGGCTGAAAAATCTGCACCACTGTCAGAAAGAATAGACGCAGAAGAACGCCGAAAACAGTGACCTGTATACAAATGTGGTTGCTCTAATTTAAGAAAGTTTGCAATCATTGACGGTAATTTAGAAAATGTATTAATTCCAACTGGTTGTGTTGAGCATTTATAGTTCTTATAAAAAACGAAAAATCTTTCGTGTGGAGTGTGAGCTGGCCTCAAGGATATATATCTCTTTATTATGTTTAAAAGTGTATGCTTATCATTATCCACCACACTGAATATCCTGTTCGAATGTGTTTTCGATGAATTCACTGTCACCAAAAATTTCGATCCCATATCTTGTACATCCTTTCTCTGCAACCTTAACAATTCATCTTTTCTCAATGCACCCGCTACTCCAAATATCAAAGCGACCTACAAATCAAACAATGATAGTTATTTCACTATAACGAGATAATGAGAATAAGTTGGAATAACGATTCAATTGAGTTCTATTTTCACCTTCGACATCAAGAAAACACTATCAGGAGCATTCGCTATGAACTCTCTCACATGTTCTTTTCCGAGAACTTTTGATTTTTTTGGGATATATCCCTCTCTTTTCCGTTTGATAAACATCACCAGTTTGTGGTGTCTGCTTATATCAGTATTGTCTTTCACATTTAGTGTTGATTTCAGCATAGAATATTTTGGCCATCAACTTGCCAGATGTCCCTTTTCTGCAATACCCGTAAAGTATGCCAACAAAGCCGTTTCCGTAAAGTTCCGAACCTTCTTGTTCTTGCACCAAGATCTGAATTCAGCATAGGTTTTCTCATATAAATGGCGGCTCTTTTCAGGAAGCCGACTCAAAGTTGCTGCTTCAGCAGTTTTTGTCACATCTGGCGGTGTCAAAGGGATATTTTCTTCGTTATTCATTATGTAGTAGTGAAACGGATAAAATCGGATTCTGATCGAAAGCGAATAAATAAAATTGACAGCTCGATCGTGCTCCGACATAGATGCATCTATGCTCCGACTGAATATTTTATAATCGGTTGCCATGATAATCATGCATTAATACAAGAAATCGTGCATTAATAGGGGTCATTAATGGATGATTTCGAGTGCGTTAAAATGAGCTTTTATTCTATGGTCGACGGAAAAATATTTTTCAAATGAGAAAATGAAAAATCATGCATTTAAGGGTTAACGAGAGATCAGGTATGTATATAACAACCCTTATCTATACTCCTTATCTATTCCCCCTACCCTTTAGGAAGTAGGTATTTATTCTGAACAAGTGCAACAATGATCTTAGTTCATATCGTCACCTGATGAAGCCATGGTATGGCGCAACACGTGTAGTGGTTTTGTTAAACTTTCAATTAGGGAAAATCATAGACTGAGTTAATTAGTGAATACCAAGTTTTAATTATCATAGATAAGTGAAGTTATTTGAATATTCGAACAATTCAATTTCCAACTAGAATTAATTCTTCCTCAGTTTATTCTCTCTCTTGGGATTTATGCGATAACTAATGTATATTTACCATCCCTGCGTCAATGTTTGCCCCCTAAGCTACCCCTGTCTTGGATTTAATTAAAACGGAATCCCTGTTGCCGAAACGCCAGATAATAATCTGATCCTCATGGGCTTTTATATGAATTTAGAAAGCTGAGTGTACTGCCCAATTAAATTTTTTTTTTTTACATCAAACATCAACATGTAAACTGTAAAAATTCCTGAGGGGTAAGCAATTTTCTTCGAAAGAATCCAAATTTTTATAATAAGCCAAAACAAGTTCATCAATCAGTCATAACAAAAATACTAGAAAGAGAAAAATATGGAAGTGGGAATATTTCATCGAAGAATATAATGAAAAAACCCTGGACATTTGGACTGAACACAAAGGATCCTGTTTCGAAGAAGATCTAGGTCATGAACTAGAACGGACCCCCGAATTTCAACGATCTGTTCTAGGCGCACCCCCATTGGCACCAGTAGACACAAAAAAAAAATAGTTCGAATGGATCGCCAGATAATTCCATGTGATCTGGATTCGTATGAGTGGGTCTTATTCGATTGGGATTTCTTTATGCGAAATGAGATAGGGGAGGGATTTCTAGCAAAAATGATTTTTTCCCAATGGAACATTCTAATAGTCTAATGAATTTGACGAGGTTAAAAAAAAAGGAATTTTGCAATTCAGTTTGACTTTTGATTGAAAAACGCGGATATCAAAGGTATTTGATAATTGCTTTCGTGGAAATGAATTAAAAAAAATTTTCAATTTGATTTCGATAATATTCACGAGAAATTTGCGAATTTATGACGATGAGAATGGAATTCGATATAAATGCTTGGAGAAATTGCAGGTCTCTTCAATTTACCACGTTGTTTATTGACGCAGTAGGTGGCGATAGCCTCTCCCCATCAATCACATTAATGTTTTGATTTTAATATCATTTCATTCACATATGGTCATTATAAATTTTAATTTATATTTGTTTACTCTATATTGTTTCAATTCATTTGAGTTATCAGAAGAAGAAGAATCTTCAATTCATGAAATTCTGTGTAAGAATACGTACCGAGTACCAACTCTGTTATCTAACCCTATTCTTTCGTAAGCTCGTACAGTACACATGTAAGATAAACAATATAACCTAATTTAGTTGTGTATATACGAGTATTTGTGAATGAATTGTTTCATCTATTGAATTATATATTCATTATTCAACTAATTTTGAGCAATTAATAGTATCTGTAAACAAACAACGTGAGTTATAATGACTCACTTCTATAACTCCCTGGCTCTGTGCTTCTGAACAAGCCGATTGGCCGAAAGGAAAAAGTCCATTATTGGTATTGGAGGGAGTACTGTCAGTTTTGACGTTTTCTCAAATCGAGTTGATATTTTATTGTTATTGTGAATGTTTTGCTAAAAAAGATGAATTCAGATATTGAAGATGAATTATTATTTACACCTTCAGAAATAAAACAATGAGCCAATGTAACCATACAGAATTTATTGCCCAAAAATTCCCAAAACAAATATAAAGGTGTATACAACAATCTTCAAGATTGGTGTAGCGGTGAGAATATTAAGTCATCGTTTACAGAGAATGTTCTTTTGGCATATTCAGTGAACTTAACACTAAATATAAAGCATCTCCCCTATCGACTTTCTACTCCATGCTAAGAAGCACAATCAACATAAATAATGCATTGTTATAGGTAACTATTAAGATTTGTGAATAAAGTTCTTTCTTTGTACTTGTATCTTAGTATTTATTGTTATAGTCGTAGATGAAGTATAGTATTCAACTTGCGGTAATGGTCACAACTCACTTGATGAATTACAGCTCTCGCCTTCGGCTCGCGCTGCAATCTTCATCTGCGTGAGTTATGACCTACCTTACCGTTAAATAATATACTTATACTCGACCAAACCTGATTTTCAATTAACCAGTGCATGATTAAAATCTTCTACAGTCCACTCAGCCGAAGCAAATCCAATGCTGCCATAGTATAAAACTCAATTCTTGTGTGTATATTTCCATGTTTCTGTTTTGCAATCGATTTCAAACTGACATCCCGATGAGCTGGAGATAGACTGATCTCTTGAAAAACTCTTGAAAACATCAAGAACCCCTAAAATGGAATGGGGGTAATGGAAGCATGTTCAATAATATCTAATTGACTGAGTGTATTGATGCCCAGATCGTTCGGTTTTTCGGGAAATCATCCAAAGTTTCAGGGTATCTGCAGACCACAGGCGATTTCGTCATAATTTGCCACGAGAAAGACCGATTCTGTGATTGATCGAACTTTTTCCGATATCGGAAAATATTCCTAATTTCCCGAAATAACGGTCATCCATCTAATCTTGATCGAGAGAGACTTCCTCTTTCCAAGTTTGCACCTTTCGGAATCGACCAATTCTGGTAATTTTTCAATTATATTATTAATATAATTTGACGTTTTCCGTTAATATCCTAGTATTTTCATAGATTTTCGAATTAACAATAATTTATACTTCACAGTTTTATATCAAAATTTTTCACTATTTTTTCGAAAAAGGAAGATATATTTCCAAATGACGAAAAAGATTTTTGTTAGCTCTCTTATAGGTACCTAATTGATTTTTTTTTTGGAAAATTTTATAATTCATTGAGTCCTCGCGACCTTTGCCTATATGAAAGCAAAACGGCAAATCTTTGAGTCTTCGTCATTTTTCGACCTTTTCCGAACGCTATTTTCATACATTCAGATGTCAAGATAGGGAACGTTTTGGGTAACGTCGGAAAGCCCGTTTCTCGAAGTTAAAAACCCCACCATGTTTTTAACCAATCAGAAGCCTCAAATTGACAATAACACAATAAAACTTTTTATTACTCATGAGCACCAGGAAATTAATGAGGAAAAATTTCCCTCGTTCGACAGTTAAACGATTTGCATCAACAAATACCCACATCGAATATTAAACGATTTGCATCAACAAATACTTTGATCGAGTGTTAGACGAGATGCATCAACAAATACCCGCATCGAATGTTGAACGATTTGCATCAACAAATACTCAGATCTAGTGTTAAAGGATTTGCATCAACAAAACTGAGATCGAGTGTTGAACGATTTGCATCAACAAATACTGAGATCGAGTATTGAAGATTTGCATCAACAAATACTCAGATCTAATGTTGAACGAGTTGCATCAACAAATACTCGGTTAGTTATTTCAGATAGAGTATTTGACGATTTGCATCAACAAATACGCAGATCTAGTGTTGAACGATTTGCATCAACAAATACTCAGATCTAGTGTTAAAGGATTTGCATCAACAAAACTGAGATCGAGTGTTGAACGATTTGCTTCAACAAATACTGAGATCGAGTATTGAAGATTTGCATCAACAAATACTCAGATCTAATGTTGAACGAGTTGCATCAACAAATACTCGGTTAGTTATTTCAGATAGAGTATTTGACGATTTGCATCAACAAATACGCAGATCTAGTGTTGAACGATTTGCATCAACAAATACTCAGATCGAGCGTTAAACGATTTGCATCAACAAACACTTTGATCGAGTGTTAGACGAGATGCATCAACAAATACCCTCATCGAATGTTAAATGATTTGCATCAACAAATACTCAGATCTAGTGTTGTGGGATTTGCATCAACAAAACTGAGATCGAGTGTTGAACGATTTGCATCAACAAATACTGAGATCGAGAATTGAAGATTTGCATCAACAAATACTCAGATCTAATGTTAAACGAGTTGCATCAACAAATAATCGGTTAGTTATTTCAGATAGAGTATTTGACGATTTGCATCAACAAATACGCAGATCTAGTGTTAAACGATTTGCATCAACAAATACCCACATCGAGTGTTAAACGATTTGCATCAACAAATACTCAGATCTAGTGTTGAACGATTTGCATCAACAAATACTGAGATCGAGTGTTAAATGAGTTGCATCAACAAATACTGAGATCGAGTATTAAACGATTTGCATCAACAAATAATCAGATCGAGTGTTAAACGAGTTGCATCAACCACTACCCACATCGAGTGTTGAACGATTCGCAACAACAAATAATCAGATCGAGTATTAAACGATTTGCATCAACAAATACTCAGACCGAGTGTTGAAAGAGTTGCATCAGCGAATACTCAGATCGATTGTTAAACGATTTGCATCAACTCAACTCAGATCGAGTGTTAAACGTTGCTCGCGAGTTTTCAAGTAAATTCGCTCTCAGAGTATTATAAGCGAAAATAATCCTACAAAAGTAGTCAACAGTGAATGTAGCAGTCTTTTTCATTCCAAGAAGACGCGTCAGCCTATCACCTCACCTCTTTAACGTTCCTAGACACTTGGTCCTGATTCCTCTTCGATTCCATAAAAATCTTAACCTCGTCCCTTATATCGCCATTGTACGATTTACCGCTGCTCCTGAAGATGCTCCTCCTCCTCTTCTCCAACTTCCTGAAATCCTTAGCGTTGCAATCCTTATTCTCCTTGTTATCCTTCTCAGCGAAACTGATGTACACTTCGCTCCCCTCCTCATCCCTCTCACACTTCTGCGCACTCGCGTTGGGGCTCTTGAAATACGTGAAGTTCTTGTCCATGCTCCTCGGCGTTTTCGGGGAGATCTGATACTTTTTGTTCTTGTTGACGACCGTGTCCGCGCTGTTGCTGATCTTCGTGTACTTGTGGCAGTTCTTGCATCTCTTCCTTCCCGCCTTGTTGGTCTTGGTTTTGGGCGAGCCGGGTGTTTCTAAATTGACCGGGAAGTCCTCGATTATGTTCTTGATGATGTTTATGTTCTCCTGGGTCATGTCGGGGTTTTCCCTCTTCATGTTCACGGAGCTCATGACCATCTTGAGGCCGGTGGGGAGCGTTATTTATTGCGGAAAACCACTGGATCATCCGTCGATATCGCCCGAACTGACGCCACTCGACTGTCGCGGATTAACAATGTCGGCTGTTTCTTTTTGGCACCGCCGTTTTCGCGCACCCCGTCGGGCGGTTCTTCGGCGACTCGAGGGATGTTGTTACAGTTCGTGATTTCCAAGGACCGTGCATGGTTTAGATCGGGGCCCGACGTGTATTATAAGTTTAAATGATGGTAAATCTGACCTAGAGGTCCGGGGGTGGTTGTCACGCGATCAATCCGAAGGTGAACGGAGCGGTCCCCAAACTGTTGTCGATGCGGGGGAGTCTCGTGGAAAGGTCGTTCGGGCGGCAAGCCGGGCGTTATCGAGTGATATTTCGGCGGGCGGCGGATTGATGGGGGCGGTCGATTCTCGCGATCGCGAAAGGTCGTCGATGTGAAAGAGGAAAATATGTGGGGACGGGGCGTCGATACGACATCTGGTGGAGACAAATATCGAATATAAGGCAGGGGGGGTGTTTTTTATGTCTTATTGTTTTCGGGGAAATTTATTATATTGGGTCACGAAAATGGGTTTATTGTTGCTTGTGGGCCGTGATATCATCACTCAACATGGTAGCATACAATGTGTACTATGTAGTTCATCTATGCATTCAAAGTACAACTTAAAATTGATCTGACGTTCAAGTATGTTAGAACTCGAGGATTTCAACTGAATCGTTTTTCCCCCCTTCTATTCTACCCTAACTGAACTTGAACCCTTCTCATCCAAATGAGAGCTCCAGACGCGTCCCATATTTCTTCTTGTCGAATGAGAAATGAGACTAATCGGCCTCTCGATAAAAACTATTTCCTGGTGAAGGAAATGACAAAGAAAGTCCGACAAGAAATCGACGCACCCATTAGCTTGACAGAGTTCAACGTTCACAAATCTGGCTAACCATAAAAAATGTTTGAAACCCCTGGGAATTCCGAGCCCGTACCAGAATGTCAGTGTAACCAAAGTACACCTGTTTCAACAACAACATGCGGCAAAGGGGAGTGGAATAAGGGTAGGGATCCCGAAGGGCGATACGGCTTGAAGGGGCTCGCATTCGGGCTACCCCTCCACCCACGCCGTACAAAGCCGCGAAGGACACGGTTAGGGCATGAATCATCCGACCGACGTTTTTGGACGAACTTGCCTTCGAAGAAGAAGAAGACTAGGGATGAGTCCAAGGAACCGTTATTTGTAAATAGGGGAAGTGTCTGCCATCTGATGCCATCTAAGTGCTTCATATATGAATATTGTGTTATTATCTACAGTATATTCTAGAGAACTTCTTGTATTAACGATAATTGAAAGCAACATGCTTTAACACTTACATTTTCTTCATAATAACTATGACTTCGAATGATATTATTCGAATTACTTCATATTATATGCAATTGTTGTGGCCTTCAGCAAATATAACTGTTACTGGAGGGCCACCATCTCGATAAACTCTATAACGCTAATAACTTCTAACAACTATCGTCCACCGTTGGAAATGACTCTTCGAAGGGGACAGTTCTCATTGGGACACCCTCATCGTGGGAAAAGGGACTGTTTGCATCAACAAATACCCACATCGAGTGGTAAACGATTTGCATCAACAAACACTCAGATCGAGTGTTAAACGAATTTCATATACAAACACTCAAATCGAGTGTTGAACGATATGCATCAACGAAGACTCATTTAGAGTTTCAAACGCTAAACAATATAACTCTAATAACTTCTAACAACTATCGTCCACCGTTGGAAATAACTATTCGAAGGGGACAGTTGTCATTGGCTCTTCCCCATCGTGGGAAAAGGGACTGTTTGCATCAACAAATACTCAGATCGATCGTTAAACGATTTGAATCAACAAATACTCAGATCTAGTGTTAAACGATTTGCATCAACGAATACTCAGATCGAGCGTTAAACGATTTGCACCAACAAATACTCAGATCGAGCGTTAAACGATTTGCATCAACAAATACTCAGATCGAGTGTTAAACGATTTGCATCAACAAACACTCAGATCTAGTGTTGAACGATTTACATCAACAAATACTAAGATCGAGTGTTAAACGATGTGCATCAACAAACACTCAGATCGAGCGTTAAACGATTTGCATCAACAAATACTCAGATCGAGTGTTAAACGATTTGCATCAACAAACACTCAGATCTAGTGTTGAACGATTTACATCAACAAATACTTAGATCGAGTGTTAAACGATGTGCATCAACAAACACTCAGATCTAGTGTTGAACGATTTTCATCAACAAATACTCAGATCGAGTGTTAAACGATATGCATCAAAGAAGAATCATTTGTAATATTTGGGAATATGAATATTAAATTTCAAATTCGGTTACACATCTCGGAGGAGGGTCTGCATATTCGTACATACATTGTGTTACTTTGTACAACAGACGTCGTAAAATTGGGCTGAGTGACTATAGGACCACTTGCAAACACCGTTAACAAAATTTCCAAGTCGAGCCATTCTAACATTGTAGCCGATGGGATGTTATGACTACTGGAAGAATTTGCAACTGCGATCGATTTGTAGGAAAATTTCGGAAAGAATGTTACAGTGTGGGCGTCTCGATGTCCACTCAGGGATTGTGTTTTTGGAAGTGGGAAAAAGTTTACCTTTGAGGGACTCTGAAAGTGTGAGGGGCAGTTGGGACTTGTCGGGGACCGCGGGCAGTTGCCCGCCAGGTCAGGAACTCGGAAGTCAGTCGGGGACTTGGGTTAAGTCCGTTGCTCGGAAGTGGAAAAACTCGGGAAGAGCCCGATCTGGGACCGGGAGCGAGTGGTGTGGAAGTAGAGAACTCGGGAGAGTTAATTGTTTTGAGTCGGGGACTCGCAATAGGGGTAGTTGAAAGTCGGGAAGGTGCCACGATAGGTACAGAATTAAGGTTCACTCTTCGACTTAGAAGTAGGTGCTCGCGGGTAGAGAACTCACTAAGAGGCAATTGTACGGGGTTGGGTTTTTTACGGTTCGAGGCCGGTAATGTTGAAAATAGCTTTAGTATTTTTTTTTTAGTCGAGGATTTCATTAGAGTTCGGATTAAAGGAATAATCTGTGTTAGATCGTGGAAATAAGTGTAGAAGAAGTTTCATTTTGAGTAAAGGTAAAAGTCGTATGCGTTGCGGGATTGCGAATACAAAGAATCAGGTCACTATCGGAGTGGGGGAGTTTGTTTCCAAGTAGGTACAAAAAGGGATTAGGTGGCTTGCAGATCGAGGTAGAAAAATTCAGTTCAAGTTTTAGCTCCTATATATGTGAATGGTGTTATTGTAATCCCCAATATTATTGATATGTCGACCCGAAGTTGATTTGATGTAATTTCGGTGTAAGGAATTCGAATGATAGTTCAAGCATTTATTTTGTAGCGTCGATGATATGTACCACTCGTACATATTGATAAGTAAGTTTATAGGAAAAAGCAGTCTAATTGTCTGATTTAATTGTGATTATCAGAAACTAGGTGAATGATTGATGTTTTATTTTGATGTCTGCGAAAATTTCGATTTTATATACGCATTTTACCATCATTTTTTGTGAATATAATATGTTATTTTGAAAATTCTGGGTTTTCTTTCCTGAATACCTGTTCCTCAGAAAATATACAACAAAAGACTTCCTCTTCCTCTTCCTCTGCCCCCTGCAGGGAGCACGAACTTAAATTCTCTTCGGACAATAGATTATACATGGTGGTTATATGAACTATATAACGCTAATTACTTCTAACAACTATCGTCCACCGTTGGAAATAACTATTCGAAGGGGACAGTTCTCATTGGTTCTCCCTCATCGTGGGAACAGGGAATGTTTGCATCAACAAATACGCAGATCGATCGTTAAACGATTTGCATCAACAAATACTCAGATCTAGTGTTAAACGATTTGCATCAACAAATACTCAGATCGAGCGTTGAACGATTTGCATCAACAAATACTCAGATCTAGTATTGAGCGATATGCATCAACGAATACTCATTTAGAGTTTCAAACACTAATTACTTTTAACAACTATTGTCCACCGTTGGAAATATACACACATCGGAAAAGTCTAGGGATATTCGTACAAAGTCATACAAGCGTCAAAAGAAACCTTTTTGAGCGCTCGTACTACTTACACGAGGGCTATATCATTTCGTCACGATGTCTGTATTTTTCGAATTTTGAGCCGAAAATGGTCTCAATCGACTATGTTCGACTCACTGATGAGGAATCCGTCGGAAAATTCGAGTCTGTCCGTCCGTCCGGCCGTCCATCCGTAAGCACGATAACTCTCGAACGGATCAACCTAGAGACTTGAAATTTACAGTGTAGGTTCAGATCCCAAATGCCTCGGTTGAGTCCGTTAATGGGCAGAATTCCACCAGGGGTTCCGTAAATATAACCGTTCAAAATTTTGTTCTCCTGATTACTTCGAAACTACGGATTTGATCGAGATGAAATTTTGCAGTCGAATAGAGAATGAGGTGTTCAAGCTACATGTGAAATTTTGTCGAGATCGCATGATCAGAACCATAGAAACCATAGAAAATTGTAACTTTTGAACGGAAATGCCTAGGGACTTGAAATTTTCAGAATAGGTGTGGATCTCGAATGTCGTGATCACGTTCATCTATGAGCAAAATTTTACTAGGGGTTCCGTAAATATGGTCGTTTGAAATTTTGTTTTCTCGATAATTTCGAAACTACGGATTCGATCAAGATGAAATTCTGTATTTTAATCGAGAATGATATATTAAAGTGATTTTATTGTTTTGAGTGCTGAAAATATTTGTTTTGAATTTACTATCTTTCCATCAATCTCTTTTATTGAATCAAGCGTAAGTTGGGTTGCACACGTGAAGTCCTTTAACCACTTGACGATCACGGTCTTGGCCAAAGATTATTCAGAGTTAACTCAGGGTTTACGAACGAACTATTGTGCTATGTTATATTTTTCAACCTTAAAATTCACTCGGTCAAGGTAGAGTTCTATTTCTTCGCTTCGCTCAACAGAAAACTGTAATACTGGACACAGTTTTAGCGGATTCAATAGTACAACGATTACAACCAACCCCTGAGCAAATTCATATCCGTTTTTGCATTCATGCAGGACAGAATTGTGGCTTGCGAAAATTCATTCAGCGCTTGGCGCGTGTCAATTGTCAACGCGGAAGAGGAGTGGGGGGTTGAAAGGCCAAGGTTTAATAACGCCACTGGTCCGTTTCTTCAAATTCCAACAATATTGCGGTTTGGTAATTTTGTGTTTATGACCTTCCACGTCGACAAATATTTATTTATGGGACACAAGGCCGTGTTATTCCAGCGACGGAATAACCGAAAATAAACAGTGGACATTTATACAGGTTGTCTCAGCGTGGAGCAATCGCAGTAGCGGCTCAACGAGCTATTTCGCTCAGCTAACCATTCGACGCGTCTATGATTGGAAATAACAAAGTATAAAAGGATCATCATTGGTCGCGTCGCTTTAACGCATCACGCGATCAACCATAATCATTGTCGATTTGTTGTTTCAATTTCCTCCACAATTGTCGGACCAAAGGACGTCGTGCTTCAATTGTTCCGCAACCAAGTGGTCGTGTCACGGCCAACTTGATTTTATTCAAATCGATGGGGGATAAGTGACACGCTAGATTTTTCCGAGATAAGTCCCGTTTTAATAACGACTTGTAATGTGATTGGATTTTACGGGTTGCGAGGGGGCTATTTAGTCTCGTTGCTGGTAATCAACACGTGATTCCGGGAAAACCGTAATAGTGTAACAGAGGTCAAAACTTGCACGGGAGTTTTCCACGGAAAATTTAATATGAATTATTTATGGACATGGCAACATGTGAAATGAAAGTGGGAATACAATGTATGTCTATGGAGTTATACAGGGTGTTTTTTTAAAGTGAGGCTTTTTTTGACAGGTGCTAGAACTCTTCAAAAGAGATCATTTCGCCAGAAGTTGACCATATAAAATATTCAATTTGAAGAGGGTTCAACAAATCTTGGCCATCAGCATCTTAATACAACTCTGTAAGGAAATCTGCCATGAATCACGGTCCCATATGCATTCCAGCAAGTAAATAAAGAGCTGGATTTTCTCGCAAATTTGTATATTCACTCTTTACTTTCATTAGGAGATTTTTCCTGAACGTCTTAAAGTTCAAACTGAAGGGAGAAAAAATGACTAATTGAAAAGGTACTTTGGAAAAAATCAGGTAGTTTATAAACTCTCCCATAAAATTGATCCAAATTCTTAACAGTGTCCTGCCTGGCGAAATAACTAATTATTACATGCAGCAACTATCACATCAGTTTACTCACGAATTATGTCACAAGCATTCTCAATGCGTTGTATAGTTCTTCAACACTATTCACCTCACCGTTACTGTACACTAATGTTTTCAAATGACCCAAAAAAAAAGAAATCACAGGGGTTGAGATCCGGGGAGCGTGCAGGCCAAGAAATCGACCCACCCCTTCCTATCCATCCATTTGGAAACACATTACGAAATTCGGAAAAGTCACAAAAACCATACGCTATGTCGAATGATTTTCCGTAAACTGAACGCATCCGATAAACACATTTAGATCTCGATAGGTACCGTCAGATCCGGATCTGAAAATTTCTCAGATTCTTAGGTAACTTTGAATTCGAAATATTTTTAGAATTTTGACTTATTTTGATGAGTTCTAGAACCTGTCAAGAAAGAGCTCACCTTTGAAAACACCCTGTTTACGCCTAGCAAATCCTTTTCATCCTTATCTCACAGATATAATTTTCCTTGGAAAAGTCATGGCGTGAATAGATAGATATTGACACAGACATTGAAATCAAGACGAATTGTTCAGTTACTGAGGAAAATCAGAATGGAGAGCTTGAATATTTCCGTAGGATGCGAGAAGTTTACCGAATATTTCGTGAATAGATATTCCCTTTTTCTTTTTCTGGGCTCAGACTTGCAGTGACCATCTGCTTCACCCTTTTTAACATCGTAGAGAGCATTGATCGAAGAAGACGAGATATCCACTAGATAAGTTCTTCAAGGTACATTATTACATATATTACCGCAGCCATGTGTTTTCCTGCCAGGAATAGATGTAAGCCATGTTTATGTTCTGAGCACCAAAGGTCATGGACCTGAATTCGTTGAATGAAGATTGTTCTTAACTCGATATTAGGAATAATTTAAACTCACCTGTGCTACCTTTTCTCCCATTTTCGGCGTGTGAATCCCACTCTGGAAGTATTTGGCCGAACCATTGTCCTGGAATGAAAACTGAAACCAGATTGTGTGAAAAAATTATTCGTGTATATATACAGAGTTTTGTGATTCTTAACAATTATTTCATGCATAACAACTTCAAGCATGCACAAACAACTGAGATGGTACATAAACAATATTTTGGAACAAATGAGCTAGGTTAGGTTAGGTTAGGTTAGGTAAAATTAAACAATATTTTGAAAGAAATGAGCTAGGAGTATTTTTGTACCCGATCTATGATGTTATAGTCAGAATATTTATGAAAATTAAGAATTTCCAAACTAAGCAAATGGCTTGAATTGACAAATATCCGGTTGAGTTCGTTAATGGGCCAAATTCCACCAGGGGTTCCGTAAATATGGCCGTTCAAAGTTTTGTTCCACTGATTACTTGAAAACTACAGATTCGATCAAGATGAAATTTTGCACTCAAATGGAGAATGAGGTTTTCAAGATACATGTGAAATTTTGCCCAGATCACATGACCTGAACCATAGAAACCATAGAAAATTGTAACTTTTGAACGGAAATGCCTAGGGACTTGAAATTTTCAGAATAGGTGTGGATCTCGAATGTCGTGATCACGTTCATCTATGAGCAAAATTATACTAGGGGTTCCGTTTATATGGTCGTTCGAAATTTAGTTTTCCTGATAATTTCAAAACTTCAGATTCGATCGTGACGAAATTTTGTATACTAATGGACAATGATATATTCAAGCTACATTTCTCCAGATCACATGACCAGAACCATAGAAACCATAGAAGAACATAACTTTCGAACGGAAAGGCCTAGGGACTTGAAATTTTCAGGATAGGTGTGGATCTGAAATGTCGCATTCACGTTTATCAATGCGCAGAATTATACTAGGGGTTCTGTGAATACGGTCGTTTGAAATTTTGGTTTCTCGATAATTGGGAAACTACGGATTCGATCGAGATGAAATTTCGTATTTTAATCGAGGATGATATATTAAAACGATATTTTGTCCAGATCGCATGACCAAAACAATAGAAACCATAGAAAATTGTAACTTTTGAACGGAAAGGCCTAGGAACGTGAAATTTTCAGGGTGCCAAATTTTGTCCAGATCGCACCACCAATACCATAGATACCGTAGAAAAGTCTAGCGAATTAACGAAAAAAAATTGGTCACCTAAAGCACTGACATAAAGTCTGGAGTTTCGCCTAAGTTTCAGAATGTTTGTGACAGCTGTCGAAAATTCCTTCAATTGATTTCTAAAACTGGAAAATGCGAATCTACCTACAAGGTGCATGTACGAGCGCTCAAAAGCTCCTGACATCACCTCAGTGCTTTTCGTAATTTTTTAATATAATACAGGCATTGACGGTTAAATTCGAAACCACATGCAATTCTATACAATTTGGTGCGAATATCGAAGGAACAGTGCATAAACAAAAAATAAATGATCAATAAAAATATACAATGAAAAGTAAGGATTCAAACACAAACTGATAAAACACAAGCAGTTTGATTCAATCAGTGAAAGAACTGGTGAAATGTTTCATTGCTCATTGAGGTTCATCGCCATACGAAAATGAGGATATTTTGGAAAATAAGCAATTCTACAGGTTACCTTACATGGTTAGTTGATTGAGCTAATTTTTCTTGGCTTATCTCCAAGTTATCTGAAGCACCCTGTATAAGTTTTCTGAGATTGAGGGTAATCATTGTTTATAGAGAGATAGTCAGTCAAAGTGGAGGCTTTCACATTGGAAGAATGAACGACATCTGGTGTTGAAACGAAGAAATAACAAGAAATTCAATAGGGAGGTGGCGACACCTACAGCAAATCGGTAGAAAATTGAAAAGATTCCTGTTCACCAGCATTTTTGTTTCGGCCGTTGATTGCAAGACATACAGGCGGACTGGACTTCATTGGATTATATTTGGCTATCGATATTCACTCAAATAATCATCAACAGATACTACGCCATCTGTTGTCAATCTGCCATCCGCCATCTGTTCAAAATATTTGAAATCCCAATTCCTATAATTGAAGTGAGGGGCGCCTCTGGCAATTCCCGTCCAATAGTCTTTTCTATTGAATTGTCTAACTATCTCTATCCATAAACAATTCTAGGCAATGACAAATGGTCTCCATAAAAATGAAATTATCCAAATATGAAGTATAATGGTTAGAACCTAACTGAACAAATATACAGGGTGTTTTTTAAGGTGAGCCTCTTTTTGACCGGTTCTTAAACTCATCAAGAGAGACCATTGCGCCGGAAGTTGATCATATAAATTATTTTATTATTGCCCGGCGTAATAGCAAATTATTACATTACCACATCAGTTTGCTCACGAATAATGTCACAAGAATTTTCAATGCGTTGTTTCAGTTCTTCACCTATTTATGATAATATAATATATTTCAATTTTCATGTCAATATAACATTAAAAACTATTCTCGATCCTCTCCTGATAATTATAACCTTTATTATACAATCCATTAACTCTATATCAGCTTTTCTTTTGAAGGAAATATTCTTGCGAAATAATAGCGAAGAATTGCTTATTTTTCGGGACCTTACATCGAAAGTGGTGGTGAGGGTGCCTCAACAACCCCGATCATTCCAACAAAAAGGGATCGAAGAGATTAGTGGTGTTACCATCGAAAACACACACGTAGACCACACACATAAATGGATAAAAAATGGAATAACCTGATAACGTACTTGATGACGAACCTTTTGCCTGGAAGAGTCTGTATTTGGGTTGCTCAGACTCGGACTTTTCCTGTCGTGGCTCTGTTGCGCCGTTTTGTATTTCTGCAGGTCGGACTCGGAGGAAACGTTGGGAAACTGTTTGCTCAGTTGCGGCTTGTTGGCTGAAAAACGAGAGAAATCGGTTAGGGGATGGTTTTTTTTAGTCATATATATGAATCTGTTTGTATTGTTTTTGTTAGGGATATGTTGATTGTTTTTTGATTGACTAATATACATTTGTTTCTGTCATTTTTTTTCTTTAAACTGTTGAATATTTTTAAATTGACTAATATAAACTCGTTTCTTGAATTCTGTTCTTCGTTATACAGTTTTTGATTGTTGTATATAGCATTCGCTGTCATCAGGGCAGTTTCTTTTGATGAAGAGAACTCCGGAAACTTATTATATATTATGAGGGTTGATGGATGTAGTCCGAAATGTTAATGAAAGTGAATTCAAAGGAGATGATTCTATGATCGAGTTAACTCCTCTATAAACACTTCAGAGTATAGAGGTTCACTTAATGAAATAGCTCAATAGGGTAGCACTCATTTCACACACGAATTGATTATCGTTGGTTCAAAAAAAAAAAAGGACGATATGAATGGTTAGGAGATTAGATAATGTTAATGACGGAGAGCTGCTTTTTATATAATCTCATAATAAATGCTGCAATCAGCAAAAATGGTTAATTAATGAGTTCATTGTTTAGCTATAAAGCTATTGTATAATAGAAATATCCAGCTCCACAAACATTGAGATTTCTCATATTTAAAAAATCGATGAAAAAGAAAATGGAAACTTTTGAATAAGTCTGAAAATTTCCAAACTTTTGTGGAGCAGCATTTTTCATATTTTCCTAACCGTATGGGTGATGATTATGCCATGAATGAAGAAACATGTTGAGAACACACATACACTAGATTCCTTCATGAAACGTAGTTTTCTGCTCCGAGTTGTAAGAGATCAACTCGGATTATCGATTTTCCAGCAGTTTCCTACGCTAAAGGGAAAACCGTAAGTTTTCCCGCATTCCTGGCTAGGTGTCGCTACTAGGGAGTATGAGGAGGGTTGATAGATCTGGGGATTTCGAGGACGTTGACTTTTACACTTACAAATGCTAACAGAGGGGTATCCAGTTCTAAAACACTGCCTTCTAGCTATGGCATCTAGACTCGTTGCATGCGATACCCTGTTTTGAGGTGGGTTCCTAAAAGAAAAACTAATGGATTAGAAAATACATAGCAGACAACGTGCATTTTCTTTTCAATTTATAGATTTCATTACGTTCTTGTTGACGTAGGAGAACCGAACGACATCTGGACCAAATGCTCTTATTTCCTGTTTGTTATTCAGGACCTGAGCGTGAAAACAGGGATGATATTTTCGTTGGGAAAACAAATTTGAAGTTTATAGGCATCCATAAGAAATTGAATTTTGTTCAGCAACCTACGATCAGTTCGACAGAGGAATTCCCGGATGAAATTTAACAGTTACACATTTGCGACAAACTACGATTCATCATATAAAAATATACTCTCCGTGATATTGGAAGGGTTGCACCGCCAGAAGGAATAACTTCTCAACTAACAAGAAAAATCCTTGCATTGAAATCCAGTCATAGCGAATTTATCCGGAGATTTGCCCCCTTTCCTGTCCCTCTCGTATGATTTCAAGAAGTTATTTCTTCTAGGTGCAACATTCCTAAGGTCGCTGGGTATAATCCAGGAACCTAACCTTACCTAACCTTATAAAAGATTCGAAATTGAAATGAGTATATTTTAATTCGGAAAAAAGTTCAAATTGGAGAGATAGATCGTCCGAAACCGATATTTGGCGCAACACCGATAACATTTCAACACTTTGGCAGAAATCAAAACAAACTGGCACATTATGAATGGGCAAGGCAAGTTTTCTGAGCTGTACAAATGGCGTTTCACACTCGACTAAACTCAATTGGAGCTGCGACAGACAGCCAGGAAATTATATACGTGTTTTCGGCCGAGTTTGTTGTTGGAAGTTTCCCCGAATGCAATTTGTATTATTCGCCTAGAATTCAGCTCGTTTAATGGGAGGATTTTGAAGTTTTCGTGATCAACAGAGAGTTTCAGGAATATTTTTTAGGAATTATTTGAAATGGAATGAATTTCCTTGCCTTTTTTGGATCAAGTAATAATGTATTGTCTTTTTTCTTCACAATTTTTTCGGGTGTATATTTTGCAAGATATTGTTAGGTCTTTATTTTTTCTCTTTTTATAACCTTTTCTTCTGAGGATGCGACTATGTCTTACTGTTGGTTTGTACGAAGATGGTTGCAAATTGCCAACTGCATCTACCCCAACATCATTCATTGCTACCAGGAATGGAGCAGATAGGGTCAGGAAAGTCTCATAAAAGGAAGATAGACATGCAAGATCTCCATCTTCGACTTATGCATATTTTGACATTTGGCCTAGAGGGAGGTCTTAAGGTTTTGCTTTGTCAGTGGTGTCTGGTGGACTCTACCCTTATGATCTAATGCCCACGTTCTCTTGAAGCGATAGAGATATTCTGGAGCTTCAGCTCCCCATCCATTTTCAGCACTCTATCAAACAGCTCTTGGGGAATATGTTTTCACTATGTTTAACCTCATGGTTCAGGGATTGTCTGCGTTGGCTCTGCATGGCGAGGATTCATGATATTGTCTGTTCAGTAGTTTCTCCCTACTGTGCAGACTCTACATGGACCTTATTCCACAAGATGCTTCCTGGAGAAATTATAATCCTAAGAGAAAGTTAAATTTCGTACTCTAGGTAGAAAATTTACTCTCACATAACTCCATATGTGATCGTCGAATGAACGGGATGTCCCAGTCTTCCCCTTGATGAAAATGTCCAGAAGCTTACAAATCATTGATTGTTACTGTTATTGTACAGTTTTTGTAATCAACAAAAAGTTTCGAGAATAATTGTGAGAAGTGATCCAAAACGAAATGAATTTCATTCATTTGGAACAAGTGATAATGTCTTATCTTCAATTTTCTAACAATTCCTGTACGTTTTTCCAAATTTTTTTTAGTTCTTCATTATTTTCGCTCTTTATGGAATTTTGTTTTGAACAATTTCATTGTTGGTTTGTACGAAGATGGTTTTCGTTGAGAGAAATTGCAGATTGCCAACTGCATCTACCCCAACATCATTCATTGATACCAGAAAAAGAGCAGATAGGACCAGGAACGTCTCATAAAAGGAAGATAGACGTGCAAGATCTCCATCTTCGACTTATGCATATTTTGACATTTGGCCTAGAGGGAGTTCTTAAGGTTTTTGCTTTGTCAGTGGTGCCTGGTGCACTGTCCCCTTATGATCTAATGTCCACGTTCTCTTGGAGCGATAGGGATATTCTGGAGCTTCAGCTTCCCATCCATTTCCAGTACTCTATCAAAGAGCTCTAGTGGGATATGTTTTTACTATGTTTAACCTCATGGTTCAGGGATTGTCTGCGTTGGCTCTCCATGGCGAGGTATCATGATATTGTCTGTTCAGTAGTTTCTCCCTACTGTGCAGACTCTACATGGACCTTATTCCACAAGATGCTTCCTGGAGAAATTATAATCCTAAGTTAAATTTCGTACTCTAGGTAGAAAGTTACTCTCACATAACTACATATGTGATCGTCGAATGAACGGGATGTCCCAGTCTTCCCCTTGATGAAAATGTCCAGAAGCTTACAAATCATTGATTGTTACTGTTATTGTACAGTTTTTGTAATCAACAAAGAGTTTCGAGAATAATTGTGAGAAGTGATCCAAAAAAACAAAATGAATTTCATTTATATGGAACAAGTGATAATGTCTTATCTTCAATTTTCCCACAATTCCTTCAGGTGTACGTTTTTCCAAATTTTTTTTAGTTCTTCATTATTTTCGTTCTTTATGGAATTTTGTTTTGAACAGTTTTATTGTTGGTTTGTACGAATATGGTTTTCGTTAAGAGAAATGGCAAATTGCCAACTGCATCTACCCCAACATCATTCATTGCTACCAGGAATGGAGCAGAGAGGGTCAGGAAAGTCTCATAAAAGGAAGATAGACGTGCAAGATCTCCATCTTCGACTTATGCATATTTTGACATTTGGCCTAGAGGGAGGTCTTAAGGTTTTTGCTTTGTCAGTGGTGTCTGGTGCACTGTCCCCTTATGATCTAATGTCCAAGTTCTCTTGGAGCGATAGAAATATTCTCAGCTTCAGCTCCCCATCCATTTCCAGCACTCTATCAAACAGCTCTAGGGGGATATGTTTTCACTCTGTTTAACCTCATGGCTCAGGGATTGTCTGCGTTGGCTCTCCATGGCGAGGTATCATGATATTGTTTGTTCGGTAGTTTCTCCGTACTGTACAGACTCTACATGGACCTTATTTCACAAGATGCTTCCTGGAGAAATTATAATCCTAAGAGAAAGTTAAATTTCGTACTCTAGTTAGAAAGTTACTCTCACATAACTACATATGTGATCGTCGAATGAACGGGATGTCCCAGTCTTCCTCTTGATGAAAATGTTCAGTAGCTTACAAATCATTGATTGTTACTGTTATTGTACAGTTTTTGTAATCAACAAAGAGTTTCGAGAATAATTGTGAGAAGTGATCCAAAACGAAATGAATTTCATTCATATGGAACAAGTGATATTGTCTTATCTTCAACTTTCTAAAAATTCCTTCAGGTGTACGTTTTTCCAAATTTTTTTTAGTTCTTCATTATTTTCGCTCTTTATGGAATTTTGTTTCGAACAGTTTTATTGTTGGTTTGTAGGAAGATAGTTTTCGTTGAGAGAAATTGCAGATTGCCAACTGCATATACCCCAACATCACTCATTACAACCAGAAATGGAGCAGATAGGTTCAGGAAAGTCTCATAAAAGGAAGATAGACGTGCAAGATCTCCATCTTCGACTTATGCATATTTTGACATTCGGCCTAGAGGGAGGTCTTAAGGTTTTTGCTTCGTCAGTGGTGTCTGGTGCACTGTCCCCTCAAGATCTAATGTCCACGTTATCTTGGAGCGATAGAAAGATTCTCGAGCTTCAGCTCCCCATCCATTTCCAGCACTCTTTCAAACAGCTCTAGAGGGATATGTTTTCACTATGTTCAACCTCATGGCTGTGGTGTCCACCTTTTCTTGAAGTGATAGAAATCTTTCTGGAGCTTCAGCTCCCCATCTATTATAGATACAGCTATCAAAAAGCTCTAGGCGGAAATGTCTTCATCATTTATAACCTCATGGCTCAGGCATTGTCTGCGTTGTCGTTCCATTGGGAGGCATCATGATTAAGACGTATAGCTTTCAAACCATTGCCTTTTACTGTTTCATTCACGAACCCCAACACCAGAGACGAAATTGCTTGTATTCGGTTTTTTATTAGAACAGTAAATTGATGTTTCACCCTTCATGATTTGTTGATTTCATTGAGATTGAGACTAAACTCATTGTTTCCAAATGGCTTCAGAATCATCCCATTCAATTAAACACAATAAATCTCAACGACCTTTTTCTATAAGAACCTTCTCCACGAACCGAGACAAATGCATCAGTATCACTTTTTATTGGCCTCCAAGAATTCACGTCATTAAACTCGCATTTTCCGGTCTTAAATTTTTCTCGCGCTCTCCCCCATTTCCAACCTACCTATTATTGGTCAAATGGTGCTTGTTCCTCTCCACGCTCTCCCCCCGCTCGAAGGAGGCCTGGTGGCTGGTGGGGGCGCTGTGGGAGATCGTCAGGGCGGTGTAGTCTCTCGTCTGCGGGTATCCCCCCGGCAAAGGGGTCACCGTAGTGTACCCCACGGCGGACGGTACCTCCGTCTTGGGCACCCAGGTGGTCTCCAGGATGGGGGTCGGGGAGTTTGACGTCAGCGGACTGTGGAAAACAAATGGATTAGTTGAATCTGTTCAGGAGATACCCCTTGATATGAAAACAATTTGTTGAAGGAAAGGTTGTGAGGAATTCTATCTGAATTTTATTTTTAGCACCTTGAAGCGAGTAGAGCGACAAAGGTTTTTTAAGAGTAGATTGAAAATCCAGAAGACAAACCTCACCAAGAATTCCTCTGTCGAAGAAATCTCTTCTAGCAAAACCCAAACTCCATCTTCACTCACGAACGCCGCCGAACGTAATCCGATTTTTGCGTAATGATAGCAACAACTGAAGAATGGGTTTATCTCTCTCCATACGCATCGTTTGGACCAAATATTTACACTCGACTCACGTCTATTTTTAACGTTTTTGTCCGCAAAAATGAAATAATCGCTTTTTATGATATCGCTCCGTAATAAATTCAATTGCGAAACAATAACAGGCCGAGTGGTTGAAACAGCATAATCTTGACGCGTCGACTAATTCACCAACTATTTTTAGTTTCAAAACGCGGTTTTTGATCATCGATGGATTCTATATTGAATAATTGGATTCGAGGAAGAGAAAAAAAAATCAATCGATTGGCAGTCAAAGCAAGGGAGCGGTTATGTAATGGGGTGATTAAACGGGTTGTAGACTTACGGGACGGCGCGGGAGAGAGATTAGCTGTCTTTTGAGGGGTTTGGGGTCGTTAATTGGGGAAGTGGAGATGAACGATGTTTACAGATGTTCCACGCTACGAAGCCGAGTCGAATTTAACAAACCGGGCGCCTGTTTTGTCGTCCTTCAGTTGATTTTAATGATGTATTGGTTTATCGATGGTGTAAACTTGATATTGCATTTCCTCGCTATAAGATAAGTGGCCATAAACGATAAGGTTAAATAATTTAACCAACTTGCGTTTACGCCTCTCCAGACAAGAAGACAGATTGGCGCCCCTGCACTGAAAAAAAGGAATCCCGGGAATTTCCAGTTGAATAAATTCCGGTTGTTCAACCGCGAATATTGTAATTACAACAAGAGAAGACCGTTCGGAGAACAATCTGTACTTGCAATCTAACATGCCCATTCCCGTTGAAGTAACTTTCAGCAGGAATATTTCCTGTGTATAATATACAAAAATATTTTGATATATTTACGATCCAAATTCAATTCAATAGGACTGTTTGCTATTTCTCACAGAAATTCAGATTACTCTACCGGATTAATCTTGTTTAGCTGTAGTATTTTAATCCATAATGTACCATAGTTATGGTTGAAGTTGTTCGGAATAAAATATCGGTTTCCGACGAAGAAACGAACATGATGAAACAGCGATTCGATAATCATCTCGATGATATCGAACGCACTGTTGCCGATTTGGCATTTTTAATGCTGAATCTAGCATATTTTCGTCTCCTACCTAGAATTGAATATTCTCGATCTACAATTGATACTAACTCTTGAATAACTTTTCCGAGGAATTACAAAAAAAAAGGAAGAGGGTAAGGATATGATTATGAAACAAAGTGTAGGAAGGAACAGGAAAAAAGGGGTTTGACATGAAAACTGAGGTTAAAGTCAGGTTAGATCAGATCAGTAGAAGGAGGAAAGATAAGATCTGTAGCGATCTGCACCGACAGCCCAACCACCAAATAGACAAAACTCAAAAGATACTACCCAAAGGATTGAAAAGCGACAGAAAAGGTGTGAACATTTGTAGACAGTAATTCTGTAATCGAATTCGCTAATATGAGTCTCTCATAACTAGTTTTCAACAAATGTCTCTCTAATTCGTTAGAATAATGTGAAGATACTGTTATGGAAATTGAAACATGGTGATATTTCTCAACGTTTCAAGAAATTAAAATAAAATAAATTCAAATAATATCACCAAAAATTCAAGAACCTTCAAACATCTTAGTCAATTCAGTGAATTCGATCAATTTATAAATTATTGTAATATTATATTTTCAAAGAGGGTTCAGATTATTTGATAATAAGAAAAACATGAATTCGTTAAAATTATTAGTTTTGAATAGTTAAGATGCGATATGAAATAATTTGGAATGAAAAAAGCAGGCCAGTTGACAATTGATGAAAACGTCAGAGTCAAAAAATTTGTTTGAACTGAGATTGGAAGAAGAAAACATCGAGAATTCTTGTTAAAAACAAGTCAAGTGGAACTTTGTTCAATTTGAAAGCATGAAAATTAAGCTTTCAAGTTGAAGGGATATAAAGAGCAGCGTGTCATTGTTATCATAATGAAGCAAGCCAGGGGAAATTGAAGAACTATATTTGGACATAGCTTCGATCTGTGAGTGCACTCATTTGGTTTGAAAGGATTTATTGATTTGAGAATTATTGAATAGTAAGAATTAGTTCAATTGAATTCGATTGTTAAAAATATTATTGTGTAAACATATTTTTCGAATTGTTCATCTTGGAAAACTCCTTAAAGGAAGAGTTTTCGGGAAAATCAAATAGAATTATTAAATTTTGTTATTGGTTTCGAATTATTTTCAAAATTCAAATAAATATCTTTAAATTTTCACAGTACAGCCATAACAATTTATGGCGCCCAAAGTGGGGCTTGATTAAGGTGATTATTGTTTCGAATAAGTTGAATAATTTGAATTTATTTTTCAGTTCATAATCATTTTTTTAATTATTTTTTTTTTGAAAAAATTAGTTTTTTTTGCAACATGAAAACTAGAAGTAAAACTTTGATAGGGAAAAAAGGAGATGAAGAAGATAAGATACAAAGAATCGGAGAAGAACAAGAAAAAACAGAATCAAATATGATGATGAAGGCATTAATGGACATGAATAAGAAGTTACGAAAAAATGGAAGAAATGAAAGATGATTCAAAAAGAATGAATCAAGAAATTGATAAAAAATTTGAAGAAATGAAAGATGACTCAAAAAGAATGAACCAAGAAATGAAAGAAGATTTTGAAGAAAGAATAAAACAGGACATAAATACGGAATTCGAAAAAATGGAAGAAATTTCAGAAAGATTAGAGATGAAAATAGAAGAAAATTCAAGGGAATTAGAGAAAGAATTGATAAAAGGGAAAACAGAATTGAGCAGAAAATAGAGGAAGAAATGATTAATTTCGAAAAAGATAAAGAACTTAAAGTAATAATAGAAAATACAGAAGAAAATATAAAATTAAATGAAATTAATATGCAGAAATTACAAGACCAATCATCTAAGAAAGAAGGCAAAAATGCTTCTAAATCTAATGATGACAAGAAAGAGACTGAAGAGGATAGTTCTGAAACAAAAATTAGGAAATATTGTGTCGAAAATATTCATAGGATAGATAATTCTATATCCAGATTCAAGAAGGGGGATATCAAGTTTATATACAAGAAGCTAGGCAAAATTGAGCTAATACAAAAAGAAAATCATGAATTTGATAGATTCAACTATACAATGGACTCTGATAAGTATTATAAAGAAATCAAAGATATACAATTGAAAGTGATTTATAAAATGCTATATCCGCCTAAAAAGAAAAATGAAAAGTTTCAGCCATCTGATAAAGACTGTCGAGTTATTGAGTTAAGACAAAGAGGTGTCAAACGCAAGAAGGCAGAGTCTGATGACAGTGACAAAGATGTGATAACCCTAATTTATGATGAAAGTGATAATGAAGCCCAGAAGCAAAAACGAGCGTATAAGATGAATAATGAAAAAAATGGTTAAAAGAGGTCATAAACATGCGCCAATGAAGACTCCCATCAGAAAAGACAAGAGAAAGTTGAAGAGAAGTGGGGAGAAATATTTGAAAGGGGGAATAAGAGGGAATATGTGAATTGAAAAAAAAATTAAAAAACCATTTGTGCAATTAAGAAACAAACAATGGTTATTGAGAAAATTTTTGTCAATATTCAGGTTATAAATGACAAATTAATCAAGAAATTTCAAAATTCAAATTTGAAAAAAAAAATTATTACATATTTAATTTGGGGAATTGTTATGGAAATTGAAACATGGTGATATTTCTCAACGTTTCAAGAAATTGAAATAAAATAAATTCGAATAATATCACCTAATATTCAAGAACATTCAACACCTTGGTCAATTCAATAAATGTGAATTGAAAAAAAAATTAAAAAACCATTTGTGCAATTAAGAAACAAACAATGGTTATTGAGAAAATTTTTGTCAATATTCAGGTTATAAATGACAAATTAATCAAGAAATTTCAAATTTCAAATTTGAAAAAAAATTATTACATATTTAATTTGGGGAATTGTTATGGAAATTGAAACATGGTGATATTTCTCAACGTTTCAAGAAATTAAAATAAAATAAATTCCAATAATATCACCTAATATTCAAGAACATTCAACACCTTGGTCAATTCAATAAATTCGATCATTTTATAAATTTTTGTAATATTATATTCATAGAGGGTTCAGAATATTCAGATTTGTTATAAAAAAGATTTTATGAATTCATCTCTACGTATGACATGAATTCAGAAAATCCTTAATAACTCAGGAATTAGTTAATTTAGGAGCATAAACATCTCTGAACACTATCATTATATTTTTTCGGAGAATTTAACGCAATGATAAAAAAATAGGGTTCTAATTAAAAAAAAACAGAAGTTATGGAAAAATTCTGATCACAACTTTTGACAGAATATTCGAAACATAGGACGAGTTTCACGAAATTTAGGAGATACACAATATTCCGCAATTCTTTTATTTCGAAAATGTAGAAACAGTTTATGCTTGAAATATTGAGAATGGGAATAACGAACACAATACTGACTACGCATATATCCCTTTTTTTCCAGTTTTTTTTTCGATATTTCGAAAACTATTTCGACGAATGCACGAATGAAAGTGTTGAAGCTTCAAGAATATTTTGTATTCCAGTAGATAAAGTCAAACAATATCATAATCCTAACTTTCAGATTTCAAATAGGTCTACAAAAGTCTAGTACGCAGTCGAACTTGGGATACCCTGTATTTATATATATTTTTTTTTTCTTTAGACAGAATGCATTGAAACAGAAAATTCTTGTAAAAGCTCAGGTTATAATCTTCGAATACAACAAACTAGTACTGTAATATTTGAACGACAGTTTTTTAATTGAACGGAAAATTCCTGTTGAATCGATACTACAGTTCCGTCAAAAGTAAAGAAATTCCTTTTTTAGTTTAGTGTTCATTACTGAAAATTCTTGTAGAAACTGGAGTTTGAAGCTTGGAATACAACTATTTAGTTCGTTTATTAAACAGGAAATTCCTGTAAGTAGTCACGCATATTCCGGTTTTCGTCACAGTATTATTTTCCTGTTGAAATGACAAACTGCAGTTTGGTTGCACCAACTAATGTAAAACTTGTTATTTCTAGAGGAGTTGAACGACCGGAATCGACAAGTTGAATCAACAAATATTCCTCTTGTCGCTTATATAGCTCGTAGAAGTAACCGAATTCCTGTTGTATATCCTGGAAAATTTCTTTGAGCGAAGGGATATCGATGTAAGCGATACGCCCCCTACTGGACCTTGACAAAACTAAGCTATGGGCCACTAAATACGACTCACCATTGCTCCAACCTGTCCGCTTCTTCTTCGGCAGCGGTGACGTCGCTCGGAGGCGTCAAATAACCGGCCAACCGGAACCCCCTGCCGCGCAAGTTCGAACCTAGCCTCAAACTCTGCCTGAAGGATGCCCTGGCCCTATCGACTGAAAAATGGTAAGGTTGGTAACACCGAAGGTGTGCGAACAAGGTATCCTAATGGTACACCTCGAGATTACCTACACTTGCTAAATCTGGATTTGCCGACGGGGCTGTTCTCCAAAGAACCAGCTGGGTGGGCTGTCAGGTCTTCGAAATTGACGATTATCAGGCTGATGTCGTCGACCTCGCTTCTTATGGGAGCTATGACTTCAGAGCATAGGAACTTTGAACCTGGAACGAAATAAATTTTATGAGAATGAAAGAAGTGGTCTCCATGAATGCAACATTCAGAAAGGTGGTTTTGGTGTTGTTAAACGTTGAGCAAATAGAACAGAAGCTTTTATTACCAATAAAAAAAAGATTGGCGTGTGGTCTATCGTCGGTGTATAAATCCAGGTTCGGTTGTGTGGAAAAACGAAAATTGATCCATGCACGTGTCCCTTGAGCCATGTCGTTAACGTGTAACGTGATGTATTTACTAGGGGTTAATAAAAACCTACTATTTGGTGAACAGTGTTTTAAATCGATATTTTGATTGTATTTGACGAGGTGGTTTGAGGTTCATAACCGCTTCTACAATCGGTAGGATTTATTCTACTGGTCGATAAATATACTGAGTGACATCGAAAATGGAAAATACAAAACTATTGATTATATAACATTACTTTTGAACGATTGGGTAACGAATTTGTTGCGTCGTGAACGTAAACGACCACCTGTGTAGTGTTCTTGCCCTCGGAATCCGAGGTCTACACATCTGCCTGGCAATAAGTGAAAATTCATCATTAATTCGCAAGTGATTGACAGAACAATCTCGTCGTGAGCGCTTTTGAGCGCTCGTAAATCCACCTTCTAGGTAGATTCGCATTTTCCAGTTTTAGAAATCGATTGAAGGAATTTTTGACAGCTGTCAAAAAAATTCTGAAACTTAGGCGAAACTCCAGACTTCATGTCTTCAGCTGACCAATTTTTTTTCGATAATTCGCTAGAATTTTCTACGGTATCTATGGTCTTGGTGATGCGATCTGGACAAAATTTCACACCTAGTTTGAATACATTGTTCCTCAGCTAGTTGCAAAATTTCATTTCAATGCGATCAGTAGTTTCGAAACTATCAGGAAAAAAATAATTTGAACGGCCATATTTACGGAACCCCTAGTCTAATTTTGCTAATTGATGAACGTGACCGCGATATTCGCGATCCAAACCCACCCTGAAAATTTCAAGTTCCTAGGCCTTTCCGTTCAAAAATTACAATTTTCTATTGTCTCTATGGTTCTGGTCATGCGATCTGAACAAAATATTGCTTTAATATATCATTCTCGATTAAAATACAAAATTTCACCTCGATCGAATCCGTAGTTTCGAAATTATCGAGAAAAAAAACTTTCAAACGACCGTAATTACGGAACCCCTAGTATAATTCTGCTCATTGATGAACGTGAACGCGACATTTCACATCCTTACCTATCCTGAAAATTTCAAGTCCCTAGGCCTTTCCGTTCGAAAGTTAGGATTTGGTATGGTTTCTATGGTTCTGGTCATGTGATCTGGAGAAATGTAGCTTGAATATATCACTCTCCATTAGTATACAGAATTTCGTCACGATCGAATCTGTAGTTTTGAAATGATCAAGAAAACAAAATTTCAAACGACCATATTTACGGAACCCCTAGTATAATTTTGCTCATAAAAGAACGTGATCACGACATTCAAGATCCACACCTATCCTGAAAATTTCAAGTCCCTAGGCCTTTCCGTTCGAAAGTTATAATTTTCTATGGTTTCTATGGTTCTGGTCATGCGATCTGGACAAAATTCCACATGTAGCTTGAACACCTCATTCTTCATTTGAGTGCAAAATTTCATCTCGATCAAATCTGTAGTTTTCAAGTAATCAGGGGAACAAAACTTTGAACGGCCATATTTACGGAACCCCTCGTGGAATTCCGTCCATTAACGAACTCAACTGAGGCATTTGGGATCTGAACCTACACTGAAAATTTCAAATCTCTAGGTTGTTCCGTTCGAGAGTTATCGTGCTTACGGACGGTCGGACAGACTCGAATTTTTCGACGGATTCGTCATCAGTGAGTCGAACATAGTCGATTGAGACCATTTTCGGCTCAAAATTCGAAAAATACAGACATCGTGACGAAATGATATAGCCCTCGTGTTAGTAGTACGAGCGCTCAATTATAAGAAGAATGTTACAGCCAATAATTAACTTGAGATCAAAGAATATTGAACGAAAAAAATTTTTAAGATAGACTAAATTCATATATTTGTAATTAACTTAACTTATGTTCAAACAAAAAAAAAAAGAAAATATTTAGATTCAAACGAGAGACTGCTATCCAAGGATGCTTTGATTGATTGTGAAACAACAGACATACTACTTTATGAGAATAAAATTATAGAAACCATGACAAAAGAGGAAAAAGATTTCAGAAGAGATCATTGCAAATAAATGGACTAGAACTGTTGAAAGAAAAAAGTTCAATGGTCATATTGTTTTCGAGAAAATTTTAATATTTGTCCTTCATCGATTGGCATGAAACGCATATCAAAATGAAGAAAAAATCATGACCGAATTGTCCCAAAGCATAATCACCATAAAAAACATCCTAAAAATCCAAAATTCAATGAAATCCAAATTTTAAGGATGTCTGTTAATTCCAAGGAAGACGTGGCGGACCTCCGCACGTCCTTCAGATGCTCGCGGTGGAAATCGGTAGAAGGAAGCTTTTTCCACAAATCTCAATTCTTAGAATGAAACATGAACATTCAATAATAAAATAATAAAATTTTCTTCGAACCAACAATATTGTATAAATAAAATACAATATTTTCCAATATAGAATAACAGAATATGCTGGAGAAAGTTTGAAATTGTTCTTATGTTCGAGCAAAATGATTTTATGCCGTCCACATAATCACCTTCTTGGATTATACGGACACTATAATCTATTATTTTATTCTCCAATACAAAAAACCCCAACAAATATATTATAATCTTAAGGGCCTGCAACCCTAAATACACATTGGAATGTTCTATAAAGTGTACAATTCTCAGGCAGCGCGACCATACTGCTTCAGATGCAGTCTGACGGCGCTGCCAAGGTCACCGGTAGACCACGCCCCCTTGCAGCGTTACACAGTCGCTTGGGTCCGTAACCGCACTAATAAATAAAATGCCTTGTAGCGATACTCCGCTTCCAGAGTCGTCGCCACTCGATCGCGACTGCCGAGATCCGAATGCCACCTCCACGAGACCAACCTTCTTGGAGCGCGCCTCAACATTGCGATAAAACCTCGCCTAAACACTTTGTCCAAATGGTTTACATTAATTCTCAACAAATCCACTTCCCTCCTTCCAAATTATTCGCCAGTAGAAAGTCCTCATTCCCTGATTGTTCGATAACCTACACCAATAACAATAACCATTAAACGGGAAAGGGCCAATTAGGACGATAAACTTCGATTGTTCCACCACAGTCTTCCATTACCAATCGATTCAACGATTTGTCTTCTTCGCGTACTCGACCTCTCGAACGTGAAGCGTAAACGCTTCATTACCGAGACTCCTCCATCGAGATACATGTCCGGAACTCAAAACAGGAAATTCTTGGAGTCCGACGGCGTCGCGACGATGCCCTCCCGGCGTGTAACTTGATATATTTACGACTAGAAGAATGGGGTGGAAATGGAGCGAAGGGATGCGGGGATTTCGGAGATCTGGCAATTGGATTGGCAACGCTCATAAGTTTGCTCAATTTATCGGGGTGTCTCACACCAGGATGCGCCCTAAAGAGCTAGTAGAAGAATGGCCCATAGCTCGGTTATCTGAATGTCCGATAGAGGGAGTTCTGGATCAAAAGTTGTACAATCTTGATAGCAGGTCATTACAATACTAAAAGCTCTATATTCCATGTTGGTCGCACCCTGTGCAAGACCATTGCTCAATGCACAGGCTGTCATTATTATACAAAAGATCGATACCCCATAATTCCCATAACCTTTCACCGAACGAGGAAGCGCGATTTATGTAAACGCCCCAGGGAACCCCACATCCAAGATTTAGACGCATTGCAGTGGTGGCCATTAAAAAACGAGGGTGTCTTGGCGATCCATCCTTTCTTCTGATGGTTTATTGTCTTATATACAACGCCGACATCGGCACGAAAAATGTCATTAGCTGGCGAGCTCTTTAATAACGACATTTCACGCAACGCGGTTAGTTATTATACGGAAAAATACATTTGTATTATTGGATTACTGAAAGAATTGAAAGGGTTATTGTGTCACCCTAGATGTGCGTATAGATAGGTCAGACTATCGTGCTCTTTGCGGAGTTTACTGGAAAGTAATTGGCGTAATCAATGAATAACTTATTTCAGATGATGAAAAAGGTTGAAAATATTACGGATTCGTATCTAGATACTTCGAAACGAAAAGAAAAAAAAACTTTGATAAACTTTTTGTGGGATATTCACCCCAATCCCCTTGAGTAAAGTAAGGACTTCGAGTCTCCTGTATTTTCCCTGAATACTCCAACTGGTGAATAAAAAAAAACAGAACTAGACTTTCAAAAAATTACGAAAAGCACTGCCGTGAAGGCAGGAGCTTCTGAGCGCTCGTACATGCACCTTGTAGGTGGATTCGCATTTTCCAGTTTTAGAAATCAATTGAAGGAATTTTCGACAGCTGTCAAAAAATTTCTGAAACTTAGGAGAAACTCCAGACTTCATGTCAGTGCTTCAGCTGATCAATTTTTTTTCGATAATTCGCTAGAGTTTTCTACGGTATCTATGGTCTTGGAGATGCGATCTGGACAAAATTTCGCACGTAGTTTGGATACATTATTACTCAGCTAGGTGCAAAATTTCATCCCAATCCGATAAGTAGTTTCGAAACTATCAGGAAAAAAATAGTTTGAACCCATCCTGAAAATTTCAAGTTCCTAGGCCTTTCCGTTCAAGAGTTACAATTTTCTATGTTTTCTATGATTCTGGTCATGCAATCTGGACAAAATATTGCTTTAATATATCATTCTCGATTAAAATACCAAATTTCATCTCGATCGAATCCGTAGTTTCGAAATTATCGAGAAAACAAAATTTCAAACGACCGTATTTACGGAACCCCTTGTATAATTCTGCTCATTGTTAAACGTGAAAGCAACATTCCGGATTCACACCTATCCAGAAAATTTCCTAGGCCTTTCCGTTCGGAAGTTATAATTTTCTATGGTTTCTATGGTTCTGGTCATGTGATCTGGAGAAATGTAGCTTGAATATATCATCCTTCATTTTAATACAAAATTTCGTGACGATCGAATCTGTAGTTTTGAAATTATCTAGAAAACTAAATTTCAAAGGACCATATTTACGGAACACCTAGAATGATTTTGCTCATAGATGAACGTCATCACGACATTCCAGAACCTCACTTATCCTGAAAATTTCAAGTCCCTAGGCGTTTCCGTTCAAAAGTTACAGTTTTTTATGGTTTCTATGGTCCTGGTCATGCGATCTGGACAAAATTTCGCATGTAGCTTGAACACCTCATTCTCCATTCGAGTGCGGAGTATCATCTCGATCGAATCTGTAGTTTCGAAGTAATCAGGAGAACAAAATTTTGAACGACCATTTTCACGGACCCCTGGTGGAAGTTATCTCAGAATAACAATTATCCAAATAACTTTGAATTTCGAGACTAATTCAATCTTAAGTGAAATCCTATCCTTATGGAAATCGTGTTGTTAACACTTAACAGAGCCGAGAGTTCACTGCAACACAGAACACGCCCGTACTATCTTCGGCGTTTCGATATAATTTTGTTCACTTCTTAATACAAATAAATTCCCGATAGATTCTTAAAAACCTTTTTTGACCGAGTCCCGAAAAACCACTCCTGATAGAGTCCCCAAAAGGTGGTTCCAAATGACGTTTTCGTTTTAGTTAAACCAATCACCCCCTTCTATTATCTTTTTGAGACGGTTCGTTGAACAAACATCGGCAATTATTGGTCTGAAACCAATCACCTCTCCTCTCACATTTTCGACAGTGGTGGTGGGATGTGAAAGTTTCCATCTAAACACTTAATTAGGTGCTTAATTCGTGAACTCGACCAAGGGAAATTATAAATCTCACAACGCTTAATTTTTTTGGTCATTAAACGCGCGTTTCGCACTATATTTATGGGTCCTTTGAAACTCTCGAGTTATCAACATTTCAACGCTGTTCGAGTAGAGTAAACAAATACTGAAAGATATATATCAATTCTTTACATTTCTAGGCGTTCTCCCCACTTCAATTTTTTGCTTGTATCGACTAGGATAAAAGGAATAATCTCTATTCCCGATTATTTGAATTAATTCTGCATGTACCGAAATGTTATTAAGTCTTCCAATTTATTACACAGGACAAAGGTACATCGAAAATACTGCAAAATTCTTTGACACTATCGATATAATTTTTTTGAAGTCATAGGATCTTCGAAAGTTCCACATAAACCTTCGCATCGCTATTTCACAACTAACTCAAAAGTTTTTTCCATTATTGGGGAAAAAATTCAGATGGCCGAAACCCTTATTCGAAATTAGCGAATTGTTGTGTTCGTGTCGCGTTCTTCCCCTTCTTTAGATTGAATGAAGATAATCAAAGGGATTCATCAGGCCCAAGTTTCTGAGGGTAAGAAACTTCGATGAAGTTGTAAAATTGACTAACTTCTATTTGTTTTGGCATATTTTTGGGGGAGATAAAATCCGTGCATGCTCTAGGTCTCTTCGTGTTCAATTCAGGCACAAAAGTGTGACGTAAAGGTGCGTATTTAATGTGCGCGGTGGTCCCTCGACCACCGTTCGAGCTAGGGATTGTTATATCTACCGATTCCTGTTTCAATTTACTCTCAAATATTGCAGAAGCTTATCAATTCCGAAGAACTGGCCTTTTACTACCTTCAAACACGGTTCGAGGCCACCCAAAATTTGTCGGTGTTTGAGCGCGCGCCAAAGGAAGTTGAGGGTTATAAATTTCAACTATTAAACTTGGTCGAGCTCATTTTGGACGGTTATCGGATCTTTCGAAGGAGAGTGTGTAAAATTTTTTTTATTTTTTCCACCCATATCGGACGGAAAAATGTCAAGAAATAAAATTCGTCATTGTCTTCGGCAACATTTTATGTTGCCGAAGACAAAGGCGGATTTAACACAAGGTGAGATTTTTCTTTGACCAGCAATAGAACTCATCAAAGTTAGTCGATATACCAAAATTCGTTTTTATAAAATATTCACCAGGACCGAATATTTCGAAATCAAAGATGACCGCACATGTGAGAATTTTCTAGCACGGATCTGTATCAGTTCCGCATTGATATTTAAAGGTTCAGATATTACCAGCTGTGTGAGGTCAGTATACGGGAAGATGCCTATGATGACCAAGTTTTCCGATCTCAACCCCTGTGATTTCTTCTTTTGGGATCATTTGAAAACATTAGTGTATAAGTGACCATTCTTTATTACGCCGGCAATACATTTCTTTAAACAATTTTGATCAATTTTTTCAGTGAGCTTGTGAACTTCTTAATGTTTTTGAGCGCTCGTAATACTTACACGAGGGCTATATCATTTGGTCACGATGTCTGTATTTTTCGACTTTTGAGCCGAAAATGGTCTCAATCGACTATGTTCGACTCACTGATGACGAATCCGTCGGAAAATTTGAGTCTGTCCGTCCGTCCGTCCGGCCGTAAGCACGATAACTCTCGAACGGAACAACCTAGAGACTTGAAATTTTCAGTGTGGGTTCAATTCCCGAATGCCTCGGTTAAGTTCGTTAATGGGCTAAATTCCACTAGGGGTTCCGTAAATATGACCGTTCAAAGTTTTGTTCCCCTGATTACTTGAAAACTACAGATTTGATTGAGATGAAATTTTGCATTCAAATAGAGAATTAGGTGTTCAAGCTATATGTGAAATTTTGTCCAGATCGCATGACCAGAACCATAGAATCCATAGACAATCATTACTATCGAACGGAATGGCCTAGGGACTTGAAATTTTCAGGATAGGTGTTCATCTCGAATGTCCTGATCACGTTCATCTATGAGCAAAATTATACTAGGGGTTCCGTAAATACGGTTGTTTGAAATTTTGGTTTCTCGATAATTTCGAAACTACGGATTCGATCGAGATGAAATTTTGTATACTAATGGAGAATGATATATTCAAGCTACATTTCTCCAGATCACATGACCAGAACCATAGAAACCATAGAAAATCATAACTTTCGAACGGAAAAGCCTAGGAACTTGAAATTTTCAGGGTGGGTTTGTATCGCGAATATCGCGGCCACGTTCATCAATGAGCGAAATTAGACTAGGGGTTCCATAAATATGGCTGTTCAAAATATTTTTTTCCTGATAATTTCGAAACTACTGCTTGGATTGGGATGAAATTTTACACCTAGCTTAGGAATAACGTATTCAAACTACGTGCCAAATTTCTTCCAGATCGCATCACCAAGACCATAGATACCGTAGAAAATTCTAGCAAATTATCGAAAAAAAATTGGTCACCTAAAGCACTGACATGAAGTTTTGTGACAGCTGTCGAAAATTCCTTCAATTGATTTCTAAAACTGGAAAATGCTCCTGCCTTCACGGCAATGCTTTTCGTAATTTTTTATAGGACCTTTTCAATAGGTTATTTTTCCTCTCCACAGTTTGAATTTCAAGATTCATACCGTGCAGGACAAATATCCTAAAAAAAGTTGAACATATTCGAATTTGCGATAAAATTCAGCACTTCATTCACTTGCTGGAATGCTTATGGCACCGTGATTAAAGGCAGATCCTCGTACAGAGTAGTATTAAGATGATGTTGACCAAGATTTTTTGCACTTTTTTAAAATTGAATATATTATATGATCAACTTCCGGCAAAATGATCTCTTTTGATGAGTTCTAGCACCTGTCAAAAAAGCCTCTGAAACCTTCTCATTTATTTATCTCCAAATATACTTCAGAATTCCTCATTAGTTCATATTATGGTATTATGGTTGATTACATTGATTTGAAATTTTTATTCTAAATCATTAATAACGTCTAAATTCTGTATATGATTTCGTTACTCAATTTTTTTTTTACTCTCGTCGATTAAAGATGAACCGACGAACATTATCTGAAAATTCCTATGGCTTCTACAGCCAAAAACTTTGAATATTATGCTGACGTAGAAATATCTGGTGATCAAATTGTTCCTAATCTGAAAGGAACTTACAGAAATATTTTTTATTCGAGGAAAACGCAGGGGCGTAATAGTATATTGTTTAACGAATGGTAATGCAGGTCATAACTCACGCAGATGACGTTTACAGCGCGAGTCGCAGGTGAGGAGGAGAAAGTCCATAAGGGCGATGCTTTATATTTTGTGCTAAGTTCACTAAAATATGCCAAAATTCTTTCTAAACGATGACTTAATATTCTTACTGCTACATCAATTTTGAAAATTGTTGTATACTCCTTTATATTTGTTGTGGCATTTTTCGGGCAATAAATTCTTGATGGTAACATTGGCTGATTGTCTTATTTCTGAGGGTGTACATAATAATTCATCTTCACTATCTGAATTCATCTTTTCCAGCAAAACATTTACACTAATAATTAGGTATCAACTTTATTTGAGAGAACGTCAAAACTATTCAAGGGACGTTACTACCCTCAATACCAATAATATACTGTTTCCTTTCGGCCAATCGGCTTGTTCAGAAGCACAGAGCCAGGGAGTTATAACAGTGAGTTATTATAACTCACGTTGTTTGTTTAGAGATACTATCAAAGGTAGTTGAATAATGAATATATATAATTCAATAGGAGTAGATGAATAATTATCCACTCCAAAAAGGAGAATCGGTTTACAGTTTACCCATCCCTATCACGAACAGTGTTCGTCGCTAGGCCGCGCGCAATGAAAACGCATCTTAACAGTCCTAAAATGCGCTGTTGCCATGTTTCCCAAACTTCCCAAAATTTTCTGCGAAGTAATCGATGTTGGACGCCGTTGCAATAAAGGAGGAGGAGACTTTCCTGGGGGTCGGCAGGTCAACATGAAAACGGTCTAATTTCCTAATTCACGAATACGTAACGGTCTTCTTTATTATTCAGTCGCATTGCAGACATAACAAAATGGCCGTCCAGGTGACATTAATACTATTTCCGGTATTGGATTTTCCACAGAAACTAATTGTTTATTCTGTGTATATAGCGTATTTTCACGCGATCGGACAAATGTTTCGGCCGATTCGGTAGCCGGGCGGCAAAAGTGCGATCGATCTTCCTTCGTGATGTGGACGCATCGCCCAGATTCATGGAATTAAATACGTATCACCAGATGTCACGTGATTCAAGTCGTGATCGAGTTTTCATTGTGATTAATTTCCATAGGTATATTCGCATCCCCACCGAAGAATACACGAATTTTGTCGAATTCACACAACCTAAACAACACGGGAAGCGGCAGAGTGGGTAGCAAACTTATCCGGACTTCTGCCTCCTGTCCTGTCTCTCTCGTATGTCGGTAGGCGTAGAGCGTCGATTACTTCTTCAATGGAAACCAGCAACGAGTCTCACGTCTGTCGCAGAAATCAGGTTGCGCATTGTGGCGTTCGATCTCGTCATCATCATATTTCAATTCGTTGAGATGATGAAACGCTTGTTTTACCATAGCAGATTCTCAACCGATATCATGTTTCATACATGATACGTCGAATACACTTTCAAGTGAAAAAAAATATTATCTGATACTCAAATTTAAAGTTCGAGCTGGTTGATGCTATAGGATATGGTTGAAAAAATCCTCGTGGATTGTATCGAAGCGGAGGTCTTCAGGGATATCTTCCTCTTCCTCATTATCCCCTGAAACTTTTCGGTGAGCGACATCTTATACTGTAACGTTTTTCTGGGTATATTAAATAGGATCGTATTCTCTCAGTTATAGACTTCAATGTGAACCAGAAACAGATTTCGTTTTCTTGATTTGAATCCAAAAGACGAATTGACACGACTCGATAAGAAACGACTGTGTTGTTGGAACGAAACCGGTGCGGAATAATGGTTTTGTGCGCCTGTTTTGACGTGAGTCATCCGTTTGGCAGGATTCAATCTTCGAATATGCTGTTTTCGGGTCGCTCCATCGATAACATGTTTTCGGGTCTCATGATCCGCACCGACGTGAAGATGTTGCCAGAAGGCTGAAAGAATAATGAATTGAAAAGTGTATATATTTAAAACGTTTATCTATCACCTTTATGGACGCCCAAGAGGATTCAGTGATAGGCCGAGAAAATTAGCATTGGAAGTGGAGATAGATCCAGACAACCATTTTCAAGATACCATCTGATCAACGCTACCTTACAGTATCCTACTCGAGATCCCAGATAAAAATAATTTTACCTACTGTATCCAGCTAAATTGAATTGGAAGGAAAAGAATTCTCGGTATTCTTAATTGAAATAACACTTCTTCTCAATATCACTAAACATTCGGTACAGAATAAAAGGAATATTTCCATTAAATGTGAACCGTATCACTCACAAAGTCACAAAATCATACTAACTACAATCTATGTTCTATGCGAGAACATACTCCGGTTTGACTATAAATCCAGACAAAAATCTCAAGATGCCATCTGATCAACGCTTTTTTACAGTATCCTACTCGAGATCCCAGATTCAAGACCAACAAACGTCAATGTGTGAAAAAGGTGTATGTGCGATCAAAACACAGAAGTGCTTTTGACAACTCGGAAGAGGTTAAAAGATAACAAGAAGGTTCAATAATTCAAAAAAAAAAGAATTAACAAGAGAAAAAACTTCATTACACTTTAGTGATAGGCCAAGAAAATTGGCATTGGAAGCGGAAATAGGTCCAGACAAAAATTTCAAGATGATCTCAAGATCAACGCTATGTTACAGTATCCTACTCGAGTTCCAAGATTCAAGACCAACAAACGTCAATGTGTGAAAAAGGTGTTTGTGCGATCAAAACACAGAAGTGCTTTTGCCAACTCGGAAGAGGTTCAGAAGATAACAAGAAGGTTCAATAATTGAAAAAAAAGAGTATAAACAATAAACAAGAGAATAAACTTTATAATACTTTAGTGATAGGCCGAGAAAGTTGGCATTGGAAGCGGAAATAGTTCCAGAAAAAAATTTCAATATGCCATCTGATAAACTTACTTCACAGTATCCCACTCGAGATCCCAGATGAAGAATAATTTAAGCTACAGTATCCAGCAAAATTGAATTGGAAAGAAAAGAATTCTCGTTATTCTTAATTGAAACAACACTTCTTCTCAATATTATTGAACATTCGGTACAGAATAAAAGGAATATTTTAATTTAGATGTAAACCGTATCACTCACAAAGTCTCAAAATCATACTAACTACAATCTATGTTCTATGCGAGAACATACTCCGGTTTGACTATAAATCCAGACAAAAATCTCAAGATGCCATCTGATCAACGCTATTTTACAGTATCCTACTCGAAATCCCAGATTCAAGACCAACAAACGTCAATGTGTGAAAAAGGTGTATGTGCGATCAAAACACAGAAGTGCTTTTGACAACTTGGAAGAGGTTAGAAGATAACAAGAAGGTTCAATAATTCAAAAAAAAAGAATAAACAAGAGAAGAAACTTCATTACACTTTAGTGATAGGCCGAGAAAATTGGCATTGGAAGCGGAAATAGTTCCAGAAAAAAATTTCAATATGCCATCTGATAAACTTACTTTACAGTATCCCACTCGAGATCCCAGATAAAGAATAATTTAGGCTACAGTATCCAGCAAAATTGAATTGAAAAGAAAAGAATTCTCGTTATTCTTAATTGAAACAACACTTCTTCTCAATATTATTGAACATTCGGTACAGAATAAAAGGAATATTTCAATTTAGATGTAAACCGTATCACTCACAAAGTCTCAAAATCATACTCACTACAATCTATGTTCTATGCGAGAACATACTCCGGTTTGACTATAAATACAGACAAAAATCTCAAGATTCCATCTGATCAACGCTATTTTACAGTATCCTACTCGAGATCCCAGATTCAAGACCAACAAACGTCAATGTGTGAAAAAGGTGTCTGTGCGATCAAAACACAGAAGTGCTTTTGCCAACTCGGAAGAGGTTCAGAAGATAACAAGAAGGTTCAATCATTAAAAAAAAAAAAATAAAAAATAAACAAGAGAATAAACTTTATAATACTTTAGTGATAGGCCGAGAAAGTTGGCATTGGAAGCGGAAATTCCAGAAAAAAATTTCAATATGCCATCTGATAAACTTACTTTACAGTATCCCACTAGAGATCCCAGATAAAGAATAATTTAAGCTACAGTATCCAGCAAAATTGAATTGAAAAGAAAAGAATTCTCGTTATTCTTAATTGAAACAACACTTCTTCTCAATATTATTGAACATTCGGTACAGAATAAAAGGAATATTTCAATTTAGATGTAAACCGTATCACTCACAAAGTCTCAAAATCATACTCACTACAATCTATGTTCTATGCGAGAACATACTCCGGTTTGACTATAAATACAGACAAAAATCTCAAGATTCCATCTGATCAACGCTATTTTACAGTATCCTACTCGAGATCCCAGATTCAAGACCAACAAACGTCAATGTGTGAAAAAGGTGTCTGTGCGATCAAAACACAGAAGTGCTTTTGCCAACTCGGAAGAGGTTCAGAAGATAACAAGAAGGTTCAATCATTAAAAAAAAAAAATAAAAAATAAACAAGAGAATAAACTTTATAATACTTTAGTGATAGGCCGAGAAAGTTGGCATTGGAAGCGGAAATAGTTCCAGAAAAAAATTTCAATATGCCATCTGATAAACTTACTTTACAGTATCCCACTAGAGATCCCAGATAAAGAATAATTTAAGCTACAGTATCCAGCAAAATTGAATTGAAAAGAAAAGAATTCTCGTTATTTTTAATTGAAACAACACTTCTTCTCAATATTATTGAACATTCGGTACAGAATAAAAGGAATATTTCAATTCAGATGTAAACCGTATCACTCACAAAGTCTCAAAATTATACTAACTACAATCTATGTTCTATGCGAGAACATACTCCGGTTTTACTATAAATCCAGACAAAAATCTCAAGATGCCATCTGATCGACGCTATTTTACAGTTTCCTACTCGAGATCCCAGATTCAAGACCAACAAACGTCAATGTGTGAAAAAGGTGTATGTGCGATCAAAACACAGAAGTGCTTTTGACAACTTGGAAGAGGTTAGAAGATAACAAGATGGTTCAATAATTTAAAAAAAAGGAATACCTACTGGGTTTGACCTCACTTACTTCCGAATCCTCAAGTGAGGAGGGTTCTCAGCAGTTTTGAATGAATCACCGACATTCTGGTAAATTCATTAGATACATTATTTCACCACGTGAGTTTTTGATGTTTTAGTTTCTACCCTCTTATTGATTATTTTAATTACCTATTGTATGCGTTATTTTAGGTTACTTGCTTAGATCCACAAGACATTCATCTGCTCTTCGTAGTGAGTTAATTCTATTTAACGTTCCTAACTTTTCCATATGTAGTAAACGCTATGTGCTTTTATCTATAGTTAAGTCTAGAGAACTTCTTGTATTAACGATAACTGAAAACAACGTGCTCCAATCATCGCCTTTTCTAATCATATCTGGGTTTATGCAATACTTTTTGAATACTACTAGTCTGATAACTTTATATTTTAAGTTATCGTTGTATTTTTCAGGCAATATTACGGTTATTAAAAGGGCCAGTATCATTGTCTTTATGTCCGTCATTTTTAATTATCATTGATTAACCGTATCCTGGAATAGCCTCACCAGGTTGAGAATTTCAGATTGTTTCACTCTTAACTCATAATATTGAATTATGCATAATCCTTGATGGGATTACTGCCCAAGGAGACAGCTATCGTCGAAATAACTCTATTACTCGTTCAACGGGGACAGTGCTCATGGGCTCACCTCCAACGTGGGAAAAGGGATTGTTCTCTGGAATATATCCCGAACGAGGTAATTTGGGGATTGTACTCGTCTAACGATATTTGACGGGCAAAAAATGAACTACATACTGGCAAAAATTGCAGTGATGCCAAAAAAACTTCAATGAATTCTTCATAGCTATGAAAATCACTATCGTGACACATTTTTTTTCATTTCACCTTTTTATGGTTCCATCGTCCGCTTCATCACCCTATTTAATTAAAATTCTTACACAGGACACGTTAAAACATTCCAAAACCCGCAAACTCACCGTCGTCGGACTACAAAAATTTCCATATCCTCACGCTCTCGTCTTTGACACGCAGATGAAACGACCCACAATTGGACACGAAAGTAATGCGAGAACACGTGCCACGTCTCGATTCGAGTGTCCCGATACTCCTGTTTGAACGTGTGTGTATCCCGCGAGGGAGGAACCCTTTCTGAGGCGATTTTCCCCACGAAATCCATATGGAAATGCGAAGGTGTAGCGGCGAAACCCATTCGCCTCGTCGATCCACTAATAACGGAAAATTAGGGAGTCTTCGAACGAGATCGTTCGAGATAGGGGGTGGAAATGCATCGACGGGCACACGAAGTAGGGTATATGCGGCAATTTGCGAGAGTTTAACGTGCATTCACGAGAAAATGTGGCTTGCTTTTGTTCTCGATAGGTTCCGGTCGAAATGCCTTCTTGGTTATGCCGTTGAAGAGGTGCATCATAGGGATTACGCTGTTTTCTTCGTATGGGTGGCCTTGAAGTCGAGTGATTCAATATCGATAGAGGTTCTTCGACTAGAAAAGGATGGGATACTATTATCCAGATTGAGTTATTTTTATCCATAATGAATATCGCGTTCCGTTCAGTGCAATCATAAACGACCCACCATATCCAGGACATCTATGGTCTTCGCACACGTAACATGTCAAAACCACTGACAGAAGGAAAGATTAGGAAATGCGCCCTCTATATGTACATGGTAAACAGGTCGAGTCCGCCCTCTTTTGTTACCGTCCTGATCGAGTAAACATCGTTGACCTGTCTGCTGTCTCCGTGTCACAGCGACCTTCGACCCGAATTCTATACGGTTTAACACTGCAACAACGATTACTGGGGTTTTTGGTCTGTTTGTATGTCCTGTTGATTTTCACACACAAAACGGTCGTTCCACCTGCCACGCTTTCTAAACTGTAATGATTCGGACCTGGATTCCCATCCATCGAGTGAGCAAGTTTTATTGTGTCCAAAAATCAGATAGATCCGTGAAGAAATATCGAATGAAGAAGAATGAAGAAGAAATAAACAACTAAATACAATAAAAGATAAAAGTTTGAACGGTTGACACTTACAGAGTTTTTCAACAATTTTTCACAAAATAATTTAAGTTACACCATACAATATCGAACCGCAACACCCACAAAATCATACTGTTCTATGCGAGAACATACTCCGGTTTGACCATAGGAGTTTGCAAATGTGAATATTCTACACGGTTCAACACTGAAACAGGGTTTTTTGATCTGTTTGTATGTCCAGTTGGTTTTCCCACAAAAATTGGTCGTTCCACCTTCCACACTTCCTATACTGTATTGATTCGGACCAGAATTCCCATCCATCGAGTGGGGAAGTTTTATTGGGTCCACCGAACTCATTCTTCCTACACGAACACACCAGTCGAATTCTACCAGTACTGGTATCGCATAATGTACCAAATTGCAGTGATAATTACAATAGAATTTTATATTCAAGACAATTGAAGGGTGAAATTTCAATTTTCCGTCGACCATAGAATAAAAGCTCATTTTAACGCACTCGAAATCATCCATTAATGACCCCTATTAATGCATGATTTCTTGTATTAATGCATGATTATCATGGCAAGCGATTATAAAATATTCAGTCGGAGCATAGATGCATCTATGTCGGAGCACGATCGAGCTGTCAAATTTATTTATTCGCTTTCGATCAGAATCTGATTTTATCCGTTACGCTACTACATAATTAATAACGAAGAAAATATCCCTCTGACACCGCCAGATGTGACAAAAACTGCTGAAGCAGCAACTTTGAGTCTGCTTCCTGAAAAGAGCCGCCATTTATATGAGAAAACATATGCTGAATTCAGATCTTGGTGCAAGGACAAGAAGGTTCGGAACTTTACGGAAACGGTTTTGTTGGCATACTTTACGGGCATTGCAGAAAAGGGGCATCTAGCAAGTTTATGGCCAAAATATTCGATGCTGAAATCAACACTAAATGTGAAAGACAATACTGATATAAGCAGATACCACAAACTGGTGATGTTTATTAAACGGAAAAGAGAGCGATATGTCCCAAAAGAATCAAAAGTTCTCGAAAAAGAACATGTGAGAGAGTTCATAGCGAATGCTCCTGGTAGTGTTTTCTTGATGTCGAAGGTAAAAATAAAATTCAATTGAATCGTTATTCCAACTTATTCTCATTATCTCGTTATAGTGAAATAACTATCATTGTTTGATTTGTAGGTCGCTTTGATATTCGGAGTAGCGGGTGCATTGAGAAAAGATGAATTGTTAAGGTTGCAGAGAAAGGATGTACAAGATATGGGATCGAAATTTTTGGTGACAGTGAATTCATCGAAAACACATTCGAACAGGATATTCACTGTGGTGGATAATGATGAGCATACACTTTTAAACATAATAAAGAGATATATATCCTTGAGGCCAGCTCACACTCCACACGAAAGATTTTTCGTTTTTTATAAGAACTATAAATGCTCAACACAACCAGTTGGAATTAATACATTTTCTAAATTACCGTCAATGATTGCAAACTTTCTTAAATTAGAGCAACCACATTTGTATACAGGTAACTGTTTTCGGCGTTCTTCTGCGTCTATTCTTTCTGACAGTGGTGCAGATTTTTCAGCCATGAAAAGACTTGGTGGTTGGAAATCAACTTCTGTTGCAGAAGGTTATATTGAAAACTCCATTCAGAATAAAATAGAAACTGCAGAAAAAATGTTATGTCATAATAGTTCCAAAGTTAATAATGCTTCAACCTCCACTTCATCCACACGTTCCTTATCGGACATTATAGGAAATGAAATAAATGTAAACTATTCAGAATGTCACAACATGTCCAATATTCCCTCTATGAATTTTTCGAATTGTTATATAGGAAGCATAAAAATTTATATATCGAAATGAACATAGAAATTTGTATTACGTCAAATTTGTATATCATGCAAAATAAAAATTGGTTTCGATCCAGAATTTATATTCAATTCCTGATGAGGTCGACGGAAAAATCTTGTAATCAACTCTTTTATTAATTCAGCGATTAATGGTCTCAAACTTTAACGCTGTCATTAATAAACTAGTTGATTAAATAACTATTATTGAAAGAAAATATAATTTGAAATCGGTTATATAACCAAAATCAAAGAAGAAAACACTACAAAAATCAAATAGAACCGAGAAGAAGAAATATTGAATGAAGAGAAATGAAAACAATGAAAAATTTTTCTTTCGTAACTTCGAGGATATCGTTATCCATTTGAGCCAGTATAAGGCTGACCAGATCCATTTCGATCGAAATAAATCGTCTCCTTGTCACTAATAGTTGATTTGCGTGAACAAAAAATCAGTAAAATAATTCCCGAAAAACATAACTGAAGCTACAGCATTCAGCAAAATTGAACTGGAAGGAAAATAATTCTCGTTATTGTTAATTGAAACAACACTTCTTCTCAATATTACTTAACTTTCGGTACAGAATAAAAGGAATATTTCAACCGCATCACTCACAAAATAATACTGACCACCATCTATGTTATATGCGAGAACATACTCCTGTTTGACCATATAGGTTTACAAATGTGAAAATTTTCATGCGTGAAATAAAATGTGTCGACCATAGAATGTTGGAATTTCAGAAGCTATAATTCGAAAATAAATGTATAATTATAATTTTATTTTTCGATGGTCGATTTTTCTAGGGGTTAGCGTCAGGGAAGGCAACAATGGCCGAAGAAGGTTGAATGTGTTAGAAGGAAAGTAGAAAATAATCCGAAAGGTATGCCGAGTATATTCAAGAGTAAAGGCAGAAGGTGCACTATTTTGAATGCTGGAAAATGGATGGATTTTTAGCTGGATGTGAGCTGATTCTTGACAGTGGTATTAATGATAAGGATTACTATGAATGGTGAATTATTTCATAAATGGGTTATTGAAGAATTGAAACCTTCCCTGCAAGAGGATGCCCATCAATAGGATTATGTCAGCCTATTCAATAAACACATACAAATCACTACACTTATACGTGGAAACAAAGTTTTCACTGAGATTTTCATCTTTGCTCTTGTATCATTCGTAGATATCTTAAGTTTATTTATTATACTTATACTGTATGGTATCTTGTTCACATTCCCTCTGCTAATACTGCCATTGAACACATGCTATATTGTTCACAATTCAAAAGTATACTGAATAATTGTAAAATTGCTCATCAATCATAATATTTTCAATAATTCATGGACAGTTTCGAAAAATGAAAATAAAAATTGACTTTCTTGAAATATTCAAACCTTAGCACATAATAATGCACAAACTGGTTCATATATTGATAGTTACTGTACAAATTTCATGTACTACATAGATTCTTAGTTTTTGTTTCTCTCTTATTTTAATAATAATAATAATATATGTTTAGTTCCTACAATTATTGTATTACAATAATGGGGAATAAGTCAAATAATTTCAATGGTTACTGGTTACAAAGTAGACGTAAGGTTTAGCTTAACTAGATTCCGAATATTCTAGCAAGTTGTATGGTTCAATATTCAGCAAAAATTTAACTAAATCTTTTTGAGCGCTCGTACTACTTACACGAGGGCTATATCATTTCGTCACGATGTCTGTATTTTTCGACTTTTGAGCCCAAAATGGTCTCAATTGACTATGTTCGACTCACTGATGACGAATCCGTCGGAAAATTTGAGTCTGTCCGTCCGGCCGGCCGTAAGCACGATAACTCTCGAACGGATCAACCTAGAGGCTTGAAATTTTCAGTGTAGGTTCAGATCCCAAATGCCTCGGTTAAGTTCGTTAATGGGCCAAATTCGCCGAGGGGTTCCGTAAATATGGCCGCTCGAAATTTTGTTTTCATGATTACTTTGAAACAACAGACTCGATCGAGATGAAATTTTGCACTCAAATGGAGAATGGGGTGTTCAAGCTACATGTGAAATTTTGTCCAGATCGCATGACCAGAACCATAGAAACCATAGAAAATCATAACTTTCGAACGGAAAGGCCTAGGGATTTGAAATTTTCAGGATAGGTGTAGATCTGAAATGTGGCGTTCACGTTTATCAATGAGCAGAATTATACTAGGGGTTCCGTAAATACGGTCGTTTGAAATTTTGTTTTCTCGATCATTTCGAAACAACGGATTCGATCGAGATAAAATTTTGTATTTCAAACGAGAATGATATATTAAATCAACATTTTGTTCAGATCGCATGATCAGAACCATAGAAACCATAGAAAATTATAACTTCCGAAGGGAAAGGCCTAGGAACTTGAAATTTTCAGGGTGGGTTTGGATCGCGAACTTCACGGTCATGTTCATCAATGAGCAGAACGGGTTCCGTAAATATGGCCGTTCAAAATATTTTTTTCCTGATAATTTCGAAACTAACGATTTGATTGGAATGAAATTTTGCACCTAGCTGAGGAATAATGTATTCAAACTACGTGCGAAATTTTGTCCAGATCGCATAACCAAGACCATAGATCCCGTAGAAAATTTTAGCGAATTATCGAAAAAAAAAATTGATCACCTAAAGCACTGATTTGAAGTCTGGATTATCGCCTTAGTTTGAAAATTTGTTTGACAGATGTCAAAAATTTCCTCAATTGCTTTCCAAAACTGAAAAATGCGAATCTACCTACAAGGTGCATGTACGAGCGCTCAAAAGCACCTGCCTTCACGTCAGTGCTTTTCGTAATTTTTTCAATCTATTAACATTTCTTAGCGAATGAAACTGTTTGGGTAACGCATTGTAGATCTTTATGCACATGTATTTTGCATTATTCTGTGCTAGTGTCAATTGTTGCATCGGGTATATATAAGGATCAATTTTCTTAGTTGGGTTGTTGTTCAGAAACGGTTAAAATAGTTTACTGTGGCTTTTTAGGAATATAACATACTTTAGCACATATATTGCTGTTGACGTCAGGATTTTATTCCTTTTGAGATCACCTCTACAAGTATCACTATATTTCATTCTATACATAGCTCGGATTGCTTGCTTTTATCTTTCAAATATTTTGTTTCGTGATGTACTGTTTCCCCAGTAAACAATGCCATATGAAAGGGTTGACTGAAAATTGGCTGTGTATAGGAGCTTCAATGTATCTTGTTGGATATGGTATTTCATACCATTGAGGGTGTAGATTGTGGTGGTGAGTTTCCTGTTGAAGTTTTTTATTTAGGGGTTCCATTTCTTAATACATATAACTTTAAACCTGAATTCCCATTTTTAAACTGCACTCGGAATATTCCGGCTTAATTAATAATTATTCGATAATTCGTATACTGAACACTTTTCTAGGTTATATTTATGTTTGATGTTTTATTTCTATGATGGAAACAGTAACTTTTTTGTAACTATAAATGAAGCCTCGACTGGACGTTCATGGCCTGCTTCGATGTCAATAATTCTTAAATGGACTACAGGTTTGCAAATGTGAATATTTTCAATGCGTCAAAATAAAATGTGTCGAACATAGAATGCTTTGACCCATAATATGCGAGAACATACTCCTGTTTGACCATATATGTTTGCAAATGTGAATATTTTCAATGCCTCAAAATAAAATAAGTCGACCATAGAATTATGAAAATCCAGAATATATAACTCGAAAATAAATGTCAAATGTCATTTTATTTTTCGATGATCGATTTTTCTAGAGGTTAGGGTCAGTTGGCAGGGAAGGCAACAATGGCCGAAGAAGGTTGACTGTGTTAGGAGGTTTTGAAAAAAGAAGTGAGGTGGTATTCGCGTTCACAATGAAATAACAGGGAACAACTGTAGCTTGCATTATTTGCTTTCCTGGAATGGTGGAGAACATCTTGCCTTGAACTAGCGGCTGCGTTACAATATAAACATAAACACAACAATAAAAACGAGGAAAATCCACTTCGATGGTAAAACTCTCATTGCCAATCGCTCAGAAATCCCTCAGTGGCCAAATCCACGAATCATAAATGAAAAGATAAAACGCAAGGTTCCCGACAGTTCTCAGCAAAATCCACATGTGGCAGAGCAAAAACCCCTATAAACAATTTTATCGGGTTAACATTAACAAGAGTTTCGTAAACTCCCGACATTCGAAAGGAGATGATTATTTACCTGTAAAGTCAAATCACTGAATGAGCAGCCAATTTATCTCAGGGCTTTACGCCGATCCGGTCTGACGTCCGTGTCGTTCGGGTGTTTATACCGTGAAATTCAGTCGGCGTGCGCTTCGAGAGTTATTGGTTATTTCCTAGGCGCCTTGTGGTTTCGAGGTGTCTTCAATTTATATTCTATATTCATAAATTCACAAACCCGGACTAACTGAGAAAGGAGTAAGGTTATATTATCAAAGGAAGTAGAGGTCTCTTCGGATCTATCAAACCAGGATACACTTGCAGATTTTTTCTTTTCATTACTTCAAGGATATCGTCATCCATTTGAGCTATAATAGGCTGACCAGGTCCATTTCGATCGGAATGAGTCGTCTCCTTGACACTAGTAGTTGATTTGAGTGAGCAAAACCAGTGTTATAATTCATGAAACAAAATAATTGAAGCTACAGCGAAATTAAATTGGAAGAAAAAGATTCTCGTCATTGGTGATTGAAACAACACTTCTCCTCAATATTACTAAATATTTGGTACAGAATAAAAGGAATATTTCAATCTAGATGTGAACCGCATCACTCACAAAATCATACTGACCACCATCTAGGTTCTATGCGAGAACATACCCCAGTTTGACCATAGATGTTTGCAAATGAATGATGGAGAATGACGTGTTCAAGCTACATGAAAACCATATATACTCCGTTTGAGAATTATTGACATCTCGGTTGGCTGTGAAAAATCGAATTCAAGTTGGTAATAGACTATTCAGTAATATTTTGGGTTGCTGAATTCAAGTTGGTATAGGAATAACACTAACATTACCCATAGAAATCTTGCTTTGATGATTTTATCGAAGATATTGGTGAATATGTAATTATAAAAATTTGCTCTGAATTTGAGTATTTTTTGTCTTATGCTATTAAAATGGCTGGAATTGACCAGGATACATCGCGCCTAACAAGAGAACGCCAGGCAGTTTGTCGGTGTTACTTCGAGTTTTTCAAAGATTTGGCATATATTTCCGCTAGTGTTTCAGGTAAACTGTTATTCACCGACTCAAAGTGTATTCTGATTGATCAATGTCTCTTGAATTTTCAGATTTCACCAAGCCCTGTCCGTAGAATATTAGCATGTTATTATAGCCTGGAATTAGCAGTGGAAGAAAACCTGTCCGATACGATTATTCCTTCAAAGAGTCATTGAATGACTTTGTTTTTGCTAGAATTAAAAACAATGAATATATCAGTTAAGATATCCTTTTCGAACTGGCCAAAGATCACCTAGATTTCAATTGATCAAAGTCAACATTATATTTTATCATAAAAAAATTGGATACAAATACAAAAAAGTTGATCGAAGGAAACTTCTTACTGATAAACAGAAAAATATAATAAAAATAATACGATATTGTGATAAGTACCGAGAATACATGGAACTAAATGTAAAATTCATTCATCTAGATGAAATTTGGATATTCGAAAACGGTATTCAAATTCGTCAGTGGACACTAGAAAATAATCCAAAAGGTATGCCGAGTATATTCAAGGGTAAAGGCAGAAGGTGCACTATTTTGAATGCTGGAACAATTGATGGGTTTTCACCTGGATGTGATCCGATTCTTGACAGTGGTATTAATGATAAGGATTACTATGAATGGTGAATTATTTCATAAATGGGTTATTGAAAAATTGAAACCTTCCCTGCAAAAGAATGCCCATCAATAAGATTATGTCAGCTTATTCAATAAACACATCCAAATCACTACACTACTTGGAAACAAAGTTTTCAATATTTTTATCTTTGCTCTTGTATCATTCATAGATATTTTAAGTTGAATGAATGAATGAAAATAAAAAATGACTTTCTTGAACTATTCAACACCGAGCAATAAATAATTCACAAATTGGTTCATATATTGATAGTTCGGTACAAATTTCATGTCAAAATTCTTCATGTACTACATATATTCTTAATTTTTGTTTCTCTCTTATTTCTTAATACATTATATCGTTTTCTCCAATCCATTCTTTTGGCCCTTTGCTTGCGAAGTACCCAAAAAATTTTTCTGTTGCACCACTAGCTACCTGCTAGAATTCCATTAATTATCCTTCTTGAATCCTGACATAAAATGGTACTCTTATAGTTATATGGTTAGAATTTTGCAAGATTTCCAATACCAATAAATATTGCATGGTCCTGAGTGAAAATAAATATTTATTTGAATGATCTTCAATTTTCCATGGTTGACTTTTATATGAGATAATTTCATATTAAAGCATTCCACGATATTTTTGCGCTTTCAAACCTGAACTCCCATGTAGAAACTGCAATCGAAATATTCCGGCTTAATTATTCGATAATTCGTATACTCAACACTTTTCTAGGTTTTATTTATGTTTTATTTCTATGATGAAATTTAGTTACTTTTTGGAACCAGAAATAAAGCCTCGACTGGACGTTCATGGCCTGCTTCGATGTCAATAATTCTTAAATGGACTATATGTGTCTTCCATTTATATTCTATACTCATAAATTCACCAACCCCGACAGAAGGATTTAGGGTATATTATCAAAGGAAGTAGAGGTCTCTTCGGATCTATCAAACGTGTATACAATTCTTCATTTCCTCCGGGAATAACAATAATTCCCCTTCTCTACGATCATAGATAAGCCCACCGGAGGTTCACGCATGTTTTTCTGTGTCCGGCCTCAAGACCAGAGAAATAAATCGTCTCGTTATCTCCGCAACGTTCCGATAAGATGATAATTGGCCGCTCTAGAGATCGCTCACGAGCTGCTTTAGATATGTAAATAGGCTCGGGATTTATTGATCCCGACTCGCGACTACTTCAGGACCTTATGGGAGGCGGAAGTCTGTCGTGATTTTCTGTTATTCACCGTGCGCCATGTTCTTCGTCTTCCGAAGGCCACGGACGAACACCGTGAGAATTCGGTGACTGAAACGCGACGATATTTCACCTGTCGTCGAAGAATCGAGGCGAGGAGAACAACCGTTTGGAAAATAGAATGGCGTCAAGTGATGCTGCCAAATGAACCATCACAGTGAGTGATTAGTTGGGTGAAAATAAAAATGAACTCATCATACTGCTTGACTTATTTATAAATGTTTACATTCCGGGGAATTGCGGGAGCGAAAGAGATGCTCTCGCTTTGTGACAGGTCCCTACGGTATCCTCTCAGTAATGTCACAATCGAAGACTGATTAATTAGAAGAGAATGAGTAGGAAATATTTTCACTCTGGAGTGACCGGTCGCTTCAAGCAAGCTCCACCCTGTACCTTCAACCTCTTCGAGGTGCCGACAAAACGAAGCGAGTTCGTTCCTTCGAACGACCACTCCTTCAAGGTATATAATCACCGAGGAGGCTATCGATTCGTGAAAGTCCCGCTTAATAACCCCAAATTGGGGTAGCAGAAGACCAACCCTGCGGGGAGGGTCGAGCATACGAAGGAAGTCCTGGTATCTTGCCAAACACGTCGAATGGTTATCGGCGGAGAAATTAGGCTTGGGAGAGATGTGTTGGCACCTCTGGATCGACATGGGGGTACACAGTAAATTAGATGGTGGAGAGGGTGGGGGAGGACGGCCATTTCAGCATATATTTCCGGGCAGGGGGTTGGGGGGTGAACGATCGTTCCAAGTGGTTGGTTTGGGACGCGACACTATTACGACGACACGAAGGTGTTTTTACATTTGAGCTCGGAATCGAGGATTTGAGAATAAGATGGGAACGTTTTTGGCTCCAATTGACAGAGACGTGTGGAATTTGTGTATATTCGAAAAAATATATCACCCCCAAGTGAATACTGGATTAATTTGGCCGATGCTCGATCAAAATCCATATGAACTTAGTATTCACTAATTAACACAGCCTACGATTTCACTGATTGAGCGTTTTACACAACCACTACACGTGTTTCGCCTTACCATGGCTTCATCAGGCAACTTACTGTTGCACTTGTTCGTAATAAATACAGACTTCCTAAAGGGTAGGGGGAATAGACGTGTAGCTCAGCGCAGGTAATTTCAATGTGAGAAACAGAATGCCTTCGAAACGAAACAAAGCGGCGATCGGAGGAAATTTCTCCACTCACCACACCTGTCCGCCCCAGAAGCAACCGTCTCACATTCTCTCCCATTGCGTTTGGAGCGGATAGATGGCGACAGTAGAAAAATTTTCTCCGATCGCCACTGCGTTTCGTTTTGAAGGCATTCTGTTTCTGGTATGGAATTTATCTTCGCTGAGCTATACTGATGAGACTTGATAAATCGACACCGGTCTATATTTGCGAATGATGGACTTGGTGTTTTCTGGGTTACGTGGATTGATTTGTTGCCTTGCTTTAAGATTATCTATAACAACTTTTCATTTTGTTTGAAGAACAATTAGGTGTTCTCTGAGGCTTTTCCGTTATTTTATAATTTTGTTTCAATCGTGTTTGTTATTTAATTTCAATGGTCGAGTCCAAAAAATGTTTCGAATTATTAATTTCATTCTCTATTGTCAAGTTCATTGAATATACAAGGTGTTTTCAAAGGTGTGGCTTTTTTTGGGCAGAACTCATCAAAATAACTCAAAATTCCAAATATCCTTTATATTAAATATTCACCAGGGCATCGATTCCGAAATCAAAGTTACCCGCGAATCTGAGAAATTCCCAGCACGGATTTGATTCAGATTCGCATTGGCGTTTAAATGTGTTTATTAAATGCGTTCAGTTTACGGGAAATCATCTGACAGAGCATTTTTTGTGACTTCAGCTGAATAGGACGTGATGGGTTGATTTCTTGGCCTGCACATTCCCCGGATCTCAACCCCTGTGTTTTCTTCCTTTGAGGTCATTTGAAAACATTAGGGTACAGTAACGGCGAGGTGAATAGAGTTGAAGAACTAAAACAACGCATTGAAAATGTTTGTGACATTATTCGTGAGCAAACTGATGTCATAGTTGCTTCATGTTATAATTCGTTATTACGCCGGGCAAGACATTGTGCACATCGAAGGAATGGTGGGCATTTCGAACAATTCCTGTAAAAAATTTGGATCTATTTTATCGGTGAGTTTTTGAACTTCCTAAATTTTTTTATAGGACCTTTTCAATCAGTAATTTTTTCTCTCCTTTGTTTGAACTTCAAGAATTATACCGTTCAGGAAAAATCTTCAATGAAATTGAAAAAGAATATACGAATTTGCTATGAAATACAGCTCTTTATTTACTCGCTGGAATGCATATGACATATGGTGATATATGGCTGATCTCCTAACAGAGAGATAACACGATCCAGGGTCGTCTTCAGATTCTGATGCCAAAGATTTGTTGCACTTTTTTCGAATTGAATATTTTTTATGCTCTACTTCCGGCGAAATGATCTCTTTTCATGACTTCTATCACCTGTCACCTTGAAAAACACCCTGTATATAATTATTCACAATCTTGCGAAATGTCCCTCTGGCAGTAATGTCTCAACCCCATCATTCTGTGAATTTTCATCAGAACATCATCGGAATTTTTCATTATTTCAAGATATCAAAAATAAATAAGAAAAATGGGTGGAATTACATTAAAATTCAAATCATCTATTAAAACCTCCTTTGGGTATTTTCAAATCCCACCCCTCGGTCCACCGACTCAGGGTCGACCTCCTATCGCCTAGATAGGTGAAGTCTCCGGAGGTGGTTGGAATAAACTAATTTGGTGATGTCACAAAAGTACTCTCTATGTTACCTTCAATAAAATTATGTTTCATCACGTTCGAAAGTTCCATCAGGAAATATCAATTAAGCTGCTTTCCCCCGTCCCCCATTTTACCATATTTCGATATTTCAACTTTAGAAACGGTCACGCACGTTGCTTTTTGCGCTCTGAGGAATTCTTCCAACTTGCATAAAGCGTGTTTTCACATAATGCCTCTCGTTTTTTCTCTGTCACAAAGTCGATCAATTTCATTTAGCGAATCGAACACGCGAGCATTAAAACCGTGAATAATGAGGGCAAATTGAGACAAACGATAGTTGCCTTCGGTTATGATGGAATATCATCCGGCGGGGCAATTTTTTTAGGGGTTTCAATAAATTATTGAGATTCTAACAGTTCAACTATTACTACTCCCTTGATGTCAGATGCTTGCTGTTCTTAGGTATAATCCCCATCTGCAAAGAAATGATTTTTATAATGTTTCAGGTACCTCTTTACCAAAGATTTCCATATCGTACCTAAATTGGTAGATAGTTCATTGATATTTTGGTTTCTAGTTACTTTGTTAGAATGATATGTGCCAACTCAACATAATAACTCGGTGCAGAAAGCTCCCTATAGGAGTACAAATAATTGTGTCCCTTTTTGGGGTAGTAGTAGTTTAGTACCTTCCTCCCTGCAGAGCCAGTTATTACCGTTCAATTGCAGAATATTCCGTATTTAGAATCCGGCGAAGGGACGAATTGGGGAAGAAGTTTTTAAAATGTTTGTTTATTTGTCTGAAATTTTTAATTGAATGACTCATATTTATATAGTTTTTTTGACAAACCGTGTAATTTATTGACGGTAAATATTTATGATGTACAATAGTTTATTGTAATATCTTAATTTCTGTTATAATGTGTGTACATTCATGAATAAATTATTATTATCATTAAGACAGTGGTAGGAATGTACTTTTAGTATTTTCGGTCGAGAAGTTTTAGAGTCCGAATCAGGGACAAATTTGGTGATAGCTCGGGGTAGAAAAAGGTGTCGAAGGAATTGCGTTTTGAGTTAGGCGAGAAATCGTACGGAGATTATGCGCGGATTCGTTACGGGAGTGCGAAAAAGGTTGAGGTCACTTTCGGAGTGAGTGAATTTGGTTTCAAGTAGGTACATAAAGGGATTCGGTGGCTTGCAGGTCAAGTTAGAAAGTTTAGATCAAAGTATTAACCCCTATACATGTAAATGGTGTTATTGTAATCCCCAATATTACTGATAACCCTACATTGATTTGATGTGTTTCAATGTAAGGAATGTGAATTATAGTTGTATTTATTTTGTATCGAGTCAATTGACCCCCTCGTACACTTGGATTAGTAGGTTTGCATGAAGTAAGGAAAGTAAGAGTTAAATTGTCTGATTTGATTATGATCATGCGAAGTTATGTGAATTGTTGAGGTGGTTTTTTTTATTTGTGCACTTGGATTTCTCGCAAACATATGGTACAAAAGCGCTGATAGAAGACGAATACACCCTGACATAAACGACGAAACATAATGATGAAGAAAACCGACATCAGACATATTCATATCGATCCAAACGACCTTACCTCATTTCCCCACACTCTAGCCAGAAGAGAAAAAACCGATCTGCACAACGCACAGCACCCAACGGTCACGAAACAATTCAACAGTCACTCCGGATCAACGCCGTCATCAATCAGATGGTCCAGAAAGACTTACTACAGCCTCGGGTCTACCGCCGAAACGAAAGCGTTCCGACGAATCTTATTTTTAACACACATACACGCGAGAGCTTAAGTCACGTTGGGGCATCACGGAGGAATGGAGCGGAGGCAATCGGATTAAAACGGGAGACGAACAATGCTCTTGTTCTATCCCGAAGGAACGACGACGGTGCGGAGAGCCGTTTTTTAATCGGGTCAGCAGAGGTGGATCCGCCGATTTGATGGGGGCGATAGGGGAGATTTATGTTTTTCGGATCAACCGAAGTTCCTTTTGCTTGTCTCAGATTTTCATCATGCAATTATTCTGAAAAATAAAATGGCAATTTAACTGATTCCAGAGAACATCATTAGCAACTGCAGGCCGGTATCGGCTATCTTAAGCCTCATCAGTGCCGCGTAGCGATGGTGAATTTGACGTGGAGGACGCCACGTTTCAAAACGAATAGCTGTATAGATCAGACAAATTTGATAGCTGTGAGGATCTATCAAGTGAGGTAGTTTCCTACCGTGTCTACAAGTGAATTACTGATATTCTGGTGAGTTCGTGAGTCAACATGTGTGTGAAGATCTATTAGTACCTATTGTATTATTTATTGTTTCACTTATTGATTGTTTACATTTACAATTTACATTCACATTTACAATTATTGATTTCATGCTTTCTGCTGCATCTTTTCAATTGCTTGTATCCACAAGGCATTCATTTGCTTTTCTAAGTGAGTTAAATCTATTCAACATAATTCAATGTACCTAACCCACCAACGGTGGCTTTTGCATATGTAGAAACATCTAAGTTTTCCACACACCAATATTGGGTTATCATCTCAAGGGCGAATATAGCTTTTTTTCATGGGAGGGGTAATAACGATTAATTAATTTTGACGTTTTCTCAAATTAAGTTGATATCTAATTATTATTGTGAATGTTCTGCTGAAAAAGATGAATTCAGATAGTGAAGATGAATTATTATGAACACCTTCAGAAATAAGACAATCAGCTATGTAACTATACAGAATTTATTGCCCGAAAAACCCCAAAACAAATATAAAGGAGTTACAACAATTTTCAAGATTGGTGTAGTAGTAGGAATATTAAGTCATCGTTTACATAAAATGTTCTTTTGGCATATTTAAGTGAACTTAGCACTAAATATAAAGCATCGTCCCTATGGACTTTATACTCCATGCTGAGAAGCACAATCAACATAAATAATGCATTGTTATAGGTAACTATTAAGATTGGTAAATAAAGTTCGTTCTGTGTACTTGTAACTTAGTATTCATTGTTATAGTCGTAGAAAAAGTATAGTATTCAACTTGCGGTAATGGTCATAACTCACTTGATGAATTACAGCACTCGCCTTCGGCTCGCGCTGCAAACTTCATCTGCGTGAGTTATGACATACATTACCGCTCGTTAAATAATATACTTTTGTACTCTTTACTCATCATTATATGTTATAAATCCTCCTTGATGGGATTACTTCATAGGGAGACAGCTATCGTAGAACGCTAATAATTATCGTCCACCGTTGTGAATAACTCTTCGAAGGGGAAATGTACTCAGGGCTTTCCTCCACCGCTGGAAAGAAATTTTTCTCCGGAGAATCCCTGTCTTACGATAGTTGTATGCTTAAGAAGTACCTCACATCGCTAGACTCCCACATTGTCATCAATTGAGGAGTTATTAGTACAGCATTTAACTTACTCAAGCATATTCAAACATCATATGAGAGAATTCTCACCATTCGATCTGTTTTCGCCTATTAATATCCTTTCCTAACGATTTATATTATATTATTAAACGAGCGGTAATGTAGGTCACAACTCACGCAGATGAAATTTGCAGCACGAGCCGCAGGCGAGTGCTGTAATTTATCGAGAGAGTTATGAACACTAACGTTAGTTGAATACTATACTTTATCTACGACTATAACTATAAATACCAAGCTACAAGTACAGTGAAAGAACTTTGTTTACAAATCTTAATAGTTACCTATAACAATGCATTATTTATGTTGATTGTGCTTCTTAGCATGGAGTAGAAAGTCCATAGGGTGATTATATTTATTGAGTGATCTTGAACTTCACTAAAATATGCCAAAAGAACATTCTCTGTGAACGATGACTCAATATTCTTACTGCCATACTAATCTTGAAAATTGTTGTATACACCTTTATATTTGATTTTGTTTTTTTCGGGCAAAAAATTCTGTATGCAACATTGTCTGATTGTCTCATTTCTGAAGGTGTACATAATAGTTAATCTGCACTATCTGAATTAATCTTTTTCAGCAAAACATTCACAATAATAATTTGGTATCAACTTAATTTGAGAAAAAGTCAAAATTCAAGTGACCTCCCCTCAATACCAACAATGGACTTTCCCCTTTCGGCCAATCGACTTGTTCAGAAGCACAGAGCCAGAGAGTTATAGTTATAGTTATTATAACTCACGGTGTTTGTTTACAGATACTATAAACTGCTCAAAAGAAGTTGAATAATGAATATATAATTCAATAAGAATAGTTAAAAAATTGTACATAACTGCCATCTGATCAACGCTAGTTTACAGTTTCCTTCTCGAGCTCCCAGATTCGAGACCGAGACCACTCAATGTGTGAAGAAGGTGTCAGTGTTCCGCCATCAAAACACAGAAGTGCTTTTGACAGCTTAGAAGAGGTTAGAGATAACAAAGAGGTTAAGGACTTTTCAAGAAGTAGAGGTTTGGTACTTACTTATTTTCCAACACTCAAGTGAGGAGGGTTCTCTGCCATTTTGAATGAATTACCGACATTCTGGTAAATTCGTGAGAATTATTATTTTACCACGTGAGTTATTGATGTATAAGTTTCCACTCTCTTATTGATAGTTCACATTACTTATTCAATGCGTTATTTCATGTAATTTGCCTCGATCCACAAGACATTTATTTGTTTTTCATAGGCAGTTAATTCTTTTTCAACGTTATTTAATGTTCCTAACTGCGAGCCAACCATGGCTTTTCCATATGTAACAAGCTTCTCAAAAGTCCTCTTGTTTACTAGTACTTCATCTACGAACAGAAAGCGACATTTTTCATCTTCATCTCTTGTCTCAACACCTGGTGACCTACAATTACTCTAAAAGTTTTAATCCAACAATCAAATTCAAGTCCACCATCAATGGAATAAAACCTCGATTCTTATCCTCATTTCGTCACACACAGATACAAAATAATCTCGAACAGGGCATCTTTCATGCCAGATCATCGAACGACACACTTTCCAAGAACCTTGCTCCAAAAACACCTCAAATCGACAAGGACGAGCAGAACAGAGATGTCGCACAAGGATTTCATCATACGAACTAATCCGCGATCCTCGATACGATCCTGCTCGGACGACTCTTCATGTCATAGTTATGAACCCGTGACGTCGTCCCTGACCAATAGGCGTCCGAAGTGACGTCACACGACGACGGACGCCGTTTCGGGAGGCCGAACGCGGTTTTGGGTCGGATCTGCTAAAAATATCCCGACGAGATTTGTGGAAGTCGTAGCGTCGAACCTTATGGCCGTTCGGTTGACGATTTCGGCTTTGAAAACTGGTAAATATTTATTTCTTCGATCGTTGCATGGGTTGGAGGAAAGAAGCGCCGAGGAGATCGATCGACGAAAGGGAATTCGATAGTAGAAATGTTTTTATGTAATTTGAATAGCTGAACTTTGGGGAGATATTATATTCTCCACGTTTTCTTATTGAATTGGTCCGTGCGTGCTTGTCTGAACGTACTATAACTATATTTAAGGTTCACATAGTTGACACTCAACACACAGTTATGTTGTCTAGGTGTACGACTACATACTTGTCGAAACTTGCGAATTCGCAGAAACATGCGAATGCCAAGGTTAAAATTTATAGATCGCAACAACGTCTCAAATTTGCTTCAATTAGGGAGTTGGAGTGATATTCAAAGAGAACAGTCCCTTCTCCCACGATGGGGGAGAGCCAATGAGTACAGTCCCCTTCGAAGAATAAATTAAATTACATATGATGATAAAGATGATACCTAGCTGTGAAACGTAATTATTGGGAGAGAGATAAGTTAACGGTGCGTCTACGATAGTTGTCTCCCTGCGAAGTAATCCCATCCAGGATTATTGATAACCTTTAATGATGAGTTAAAGTTACAACTAATCTAAGGTTCTCAACCAGGTGAGGCTCTACCGTTGGTCACTGATAATTGATAATAGCACATACACGTGTGAAGGACTTAAGAATTTAATACACATTGTCAGTTGAAATCATTAAATAATATTGAATGGACTTCTGTTCAAGTTAAATGCTTTTCTTCTGCTTTTCAAAACAACCCCATAACTGTGCCGAAGGAGGGTCCTCTTCTTCCTCTCCTTTAACCCTATTTCAGCATCAGCCTGTGGTGGTCCGCCGAGACTCCGTCCGCACCCTCTTTGGGTAAGTACTTTGCTTTGCTTAAAGTGTTCAGTTTCACAGTCAGTTCATCTGAGGGTGGTCGCAAACCATTGTGATTGTTCAGCGGACGAGCGGAAAATAGTAGAGTTTTCAATTTTGTTTCACTATGATATTTGGTTTGCTGCTAATATGTGATATTTATATTTCAGTGAATTTTTATGAGTTGTAGTTTCAAAACTTATCTCGTGTATATGGACAGGTTATTCTAGGGATTATTCTTCGGTAATCTTTTAATTTCTGCCTTTTTTGGGTATGTTGGTAATCATCATCAGAATTATCGTTTCAGTGAACACCAAAAAAACTAACACTCTGGGATCTTTGCTGAAAAAAAGCAGGAAAGTTGCTTTAGTCAGGTAACGACGGAACGAGAACGAGATAAATAGACCTAATTTCACGACAGCAATAAACTGTGAGACATCTGTTTATTATAATTCGTTTCATTTTCGAAACGAAAAGTTGGATACCGAATATGCAGTACAGCGAAAATGAGGGATTAGCAGTCGGAGGAATCTTATTTATCCCGGATTTCTTCCAAGGATCTCCCCCTTCCTGGCTTCCTTATTATCCCCCGAAAATGGGGAGATATATTAGAGGCTTTAAGGGAAGATCCAGTCACTTCACATCAGAGATTTGTCGGTGTAAACCGGAAAAAATGGGGATTATTTGAATCTCGACGCCTTTGATGTCTGCGAGAAGAATTTCTCATCTCGAATTGTTTTGTTTGTTTCACTCGAAACTGGGAGGGGAAGTGGATCCTCCAAGGAATTACTTCCTTCCGGTTTCACGGTAGAAACAGATAAATTGGAATATTGCCATTTAATTTGCGGATGGAGGGTTCTGTATTTCGTTTCAATTGATCGTGCAAGTGAAGTTAATGAGGATCCACCACTGAACACCCTTGAATATTCTGCTGAATTTTTACCGTTTCTTTTATTCATATCGGTTACAGGAGTTCACTCTGGATGTTGAGCTCGAAGTATACATCATCCCGATCAAAAACAATAATTTTTATTGGGGTCACGAGTTCAGTTAACAGAGTTATTAAAGAAGAAAGAATCCACGTAGAGATTTGAACCATCAATCTGGCATTTCACTCTCGGATCACGCGCTCCGGACGAAAAAAAGGTAATAAAGTTCCGCACTGTGTTTTCAGATACTGAAAATTTTTACGACTTATTGTTTATATTGTTCATGGTAATAAAACAACTTTAAATAAGTCCCTGCATCGGAGAGATATATCGGGAAATATGAGAATTATGGTGTTTCGGGTAGTAACTCAATTTTATTATTTCCGCAATACGGATATCGTATTTTTGCTACTCTCTATATTATTATCCCGACTTTGTAGGAACGACCTCCTCGATTTATTGGTTGCTTGGGTAACACGAGGTTTGAGTTTCGAAGGAATAATAGATGCCAATTAAATTTCGAAAAGTCATGAGGAGCCTTGCACGGCAGTTATACAGTCAGCATTGTTATGGTCCAATTATATAGTTCAATTGGAAATTCAAATTCAATAGTGATAACACTGAAGCAATTCAAGGAGAAATTAAACAAAAACAATTTGAAAAGCACTGACGTGAATTCAGCAGCTTTTGAGCGCTCGTTCATCCACCATGTGGGTAGATCCATCTTGTAGGTGGATGAACGAGCGCTCAAAAGCTCCTGACTTCACGACTGTTCTCAAAGTGACCATTTGTTTTATTTTCTTCGTTTCGAAATTCGATATCATTTTCACGCCGAGCCTTATGTCCCTGTTTTCGCTCAGCATTTTCTTTGTTTTCATTTTGGTCGAAGGATTAACCTACTATCCCAGAAAAGTTTTCATGTCACACCTTCAGAGATTGGATTTAGAATGAGCAATATTTCTCTGAATGACATTCACTAAGATTTCATTGTTATCGGTTAGTTTATCTAAATGCAAGGTCCGGATGATACGATTCTCTTGAAATTCGGCAGGAACTTTTAACTCGGATCGGATTGGATGAAATATATAATATTAAAATATAATGCAAAAAAAATTAATATATGAAGGTGAAGACTGTCTGTATATTGTAAATTTGTTGAATCGATGCGAGAACAATCTTCATTCGTAATTCCCTTTCAAATCAGATTATATTATTCGTTTCGAAACAATTCGCTTTACAACCCTTTTCTCTGTAAGTGACACAATTTCGATATTTCCATTTCTGAATCCGAAGCTCAACATCGATTATAATAAAGGTTCATCGATTAATACCAGTTTACTGAATGGAGCAATTCAACCCCCAACATCTATACAATATTCGCTTTAATGAAGAAAACCCCAACAATAAACAACGCTATTCATCATTATAATTTGTTATGAAATGAGTTTCAGAAATTTCCATGAATACCCTTGTCATTAACCAGTTTTCCCCTGAATTGGCCAGCATTGAATTATGTAATACGTTCGAAGAAAAAAATCAAGATGAATTTCATTTCTTGAAAATCAATATAATGTAATAAATTGAAAGACTTCAAATAGGTAGTCGGGAATACGGATTATTTCTTTTGGCCTAGTCGATACGAGAAGAAATCGAAGTCGTGAGAATGCCTAGAAATCTGAAGAAATAATGTATTAGTTTGAGTGGTCTACGCGCCCAGCGTTGAAATGTTGATAACCCAAACTCAAGAGTTTCGAAGGACCCATAAATATAGTGCCTAATGCGCGACTGATAACCAAAAAAATAAAGCTTTCAGATTTCACATCCTACCACCACTGTCGGAAATGTGAGAGGTGATTGGTTTCAGACCAATAATTGCCGATGTTTGGTTCACGAACCGCCTTAAGAAGATAATAGAAGGGGGTTATTGGTTGAACGAAATCGGGGAGGTCGAGGCAGTCTATAAGTAGTGATTTTTGGGAACTCGGTCAAAAAAGGTTTTTGGGGACTTCATCAGGAGTGGTTTGTGGAAGTTGGATGGAACAAGTTCTTTCCAAGAGAAACAACACGTAATTCGGGAACTTGTTCGAGTTGATAATAAATTTAAGAGAAACAGTCAGAAAGAAGTTTTCGATAAATAGGCACGAATAGCTCTTTCAGGAAAAGAAATTACGAAAAGCACTGCCGTGAAGTCAGGAGCTTTTGAGCGCTCGTACATCCACCTTGTAGGTAGATTCGCATTTTCCAATTTTAGAAATCAATTGAAGGAATTTTCGACAGCTGTCACAAAAATTCTGAAACTTAGGCGAAATTCCTGACTTCATGTCAGTGCTTTGGGTGAGCAATTTTTTATCGATAATTCGCTAGAATTTTCTACAGTATCTATGGTCTTGGTAATGCGATCTGGACAAGATTTCCCACGTAGTTTGAATACATTATTCCTAAGCTAAGTGAAATCCAATCAATAGTTTCGAAATTTTCAGGAAAAAAATTTTGAACAGCCATATTTACGGAACCCCTAGTCCAATTTTGCTCATTGATGAACGTGGCCGCGATATTCGCGATCCAAACACACCCTGAAAATTTCAAATTCCTAGGCCTTTCCGTTCAAAAGTTACAATTTTCTATGTTTCTGGTCATGCGATTTGGACAAAATATTATTTTAATATATCATTCTCGATTAAAATACAAAATTTCATCTCGATTGAATCCGTAGTTTCGAAATTATCGAGAAAACAAAATTTCCAACGACCGTATTTACGGAACCCCTAGTATAATTCTGCTCATTGTTAAACGTGAACGCGACATTTCAGATCCACACCTATCCTGAAAATTTCAAGTCCCTAGGCCTTTCCGTTCGAAAGTTATGATTTTCTATGGTTTCTATGGTTCTGGTCATGTGATCTGGAGAAATGAAGCTTGAATATATCGTTCTCCATTAGCATACAAAATTTCGTCACGATCGAATTTGTAGTTTCAAAATTATTAAGAAAACTAAATTCCAAACGACCATATTTACGGAACCCCTAGTATAATTTTGCTCATAGATGAACGTGATCATGACATTCGAGATCCACACCTATCCTGAAAATTTCGAGTCCCTAGGCATTTCCGTTCAAAAGTTACAATTTTCTATGGTTTCTATGGTTTTGGTCATGCGATCTGGACAAAATTTCACATGTAGCTTGAACACCTCATTCTCCATTTGAGTGCAAACTTTCATCTCGAGCAAATCTGTAGTTTTCAAGTAATCAGGGAAACAAAACTTTGAACGGCCATATTTACGGAACCCCTGGTGGAATTTGGCCCATTAACGAACTCAACCGAGGCATTCGGGAACTGAACCCACACTGAAAATTTCAAGTCTCTAGATTGTTCCGTTCGAGAGTTATCGTGCTTACGTCTGGACGGCCGGACGGACAGACTCGAATTTTCCGACGGATTCGTCATCAGTGAGTCGAACATAGTCGATTGAGACCATTTTCGGCTCAAAATTCGAAAAATACAGACATCGTGACGAAATGATATAGCCCTCGTGTAAGTAGTACGAGCGCTCAAAAACACGGAATCTATCGGGAATTCAGTTGAGTTAAGAAGTGAAAAAAATTATACCGAAACGCCGGAAGGAAGTACGGGTGTGTTCTGTGTCGCAGTGAACTCTCGTCTTCATTAAGTGTGAACAACACGATTTCGAAAAGGGCAGGATTTTACCCTCCCAGTGGCGGAGCGAAAGAAAAGGTAATTCTAAAATTCCGCATGGCATTATTTGAAGTTTACTAGTCCCGAGTCTCGAAATCATTTACTCAAGATTGAATAACTCTTGAAATTCGAAAGTTATTTGGATAATTGTTATTTCGAGATAACTAATCGAACCTTGATTTGACATTTGATAATTTTGTCGAGATTTATTCGATCTGGTGAAGGAAGAATGCGTATCTTTGATGCATTAGTGTATATTTTGTAAAGAATCATTGAATTTTTTTTCGATATAACCTTTCTGCAAGTTCATCTCTATTCATCAGTCGGAGTTTTCAGGGAAAATAAAGTATTTTTCGATAAAGCCATTGGCAACGCATCGCCCTCTTTAGTTTCGCGCCTTTAGATTGAGAATATTTAGTCAGGCGCGCGCAGAGACGCTGCCTCAAGCTAGAAGATAATGCCTACGAGTTTCGAAAAAAAAATTATCAAGGAGTAACGGTGAATTATTTCAGAATAAGGAAAGAGTCTCACTCACCATCCTTTCTATAGTACAGTATCTCGGCGTGTTTCTCAACTCCCTCCTGTAGCGCCTCTCTGAGCGCCGTCACAGCTTGCTGGGATGTCAGGGGGCCACATAAGAATTCGCAGGAGGCCGGCCTCTGCATCACTTCCGCCCTGGAGTATCCGGTTAGACGGCAGAAGCCGTCCGAGCAATATATGATGTGACATGTTCCTTCCCTTATGTTGCCTACTAAAAAACTACGATCTGCAAGAAAAAGGCATCATTTAGGAAATGGTGAAAATTGAATTCGAAGCGAAAATTACGGTACATTTCAGCGGGCTTATTTTCTGGGAACAAGAGCGTTGTCATTCCGTACAAATTACGCCCGGACGGCAAATCTTGTATCTCTGAGGAGCCTGAAGCCTGAATTAACTGAAACGTACGTGGTCGATGCAACGCATTCCTAAATCCTATATTTCGCGAATGATTTTCTAGATCAGAATAATATACGGCTGTTTATCTGAAATTATCAAATTCAGAAATGAAAATAGAAAAATTATACTAGATAAACTAATAGCAAGCCAACAAAACAATTCTTGTATTCCAGAAACCAACAAATTTATCATTTGCACCTGTAGACTGGTTTAGATCCATATCAGATCTCGTCAGTACAGTTAGCAAAATGGCAAATTCGACGTGAGAATCAGAAAACTTTCGAAACATAAGGCAACGTTGTACTGCACTTATGACTCCTTCACCTTAATAGGCGATTATGTGCGAAAATTGTCAGTTATTCTTCCCAGGGATCAAACTATCATTTGACGATTGATGATCTCCCACGGTGCAAGGAGAAGGGAATGCGACCAAAGATCCTTGTTATATATATTTCCAACGGTGGGCAAGCCTTATTTAAGTTAGATTGCGTCATACGATAGTTGTCTCCCTGGTCAGTAGCCCCGTCAAGTATTAGGTGAATATAAACAGTAAACAATAAAAACAGTAAACAATATAAACAGTAAACAACATAAACAGTGAACAATAACCAAACAATAAACAAAAACGGATGATAATGAGTGGAGAGTCGATTCAATGTCCTCAATCAATATAAGATGATGAAACATAATGCCGACACTGGTGCTTATGAATATTCTTAATATTTGCTGAAAACTACAACTATTACATATAGTATCATTTAAAGAATATTGCATAACCCAGATATGATTAGAGAAGGAGATGATTAAACAATCGTTAATACAAGAAATTCTTGTGGAAAGCACTTAGGAATTTAATACACATGGTCACTTAGAATCAGTAAATAATATGGAATAGACTTGATAATGAAGTATGGAAAGTGGATACAAAACAATACACAAAAAGCAAACAAACATGGTAAAATACGTTGAGTAGAAGCAAATATAGGTCTTGTGAATTAAAGGTAAATACCGGAGATAACGTATGGGTTAAGTAATGGAAACCTTTGAATAACAGTGTAGAACGTTAGGAGAAGCCTGTATAAGAACAATCATAAAGTTGTCATCATAAATATGTAGTAACTCACATGTTAAACTCCAAGTATCTCTTCCACCCTCGAAGGTTTCCGATCAACTAATTCACAAACCAACCATGTTTTACCTTTAAAAGATATGATATCATTCGAACTTAAAACCCAGAGCCAAGAGCTCGCCAAGAAGAAGCCAAAAAGAGCTAAGAGAAGCCGAAACCAATCCATGAGCTCTCCATTTCGAGGTTAGGATCGTATATCCGATTTTCAAAGATTCTGCGACCCCAGATTATTCTTTCTTATTATTATTAGTTCATCTAGTATAATTTTTCCGATTTCATTCCTGAATTTGATAATTTTTCAGATCTGTATACATATAATCTTGATTGAGGTATTATTGTGTTCTAATAAGTGATGAGGCCCACGTTAATAGCCGTTTATTCTGCACAAAAATCATCCCTTTCAATGCTCATTTGTACTACAATTCTCGACAGATTAATAATTCTATCCTCGTAAGGCTCGCACGCCATAAATCATCCGAGAATCCACAACGCACAATAACGAATTAAACACGTAAGGGACGATTGGCCCTCCCTTTGTTCCTCGCATCATCCCAGATCGTCTCGAAGGGCTCGTGCACGATAGCCCGATCATTCGGATTAATTCGATACCTAGGAATCCATTAATTACGTACAGCATCCCGGTTCCGGATCCGGACGTTTTGAGTTACGTGTATTCTCTGAATGCTCTTTATGGGGCAGATACACGGTAGCTGTTGTTACCTTCCCTTATACTGTTAATAAAATTCAACGATTGTATCTTGGTGAAAACTTCTATAGCCGCGTTGGATGATTTTTGGCAGGGGGAAAAGTTAGGGATTCGCGTCACCGCGACTTGCGTAGGTGACGAATTGTCTCAGAGATAAGTGAGTAATGACTTCCATCTACTCCTATTGAATTATATATTCATTATTCAACTACTTTTGAGCAATTAATAGTATCTGTAAACGAGTAACGTGAGTTATAATAACTCACTACTATAACTCCCTGTCTCTGTGCTTCTGAACAAGCCGATTCGCCGAAAGGGAAAAGTCCATTATTGGTATTGAGGGGAGGTCACTTGAATAATTTTGACGTTTTCTCAAATTAAGTTGATACCTTATTGTTATTGTGAATGATTCGCTGAAGAGGATGAATTTATATAGTGATGATGAATTATAATGTACACCTTAAGAAATAAAACAATCAGCCAATGTTACCATTCAGAATTAATTGCCCGAAAAATCCCAAAACAAATATAAAGGTGTATACAACAGTTTTCAAGATTGGTGTAGCAGTAAGAATATTAAGTCATCGTTTACAGAGAATGTTCTTTTGGCATATTTTAGTGAACTTAGCTCTACATATAAATCATCGCCCCTCTGGACTTTCAACTCCATGCTAAGAAGCGCAATCAACATAAATAATGCATTGTTATAGGTAATTATTAAGATTTGTAAATAAAGTTCTTTCTCTGTACTTGTATCATAGTATTTATTGTTATAGTCGTAGATAAAGTATAGTTTTCAACTTGCGGTAATGGTCATTACCATTATGAATAACAGCACTCGCCTTCGGCTCGTGCTGCAAACTTCATCTGCGTGAGTTATGACCTACATTACCGCTCGTTAAATAATAAACTATTATTGATTTACAGGCCTCACTACACGTATTTTTAACATTTTCAGCTTTTAACGAGATAACATCGATAATTTGTGAGAATTGTCAGAAATAAATGCTCCGAAATATTCGGAAAACAAGAAATAAAAGTAGAAATTGAATTTTATCGATTTCCCAGCTTTTGCGTCGTGAACGTAAACGACCACCTGTGTTGCGTCTGTCTGTCGATAAGTGAGAATTTTATCATAAATTCGCAAGTGATTGACAGAACCATCTCGTCGTGCAAACTTCGTAAATTTCTTCTAAATTAACGCTTTATTCGTCTTCTGTTGAATATCGTTGCATGTTTGGTCAAACAGGATTCGTCTGATCATCTTTTTCGCCTTTTTTTTAACGCAGCTTTGCGACTTCTGATAGCACCAATTGAGCAACTTTGAATTTAGTGCCCTTTAGCTTCATCAACACTGAGTGATCGGATCTGTGCCGAAATAGTGTTTATCCTCTTTTTCCTCTCCCTCAATCCTATTTCAGTCGCAGCTAAAAATTATTCGCTGAAATTCTGTCAGCACCCTCATTCCATTCACTACTCCTATTGAATCATATATTCATTATTCAACTACTTCTGAGCAATTAATAGTATCTGTAAACAAACACCGTGAGTTATAATAACTCACTTCTATAACTCCCTGGCTCTGTGCTTCTGAACAAGCCGATTGGTCGAAAGGAACAGTCCATTATTGGTATTGAGGGGAGTGATTTCAATTGAATAATTCTGAGGTTTTTCTCAAATTAAGTTGATATCTTATTATTATTGTAAATGTTTTGCTGAAAAAGATTAATTCAGATAGATGCATGATTATGTACACCTTCAATGAGACAATCAGCCAATTTTAACATTCAAAATTAATTGCCCGAAAAATTCCAAAAGAAATATAAAGGTGTATACAACAATTTCCAAGATTGGGGTAGCAGTAAGAATATTGAGTCATCGTTTACAGAGAATGTTCTCTTGGCTTATTTGAGTGAACTTAGCAATAAATATAAAGCATCGCCCCTATGGACTTTCTACTCCATACTAAGAAGCACAATCAACATTAATATTGCATTGTTATAGGTAACTATTAAGATTTGTAAATAAAGTTCTTTCTCTGTACTTGTATCTCGGTATTTATTGTTATAGTCCTTGATAAAGTATAGTATTCAACTTACGGTAATCGTCATAACTTACTTGACGAATTACAGCACTCGCCTTCGGCTCGTGCTGCAAACTTCACCTGCGTGAGTTATGACCTACATTACCACTCGTTAAATAATATACTCTTTGTGATTTCCTGGTATCAGGAATCAAAGTAAAAATCTGTCATACGTGTCAGTTGTCATTTATTTAAATTGTCTGTAACTGACTCCTCCATTCGTTGGGACGAGAGTTTTATTCGTCTGTTTTCGAGTATTCAATTTCAACTGAATGACACCCAGGAATGCCAACGAAGAATATCAAATGTCCTCAAATGAAATTGGATTCCGTGATGTTCGTGGACCGAAAATATCAAAAAATAAAATATATGGAAAATATTTATAACCGACTAATGTCTCGAATTGGATTAACTCAATACCTCGGAATCCATCAACGGGTGGAAAGTCGTCGCCGGATTTCCACGAAGGGAGATGGCAAATTGGGGGAACGAAGTCAGGTAGAATCTATCCCTGCTCGTATTTGACTTATTAATCGGGATCATATCGGGAAAGGTTGGAGGTCGTATACGGACGTAGTCACCTTTTCGGATTTAAGGCCTTCATCTAAGTTTGCGGCGGCCTCAAGCCACGAGTTTGGTTTCATTCCGGATTAATAAGTTGATATCGCCTTCCAGAGCAATCGACTTCTCCGAACGCTGCTAAATTGGATTCGAGGATAGTTTGGATCGGAATTCGTAATCCGGATTGAGTGCTGCGGCACGTGGTGAACCCTTCAATATCGGATGACCGAGCTCGAGGAGTATTTGTTCTGGGATGTTTTTTTCTTTATGGTCGTTCTTCGATTCGTGAGTTCGAACAAACACAATCTGAAATTGAGATGTGCCACATTCTAGAACATGGATATTATGTATTATTTAAATAATGGGTTTCCGAATAGGTGGATATGACCTGGTGGGGCGATTTCTTGGCCAGCACGCTGACAGGATCTCAACCCCTGTGGTTTCTTCTTTTGGGTTCATTTGAAAACATTAGGGTACAATAACGGTGAGGTGAATAGGGTTGAAGAACTAAAACAACGCATTGGAAATGCTTGGGACATTATTCGTGAGCAAACTGATGTGATAGTTGCTGCATGAAATAATTCGTTATTACGCCGGGCAAGACTTTGTGCATATCAAACGAATGGGGAGTATTTCGAACAATTTCTGTAAATAATTGGAATCAATTTTATCGGTGAGTTTGTGAACTTCCTAATTTTCTTTATAGGACCTTTTCGATTAGTCATTTTTCCTCTCCTTTGTTTGAACTATAAGAATTATACCGTTCAGGAAAAATCTTCTAATGAAAGTTGGAAGAGAGTATACAAATTTGCGATCAAATCCAGCACTTCATTTACTTGCTGGAATGCATATGGCATCGTGATTCATAGCAGATCTTCTGACACGGAGATAACACGATCCAGAGTCGTATTAAGATATTGATGCCCAATATTTTTTGCACTTTTTCAAATTGAATATGATCAACTTCCGGCGAAATGATCTCTTTTGATGAGTTCTAGCACCTATCGAAAAAAAAGCCCCACCTCAAAAACACTCTGTACCTTTAGTAAATAGTTTCCAAAAATACCAATCTAACCATTAAAATAGGGATACGCCACCTTCCGGACATTCATATAACTTAGCTATGAGCCATTAACATTTGTAGAGTTGTACATTGAACTGAAGAGATTTTCAATGGTTTTTGAGCCTTTACCCAATTCCATATCTAAATATTTCATGTACTCCATCATACGCTTCATGTCTTCCAATATGTTAGGAAGTCGCTCATCGCTCAACATAATTCAAGTTCAAATGGAATAAAGTACCTAAGCAATAACAATACAATTGATATACTACAAATCTGCAAATATACTGTTATAGATCGATCCTGAAGTCTCATCCAGCGAATGAGGAAGGTTCCCATAATACCGCTTTAAGAGTAGATTACTTCATTGTTCATGTACTGACTAGAAGAACACTGGAAGAACTACTTAGGACATTTTTAATTTTCGATGGTTGCAATAACATTACAATTTAAATACTACAAATCTGAAAATATACCATACATAAACAGTGAAACAAACGAATGGCCCATAGCTATATTCCAATTGTCACCGCTCGCGGCGCTGCGATCTTTACCCAAAAATGGTCCTATTCTCAATTAAAATATTTCAAAATACAGACGGGATTTTTGACATAATTTTTGAGCGCTCGTAGTACTTACACGAGGGCTATATCATTTCGTCACGATGTCTGTATTTTTCGAATTTTCTGCCGAAAATGGTCTCAAACGACTATGTTCGACTCACTGATGACGAATCCGTCGGAAAATTCGAGTCTGTCCGTCCGTCCGTCCGTAAGCACGATAACTCTCGAACGGAACAACCTAGAGACTTGAAATTTTCAGTATGGGTTCAGTTCCCAAATGCCTCGGTTAAGTTCGTTAATGAGCAGAATTCCACCAGGGGTTCCGTGAATATGGCCGTTCAAAATTTTGTTCTCCTGATTACTTCGAAACTACAGATTCGATCGAGATGAAATTTTGCACTCAAATAGAGAATGAGGTGTTCAAGCTACATGTGAAGTTTTGTGCAGATCGCATGACCAGAACCATAGAAACCATAGAAAATTGTAACTTTTGAACGGAAACGCCTAGGGACTTGAAATTTTCAGGATAGGTGTGGATCTCAAATGACGTGATGACGTTCATCTATGAGCAAAATTATACTAGGGGTTTCGTTAATATGATTGTTTGAAATCTAGTTTTCTTGATAATTTCAAAACTACAGATTCGATCGTGACGAAATTTTGTATATTAATGGAGAATGATATATTCAAGCTACATTTCTACAGATCGCATGACCAGAACCATAGAAACCATAGAAAATCATAACTTTCGAACGGAAAGGCCTAGGGACTTGAAATTTTCAGGATAGGTGTGGATCTGAAATGTCGAGTTCACGTTCATCAAAGAGCAGAATTATACTAGGGGTTCCGTGAATACGGTCGTTTGAAATTTAGTTTTCTCGATAATTTCGAAACTGCGGATTCGATCGAGACAAAATTTTGTATTTTAATGGAGAATGATATATTCAAGCTACTTTTGTTCGGATCGCATGACCAGAACCATAGAAACCATAGAAAATCATAACTACTGATTGGATTCGAATGAAATTTTGCACATAGCTGAAGAATAATGTATTCAAACTACGTGCCAAATTTTGTCCAGATCGCATTACAAAGACCATAGATACTATAGAGAATTCTAGAGAATTATCGAAAAAAAAGTTGATCAGCTAAAGCTCTGATGTTGTCTGGAGTTTCGCTCAAAAAATTTTTCATTTTGTTCTGAAGCTGAAAAATGCGAATCTACCTACAAGGTGGTTGAACGAGCGCTCAAAAGCTTCTGACTTCACGGCAGTGCTTTTCGTCATTTTTTTTTTATAATAAAATTGAAATTTAATTTCTCTTTTGCCTGGACTTGTTACGCCCTATGTATTTATAGCGCAAAGAAGGTTGCACTACTCTTATTTCCCCACTAGGCTTCAAATACTAGAGTAAAACACTTCGAACGGTCGTACATTAGTGCTTGTCCATCCAGTATTTCATTGAAAAGTTATCTACGTCCTACGACTCTCATCACACGAGAGAGACAGGACAGGAGGCAAATCTTCGGATAAGTTCGCTACCCGCATATTCAAATTTAACGGCGTTTTTTAGTGTTTTGATCATGTTGATAGGGTTAACTAATAAAATGGATGAATAAATTCTTTCAAAAATAAATTTCATCTGATAAATCTCAAAGTTCAGTTAATTTATAAAACTAACTTTTATACTCCTAAATTTAGAAAAGAATCTTGTCGATTCAATTCAAAATTATCGATCCATTTCAATACCTTTCAGTGCGAAACGACCTCAAAGACTGGCAATATAATTTTCCGAGCTAAATTATTCACTAAACTAGAATAATGGCTCGGAAAACCTCAGAATTGGAAATGGGGATTAATTTACTGAAGCAGGGGTAGGCCTGCTCGATGAGGCCCGCATATGGAGGAAATTTGTGGCCAACCGCATACTCATACTGCGAATTTATCGATCCCGATTTTCCTGGAAAACTCGAATGGAAATTTCCCGGATATCAGATTTTTCCTCGTATTAATTTCTACAGCATCCAACAGCGATTTATCGTAATAAAGCACATGGCATAATACCAACGCCTAATTAATATTTTGTAATGGGAAAAGTTGGTCTACTCAGTTGGTGGAATATATTTTATTTTCCAAACATGCCGTCCCCCTCATCAAATTCATCATCGCTACACTGTACTGATGAGGTTGAAGAAAGCCGAAACTGGCCTGAAGTTGCGAAAGAACTAAAAGCAAGTAACTGTATCGTCTAGAGAGTTCCCCTCCTGAATAAATTCTAAATGAGTCTGCCGTAATAAAAAATTTGTTTCCCGATTCGATTTGCGACCGTTGTCGACGAAAGCGCTATACATCGGCCGTGTTAATGTGTTGCTTGTACCTCTCGGATCTCCGCTGCCATTTCCTCTTTCCCCGCGGTGCTCACGTGAATAGGAGCGCGAACAAAGCCTTGTTCTTTCGCATTGTGACATGATCCGCGTTTTCCGATGGCTTTTCCCGGCCGGGAACTCGCAGAAACGGGCGGAAAAACGCGGTCAATTACGGCCGGGCCCGTGTCGTTTCATGAAAAATGCCCGGCCAATCTGCAATTTCGGCAGTTTCGCCTGTCTCTGGAAAATCGTGAAAATTACTTATTCATCGCGGGAAATTCGTTCGGGGAAAAGCGTCCCGGGGAGGCGGTGTTCGCGGGGGCGTCGGGAAGGGCCGCGGATATTATGAGGAGGGGGATGAAGAGTTGTCAGCGTTGACGGCGTCTGTTTCCTTCGGCGGTGTTTCACGGATTTGTTCTATCTCTGTTATGGGTAACTCCTTCGATATTATAAGATAATATCCATGAAATGTTTCTTATGGGACTGACATATGATGATATACCGAATGGTGAAAAACGATAGATTTGGAACAGTTTTATCACCCCCAGAATTGAAAAGTTTGAAAAAATTACACATCTTCAATTCTCATTATTTTCAACATTTTTCATTTAATTTCACAAGAATGCTTTCGGAAAAATCTAACAAAATAGAATGATTGGACTAATTTCTTCGATAGAATGAAATATGACCAATTCTTTTCTTCAGAACGATTTTGAAAGTTGATCAAGTTCAACGTCTTCATTAAAGTTCACAAAACAAAGGTTCAATTTCATACAATGAGGATTGCCTGTAAACAAAAATGAAGAACACGCTACTAGAATAAAAAAAATGGAAAATATTTTCACATGCAAATCAATGTCATCGAAGTTCATTGATATCAATCGGAATTTATTGGGGTTCATTGAAAGTTATCAAAATGCTCCAAAATTTATTAGAATTCATTAAAATTCAATGAAAGTCATCGAATCCATCAGAATCATAGAAAATTAATTAAATTCAATTAGATTCATCCAAATTCTTCAAAATCTATCGAAATTTATTAAAATTCATTAAAACTCATTGAAATTCATCGAAATTCGTTGAAATTCTTCATAATTCATCGAAATTCTTTAAAATTCATTGAAATTAATTGAAATTCATCAGTATTCATTAAAATTAATTGAAATTCATTAAAGTTCATCAAATTGAATCGAAATTCATTGAAATTGATCTTAATCCATCTAAACTCATCAAAATTGATGCAAATTACATAGAATCAAATAAAATTCATCAATCGAAAACCTATACAAATTCACATATTTATATTCGAAAAAATCATGAAATAATTTCACATGATTTATCAACTCGATAGAAAGTGAAGTGACGTCAACAATTGAGGTAGTATAAATATTCGCTTCATTATTGAGCAGGTTAAAAAAATTACTCATCTTCAATTCTCATTATTTTCAACATTTTTCAATTAAAATCTCAGGAATGTGTTCCGAAAAATCTAACAAAATAAAAAAATCCATTAAATTCAATAAAATTTCAAATTAATGGAAATACTTCAAAATTCATTGAAATTCATCAAAATTCATCGAAATTCATTAAAGTTCCTCAAATTCAATCGAAATGCATTAAAATTGATCTTAATCCTTCAAAACTCATTACAATAATTGATGATAATTACATAAAATCAACTGAAATTCATTGATATCAATCGAAACTTATACAAATTCAAAAATAAATATTCAAAAAAATCATGATTCATCAACTCTATAAGAACAATTGAGAGAGTATAAAATATTCGGTCTATTATTGAGCATTTCAAACAAAATCATTCATCTTCAATTCTCATTATTTTCAACATTTTTCAGTTAAAATCTCAGGAATGTGTTCGGAAAAATCTAACAAAATAGAAAAATCCATTGAATTCAATAAAATTCATTCAAATCAATAAATATACTTCGGAATTCATTGAAATTCATAAGGATTCATTGAAATTCGTTAAAATGTGTTCGGAAAAATCTAACAAAATAGAACACTCCATTAAATTCAATGAAATTCATTTGAATCAATGGAAATACTTCAGAATTCATTGAAATTCATAAGAATTCATTGAAATTCGTTAAAAATAATTCAAATGAATTAAAATTGATCGAAATTCATTCGAATTCATTGAACTTTATTAATTCAAATTCATCTAAATCCATCATAATAATCGATCAGAGTTTATCGACATTAATCTAAATTCCTTGAATTCATTGCAACTTATCGAAATCTATCAAAATTCATCAACATACATTGAAATTTATAGAAATTCATTCATTTGCATTCATTGGAATTGGTCAAAATTTATGCATATTCATTGAAATTCCTCAAATTTCATTAAAATTCATTAAAATGTATCAACATCCATTAAATTCAATAAAATTCATTAAAACCAATGGAAATTATTCACAATTCATTGAAATTCATCAGGATACATTGAAATTCGAAACTTATTGGAACTCATTAATATTTATCGAAATTCATTGAAATTCATTTAAATTCATTTAACTTCATTGAAATTCATTGAAGTTCATTGAAATTCTTCAAAATTCATTCAAATTCTCTAAATCCATTAAAATTCATTGAAATTCATCAAAATTCATAAAAGTTCCTCAAATTCAATCGAAATGCCTTAAAATTGATCTTAATCCATTAAAACTCATTACAATTGGTGATAATTACATAAAATCAACTGAAATTCATTGAAATCAATCAAAACTCAAAAATAAATGTGAAAAAAAAAATTATGATTCATCAACTCTATAAGAAGTAACGTCAACAATTGAGAGGGTACAAAATATTCAGTCTTTTATTGAGCAATTCAAAAAAAAATATTCATCTTCAATTCTCGTTATTTTCAACATTTCTCAGTTAAAATCTCAGGAATGTGTTCGGAAAAATCTAACAAAATAGAACACTCCATTAAATTCAATGAAATTCATTTGAATCAATGGAAATACTTCAGAATTCATTGAAATTCATAAGAATTCATTGAAATTCGTTAAAAATAATTCAAATGAATTAAAATTGATTGAAATTTATTCGAACTCATTGAACGCTATCAATTCAAATTCATCGAAATCCATCATAATAATCGATCAGAGTTTATCGAAATTAATCAAAATTCCTTGAATTCATTGCAACTTATCGAAATCTATCAAAATTCATCAACATACATTAAAATTTATAGAATATCATTCATTTGCATTCATTGGAATTGGTCAAAATTTATGCATATTCATTGAAATTCCTCAAATTTCATCAAAATTCATTAGAATTTATCAACATCCATTAAATTCAATAGAATTTATTAAAATCAATGGAAATTCTTCACAATTCATTGAAATTCATCAGGGTACATTGAAATTCGAAATTTATTGAAACTCGTTAATATTTATTAAAATCCATTGAAATTCATTTAAATTCATTAAATTTCATCGAAATTCATGAAAATTCATTAAAATTCATTGAAATTCTTCAGAATTCATTGAATTTCTTCCAAATTCATTCACATTCTTCAAAAAACCATGATTCATCAACTCAATAAGAAGTGACGTCAACAATTGAGAGAGTATAAAACTTTCGGTCCAATATTGAGCAGTTCAAAAAAAATTACTCATCTTCAATTCTCATTATTTTCAACATTTTTCAATTAAAATCTCAGGAATGTGTTCGGAAAAATTTAACAAAATAGAAAAATCCATTAAATTCATTCTAATGTATGGAAATACTTCAGAATTCATTGAAATTCATGACGATTCATTGAAATTCGTCAAAAATAGTTCAAATGAATTGAAACTGATTGAAATTTATTCAATTCATTGAACTTTATTAATTCGAATTCATCAAAATCCATCAAAATTCATCATAATCGATCAGAATTGATCGAAATTAATCAAAATTCCTCGAATTCATTGCAACTTATCGAAATCTATAAAAATTCATCAATATTCATTGAATTAATCGGAATTCCTTGAAATGTATCGAAGTTCATCAAAATTCATCTAAATCTATCGCAACCCATCAAAATTCTTTGAAATCTATCGAAATTCATCAATATTCATTAAAATTCATTGAAATCCATTCTATGGAATTTCGAACAATTTTAATGAATTTTGATTGAATTTAATGAAATTCAATAAATTTCGATGAAATTTGATGAATTGCAATCAATTATAAGAAATTTTGAAGAATTTCAATAACTTTCAATGAACCCCGATAAATTTCGATTGATTTCAATGAATTTTAATGCATTTCGATATTCGTAACACTGATTTGCATATAAAAATATTTCGCTTTTTGTTATTCTAGTAGTGTGTTCTTCGTTTTTGTTTACAGGCATACTCGTCTTATAATATTGAACCTTTGTTTCGAAAAGTTTAACGAAGTCGTAAGTAAAAGTTGTATAGTATCAAAAGAGATGAATGAAAAAACCTCATGTAGAACTTATAAAATTATAATGTCTTTATATATTTCGATCATTTGACGAAATCTGATTCTCCAATTCAATAGAGACGGCGATAATAGCAGAACTATCAAAAAGTTCAATTAATTCGATTCCGTTCAACTGAAAATATCCGCAACAGAAGCTAACTATTGTAATTGTTCGATTCCAATAAGGCGAAAGTTAATTTCGTCGAAGTATTTAGAAGCAAACAAATAAAATCAATCCATGTGTTACCCCAAGAAACAAAGGAACGTTCCTCCCACGGCTTAATTAAGATCCAACGGAGCAAACGTTGCGAATTGTTCCGGAATCAATCGATTTATCGTTTCCGAACTACCCCTTAAGGAGTTGAAGAGATAAAACCCCAAATAAAAGTCGCCCAAGTAGACCTCCCCGCTTTCCGGAGTATCGGAAAGGGTTTTTAATTACTCCCGCCGCTTCTCCCTTTGTCCCGTTATACAAGCCGCGTTTCCGAACCAACCCACCCCCTACCCCCGAGGGCGCCAGAAATTTCATTTCCGACAGTCGGAAGCGATTTGGACCATGAGAATCGTTTTGTCGGGGAGGTCGTTGGCATTTTAAGTAGCCAAGACTTCTGTTGACAGTTCAATTTGGCGAATGACAGGAAAAGGGGGTGGAGGCGTGGAAATGCGAGTTTCACGGGGGGGCATTGGGGAGTGGAGGTGTTGGGGGGATGGGTGAGGGGTCCCGACACCGCTTATGCGATGAAGATGAACTGTGTGTGAATAATGAAACATGGATGCGAATGGGGGTGATGTGTTTGGAGACAAATATGAGCTCGTTGAATCGTATTGTTTTTTCAGTGGGGGTAGGGGGGCGTTGAACTCTCAGGGGAGGAAATGAGCATATTGAAGTATAATGAGAGGCTGAAGAGTTATCGTTTTTTCGATCAATGAAGAACGATTTCATCTACAATCGATGTTGTTTTGTCCCAGGCTTTGTGCATGAATGAAAAAATTATATTATTTTCATTGTTACTGTTTCAAATCAGAAATTATTCCGTTGATCTTTTCAGCAAATATCATAATACTTGGTGCCATAATGATAACGGTAATCCAAATTCAATGGTACCATAAAGAACTCAAACAACAAATCCATTCAAATAAGAAAGGGAATCAACGTTAATCCTTTGCTATAGCGTTTTCGAAAAGAACATGTCATCAGGGGAATTAAAGAATTCAGAATAATCGGACTAGGTAATCTTCTTGATGAAATGGAACATGAACGATTTCAAAAGTTGATTATTCGAAAGAAAAAATAAAACTGAAAGTGAAACGACTTCATTAAACTTTTCAAAACAAAGGTTCAATATTATAAAACAAGTATTACCTGTGAACAAAAACGAAGAACACACTACTAGAATAACAATAAGCAAAATATTTTTATATGCAAATTGATGTTATCGAAATGCATTAAAATTCATTGAAATCAATAGAAACTTATCGAGATTCATTGAAAGTTATTAAAATACTTCTAAATTTCTTAAAATTCATTGAAATTCATTGCAATTCATCGGAATTGATAGAATCACTTGAGATTAATTGAATTTCAACCAAATTGACCGTTAAATATTTTAAAAAATCATGAAATAATTCCATATATCTAATCAACTAAATAGAAAGTGACGTCAACTAATGGGAGATTAATGAAATAATTGGTCCATTGTAGAGAAGCCAAAAAAATTACTCATATTCAATTCTTATTATTTTTTTTAATTAAAATCACATTAAAAAATAACTAAGAATCTGACAAAATAGAATATTTGGACTAATATCTTCCATAAAATGGAATATAAACTATTCTTTTCCGTACGATTTCGAAACTAGATTATTCAAGAAAAAATCAAACTGAAAGTTAGTCGTCTTCATTAAATTAAAAAAAATTTCAATATTATACAACGACTATAACCTGTGAACAAAAACGAAGAAAACGCTACTCGAATGAAAATCAGCAAATTCTTTTTACATGTAAATTAATAACATCGAAGTTCATTAGAATTCATTGAAATTAATCGGAATTTATCGGGGATCATTGAAAGTTATCAAAATTTATTAGAATTAATTAAAATTCATTGAAAATCATCGAATTCATCAAAATCATGGAAATCTGATTGAACTCATTTGGATTCATTAAAATGAATCAAAACTCATTAAAATTCATTGCAATTCTTCAAAATCTATCGAAATTTAGTGAAACTCATTAGTATTCATTAGAATTCATTGAAATTCATTAAGATTGATTAAAATTCATTAAAATTCATTAGTATTCATTCAAATTCATTCGATTTCATTTAATTTAATCGCAACTCATTAAAATTGATTTTAATCCATTATAACTTATGGAAATTACATGGAATCAACTGGATTTCATTGAAATCAATCGAAAACTATACAAATTTCAAATAAATATTCAAAAAAAATCATGAAATAATTCCAGATGATTCATCAACTCAATAGGAAGTGGTGTCAACAATTGAGATAGTATAAAATATTCGGTCCATTATTGAGCGGTTTGAAAAAATTACACATCTTCAATTCTCATTATTTTCAACATTTTTCATTTAATTTCACAAGAATGTTTTCGGAAAAATCTAACAAAATAGAATAATTGGACTTATCTCCTCGATAAAATGGAATATGACCAATTCTTTTCTTCCGAACGATTTTGAAAGTTGAAGTTCAACGTCTTCATTAAAGTTCACAAAGGAAAGGTTCAATTTTATACAATGAGGATTGCCTGTAAACAAAAATGGAGAACACGCTACTAGAATAAAAATGAGCAAAATATTTTCACATGTAAATCAATGTCATCGAAGTTCATTGAAATCAATCGGAATTTATTGGGGTTCATTGAAAGTTATCAAAATGCTCCAAAATTTATTAGAATTCATTAAAAGTTATTGAAAGTCATCGAATCCATCAGAATCATAGAAATCTAATTAAATTCAATTAGATTCATCAAAATTCTTCAAAATGTATCGAAATTCATTAAAATTCATTAAAACTCATTGAAATTCATTGAAATTCATCGAATTTCTTCATAATTCATCAAAATTCTTTAGAATTCATTGAAATTAATTAAAATTCATCAGTATTCATTAAAATTAATTGAAATTCATTGAAGGTCATCAAATTGAATCGGAATTCATTGAAATTGATCTTAATCCATCAAAATTGATGCAAATTACATAGAATCAAATAAAATTCATTGAAATCAATCGAAACCCATACAAATTCACATATAAATAAGTATTCGAAAAAATCATGAAATAATTTCACATGATTTATCAACTCAATAGGAAGTGAAGTGACGTCAACAATTGAGATAGTATATGTATTCGCTTCATTATTGAGCAGGGTAAAAAAATTACTCATCTTCAATTCTCATTATTTCCAACATTTATCAATTAAAATCAAAGGAATTTGTTCGGAAAAATCTAGAAAAATAGAATAATTGGACTAATCTCCTCGATAAAATGGAATATGACCAATTCTTTTCATACGAAAGATTTTGAGAGTTGATTATTCGAAAGGAAAAATCAAATTGTAAGTTCAACGTCTTCATTGAACTTTACAAAACAAAGGTTCAATTTCATACAATAAGGATTGCCTGCAAACGAAAACGAAGAACACGCTACTAGAATAAAAATGAGCAAAATATTTTTACATGTACATTAATGTCATCGAAGTTAATTAAAATTCATTGAAATCGATCAGAATATATTGGAGTAAGTAACTTATCAAAATGCTCCAAAATTTTTTAGAATTGATCAAAAGTTATCGAAAGTCATCGAATTCATCGAAATCATAGAAATCTAATTAAATTCATTTAGATTTATTAAAATTAATCAAATTTCATTAAAGTTCATTGCAATTATTCGAAATCTATCGAAATTCATTCAAAATCATTAGTATACATATATTGAGATTCATTGAAATTCATTAAAATTCATTGAAATTCATTTAAATACATTGAAATTCATCAAAATTCATCAAAATTCATCAATATTCACAAAATTCGTTGAAATTCATTAAAATTCATCAAAAATCATTGGAATTCATTGAAATTCATTAAGATTCTTCAAAATTTGTCAAAGTTCATTAGTATTCATCAAAATTAATTGGAACTTATCAAAATGCATTAAATTGAATTCTTCGAAATTGATCATAATTCATTGAAACTTATCAAAATTGTTGCAAATTACATAGAATCAACTGAAATTCATTGAAATCAAACGAAAATTTCACAAATTCACAGATAAATTTTTGAAAAAACCATGGAATAATTTCGGATGATTCATCAACTCAATAGGAAGTGACGTCAACCATTGTAAGATTATAAAATATTCGCTCCATTATCTAGCAGGGTTGAAAAAATACTCATCTTCAATTCTCCTCATTTTCAACATTTTTCAAGAAAAATCACAGTAATGAGGTTGGAAAAATCTAACAAAATAGGATAATTGGACCAATATCTTCGATAAAATGTAATATGACCAATTCTTCTCCTCCGAACGATTTTCAAAGTTGATCATTCGAAAGGATAAATCAAACTAAAAGTTCAAGGTCTGCATTAAACTCCACAAAACAAAGGTTCAATATTTAACAACGAGTATCGCTGTAAACAAAAACGAAGAACACGCTACTAAAATAAAAATGAGCAAAATATTTTCACATGTAAATGAATGTCATCGAAGTTCATTTATATCCATTGATATCAATCGGAATTCATTGAGGTTCATTGAAAGTTATTAAAATGCTTCAAAATTCATAAGAATTCATTAAAATTCATTGAAAGTCATTGAATTCATCAAAATCATAGAAATCTAATTAAATTCATTTAGATTCATCAAAATTAATCAAAATTCATTAAAATTCATTGCAATTCTTCAAAATCTATCGAAATTCATTAGTATTCATTGGAATTCATTGAAATTCACTAAAATTCATAAAAATTCACTAAAATTCATGAAAATTCACTAAAATTCATTAAAATTCATCGAAATTCATTAAAATTCATTGAAATCCATCAAAATTCATCAAAATTAATTAAAATTCATTAGTACTCATTTAAAATTTATTGAAGTTCATGAGATTGAATCAAAATTCATTTTCAATTAATCCATAAAAAATCAATCAAAATTGCTGCAAATGACATAGAATCAACTGAACAAAAACAAGAACACACTACAAGAATAACAATGAGCAAAATATTTCTATATGCAAATTAATGACGTGGAGCCCGTTACATGTGATAATCTTCCACTCCACAATTTTTCAATTAGCGCCACGTGATGTGTGTCGTAGGGTTAATTTTTTATTCATCAGGCACTCATTTAATCCAGTGACTGGGGTAAAGTAGTGAAACGTCCGTGTTAATAACTTTCCACGAGGATGTAAAGATATGCAAAGTTTTCTCCTATTTCGTGACGAATTTTCATTTCGTATACTATCAACAACCTGGTTTTTCCGGAAATGACCGGTGTTGCCGGATTTTAGGGGGAAAAATCAATTTTTTTTTAATTCTTGAATAGGAAAATTTCTCTATACATAATACAAACACAAATTTCGAAGATTTTTCCATCCTGAATTGGTCCCTTAAAGGAGTGGAGAACCAATGCTACCTTCCATTTATATATTCATACATAGGTGTCCCAAAATTTCACTTATAAACTTCATAATTCTTGGTTTTATAACGATCAAAAATTGTTAAACAATACGACAATTTCTCTTCATTTCGCTGATATCGAATGAAGTTAAAAAAATTAACTGTACTAATTAATTAATTAAATCTAAATATGGATCTATTTCGAGAATAATTTTCAACACTACCCTAACCTAACCTAACCAAACCTAAATATGGATCTCTTCTCAGAATGATTTTCAACACTTCTCTAACTCAACCTAACCAAACCTAAATATGGATCTAATTTGAGAATTAATTTCATTTATTAATTTATTTAATAAATAATAATTTGATAAAACCTGGATAAAAGGTTGGAAAGAAATCAAACTATCGGAAGTATATATACCTCAACAGCCCTTCTGAACCCAGTGACGTCGCAAACACCCCCGCATTCTAGTCAAATGAAGAATCATTAGTATCCCCAATTTGGCAACAAAGGAGGGTGCGTTGAAGAGGGTTAATATTCTCGCCTCCCCTCCGCCTCGCCCCGTCACGGCGGTCGCCGTTAAGCCCCCCGTTGGAAGTGGGTCAGCGACATGATAAGAGAAAGAAATGGCACCACAATTAACTCAACGTGTACACGGGGAAAAATAGTTGGCATTTTGGACGTCAACGCTTTCGGGACATTTGTCGGCCAGCTATGTCGTGAAAAGCGGGAAATGTATCATTTCACAAATGGGGATTGTATTACACCCCTTCCGAATACACCCCTGGGGGCATAATGAGGTTTTTGTCGGTTAATTGAATGGGAGGAGGAATGGGGGAGTTGGGGTAGATTTAGAAATGGGGCGCTTTGATATCGATGTTTTACATAACTGTACCCAAATTGGACGATATGAATTACTTATGGTACTAGTATACAGGGTGTTTTCGAAGGTGAGGCTGTTTTTTTGGCAGGTGCTAGAAATCCAAAAATCCTTTTTTTTTTAATTATTCAATAGGACCGAGTATTTCGAAACCCGCGAATCTGACTTAGGCACGTATTGAGGTTTAAATGTGTTCATTGTGTTTCTTTTTTAGAGTTGAGAAATTATATTTATATGAACTATGTTTACAGACACTAGGCGCGATATTCCGTTGATTTGATTCTAAAAATAATTGGAATATTTTTATGAGAACCTACTCTTACAATTCAGCAATAAATGTGAATAATTCATTTTATATTTTCGGAAAATGATGAAAAATGATTGTCAGGGTGTTTCACGTAAGCGGGTCACTGGATTTTGTGACTTCTTTTCCTTTGAGCAAAATTGAAAAATGAGCCATCAATATGATAGTATTTCTCGAGGGCTACCCAAATATTTTATGGGAAAAACTATCGAACCAAGGCATGAAAAGTAATTGAAGAAAAACCGTTTTTCCAAAAAAAATTTTTTTTGCAAATTCGATTGGTTTTCGAAATAAGAAGGTCTGAAGACAATTTTTCACCAATTGTTTCTTCATTCGATTTTCCGGTTTTCTAGAAAACGGATAAAAGATATAATATAAAAAAATTACGAAAAGCACTGCCGTGAAGTCAGGAGCTTTTGAGCGCTCGTACATCCACCTTGTAGGTAGATTCGCATTTTCCAGTTTAAGAAATCAATTGAAGAAATTTTCGTCAGCTGTCAAAAAAATTCTGAAACTTGGGCGAAACTCCAGACTTCTGCTGACCAGTTTTTTTTCGATAATTCGTTAGAATTTTCTACGGTATCTATGGTCTTGGTGATGCGATCTGGACAAAATTTCGTACGTAGTTTGAATACATTATTCCTCAGCTTGGTGCAAAATTTCATTCCAATCCAATCAGTAGTTTCGGAATTATCAGGAATAAAATATTTTGAACGGCCATATTTACGGAACCCCTAGTCTAATTTTGCTCATTGATGAATGTGACCGCGATATTCACTATCCAAACCCACCCTGAAAATTTCAAGTCCCTAGGCCTTTCCGTTCAAAAGTTACAATTTTCTATGGTTCTGGTCAAGCGATCTGGACAAAATATTGCTTTAATATATCATTCTCAATTAAAATACGAAATTTCATCTCGATCGAATCCGTAGTTTCGAAATTATCGAGAAAACAAAATTTCAAACTACCGTATTCACGGAACCCCTTGTATAATTCTCCTCATTGGTAAACGTGAACGCGACATTTCAGATCCACACCTATCATGAAAATTTCAGGTCCCTATGCCTTCCGTTCGAAAGTTATGATTTTTTATGGTTTCTATGGTTCTGGTGATGTGATCTGGACAAATGTAGCTTGAATATATCATTCTCCATTAGTATACAAAATTTCGTCACGATCGAATCTGTAGTTTGGGAATTATCGAGAAAACTAAATTTCAAACGACCATATTTACGGAACCTCTTGTATGATTTTGCTCATAGATTAACGTGATTACGACATTCGAGATCCACACCTATCCTGAAAATTTCAAGTCCCTAGGCGTTTCCGTTCAAAAGTTACAATCTTTTATGGTTTTTATGGTTCTGGTCATGCGATCTGGACAAAATTTCACATGTAGCTTGAACACCTCATTCTCCATTTGAGTGCAAAGTTTCATCCCGATCGAATCTGTGGTTTCGAAGTAATAAGGGGAGCAAAACTTTGAACGGCCATATTTACGGAACCCCTAGTGGAATTCTGCCCATTAACGAACTCAACCGAGTCATTTGGGATCTGAACCTACACTGAAAATTTCAAGTCTCTAGATTGATCCGTTCGAGAGTTATCGTGCTTACGGACGGCCGGACGGACGGACAGACTCGAATTTTCCGACAGATTTTTCATCAGTGAGTCGAACATAGTCGATTGAGACCATTTTCAGCTCAAAATGGCACCATGAATGATGGCAGATCTCCTAACAGAGAGATAACACGATCCAGAGATGTCTTAAGATCTTGATGCCCAAAATTTTTTGCACTTTTTTCACCTCTCGACGAGTTTTCGTTGGGCCACCTTGTATACAACGTTGTTCCTTGGTCTGGTGGACGAAATACCGAAGGTAATTAAATGTGTCAGTATTCAAATTGAATGCATGAAGGTTCAAAGGATGTGGAGAATTTGCACATTAAAATTGCATATTCGAGCGGCAACGTCTGTCATGTTTCGGTGCCGCTCCAAATTAGTGTTGGCAAGCATAATCTGAAAGTTCCATGGTTCCACAATTTTCCGGCCAGTCTAGTTTCAGCGCCAAAGCCGGTATTATTTTGTTTATCAGACATAAATATGGGCGAATGCTTATTAATAAATTAAACTAGCCGGTGAATCAGCCAAAAATGTATCGCCTTCGTTTGGTTTTATGGAAAAGTGTTTTGTGTTAGATTTATTACCATATTACTAGGTACATTTATAACTAGTCAAGTACAGGGTCTTTATAATAATATATTATTTAACAAGCGGTAATGTAGGTCATAACTCACGTAGATTATGTTTGCAGCGCGAGCCGAAGGCGAGTGCTGTAATTCATCAAGTGAGTTATGACCATTACCGCAAGTCGAATACTTTACTTTATCTACGACTATAACAATAAATACTTTAAAAGTACAAAGAATGAACTTTATTTACAAATCTTAATAGTTACCTATAACAATGCATTATTTATGTTGATTGTGCTCCTTAGCGTGGAGTAGAAAGTCTCAGGGGCGATGCTTTATATTTTGTGCTAGGTTAACTAAAATAAGCCAAAAGAACATTATCTGTAAAGGATGACTAAATATTCTTAGTGCCACACCAATCTTGAAAATTGTTTTTTACACCGTTATATTTGTTTTGGGATTTTCGGCAATAAATTCTGTATGGTAACATTGGCTGATTGTCTCATTTCTGGAGGTGTACATAATTATTCATCTTCACAATCTGAATCCATCGTTTTTAGCAAAACATTCACAATAATAATTAGGTATCAACTAATTTGAAAAAACGTCAAAATTATTCAAGTGACCTCCCCTCAAAACCAATAATGGACAGTTTCGGCCAATCGGCTTGTTCAGAAGCACAGAGCCAGTGAGTTATAGTAGTGAGTTATCATAACTCACGTTGTTTTTTTACAGATACTATTAATTGCTCAAAATCAGTTGAATATTGAATATATAATTCAATAGGAGTAGATAAATGATTTTATCAATCTGCAATGACTTTTGATTTAGAACAAAACACATTCATTGTGATGTTCTATTATCGTAATGGTACATTCACCAATGGTCAATGGATTTATTCTATAAAGGAGTGTAAGAATGAATATCTGGCGAAATATCCAAATGTTCAGATTCAAGAATCCTCTCTGAAAGCCGAAATTAGAGCTGTTATAAACAGATTTATACAGATATGTGGGAATACCCCCAGAAATTTGCGGTAAAATGAATTCCGGTTGTTTGAACGCAACTATTGTTATTACAACAAGAAAAGATCGTTCTGAGAACAATCTGTACTTTCAATATAACATGCCGATTCCGGTTGAAGTGACTTGAGTCCTTTTAACAGGAAAAATGATAAGTATTGCAGTGATCAGATACTTTTTATCTCAAAAGGAATATTTCCTGTGTATATACAATAATATTTTACTATATTTACAAGCCACATTAAATTCACCGGGAATGTTTGGTATTTCTCACAAAAATTCAGATAATTCTACTGGATCAATCTTTTTTAGCCAACAGTATTTTGATACATGTTATACCATCATGAAACAGCGATTCGATAATCATCTCGATGATATTGAACGCACTGTTGCCGTTTCAGCATTTTAAATGCTGAATCTACCATATTTTCGTCTCAGTCAGCATATAAAATTCGAGTTTAGCATATTGCATGTTTTTAGCATTTTTTTCGATCTACGATTGATACTAACTCTCGAATAACCTTTCCTAGGAAATACAGAAAAAAAGGAAAGAGGGTTAGTATATGATTAAGAAACATAGGGAAATAGGGGTTTAACAGGAAACAGAGGTTGAAGTCAGGTTAGATCAGATCAGAGGAAGGAAGAATGATTCGATCTATAGTGATCTGCACCGGCGGTCTAACATTAACCGTACCGCTCAACAGAGGGCGCCACCGAATGGACTAAACTCAAAAGATACTACCCAAAGGATTGAAAAGCGACGAAGGAGGTGTGAATATTTGTAGACAGTAATTCTGTAATCATATTCGCTAATATGAGTCCGGAATCAGGGAAAAAAATTCTTTATATTTATTATGGAGTCTCATGACCAGTTTACAACGAATGTCTCTCTAATTCATCAGAATAATGTGAAGGTACTCTTCAATGAATGTTATATAATATAAATTCTCCCCATTCCAGACATCTTTTCGCGAAGTAACTCTTTATTGTCAGACAGAATGCATTACTACAGAAAATTCCTGTAAAAGCTCAGGTTATAAGCTTCGAGTACAACTAACAAGTACTGTAATATATGAGCGATAGTTCTTTAATTCAACGGAAAATTCCTGTTGTATCATAAAGTAATCCCTGTTTTATTTTAGTGTTCATTTTTGGAAATTCTTGTAGAAACTGAAGTTTGAAGGTTGGAATTAAACTATCTAGTTTGTTTACTAAACAGGAAATTCCTGTAAATAGTCACGCATATTCCGGTTTTTGTCACAGTGATCCTTGACGCATTTCATAATCAATACGATTTTTGTAAATAATTTTGAATATAGCATGGTACAGAATTCAGAAGAATAATAAATCAGATGAACATTACCGAAATTGATGAAAGTCTCTCCAAGAAGACGTCGGAATACCCCAACATGAATCTTCCACTTGACCTTTCCCGGTCGCAAATAAATAAACGGGATCGAGCACGTTCCGTCGCCGAAAGAATTCTTTTTACTTCCATCAAATTCGTCCTCATCGAATTTCCTAATGGCGGAAGGATCAGAACAAATCGCGAAGACGAAAGGACGACGTCCTTTGGCGGCGGATGAGATATGTCCGCTTTGGATTAGAGAATAATCTCGATTTATCTCCGCTGGAGTCGGTTAAGCCCTGAGGGAAAGTCGGGACTACATACTGGAAATGTTGAGTGGAAGAGAATCGATGGTGGCGCTGTCTGGCGACTGAATATCATATATCGTAGGAACCGTGCAGAGAAACGCCGAATAGAAAGAACCATTGTGGAAATTATTTTTTGTTATCCCAAAACTTGAGGGGGAATGAAAGGAGTAGGTCAGTTGATATTAAGCCCTGTGAAATATTCAGGAAAATTTTGTACCTCAATTTCAATGAATGCTTCTCTGATTTCAATGTTTTTTTTTTGGAACACGTTACTTTATATGATTTTTATCGAAAAAGATGAAATTCTGGCATTTCACAGTCAGCTTTATCGAAAATAGACCGTTTACCAGACCTACCAACATAACTCAGGAAAAAATTCGAATAGTTCATGAAATTTCTTTTTCTCTTATCGATCATTAAGCGATTTCGTAATATTGTTTTTTTTTGATTAAAATGTTCCACTAAATAACTGCCAACCTTATATGATTTTCTTATCGCTTCGAAAATGATGAAATTCTGAGATTCTAGTGTCAGTTTGATGTAAAATTGGCAGTTTTTATCAGACCTACCAACATAACTCAAGAGAAAATTTGCATGGTTTATGAAATTCCACTTTCTTTTTTCGATTATTAGTCGATTTCCATTATATTGTTTCAGGAGGAAATCATCTTATTTTGATCAAAATGTTTCACTTAATAATTGGCAACCTTACATTACTTATATGATTTTCTTATTGCTGAGATTATGTCATTTCAATGTCATTTTGATCTTAAATTGGCAGTTTTTATCAGACCTACCAACATAACTCAGGAAAAAATTTGCATGGTTTATGAAATTTCACTTTCTTCTGACGATTATTAGTCGATTTCCATTATATTGTTTCAGGAGGAAATCATCTTTTGTTGATCAAAATGTTTCACTCAATAATTGCCAACCTCACATTACTTATATGATTTTCTTATTGTTTCGAAAATGATGAAATTCTGACATTTCAGTGTCAGTTTGATCGAAAATTGGCAAATTTTATCAGAACTACCAACATTACCCAGAAAAAAATTCGAATAGTTTATAAAATTCCTTTTTCTTCTTTCGATTATTAGGCGATTTCATTATATTGTTCTAGGAGGAAAACAATATTTTTTTGATCAAAATGTTTCACTTAATAATTGCCAACCTTACATTACTTATATGACTTTCTTATTGCTGAGATTATGACATTTCAGTGTAATTTTGATCTTAAATTGGCAGTTTTTATCAGACCTACCAACATAACTCAGGAAAAAATTTGCATGGTTTATGAAATTTCACTTTCTTCTTTCGATTATTAGTCGATTTCCATTATATTTTTTCAGGAGGAAATCATCTTTTGTTGATCAAAATGTTTCACTCAATAATTGCCAACCTCACATTACTTATATGATTTTCTTATCGTTTCGAAAATGATGAAATTCTGACATTTCAGTGTCAGTTTGATCGAAAATTGGCAAATTTTATCAGACCTACCAACATTACTCAGGAAAAAATTCGAATGGTTTATGAAACTTCTTTTTCTTCTTTCGATTATTAGGCGATTTCATTATTTTGTCTTATGGAGGAAACCTTCTTCAGTTCTCATCAGACCTACCAACATAACTCAGGAAAAAATTTGCAAGGTTTATGAAATTTCACTTCATTATTTCGATTATTAGTCGATTTCCATTATATTGCTTTAGGAGGAAATCTTTTTTTTTATCAAAATGTTTCACTCAATAATTGCCAACCTTACATAACTTATAATTTTCTTATTGTATCGAAAATGATGAAACTCTGACATTTCAGTGTCATTTTGATCTTAAATTGGCAGTTTTTATCAGACCTACCAACATAACTCAGGAAAAAATTTGCATGGTTTATGAAATTCCACTTTCTTCTCTCGATTATTAGTCGATTTCCATTATATTGTTTCAGGAGGAAATCATCTTTTGCTTATCAAAATGTTTCACTCAATAATTGCCAACCTTACATTACTTATATGATTTTCTTATTGTTTCGAAAATAATGAAATTCTGACATTTCAGTGTCAGTTTGATCTAAAATTGGCAAATTTTATCAGACCTACCAACATTTCTCAGGAAAAAATTCGAATAGTTTATATAATTCCTTTTTCTTCTTTCGATTAGTAGGCGATTTCATTATATTGTTTTATGGAGAAAATCATCTTTTTTCAATAAAAATGTTTTACTCACAATTGCCCACCTCACATTACTTCATATGATTTTCTTATTGCTTCGAAAATTTTGGAATTCTGTCATTTCAGTGTCAGTTTGATCGAAAATTTTCAGTTTTCGGCAGAACTACCAACATATCTCAGGAAAAAATACGAATAGGTATTGAATTTTTTTTTTCTTCTTTCGATTATAAGGCGATTTCATTATTTTGTTTCATGGAGGAAATATTTTTGTTTTCAATTAAAATGTTTCACACAATAATTGCCAGCCTTACATAATTTTATATGATTTTTTCATTGCCTCAGAAAGGATGAAATTCTGACATTTCAGTGTCACTTTCATCGGAAATTGACAGTTTTCATCAGATCCACTTACATACCTCAGGAAAAAATTCTAATGGTTTATAAATCTTCTTTTTCTTCTTTCGATTATTAGGCGATTTCATTATATTGTTTTATGGAGAAATCCTTCTTTTTTTAATCAAAATGCTTCACTCAATAATTGCCAACCTCACATTACTTTATATGATTTTTTTATTGCTGAGATTATGACATTTAAGTGTCAGTTTGATCGGAAATTTACAGTTTTTACCAAACCTACCAACATAACTCAAGAAAAAATTCGAATAGTTCATGAAATTTCTTTTTCCTCTTTCGATTATTTCGATTATTAGGTGATTTCATAATATTGTTTTATGGATTAAATCATCTTTTTTTGCAATCTAAAGAAAATTTCTTGGTAACATCTAAGGCTGTCACAATGTAAACACAAATATAATAGAATTATTGTTAAACCGTTTTTCTCTTGGGGCATACAATATTGTTACACTGGTGCCAACGTGTTACAAAGATTTCCTAATGTATTTATTTCTAGGGAAATATAATGATTCCAACTGAAAACAGTCCCTATAAGAAAATCTTGGAAAGAAAATCGATAGTAATGCGGTCAGACGTTGGAAATATAATATTACGACTGTTATTTACATATTCACGACTCTACAACCCCGACTACGACTTCGGGTTTTGCCACACTCCAAGTCCGCAACTTTGGAGAAGTGAATTTTTTGTGGACGTTCGCTAGGAAGTGCATGTCATGGAATTTATGAGGACATTCGATTTATGCCACGCTGAATGGCAAAAACGAAATTTTAATGGATTGTCGGGGTCTCGAAATGTCTTCCTGGCTTTCACGATTGTAGATATTTCGCACTACCACAACTTGTATGGAATAAATTTACAGTTTTTTTCATAAATATTCTTGTGAGTCTGGGTTTTTTGCGTAGTTATGAAGGGGACCTCAGGACAGGAAGAAAACCTTTAAAGTTGTTGGAAAAAATTTCGATATTAATTTATTTCCACTTCCAATGGTAATTTTCTTATTTATTGCTCAATACAGTTTCATTGAATCTGATGATTATTTGGAAAATTCTTTATATTCATTCAATGAATTTTACTCGGGTAATTATCCTCCCTATTTTTTATTTTTACACATATATTTATGTGTAAAATGTCTCATATCACTATAATATTTTTTTCAATTACGATCCTAATCATACATACATAAATTATACGTCAAATACATCACAGATGTACAAATTTGTAATTCTTGGCAAAATTTTTACACCAATTAAGTTCGTCCTTGAACTATTACTGGATGAAACGGTATTTTTAGAGAAGATTTCTAACTATAGGACCATTATCCTCAAATAAATCATCTATTCATTATCGTCGATTGCTTCCGGTTTAATTTTCCAAGGAAAAAGAAAATTATTATTCTATGTTCCTAATTAGAATCTGTGGGTATTTCAAACTTGAAGGTGATGAGAATTGAAAAACTTACTGTCAGTATCAAACTTCCTTATAATAGTCTCAATCAACGTAGTTCTTGGAGCTACCAAACCTCTTCTTACTGGCATATCAGAGTTTTACCACCTTGGAAGGTTTTTCCAGCAAGAATTCTCCGGGATTTTCACCATCGTCAATTGAAAATTTGTTTCTATTATGTGCGCGAAAATCTTCGAATACATCTAGATCCCTTATGGAAATCTCTAAATTCGTTGTGCTGTTGCCGGAAAAACTGAATTAATTCGCTGCATGCCAATTTTTCCGCTACCTACAGAAAATTCGCGTTTGTTTGCGGTGCTGGCACGTCCGTAACTACGCAAAAAATTGAAAATAAGGCGATATTAAGGCGACTTGCTGTCGGAAAAGCGTGTATTCGCGAATATGAAATTTTCCATGCTTCCGTTCCGAACCATCGTGAAAATCCACCGAATCGTTTGGGTTCCCCGTTTTATCACAGTGTGCTGAGAAATAAACGTCAAAATATCCGTACAAAACGTCAGTATAAAATAAAAACGGCGCGACCAAACAGCCGTTCGACCACGACCCGGTATCTTGATTCACTGAAAACAGTCCGGAAAATTGACAATCCGTGAGTTGGCGGTGGCTCCATCTGGGAGGCGACGGTGGTCGACGTCGGAACTAGAGGCGTCTTCGACGGCGACGCATAGCGAAGAATTGGAGGTTGAAGAGAATACGTTTTGTTTGTGTCATCATGGAGGTTATAACCTCGATCGTGAACTGTGGTCGGAGTCATTTCGAACAGATTTTCCGCATTAATTGTTTCAAACCCATGACTTTATTCTATATGGACTGAAAAAATTGAATCAATCGTCCCATCCAAAATAACGGTAACAATAAAGCTCAATGTGAATTTTTTCCAACCGAGTGTTTTCCTCCGTTCAAAAATTTGAAATTCAAATCAACAATCTGTTACTTAAATTCCCAGCGCCATCTTCAATCTATTATTAGAACTCGGCAAAATGAAATGATAGATTACATTAAGACTCGTCTACACGTTCGACTCGAAAATTGTAGATGTCACGCTCTTACACATTTATACTACAGTGACTTCATACAAGACAGTGGCGACAATAGGGATATAAGCTCCGCCCAGCCGCCATGTTGCGTCAAAATCAGAATGAAATGAATGGAATAGCAGTTTTTTCAACGAAATATTCAAATATAAACTGAATAACTTCGAATTTTTATCTGCAACTTAACTTATAATTGGAATTGTTACTTGATCATTGCCTTTTAAAAGAAAAAGTATTCAAATTAAACTCTAAATATCTAAAATAAATGTGAACGACCGTCATATTCGCTGATCCTTTGACGGCACTTTTGAATATTGTGTGATTGTACCAATGTATACAGGATTTATCTAATCGTTATACTGAGATTCTTGTTAATAATTTAACTCTTCAATTTATCAAAATAAGATATATTATTGCAAAGACAGGACAATCTTTCAATATGTATTCATATTTTGAGAAATGACTGAATTATATTGTTTTGAGGTAGCTTCCATGTCTGAAAAGTTCCCTAACCAAAAAAAAATAATGAATATCCTCTTAACATTTTAAGTTGAGTAAATTTTGTAAAATTTGTGAACCGGCAGCAACGATGCAATTTTCAAAAGTATAACATCTTGATTGCCACAAGCCAAGTCAAAATTGATATGGTATATCAGATATCAGAACCAGAATCTTCATTATTATAGAAGGAAATTTTTTTTTAGGAAATATTAGATTCTTCGGAACATTAAACTATTTTTAAAATTCTTTTTTTCATTGAAAAGTTTGTATTTCAAATATGAATAACAAAAAAATTATGAAAGACCAATATACAAATTTATCTATTGTCTAATTGACTTCAACAATTGCAATTTGAAATATAAATATATTATACATCTACGAGTAACTAGAAAAATCTGAAAAAATCAATTTTATAAGGACCTTGAGAAGACCGCACTCAAAATGAGTGTCCAGTTCCGTTTATCTTCGAGAAAACTAAGATAACTGCACGAATCACTAAGTAAACATCAAATATTTCGACGCAACATGGCGATTTATACCACGTGACGGGGACAACCAATCAAAAAGTGGACATCTATTGTCGCCACTGTCCTGTATAAAGTCACTGTACTGTAAACCTCTGATTTGTACTCATATTTCAACAAAAGATTACTTTAACTGAACAAAATATTATTTTTGAGCGCTCGTACTACTTACACGAGGGCTATATCATTTCGTCACGATGTCTGTATTTTTCGAATTTTGAGCCGAAAATGGTCTCAATCGACTATGTTCGACTCACTGATGACGAATCCGTCAGAAAATTCGAGTCTGTCCGTCCGTCCGGCCGTAAGCACTATAACTCTCGAACGGAACAACCTAGAGACTTGAAATTGTCAGTGTGGGTTCAGTTCCCGAATGCCTCGGTTGAGTTCGTTAATGGGCCAAATTCCACCAGGGGTTCCATAAATATGGCCGTTCAAAATTTTGTTCCCCTGATTACTTGAAAACTACAGATTTGATCGAGATGAAATTTTGCACTCAAATGGAGAATGAGGTGTTCAAGCTACATGTAAAATTTTGTCCAGATCACATGACCAGAACCATATAAACCATAGAAAATTGTAACTTTTGAACGGAAAGGCCTAGGAACTTGAAATTTTCAGGAAAGGTGTGGATCTCGAATGTTGTGATCAATCTATGAGCAAAATTATACTAGGGGTATCCGTAAATATGGTCGTTTGAAATTTAGTTTTCTTGATAATTTCAAAACTACAGATTCAATCGTGACGAAATTTTGTATACTAATGGACAATGATATATTCAAGCTACATTTTTCCAGATCACATGACCAGAACCATAGAAACCATAGAAAATCATAACTTTCGAACGGAAAGGCCTAGAGACTTGAAATTTTCAGGATAGAATCTGAAATGTCGCGTTCACGTTTATCAATGAGCAGAATTATACTAGGGGTTCCGTAAATACGGTCGTTTGAAATTTCTTGTCCATTGTTAAACCTTAGTATTTCACATTGTCTTTCCATCGTTTTTCCCTATCACATTTTTTTATTTGTCCTCTAGCATTTTCTCTTCTTTTGGGAAACTTTATTGTCGGCTATTTACTTCGTTTATCTCCTCCGCCTCCCGGAGTTTTACCTGATTTCTAGTGATGTCCCTTTGTTTTTTGGAACGTCACTCGTGTACATTATGAACAGTATTGGTCCAAATAAAAAATGTTATGAATCAGTTCCAATCGAGAAGTTGTACGAACTAGACAATATCCGTTTCACTGATAAATTATAGTACAAAATCGTAAAAATGGGATCTTTAGTGATAATACATTGTGGAGTGACAATAGGGCATTAGGATTACGTGATTTTCCGAATGTTTTGATGTAGAAATTCTTGAATTGTATTCTGGGTGTTTTTTAAGGTTAGGCTTTTCTTTGACCAGTGCTAGAACTGATTCAAAAGGGATCATTTCGCTGGAAGTTGATCATATATAATATTCAATTTGAAAAAAATGCAAGAAATCTTTTGCCATCAAGATCTTCAGACAACTGTGGATCGTGTTGTCTTTCTGTTAAGAGATCCGCCATGAATCACGGTGCCATATGCATTCCAGCAAGTAAATAAATTGCTAGATTTTATCGCAAATTTGTATATTCTCTGTCAACTTTTATTTATTTATTTTTATTATTTTATTATTATTCAATAAACACATTTAGATCTCAATACGTACCGTCAGATCCAGACTGGAAATTTCGTAAGTAACTTTGATCCCGAAATACTGGGCCCTCAAATATGGACATTTAAACATGGGTATCTCCGAAAGTTTCAAATTCAAATTGCAGTAGGAACCAAAAAAATTATTCGTCTGTAATTTTTTTTTGTAATAAAAAATTATCGCATCATTTCCTTTAAACCTGTGTATTTTCTTCAAGAATAGAGATATCGGTATGAATAAAAAAACAAATTGTTTTGAAAAAATGGGGCGTAATTTTTGTGCTTCCATGAATCTCAACGTATCCATTCATCCTGTTCGTCAAATCGATATCAGGACATCATTCAAGATGAAAGCATCAGCAACTTGTCAAAAAATGATGGAAAACCTCAAAAGTTATTCAAGATTGAATTCAGGCAAAAAAATTTCAGTCCGGTTAATTTTGCTTTGTCTTTGACAAATCTCATCAGATTTATGGATTTTTCGTTTAAGATTTTTCTGTTAAATGAGAAGATAATCCGACCTCGCTGATTTCGAAACATGCATCGTTTTTTTCTGTATTTTTGGGAGCGCGCATTATTGAAAATAGTAACCTGAAGTCAGTTCGAAAACAGAGCATGTGTAGGAATTCATGACAAAGTTCTTCTTTGAACCCCCTTGTCACTCTCTCAACACCCGAAACCCAACAGGTCAACAACCCATCTAGGTTTCCATTTCACCTACTTCCGTTACAATTACCATACACAACCGACGACAGACAATTTTTATCAAGCTCTCTCATAAGTCATTAGAGACGTGCTCAACAACACATTCGGTAAACAGAGAAACAACATCGTGGCTAATAGATGCACTACGGGGACCCCTAGACACCCGGACTTTGTACCCATGGATTCTCAGAAACGGTTATGATGACGGGTCGGTAAGGTCAATCCTGAAAAAGACTGTTATCACCTCGATTGGCAGACGAAGAAATTCTCGGCGATCCCGAGAAACCGAGGGTGATCATAGTCCGCTTATTTTCCAATCTGGAAATGTCATTGGGTCAAGATTCTTTTTTTTTGGTTTGAGGAACTGCGACTTGCGACGAAATGTTTCCTTGTACACAGAATTCTTGTTAGAACTTTCAATTTAGTTCATCATCTAATTTAATGAGATCATCTTGGAGGATGTTTGTTTATAGAGTGATGTTTTTATTATGTCTATTCGATTTTTATATACAGGACATCTATTCAGCGAGTGATGATGTGAAATGATGATTATGAAATTTTGTATTCGAAAACCTTCGTGGAGAAAAAAACTCCAACTAGTATTTATCACCAACATCAGTTGCCAGCCTGCTCGAGAATCTTATCCAAAAAATTTGACATGAACCTTCGATTGAATCGAACTATTGGGAAAAAGAATTCGATGGGTATATCTACGAAGCACTTTGGTGGATTTCGCCTCTACGTACCATAAAAATGTTCAAACTTTAAGCCTTTCCTTTCGAAAATTATGGTAAAAACTAATCGACATAGATATGACCAGAAAAACTGTTTCTCGTACTAAGCAAATACATATTGAGAACTTACAAGTTACGAATTTTATCGAAAACATATCTATTATGCCAAATTTTTCAGTCGAGTAAAAATTTTTGGTTGTAAAAATTTTAGTTCGGTTACCTTTTGTAATTTCTCACAGAAGCTGATTAATCTGCGCTGATTTGGAAGATACGGCAATAATTTTCGTAGAACTCATTGTTTCATCGCAGTATATAAGTCGAAAGTCTCGAATAAATAAAAAAAGAATTTAAAAGTTCATAGGAACGTTCAAGAAATTTTCCGTAATTTTTTTCAACAGCCAAAAGATACACAAACATGGTTAAGAATCCACACTCACTAGGGTTGATCTATTTCCATATAAGAACATTTCAAATATGGACATTTAAACATGGATGTCTTTGACAGTTTAAACTACAAAGTGCAGTAGGGACCTGAAAAAAATTCTGGTGAAGAGCAAGAACATATTCCGGAACCACTTCCTTGAATGAGAAACTTGTATTCCTTTTCTATTTCTAAGAATTTCTTTCCAACTTTTCTATTCTGGGTGGAAAAATTTTCGTTCAGTTTTCTCTTGGAATTTCTCAAATGAGCTAATTCGACCACGCCGATTTCCAATATGCAGTCGAATTTTCTATAGACTTCATCGTTTCATCGCAACATATGTCGAAAGTCTCGGAAAAATTAGTTGCTTCGCAAAAAATTCGTAGGGACGTTCTAGAACTTGTCCGATCATTTTTATAATTCTTTTTGACAACAAGAGTGTGCACATAAATGATCGATCCATTGCGATATGGGAGAAGCCCAAAATGGACATCAAAACACGGAAATCGTCGAGAGTTCGAATTTCAAAGTGCAGTAGGGACCAAAAAAATTATTACTCGTGAAAAGCAAGTACTATATATATTCAGAATCTACAACCTTGAATTAAATTGGTAACTTGATAAGTCTATATCGAATAATCACTTTTTTTGCCAAAATTTCCATGTGGTACTGGCAAATTTTGGTTTAGTTATCTTCTGGAAATTTCTCATATAATTTATTTTATGCGTACGGCATTGAGTATTGATATAACTATAGTTTTATACTCAATAGCACTGGTATCGAATATGCAGTCAGAGTATTCGTAGACCTTATCGTTTCGTATACACGAAAGTCTCGAAATAATGATTGGTTTCGCAAAAAATTTATAAAATTTTGTAGAAACGTTCTAGAAACTCTCCGTTAATTGTTTTGAGAGCACAAACATGGTTAACAATCCACATTCACTAGCGTTGATTCATTTTTATATGAGAAAATTTCAAATTCGGGCAATTAAACATGAAAGTTTCAACTTCAAAGTGCCTATTTTGGGTGAAAAAATTTTCGATTAGTTATTCGCCTGGAGATTCTCAAATAAGTTAATTCGGTCACGCTGATTTCGAATATGCAGTCGAATTTTTCATAGATTCCATCGTTTCATCGCAGCATACTTCGAAAGTGACGAAAAAATGAGTTGTTTCGCAAAAAGCCTAATTTTCCATGTTCGGTGCATTTTTGGGTGGAAACATTTTTGTTCGGTTTGCCTCTTGGAATTTCTCAAATGAGTTAATTCAGTCACGCTGGTTTCGAATATGCAGTCGAATATTTCATAGATTTCATCGTTTCATCGCAGCATACTTCGAAAGTCACGAAAAAATGAGTTGTTTCGCAAAAAATTCATACTATTTTGTAGAGACGTTATAGGAACTACCTGATAATTTTTTTCGACATCTGAAGATTGCACATAAATCTTCAACTAATCACACTCTCTAGCATCAATCCATTGCGAAATAAGAAAAGCTCAAATATAGTCATCGAAACAAGGGAATCTTCAAGAGTTTAAATTTGAAAGTGCGATAGAGACCAAAGAAATTATTTCTCGTGAAAAGTAAGTACATATTCGAGGTTGTATACCTACCTCTAATTATATTGGTAAATTGTTTTTACCGTATATCGAAGAATTACTTTCTTTGCCTAATTTACCATGTTCGGTGCATTTTTGGGTGGAAACATTTTTGTTCGGTTTTCCTCTTGGAATTTCTCAAATGAGTTAATTCAGTCACGCTGATTTCTAATATGCAATCAGAATATTCTTAGACCCTATTGTTCAGCCGCAGCATACGTCGAAAGACTCGAAATAATGGGTTAATTCGCAAAAAATTCATAAAATTTTGAAGAAACTCACAAGAAATTCTTCGATAATTTTCTAACGGAGAAAATTTCACCAATCACGCAACCTGCCCGTTCCAAAACTGTACTGATGAGGTTTGATATCAATCGAAACCGGTCTATAGGTGCAAATTATGGATTTGGTGGTCTCTGGGGTAACATGAATTGTTCTGTTGGGTTGCTTTTAGTTTATCCAGAATAATTTTTCTTATTTCATTACTGAATTTGATAATCTCAGATAAAGAGCCATTATATTATTCTAATATAAATTCGAATTACTTCTATCGATAATCAAACATTTTTAAATCTCGAATCATAAGGAGCAGAAAATTCATCAAGGCCAGACTATTTTTCGAATGCTCCTCATCTCAAGACGGGACAAAGGTCGATAAGCGAAAGATACCACGAGGTTCACTTCTGGCAAACGGCACACTCAAGAAGAAACCCAAACAAAGCGATAACCGCCAGATTAATTGAAATGTAGGAGGAAAGGGGGCTCCGCAGTGCGTTCACGCACATTCCTCGTGTTCTTCTCATCATCTCCCACCGCGCGCTGTAAATAAATAAAGGAATTGCACGAAAAGTATACGTGACCGAAGGCATGAGATTCCAACAGAAATTGGGTGATTCAATTTTAGCGAAAGTTGTGCCCGAAACGTTGGAGTTTGTTTCGGGAGTTCCTACAACTTTGCAGAGGTCAGGGAACGTTGAGTTGAAGCAGCCAGGATAGTTGTTGAACACCAACAAAGATGAGGTTATGATAGGAACTGCACTGTGGATAGTACGTGAATAAATATTGGCATTGTTGATAATGATACCTGGGAAATGTTGATTTGATTCAGTTTACCCAGACGGAATTAAACGAACATTTTTGTCGCACTTATTCAGCGACAACACAATTTGTTCACGAAGTGGATGTTAGTTAAACTTGGCGTTTACTCAAGGAAGCTGTTCAAGCCAAGGCCACAACAGAAGACACGTTGTGCTTTGGCATGAGATGAAGTCGTCACCAAAAATCAATCAAGAGGTCTATGTACTATAAGGAAAATACATTTGGTTGAAGACAAAAATGGTAACACAACTATTTTTGGAGACCAATGGCCGGTTGCAGATTCATTTTTCGACCTTCGTTTGGGTTTATCTTCAGCGCCTTATGGGATATTACCAGTTCGGTTTTAAACTCGAGCTCAATCAAAATTAGCGAATCCTGTGTTTCTATCTCATCGTCAGTTCCGATCTCGTACTAGGCAACTTCCTTATATGGGGGCAATAGAAAAACTGGTCGGCTTTCAACCAGTTCATCCTATGTCCTAAGTTGTTCCAATTCGTACTGCGATAAAAAGTTCTGAGAACTGCGTCGTATAATATAAAGTACAGGATGTACAGGATGTTTGAAACATGGTATATGCAATATGAAATATTATGTTCCTCGAATATTCGTTTTGGAATATTGGAATATTCCCTGATCATTATATTTGGTGCAACATTTAAACATTCCTCAAATATTCCCTGCATATTCGGATCAATATTTTGGTGCCAAATTTGAATATTCTTGAAAAATTCCCTGCTTATTCGGAATATTATTTTGATATTCCAAGGTTTTTTCATTTACAATATCCTTGAAATGTTCATGTACCTATGGGTAGATATTAACTATTTATTTGCATCATCTAGCTTTCGAAAAAAATTATCTGGGAATTTCTAGAACAATTTTATGAAGTTTTTCCACAACAAAATTGTAAACTATGTAGTACATGGAAATTTTGAAAAAAATTGATTCTTTGACATAGGAAAGAAATTCAAAATATTAGACAAACATTATTATAGAGCGTGGATCCTGAATATGTCATTGCTCTTCACGAGAAATAATTTTTTTGGTCCTTACTGAACTTCGAAGTTGAAACTTTCGAAGATACCCATGTTGCGATTTTATTATATTGCAATGGGCCGATTCTGATGAGTATGGATATTAACCATTCATCTGCATCATCTTAGCTTTCACAAAAAAATATCGAGGAATTTCTAGAAGTCCCTCAACAATTTTATGAATTTTTTCAAAAAATTTTTCCACAACAAAATTGTGAACTATATTGTGTAGTATATAGAAAATTTGGAAAAAATTGATTCTTTGACATGGGAAAGAAATTAAAAATATTGGACATACATTATTAAGGAGCGTGGATCCTGAATATGTCATTGCTGTCATTTTCAAGATAGGTTCGGAACGCGAATTTCGCGGTTACGTTCATCAATGAGCAAAACTAGACTAGGAGTTTCGTAAATATAGCCGTTCAAACTATTTTCTTCCCTGATAATTTGGGAACTACTCTTTCGATTGGAATGAAATCTCGCACATATATGAAGAATACTGTGTCCAAACTGCGTGGGAAATTTTGTCCAGATCGCATTACCAAGACCATAGATCCCGTAGAAAATTCTAGCGAATTATCGAAAAAAAAAAATTCACCTAAAGCACTGACTTGAAGTCTGGATTTTCGCCCAAGTTTGAAATTTTCTTTGACAGCTGTCAAAATTTTTCCAATTGGTTTCTAAAACTGGAGAATGCGGATCTACCTACAAGGTGAATGAACGAGCGCTCAAAAGCCCCTGACTTCACGGCAGTGCATGAAATTTTTCCACAACAAAATTGTAAACTATGTAGTACATATAAAATTTGGAAAAAAATGATTCTTTGACATAGGAAAGAATTCAAAATATTGGAAATACATTATTATAGAGCGTGGATCCTGAATATGTCATTGCTCTTCACGAGGAACAATTTTTTTGTTCCCTACTGAACTTCGAAGTTGAAACTATCAAAGATACCCATGTTGCGATTTTATTATATTGGAATGGGTCGATCCTGGTGAGTATGAATATCAACTATTCATCTGCATCATCTTGGCTTTCACAAAAAAATATCGAGGAATTTCTAGAACGTCCCTCTACAATGTTATGAATTTTTTCGAAAAATTTTTCCACAACAAAATTGTGAACCATGTAGTTCTTTGAAAAGTTTGGAAAAGAAATGTTTTTTTACAAGGGAAAGAAATTCAAAATATTGAACATACCTTCATTATTATAGAGCGTGGATCCAGAATATTTCATTGCTCTTCACGAGAAATAATTTTTTTGGTCCCCTCTTAAACTCGAATTTGGAACTTTCAAAGATACCCATGTTGCGATTTTATTACATTGGGATGGGTCGATGCTGGTGAGTATAAATATTAACTATTCATCTGCATCATCTTAGCTCTAAGAAAAAAATATCGAGGAATTTCTAGAACGTCCCTCTACAACTTTATGAATTTTTTCGAAAAATTTTTCCATAACAAAATTGTGAACTAGTTATGTACATAGAAAATCCGGAAAAAATGGATTCTTTGAAATGAGAAATTCAAAATATTGGAAATACATTATTATAGAACGTGGATCCTGAATATGTCGTTGCTCTTTACGAGAAATAATTTTTTTGGTCCCTTCTGAACTTTGAAGTTGACATTTTCAAAGATAACCATGTTGCGAATTTATTATATTGGAATGGTTCGATCCTGGTGAGAATGGATATTAACTATCCTTCTGCATTATCTTAGCTTCGAAAAAAACTAAATAATATAATAACAATAAAAAAAAATTGGAATAATTGATGAAAGGAAAAAATGTATGTTGTAGATATAATTCGAGGTTCTAGATTCGTAGTAGTAGATTGTAGATTTGAATATGTATCTGCCTTTCACGAGAAACAATTGTTCTAGTCACTCCTATGTTGAATATTTTTTCCGGATGAATTTCTTGGCGTTTTTAGATTTTACACTACCCAGTTCCTAAACTATGAAAATTACAGGGAGGTTTAAATGTAATGTTGAGAAGAATTCAATAGTTGTTCGGTATAATAATCGGGAATATCAATCGGGAACTCTAAATGTACCAAATCTCCCTCAATTTAAAGAAGAATATCTCCTTAAAACTTCATCTTTTACAATAAAATCGAAAATTTTTGTTTGCTATTTTATTCAAATGAGTTGCTTGTGTAAATGAAGTGGGTTCTAATGCTTTGAAGACCCTGAAGTATCTAATCTAAAACTCATCAGGCTTCCTAACAAAAACGACACGTTTCGTTAGTTGAACCTATTTTCAAGTCATTACTGAGTGGCCAATGCATTCTTTCAATCATTTCGAGAAGGCGGTTGCTTTCTCATTCTCGATAGAAATTATCCCGCATACAAACTTTGAGCAAACTTCCTTTCAAACCATCATCAACATTACTCCGCCATAAATAATGACATATTGCCGCGAATTATAATCGAAGTAAGTATGTATTATTGAGCGTTTTTATATATTTTAATGGTTTCTGATCCGAACCACCCATTATGCATTCTCAATAAAAAGGTGTAATTTATTCTCAATCAAAATGCAATAAGAGAATCTTGCAGCACTATCCAAGAGAGGATGTGCGATAGGTCGTATCTGCTCTACGTGTAAAGGTCATCTCGATATAATCTTATGGTAATTGTAACAGATAATTGGTTTCTTGAGTTTTAACAATAACTGACTAATTTCCATAGAAGATAATGTTTATCTTCACTATAGTTCAATTTCACAAAAGTACAAATGAAGCAACTGATACTGAACAGAAAGAAAAGTAGTTGCAAAAAAGAAAACAAAGAACTGAGCGAATTGTTGAGTTATATGGTAAACATATCGCACTGTATTTAAAATGCAAGAATTGAACGTTAATACGTAGAATAAACTGATGAGTTCATATGGACTCGCCTAATCCTGTTAAAGACAAAAAACTGTTATAACGTCTACTCAGCTAACCAGGTTACGTAACTCTTTCTTAATCCTGTTTGGTGTTATCTAGAAAAGTCCAAACTCCTCGAAAAAACAGATATCATTAATAGCTTTCGAGGCTGATTTTTACGCGACAAAGAATCATTATTCAAATTTTTTACCATATTAAATGTTTTATAAGGTGCAGATTAGATTAATGAAAATCCCTCATCAACCATATCAACTCGGAGGCGTGTGATGTACATGTGATCGTTTCAATAAATAACACATCAAATTTCGAGGCGCTTATATAATTTTTCAATCGAATACTGATAAGTGCATTATTAATATAACATGCGAGAATAACCTGGTAAACACCGATTGCAGTTGGAAGTGGAGGAAGATTTTCTGAAACGGACATGATCAGTATAATCAATAGATCCATTGTTTTCAAATATCAATTCAACACAAAAAAAGTCTTCACTGCCAAAACGTAAACTGAAGTATTAGTCACGATAATTTGTTTTCAAAAATTTTTTTAAATCATACAAGACTGATTGCCTTTCACTGAGGTCCTGTAGTGGTCTTTTGAAGTTCCAAGAATCATATACATAGTTCTATTACTGTGTCCTGGTTCTGTTGATTCACTATTGAGTCAGTTAATTACTTTTATCTACTCCTATTGAATTATATATTCATTATTCAACTACTTTTGAGCAATTAATAGTATCCGTAAACAAACAAGGTGAGTTATAATAACTCACTACTATAACTCCCTGTCTTTGTGCTTATAAACACGCCGATTCGCCGAAAGGGAACAGCCCATTATTTGTATTGAGGTAAGGTCACTTGAATAATTTTGAATTGAGTTGATACCTAATTATTATTGTGAATGTTTTACTGAATAAGATTAATTCAGATAGTGAAGATGAATTATTATGTACACCTTCAGAAATGAGACAATCAGCCAATGTTACCATACAGAATTTATTGCCCGAAAAATCCTAAAACAAATATAAAGGTGTATACAAACATTTTCAAGATTGGTGCATAAGTAAGAATATTAAGTCATCGTTTACAGAGAATGTTCTTTTGGCATATTTTAGTGAACTTAGCAATAAATATAAAGCATCGCCCTCATGGACTTTCTACTCCATGCTAAGAAGCACAATCAACATAAATAATGCATTATTATAGGTAACTATTGAGATTTGTGAAAAAGTTCTTCCTCTGTACTTGTATCTTAGTATTTATTTTTATAGTTGAAAATAAAGTAATTGTTGTTGTAATGGTCATAACTCACTTGATGAATTACATCACTCGCCTTCGCCTCGCGCTGCAAACTTCATCTGCGTGAGTTATGGCCTACATTACCGCTCGTTGAATAATATACTATTTTTAGTCATTTCATGAAAATTTAGCACTCCATAAATCATCATTAGACTATTCAACATTCAAATACATAATTTTTGTTATATGAACAATCTATAAAACCTCCAAAGAAACTTCAGAATTCCTCATTAATTCACATTATCTTAATATGTATGATTTTATTAATTGAAATTTTTATTCTTAAACATTAATAGTGCCTAAATTTTGTATTTGATTGAATTTGTTACTCAATTTGATGTGATGTGTATGTAAAATATTGAAAATATCAAACCAAAATTGGCAGAATAGCTGAAATGAAATTAATACAATTCTTCTCCTAGCCTTCAAGAACAAAATAATTATCATAAAATGAAAGTATAAATTAGGTGATTTTAGGGAATGACAAAATAATTTATTAATAGGTATTTTTTCCAGGAAATGGTAGTTGTTAAAAAAATATTAATATTTTAAGTATTATAAAAGAAATAGGTTTTTTATTCGAGTTTAAATTGTAGGTGTCTCAAGCATTTTCAACACAAGAATAATTTCAAAACTTATGATCACTTATCATTAAATGGAATATAGTAACCAGATTTTGTCTAATGAGATTTTTGTTATAATATTTTTTTGACTTTCTATTTCAACATTTTTGCGAAAATTTTTTCTATGTACAAGAGAGAGGAGTTTCGAAAATTTTCAAGATACGTTCGAGGTCATAATGCGACGGTTGAGTTCGTCAACGGGCAAAATCCGCCGAAGGGTTTCATAGATATAGCCATCTGAATTGTTTTTTCCATAATTCGAAAAATACAGATTCGATCGAAGTGAAACTCTGTAGTTAGTTGTGAAATAACGAAACGAAAGTTCATGAGGAATTCCACTAGAAGAATAAAAAAAATGTTTTCAAATACATACTTCGGTACCTGAGAAAAAATTTTGTCGATAGATAAAATGAATTACGTATAAATTCAGCTTTAAGCTGAAAATAAAATCGACTTTTTCTGATCTGGTGTTGAAAAATTTTGAAAAATTCCATATAATTCTTCGATTCCATCTCTTGGAGTTTGAAAAAAATTATATTTCCTAATCGGTCATCACCAACGTGGTTTATAACGTCTCAATGTGACCTTAAATCGGATTTTGGTTTATTTATCTAATTAAAAGAAAAAAGAACTCTTTTTCTAAATTTAAACATCAAAACAAATAATGATTGTTATGCAGGTTAGGTCGACTGATGATGCAAACACATTTGCACAGTGCTAATGCCGCGATCACGCTCACGTTGTTTGCCCCCCCCCCCTTGTATCCTCCTTCTTTATGCAATTTCTGATAATGGAAAGGTGCAGGGTAGGACTCAGCGCTCAAGAAGTTCGATAGATCGCAATGTATAATTCCATTTTCGTTGAATTGGCACTCTTTCTCAATAACTTCATGATATACAGGGTGTCCCATGCCTACTAGACGTTTCTTGAGAACCAGACCTATTTGAAATCTGAAAATTTGGATTATGATATTGTTCGACTCTATCTACTGAGCTAAAATATTCTTGCAACCTGAACACTTTCAGTTATATAAGCAGTGAAAATAAATTTCTCGAAAAATTTTTTTTTGCTTTTCTCGTCTCTTATATGATCAATTATTCAATTTTAAATATATTTCTATTCGAGTAAAACAGATTCTATGAATTTGTCTCTACGTACGACATAAATTCAGAAAATCCTCAAAACCTCCGGAATTATTTAATTTAGGAGCATAAACACTATCATTATTTTTCTTCGCATCATTTAGGAAATGCATAATATTCCGCCATTCTTCATATATGCTTGAAATATTGAGAATAGGAATAACGAACATAATACTGACTACGCATATCTCCCTTTTTTTTCATCTTTCGATATTTTGAAAACTATTTCGACGAATGCAACGATTCGAATAGAAATATATTTAGAATTGAAGAGACGAAAAAATGCAGAGAAAAAATTTTCCAGAAATTTGTTTTCACTCCCTGTATAACTGAAAGAATATTTTTGCTCAATAGATGAAGTCGAACAATATCATAATCCAAACTTTCAGATTTCAAATAGGTCCGGTTCTCAATAAAGAATCCGTTTTCAGAATCATATCCCTAATCAAATGATAAAAAAAGAAAAGTCCGGCCCTGTTCCTCTCGCGCAGACAGATCAAATAAAAATAAAAATACACCGGTTCTATCCTATCGTCCTATCTCCCCACCTAGATACTTTCGGAGCTCCCCCTATACATTCGTTCATAAACAGAATGTAAAGAAGAAAACCGGCATTAATCATCTAACATCACAAGAGCGTGAAGACGTTGAGTTTGTTCCATCATTGATTGGCACAACAAATGATGCCTTATTAGACCATTTGACGACGTTACGACAAGTAAAAACTTACAGTTAATTGATTTATTGTTATGTGTATAGAGGTTCTGTTTGGATTTCATTGAAGCTGATCTAATTCCAAGCCGGTCGAGGTTTTACTTTGCTACCATTCATTGGAGACCAAAAGAGGTAAGTCATTTTTTTCTATAACAACATATAAACAATTTTTTTTCAACTTCATCACTGTTAGTCTACATTTTTTGAGTTAATATTGCCAATTCTTCTGTTTGCATGACTCATTAGTGTTTCCTTGAATTTTAAAACGGATTCGTTTGGACTTTGGCCGTTTTCCAAAAATTCCCGGTCATAAATTAGAGAAGGCATCCATCAGAAATTCCATAAATTTTCACGTTTAGGTCGAGTCAACTGAAAAATTGTGAAACATTAGAACGTGTCGTTCGACAATAAGAAGATTAGATCCGAGTTGTGAAACTAATCGTTTCATGATTGAACAACAATAGCTTGACGTGAACGAAGTGAAAAAATTACCATAAGAAATATGGGAAATTCATAAATGATTCGAATATAATGGTTCGTGAGTTATTGCACTTTTTTTCTTAATTCGAGTGTTCAAGTTGATGAGTAGGTAATTTCAGATTATCAAATGTGTTATTGTGGAAATATAAATGAATTGTTCCTAAAACGGTCTAAATGCATCATTCATTTATTGTCATGGACTATTTTCGGAAAACTCATTGCTATCTGTTTTTTTTAATTTTTATTGTTTCAAATGTGATCGTTGTTTCAAATTCCAACTAGAGTTTTATACTTCCATACAGGATGTTAATTAAGTATTTACAATGAATTTAACAGAAACAGAAGATTCTTTGGGCGATTTCAAGACAGAAAGTTCATATTAACACAGGTCCACAAATTTTTTCCTAAGATACAGTGTGTTGTGTGTTGAACTAATTAGAAAAAAAAACTTTTGAATCACTTTCCGTATTTTATGAAAAAAGTCGAAAACCATTTCATCTTGAGTGAAGGTTCAATTGCAGAAAAAAAAAGCTTGGCAACGTTGCGTTATTTTCATGAAAAGTCTCATTATCCTTATATGAACTGGAATAAGTTTCTTCCAAGAAAACTCGCTTAACTGTTAGGAAGAAAAATACCAAAAAGAACCAGAAATTTCGAAAAAACTCGGAAACCACTCGTTGGATTTCCACCAGTTTCAAAAGCCTCTTTTTGTAAATTTATCGTGTTTTCGGCGGGCCGGTCGGACGGAATTTGGACAAAATGATGACGCTCTCCGTAAAAAACAAGCGCGCAAAAATGATAATTTCCAATTAATTTTTCTTTGTGTTTCTTAATTTTCTTCTCGAAACCCAAGCCCGATACGAAAAAAAGACAGAAAAGAGTTTTATCTTTATTTCATCCATTCAAAAAATGTATAAATATAGGAAAAAAAAGTTGATTTTTCATCAAAAATAATTCAATAATGTAGGTCTAAATTAGCTCTCGCTACAGTACCACCAAATATAATTGGGTTTAGAATTTTATTATTGAACACCCTGTATCTCGAAAACGAAGCATGTTTCAATGAACTTATTGCCTTTGAAATTCTTCAAATTCATTCAACATATTTATTCATCAGTACTCTGTATAAAATATTTCACGAATTTTTTAATCATTAAATTTACGTATTTTATGAAATAAATCCAAAACCATTTCATATTGAGTAAAGTTTCAATTACAGAAAACTATATGAGAGAAAAATTTCCCAAGATTTGGAAATTACAGTACAGATTTAATTGTTCGAAAATTCACCGAATCATTTCAGGAAAAATTCGTAAACCGTTTTTCCGATTTGGCACCTAAAGATTTCGTGATGGTTTTTTCAAAGTTGAGCGCCTATACCTAAACTCCGCTGCGATTATAGTCGCAATTTTTTTTTCATTCTACAAAAATTAATTCTACAAAAAATTAATGGTATCTTGCAGCCCATAATCGAACGAAAAACGAAGCCTTTCCAGTAGGCCCACAATTTCGCCCCATATCATTAACCCGGCCTTAACATAAATAAAAAACGACTTGGATTAGATTAAAAGCCACGCTATATACACGCAGACATCACGTGAACGAGCTGGGTTTCGGCATTCCATCAGACCCATCATTTATCTCTGATCTCTTCTCCTGACCTCTAAACGCATCGATGAATAAACTGTAACAAATAAATTGTGAAACTGTGACGCCAAATTTAGGAAAAATATGTAAATGCACTTTGATCTTGATAACCTCAAAGTTTTTTTGGGAGAAATATTCATTTTGGTGTATGACTCTGAAGAATCAAAAAATATTTTTGGTTAGTAGTCAGGTCAATGAAAATTTTGTTGATAAAACTTTGGGGAAAATTTTTTTTTCGGGAATGTATCAAAAATAGTTGGGAGGTAAACATACTGACAGTCCTGGGACCTAGATCCGGAGCTTAATTAAGGGGAGAAAGGAGAGCGCTTATTGTCTGAACTATAATTTCCCAAGTTTGTATTTAGTTGAATCCAAAATAATTAATTTCCCTCATTTTTTCTTCAGCTACTCCAAGATGTCGACTGTAGTATCCGAAACCATAACCACCATGGAAGACCTTAGGGTGAAGGAAAAACCGACCTCCAAACTGGTCCGCACCTCGTCGTTGGAGAGGTTCAGGGAGTTGAACAATTACATTTGTTCCCACAACTATTTCTTCCTTCCTTTCCTCCTGAACTGGATCAAATCGTCCCAAGACGGTTTGGAGAGTAACCTGGACATCGCGGCTGCATTCTACCAGCACCTCCTGCACAACATACTCCTCTGCAAAGTGATCGAGTTCAAGCTGATCTGCAAGGGATGTTTCAGCCAATCCAAGAAATCCTTCAACTCCCATTTATTACAACTTGCGTACAAAACATCGTCGAAAATTACAGACTCTGAATTCCTGTTCAAATTGGCCATTTACGTGGCCGTAGCCGTTGTGAGCTTGGAAATTTCCACCTGTTTCTATTTATTGTTTCTCAAAAGTCCTCCGGTCGGTCTGCTGTTCTTGTCCGGTGGATGTGTGTGGTCCGTATGTTTCTTATCCTACGAGTCGGTCATTCATTTCGAAAAACAGAGGAGGAAATGGAACCTGAGGTTTAAATCAACCACCAACTAAGGTGCTCTCGGTATCAACCGGCAAACCGTCCAGACTTCAATTCCATCGATAATTGTTTAATTCATGGTGGCAAGTTTGATGAACTTTTTCAGTTTCATATTTGCCATTGTTCATCTCATCGTTATTTATATTTTCACTGCATTTGGGGCATATTGCGATAGTGCCATATTTTTTGTGAATAATGGTAGAAAATCGATCATTCCTTTGGGTCTGATCGACGTTTTTTACTACTTAAAATATGTGATATTATTTTTTGGTCTTAGTTTTAAGTAGAAATGGTTTTATAAACTGTTTGGAAAATATGTTTCAATTTTATGAAATGATGCTAAAGAAATGTTGTAAATTTATTTAATATATATCGACCATTTTTATAAACTCACTGTTTTTCCCTGAAACCTGTCCTGTTAATGGTTAACGGTTATCTAAAATCTTTTTATCGACAGAAAATGTACCAACAGTTCAATTCTTAATGTGATTTGTCATAGTTATCAGTCTTGGGGAAATTTCAGATAAGACATTCATACTCCTATCATACAAGATTCTGGCGAAATAAGTCGTTTTGGAATGAAGAGGAAAAGTTACAATCATCACATAACCATTCATCTAAATAGTGATGGAATTCATTCGAAGGAAAAAACTTTAGTAGCCTCTCAAAATTTTGTTCACATTTCATTAACTTTTTCAAGACCATTATACTAAGTATAAAGATTATAATCTTTTTACAATGCTTTAGAAAATTTAGTATGTATATCCGGCATTGAGTTAATTAAGTTGTTCCATTTGCTCAACATTTTCATAATGAGATTGAAATGTGTAACTTGCAATAACTAACATAGCAATTTCCCAAATCATTCAATCCAAAATTATCCTAAAATCCTGTACATTTGATATTCTAATATTCTCTTTTGGGTGTGCATATCGGATTTTAGAAGCATCAGGAATGATTTGATGAGCTTGGTATTTATATATTTTTTGAGTCGATATTGACGAGATAATAAGACCTGAATAATTGGTGATCAATTGTGTAATTCAGGTTCTTCCTATCTAAAAAAAAATGCATGATATAATGATAAGATATACAAATAAAATGAATCCAGGAAGGTAATAAACTTAGATTCCTCATCGGTAATCGAGTTCTGAGTTGGAATTAATGAATCCCATTTATGGCTCGTTAAAGTACTCGGGGGTTGAAATGAAAAATATGAAATCTTAACTCAAGTATTTGGGCTATTTTCCTCTGAAATTGTTTCAAAGATTTCGGCTTGGACCTCAGATAATTTTTAGCGATTTAACATCGTTATTTGACCCTCTCCAGATTTTAGACCCCTGGCGCTATCTATACTTATGTTCCTGTTGCTACTACTGAAATGAAAGTTTCCTACTTGATACAATAGTTTCAAATTTGAGTATAGATGGCATCCACGTCATCCAAAATATGAAATCTGTTTTATCTGGTCACTGTTTCAAATATTACCGATGAGGGCGCTGCGAACTGTAAGCAAACATGGAGGAAAACGAGTACCTTTTCAGGATTTATTGTGGTGAAACGGGTTATTTAAGAAGTTCAGTTTTCTCTTCGATTTTTCGACTTTTCTGTGAATGATTCGATTATTGATAGTATAGTGTCAAGTTTATTGATTTTAAGTGAACAAATTGGTTTTTTTTATTTTAATTATATCGAAATTGATAATAATTCAACAAGAAAAGTGGAGCACTATTCATGTACAAATATTATTGAAACATTAAACCGTTTCATTCAGCCTTCACCTCAAAGATGATTCTAATTTCTTTCTTACCTAATGAGCTAAGGGTATTTGTTAGATTAGGCATTCGCGAACTGAGCCCACACTGAAAATTTCAAATCTCTAGGTTGTTCCGTTCGAAAATTATCGTGCTCACGGCCAGACAAACTTGAATTTTTCGAAGGATTCGTCATCAGTATGTCGATTGAGACCATTTTCTGCTCAAATTTCGAAAAATTCAAACATCGTGACGAAATGATATAGCCCTCGTGTAAGTAGAACGAACGCCCAAAAACGGGGATCAATAAATCGAGGCTAATAAATCGGGGGAGCCATTTTGAGTATGATACCGAGTTCAACGGCATACAGTTTGTCTGTGATAAACTTTGATTAAAGAACCACAGAAAACAGAAAGGCCTGAAAAAGTTGTAACAAAAGGGTTGTTGCATATGGCCGACTCGTATTTCCGGATTGCAGTGGCGTAGAGTATTTTAGTAGGGTAGAAACTAGAAAACTTCCATTCATTTTCGCTGTTATTAATGCTTTCAAACATTGTTCAAAGAATATTTCTTAAAGCTTTTTGTGTGAGCTCTCTCGCAAATCAATTAAACTTTATGCAAAAGCCAGATGAATTGGATCATTATTCAATTTTCATTTGCAAGGATGTAAAAGACAGTTTCAAACATAAAATAAAATGAAAAACAAAGGAGGAGGATGAATAAAAGAATAGAAAATATACGAAGAAACATTTATTGCCCTCTAAATAAAATTAATTTTGTATACATACATATTTCTGATATTTTCACCTCCTATTGCATCCTCACAAATTGAAATATAATTGGTTCTCGTTGTGAGGTATGCCATACAGACACATTTAATCAACAAATCACTTCATTAGCTAGCAGATCTAACTTTATTAGTTGAACCCATTCTCGGCTCATAATTTACAAAATACGATTTGTTATAATTATATGATGGAAACCGAGAAATAACAAAACCAATCTCAAACTTATCCATGTTACGCCTATGTGCGTCTGTTAACGATTTTGGTGGAGAAACGCCCCCATGATGAGTCATAATGGGCCGTTCGATATGGCTGTTTCCGTCTCGCTTTTATACGAAGAAAATTAGCCAAATGCTCCTTCCTGTGCTTCTTTATTCAAAGGTGATCAAGATCATGTGTAGATGGCTACTAGCCCGGCACACAGTAAAAGATAAAAGAAGAAAAAATGATAAAGATAACTTAATTCTATGGATATAATTACCCTTTTTTATGATTGTCAGATAGTAAGGTTAACTGTTAGCAGTGTTGCAGTGCAGTGTCATTTTCTTGTGTAAACTATCAATTTTGCGTGATATCAATAGGAATACAGTATATTTTGAATTATTCATGTGAAATTCAGTTGAAGTTATCTTACGAATATTTGGAAACGTAAGGGAACCCATTATTTCAACTTTGAATCGACCTTGCAAGTTGCAATCCTAGTGTACTGATGTTGAATGTCCCTTTCTGCAATTCTGCACATTTCAGTATCTTGTTTACATCCAAGTAGTGATGTGGATTTATTTTTCAGTTCAGTCCGCCTACTGACCCCATTTTGAAAGTTCCTACGGTTTCCTAAATTTGATCATGTTATTATGCCTTAAATTCATAAAATACAATTGATAGACCTCATTACTTCGCACCTACTAACTGTGATAATAACACTTTACAAACTCGCATTTATTATTTTAGGAAAAGTGACTTATACCTATGTGAGATGGAAGAAATGAACTGCTCTGATATAAAAGAAGAGATACATGATGAATCTGACAAGTAAGTACCTTTGTATTATTCAACCCCCAATTTCTATTGCCTCTACCTGGAACTGTACCCTTCATTTCTTCCCCCCTTCAGTAGGGTTGCCATCCGTCCGGGTTTCCCCGGATTTGTCCTAGTTTTCAGAGCGTCCGGGCCGGAATTATTTGTTGTCCGGGTATTGCAATTTTTAAGTAGAGTTATTTTTCGCGTGGATCCAGGTTCAAAGCTATTTCGAAAACATTTCGTAGTTGACGTCACCAGTTTCTGTATCGCTAAAATGTCATGATTGCAAAACGGTGACGTTTTGAAATCCATGAAGAAATCAACAAACATAACCAATATTTACGGATGAATTCTTCCATGAGTGTCTTGATATTCAATAAGAAGGGTTCGCAGGAAAAGACACAATTTTTTTTTTTTTTAAATTTATACTTTGCCAAAGTATAAATTAAAAAAAAAGTGTGTCTTTTCCTGTGAACCCTTCTCATTGAATAACCAATATTCTTTGAAAAGCTGTTTCCGAAAGCGGCCAGAAACCGGTTTTCACCATGTCATAAAAGTACGAACCGCAGTTCAAATCCATCAGTTCCTTCAAAGTAAGATTTCTTCATTCAAATATAAATAGATATACAGAAAACCGTATGAATAACTGTTGTCATTTTTTCGTAAAAAAATATCCAACTTCAAATTTCATCATAAAATATATGATACGCGCAAAGCGCCCCCGCGTTTTCGAGAGGAAGAAACGGGCTTTCCTACGGTACTCGAAAAGTTGCCTATTTCCAATTCCAAACGAACGAAAATTACGTTCGAGAAACGACGAAAACGCGAAAAGTTACCTTCAAAGTATTCTATAGGCTTTTGCTCTGCGGCGTCTCGGGGATCGAAAGCGGTTGAATTATCATCCCAAAGGACGCGAGGTCTTCTTAAAGTAATTCCAGCCAGATCACGCAGCCGGTTTACGCAAGAACTCGATATACGTGAAAGTATGATACTTAATTTGATGAAATTGGAGTGTGTTACACAGAAAAGCAACGTGGTGTAGTATAAACCATTATTTTGAAAGGAGAAGATATTTCTACCAGGGATAAATATTTTTTGTATTTTTTCCACAACGCCCGATAGTTCTTTTTTGCAGTATTGCAGGATTATCCAGTCATTCTGGGACACCCTGTATAAAAGTGTAATAATTCATGGTATATTTCGAAAATTGAAAAAATTGAGACTCTCCTGAAATATTTTGAAAAATTTTTTCATTGTAATAGGTACATAGTTGAAAAAATATTTCAACATGTCCGGTGTTTCCAGATGCAGAGTCCGGGGTTTCTAAGCTTCTTGTCCTAGTTTTCAGATTACAGAAATGGCAACCCTAGTACCAGACAGAGGTTAAAAAAAATTCCAATAGAACGAGCGCTCAAAAGCTCCTGACTTCACGTCATTACTTTTTATAATTTTTGGAGTACAGCTTCGTAATAACCAATTACTTTGTATTGTCCATTTTCTGAAACAGAGATTTATAAAAATTTTCGTACATCATCAAACAAATTTTTCGGTTGAAATCTGAATGATTTAACATGTTTCAGTGCACAGCATCTAGCAAATGGTGGGAACGTTTTGGCTCATATGGGAAAGGTTGAAGATGCTGACATTACTGAACAATTTGTTGACCAAAGTGGAATTTATAACAGAAGAGAGTACTTAGCGAAGGAAAAAGACAGTGATTTATCTGAACAGAATTGTTCAATGAATTTGAAAATTTACAAGTGTCACCAATGTGATTACGTTACAAATCAGAAATCTCATCTCAAAGTACATATGGATTCTGTTCATTTGAATTTGAAGCCACATAAGTGTGACCATTGTGAATATGTTGCAGCTCGTAAATCCCATCTCAAAGTTCATATATACTCTGTCCATTTGAATTTGAGGCAACATAAGTGTCACTTATGCGAATATGCATCAAATTATAAAAATAGTCTCAAATGTCATATAGAAGCAGTTCATTTAAATTTGAAGCAACATAAGTGTGACCATTGTGAATATGTTGCAGCTCGTAAATCATCTCTCAAAGTACATATAAACTCTGTTCATTTGAATTTGAAGAAACATAAGTGTCACTTATGTGAATTTTCTACAATTAGAAAATCGTATCTGAAAAGACATATAGATTCTGTTCATTTGAATTTGAAGCAACATAAGTGTCACTTATGTGAATATGCTACAACTCAGAAATCCCATCTCAAAATACATATAGATTCTGTTCATTTGAATCTGAAGCAACAAAAGTGTCACTCATGTGAATATGCATCAAATAGCAAAGAGGGACTAAAACATCACGTAGAATCAGTTCATTTGAATTTGAAGCAACATTGTGACCATTGTGAATATGTTGCAGCTCATAAATCATCTCTCAAAGTACATATAAACTCTGTTCATTTGAATTTGAAGCATGAGTGTCACTTATGTGAATATGCATCAAATCAGAAGAGAAGTCTCAAAGTACATATAGACTCTGTCCATTTGAATTCGAGGCAACATAAGTGTCACTTATGTGAATATGCATCAAATTATAAAAATAGTCTCAAAAATCATATAGAAGCAGTTCATTTAAATTTGAAGCAACATAAGTGTGACCATTGTGAATATGTTGCAGCTCTGAAATCCACTATCAAAGGACATATAAACTCTGTTCATTTGAATTTGAAGCAACATAAGTGTCACTTATGTGAATATGCATCAAACCAGAAAAATAGTCTCAAAGGTCATATAGAAGCAGTTCATTTAAATTTGAAGCAATATAAGTGTGACCATTGTGAATATTTTGCAGCTTTGAAATCCCATCTCAGAGTACATATAGACTCGGTTCATTTGAATTTGAAGCAACATAAGTGTCACTTATGTGAATATGCATCGAATCAGAAGAGAAGTCTCGAAGTACATATAGACTCTGTTCATTGGAGTTTGAAGCAACATAAGTGTCACTTATGTGAATATGCAACAAATCAGAAAAATACTCTCAAGGTGCATATAGACTCTGTTCATTTGAATTTGAAGCAACATAAGTGTCACTTATGTGAATATGCATCAAACCATAAAAATAGTCTCAAAGGTCATATAGAGGCAATTCATTTAAATTTGAAGCAACATAAGTGTAACTTGTGTGAATATGCATCAAATCAGAAGAGAAGTCTCGAAGTACATATAGACTCTGTTCATCTGAATTTGAAGCAACATAAGTGTCACTTGTGTGAATATTCATCAAATCAGAAGAGAAGTCTCGAAGTACATATAGACTCTGTTCATTGGAATTTGAAGCATAAGTGTCATTTATGTAAATTTGCATCGAATCAGAAAATGAATCTCGAAGTACATATAGAATACGTTCATTTGAATTTGAAGCAGCATAAATGTCACTTATGTGAATATGCTGGAAATAGAAAACTTGATCTGAAAAACCATATAGATTTTGTTCATTGAATTTCAAGCCACATAAGTGTCACTTACGTGAATATGCAACAAATCATAAAAATACTCTCAAGGTGCATATATATATACACTGTTTATTTGAATTTGAAGCAACATAAGTGTGACCATTGTGAATATGTTGCAGCTCAGAAATCCAATCTCAGAGTACATAAAAAACACGTTCATTTGAAGTTCAAGTCTGATGAGTGTCACCTATAACATAATGTTAATATTAAAATGTGAATATACTACAAATGAAAAAAATAGAATAATATATATAATTTATCTGAAATTGTCAAATTCAAGGACGTATACGATATTCAATGCATTAGAAAGAGAGCCTCTGACCGTCCAGTCGAACAGTGCAAGTATGGAAATAAATCCGCTTTATGATATGGTAATGAAGAATCCAGTGTTGGAACTAGAACTAACTAGCACTTTCTCTTTCATACACATCGGCGTAGTGGGAGCATGCTGGCCTGTTACGCGACGAAACTCTCGTTCGACAAACACGTTGATTGTCGAACGAGAGTCTCGTCGCGTTACAGGCCAGCACGCTCCCACCACGCCGACGTGCATGAGAAAGAAAATGATATATAGTTAGGGCAAGTTGTACAATCGCACATTCATGGTTCAGTGTTGAACCAGGTTTAAATCCTACTTGATTCTTACCCACCCATTTTGGGTGGTAACCTCGGAATCCTCGGATCAAAGAATCTGATTGGCTCTAGGTTCACCTTGGAATGTTACCACAGATTAATCTGTGAATTGAAAATTTGAAGGAAATTCATAATCTTGATAGTTAATGATTTACAACTATTAATTAAATTAAAAGAAATTGAAATTCTGGTTTCAGATATAAAATTTCAAGAGTAGACACTAATATTTTTATAATTTTATTAAAAATAAATATAAATCATCCAGTAAGTAAATACAAGTACATACTCGATACTTTTCACCGATACAAAGTATTTCAGTATCGATACTTTGAAATTAAGTATCGAGTAGGTATCGCTCAAAAAGTACTCATATCAGTAAATTGATATCTCAGATCAATAGTGTAGCAAATCCAAAAATTCAAATTTGAGTTCTCACATGCATAACGTTCTGTCAATTTCAATACTGAAACCACTCCTATTTCGTATCTAATCTTGATATTTGAGGTAGTTCCCTGGAACAGTCAATTAGAACCAGTTAACAGAGACAGTTCTAACACATTCCCAAATGTTTCACCTTTGAATTTTCTTGGCTAAAAGATTGGTCTCATTATTTGGGGTAGTTCCCTCGAAGAGTTAAATATAACCAGTTCCAATGGTTCAGAATTTTATTCGCGAAAAGGTTAATCTTCATATTTGAGGTAGTTCTCTGGAACAGTGGTTTAGAACCAGTTCCCAAGAACAGTACTAACACATTACCAAATATTCTCCTACAGAATTTTCTTTGCGAAAAGATTGGTGATATTTGAGGTAGTTCCCTGGAACAGTTAATTAGAACCAGTTTTCAAAGACAGTTCCAACACATTCCCAAATGTTTCACGTTTGAATTTTCTTTTCTAAAAGATTGATCTCATTATTTGGGGTAGTTCCCTCGAAGAGTTAAATATAACCAGTTCCAATGGTTCAGAATTTTATTCGCGAAATGGTTGATCTTCAAATTTGAGGTAGTTCTCTGGAACATTGGATTAGAACCAGTTCCCAAGAACAGTACTAACACATCATTGCAAAATATTCTCCTACAGAATTTTCTTTGCGAAAAGATTGGTCTTGATATTTGAGGTAGTTCCCTGGAACAGTTAAATAGAACCAGTTTACAAAGACAGTTCCAACACATTCCCAGATGTTTCACGTTTGAATTTTCCTTTCTAAAAGATTGGTCTCATTATTTGGGGTAGTTCCTTCGAAGAGTTAAATATAACCAGTTCCAATGGTTCAGAATTTTATTCGCGAAAAGGTTGATTGAGGTAGTTCTCTGGAACAGTGGATTAGAACCAGTTCCCAAGAACAGTACTAACATATTGCCAAATATTCTCCTACAGAATTTTCTTTGCGAAAGATTGGTCTTGATATTTGAGGTGGTTTCCTGGAACAGTTAATTAGAACCAGTTTACAAAGACAGTTCCAACACATTCCCAAATGTTTCACGTTTGAATTTTTTTCGCTAAAAGATTGGTCTCATTATTTGGGGTAGTTCCCTCGAACAGTTAAATATAACCAGTTCCAACGTTTTAGAATTTTATTCGCGAAAAGGTTGATATTCATATTTGAGGTAGTTCTCTGAAACAGTGGATTAGAACCAGTTCTTAAGAACAGTACTAACACATTGCCAAATATTCTCCTACAGAATTTTCTTTCCGAAAAGACTGGTCTTGATATTTGAGGTTAATTAGAACCAGTTAACAAAGACAGTTCTAACACATTCCCAAATGTTTCACGTTTGAATTTTCTTCGCTAAAAGATTGGTCCCATTATTTGGGGTATTTCCCTCGAACAGTTAAATATAACCAGTTCTAAAGGTTTAGAATTTTATCCGCGGACAGTCTCCTGGAACAGTTCAGATTCAGTTCCCAAGAACCGTTCTCTTACATTACCAAATTTTCATAATTTGAATTTTTTTCGCGAAAAGTTTGGTCTTCATGTTTGAGCTAGTAAGATATAAAAGAGGAGTTGTTTCAGCATTGAAATTGATAGAACGTTATTGTATTAGAAACGTTATGCATGTAATAACTCAAATTTGAAGTTTTGGACTTGTTACACTTTTAGGCGCTTTCGTTTTGAGGGTTTCGTGCACCGTTTTTGTTGTTTTGCGCACGGTTTTCGAGGCAAATCGAATGCGCAAATGTCATATTTCGTGCACTGGAGGAGCTCAAATAGCTAAAACGAAAGCTACAATCGAAGTGAGGTATCGATATGTCAATGTACTAATTCATTTCAACATTGATAAAGAAAGAATTTAAGGTATATCTAAAACTGAAGTTTTTGAACGCATTCGTTTTTCGCTTCTCCTTTTTTTTTGTCTCAGTTTTGTGTTTTTTTCATTAATTTTGTTCTTATAAAATAAAGAATTCCAATATTTATTTTGTTTTGTGTTTTTACTCTCAATTTTCCAAGAACTTACCAATACTTATACTTTTTTGTGTTTTTACTTTTAATTTTCCAAAAACTATTCGATACGAGTAAGTATCGATACTTTTCAATAATGATACCAAGTAATTATCGATACAGTAACGAGTAAAAGTATCGATACCCCAGTGGTATCGTTTCATCCCTACTTCAACCTTACTTTAGCGGAAATTATTTTAGGTTATGCATAGAATAATTAGAAATACGCTTCATAGAACTCTATGACGAAACTATATGATATTACGTGGTACAAATGAACTAAACCAAAGATTTACTGAACTCGGGCTCAATTTGATTTAGCAACGCGCGCAGACCTGAACCCTGAACTCGTTTCAAGAGTTAAACCGAGATCAGATGAACCCTAGGTCAACTCTCGATTGTACAACTGGCCCTTAGTTTTAGTTCAACACTGGATTCATCATTACCATAGAGCAGATTTATTTATATTTGTTATCCAAATACAGTGGATTATTTATAATGTTATGCAAATCTAAATATGTCCGTTTTTTGTATTTGTAAATTTTGCATGGTTTTTTTCATCACAAATTCTTTATGAACCAGGCAATTCACATAAAGATCATGTGTAGATGACTACTAGCCCGGCACATAGTAAAAGATAAGAGAAGAAGAATTGATGAAGATAACTTAATTCTATGGTTATAATTACACTTTTCTATTCTATGATTGTCAAATAGTAAGGTTAGATTTTAGCAGTGTTTACTGTTTATTGCTGTTTGGTGTTATCTTCTTCATAGATCTCTGAACAATTTTGAGTGATATCGATAGGAATACAGTATATTTTGAATTATTTATGTGAAATTTAGTTGAAGTTATCTTACAAATATTTGGAAACGTAAGAGAACCCATTATTTCAACTTTAAATCGGCCTTGCAATCCTAAGCGTACTGAGGTAGAATGTCTCTTTCTGCAATTCTGCACATTTCAGTATCATGTTTCCATCCAAGTAGTGATGTGGATTTATTTTTCATCAGTTCGGTCCGCCTACTTTCCCCATTTTGAATGTTCCTACGGTTTCCTAAATTTGATTATGTTATTATGCCTTAAATTTATCAAATACAATTGGTAGACCTCATTACTTCGCACCTACTTCATGTGATAATAACACTTCAAGAAAAAACGTGATTATTATTTTAGGAAAAGTGACTTATACCTATGTGAGATGGAAGAAATGAACTGCTCTGATATAAAAGAAGAGATCGAGGAAGAGATACATGATGAATCTGACAAGTAAGTACCTTTGTATTATTCTACCCCCAATTTCTATTGCCTCTACCTGGAACTTTCCCCTTCATCTCAAGTACTATAATTGGAGGCAGTGGTACAAAAAATATTGTTTTGTGAGGTTATCGTTTATGAATAGGATCAATATGGTACCTACGTTAATCTAAGGTAGAGCTACCCTAGACGAGTCCAAAAAACCTATATACAGGTCTAATCAACTTCATAGCCAAGATACAGGGTGATTTATGTATTTGCCAATATTTTCAACTGCTTATAACTTTTGAACCATCAAGTATAATCAATTGATATTTGGAATGAAGACCCACTTCCATGGGTGAATCGATTCATCTTTGAAATGATCGAAAAATCCAGGTCCGTATTAGAAAAATATGGGGCGTTTTGCTAGCTGAGATTCAACACCCTGTATGGCGGAATATTGGAATTTGATTAGAATATGCAGAAAATGTTCGATGGGGATCATTAAATTCCAGTGTCCCGCACCGGACTCACATCCTGTGAAAATCTGGTGATGCTAGAACCACGGCTTCTATTTGAAACTAATTTTTGAAATTTAAGGGTCCTTCTGAGGGTTTTTCACGACCTTGGAAAGGTGTTCTTCCATAGTTCGGTTGAACCTCTCAATGATGCCATCCCACTGAGGGTGAAGAGCTGTGGTTCTGGTCCTATTAATTCCCAACAATTCACAAACTCTTAGTTTGGTCCTGGACTCGCAATACTCGGTCAGAGCGTCTTTCTCCAGGTCTCTTATCTCTATCTCGTACTTGTCCTTCAACCTCTTGATTATATTCTCCGCAGTCTGCTCTATCCGCGACCTGTTCGACTCGTTCACCAACTTCTCGATCCCGACCTATTTTCTGGTCCCTCTCCTTTTTACACTCCCTCCGTATAGCTGTCTCATTCTCCATCAGCAGCGCCGACTGCTACTTCCTGAAGGATTTCTTCCAGTTCTCTCGTTCTCTTTCGCGTATCGCCTCGGCCTCCTCTCCTGGGCCTGGTTGGCGACTGGCTCCTTTTCTGCGGCGGCCCGGGCCTCTCTTTCCTTGCACTCGGTGACCTGGTTGGAGTGGCTGGCGAGCAGACGGCGTCGTTTGTTCCGGTAGTTCCCCTCCTCGGAATCGACCAACTCCTCGTACCTCAGCCTCATCACAGCTCGTTTGTGTGTCAAAGCCTTCTCCCTGTCTTCAATCAGTTGCTCCCTGAGGTTCTCGGAATGCTCCTGAAGTTTCCTGAGTTCCAGCAACTCGTTCTCGCGTTTGTGAACCATCCTAAGATTCGAAAGCTCCTCCCGATGCCCAAACTGTTTACGGTACAGGGATTATGGTGACTGACCATCATAAGTCGGTGGTTTTACGTAACTATGTGATGTGGTTACCCTGTCTCGCTGATTTTGTATCTGATGCTATTTTCTTCTCGCATCGCACTTACTTCCTGTGTTATTTTACCGTCCATTCGATCTACCGTTTTCTAAACCTTGTAGATTTCTTCCTTCACTTCTTCACATACTGCACTGATTTCTTCCTTCAGGCATACGATTTGTTCTACGGAATGTTCGTACTTGTTCAATTCATCAAACAAATTTGAATGATTTGAAATGTTTCAGTGCACAGTATCTAGAAAATGGTGAGAACGTTTCGGCTGATCTAGGAAAGGTTGAAGATGCTGACATTACCGAACAATTTGTTGACCAAAGTGGAATTTATGACAGGAGTGAGTTCTTAGCGAAGGAAAAAGACCGTGATTTATCTAAACAGGAATATTCGAAGAATTTGAAAATTTACAAGTGTCACCAATGTGATCACGTTACAAATCAGAAATCTAATCTCAAATCACATATGGATTCTGTTCATTTGAATTTGAAGCAACATGAGTGTGACCATTGTGAATATGTTGCAACTCAAAAATCAACTCTCAAAGTACATATAAACTCTGTTCATTTGAATTTGAAGCAACATAAGTGTGACCATTGCGAATATGTTGCAGCTCAAAAATCAACTCTCAAAGTACATATAAACTCTGTTCATTTGAATTTGAAGCAACATAAGTGTGACCATTGTGAATACGTTACAGCTCAAAAATCAACTCTCAAAGTACATATAAACTCTGTTCATTTGAATTTGAAGCAACATAAGTGTGACCATTGTGAATATTCTGCAGCTCAAAAATCATCTCTCAGAGTACATATAAACTCTGTTCATTTGAATTTGAAGCAACATAAGTGTGACCATTGTGAATATGTTGCAGCTCAAAACTCAACTCTCAAAGTACATATAAACTCTGTTCATTTGAATTTGAAGCAACATAAGTGTCACTTATGTGAATTTGCATCAAATCATAAAAGTAGTCTCAAACTTCATATGAAATCAGTTCATTTAAATTTGAAGCAACATAAGTGTAACCATTGTGAATATGTTGCAGCTCAGAAAGCAACTCTCAAAGTACATATAGACTGTATTCATTTGAATTTGAAGCAACATAAGTGTCACTTATGTGAATTTGCATCAAATCAGAAAAATAATCTCAAACTTCATATAGAAACAGTTCATTTAAATTTGAAGCAACATAAGTGTGACCATTGTGAATATTTTGCAGCTCAAAAATCAACTCTCAAAGTACATATAAACTCTGTTCATTTAAATTTGAAGCAACATAAGTGTGACCATTGTGAATATTTTGCAGCTCAAAAATCAACTCTCAAAGTACATATAAACTCTGTTCATTTGAATTTGAAGCAACATAAGTGTCACTTATGTGAATTTGCATCAAATCAGAAAAGAAATCTCAAGTTACATATAGAATCATTCCATTTAAATTTGAAGCAACATAAGTGTGAGCAATGTGAATATGCTGCGGCTCAGAAATCCACTCTGAAAGCACATATAGACTCTGTTCATTTGAATTTGAAGCAACATAAGTGTCACTTATGTGAATTTGCATCAAATCAGAAAAAGAAACTCAAATTGCATATAGAATCAGTTCATTTGAATTTGAAGCAACATAAGTGTCACTTATGTGAATTTGCATCAAATCAGAAAAATAATCTCAAACTTCATATAGAAACAGTTCATTTAAATTTGAAGCAACATAAGTGTGATCATTGTGAATATGTTGCAGCTCAGAAATCATCTCTCAAAGTACATATAGATTATGTTCATTTGAATTTGAAGAAACATAAGTGTGACCATTGTGAATATGTGGCAGGTCAGAAATCATCTCTCAAAGTACATATAGACTCGGTTCATTTGAATTTGAAGAAATATAAGTGTGATCATTGTGAATATGTTGCAGCTCTGAAATCTCATATCAAAGCACATATAGACTCGGTTCATTTGAATTTGAAGCAGTATAAGTGTCACTTATGTGCATATGCTGCAAATAAAAAAGGGGTTTTAAAAGGACATATAGAATCAGTTCATTCGAATTTGAAGCAACATAAGTGTCACTTATGTGACTTTGGATCAAATCAGAAAAAAGGTCTCAAAAGGCATATAGACTCTGTTCATTTGAATCTAAAGCAACATAAGTGTCACTCATGTGAATATACATCAAATAGCAAAGAGGGACTAAAACATCACGTAGAATCAGTTCATTTGAATTTGAAGCAGCATAAGTGTGATCAATGTGATTATGTTGCATCTCTGAAATGCCATCTCAAAGTACATATAGAATCTGTTCATTTGAATTTGAAGCAACATAAGTGTCACTTATGTGAATTTGCATCAAACCAGAAAACCAGTCTCCAAGTACATATAGAATCTGTTCATCTGAATTTAAAGCAATATAAGTGTCACTTATGTGAATTTGCATCAAATCAGAAGAATAATCTCAAACTTCATATAGAAACAGTTCATTTGAATTTGAAGCAACATAAGTGTCACTTATGTGAATATGCATCAAATCAAAAAAAAAGTCTCAAAGTACATATAGATTCTGTTCATTTAAACTTGAAGCAACATAAATGTCCTTTATGTGAATATGCATCAAATTACAAAGACGGAATAAAGTATCATGTAGAATCTGTTCATTTGAATTTGAAGCAACATAAGTGTCACTTATGTGAATATGCATCAAATTATAGAAACGGACTGAAACTTCATGTAGAATCAGTTCATTTGGATTCAAAATTAGGCTAGGTTGTTCTATATTATTTCTGAGAAAAAGTTCTCTTCTTCCTGCGAGGCAGACATTGAGAGTGACCCACCTGATGATATATATTGTAATAAATGAATATATAAAATTCGTGATTCAAAAAAGGGCTTTAAGAACTATTTTAATTTGAATATGACCAGGCGAATACACTCATTCCATCTTCCGAAGTGCTCTCTCACTCTAACACAGACTACAGAGAAACGTCGAATATATGTGCCTTGTTTTGTTCAACAAGTTGCCCGAAAAATATCAAATAATAACAGATATAAAAAATTCGAAGAAGTTGTTCGAAACCTCCTTGTTGACTTAGAACCATATTGTTTAAATGACTATTTGAGTTACTGTTTTTTTGTATGAACATCACTGTTTATTTCTCTCATTTTTGACTTCTTTTCTCTTCAGAATTGTATTTTTGGTTATGAAAATAATAAATATTATTATAATAATTATTGTATCTCCCCATTTCAACATTTGTAAAATTGTTTACAGAGTACATATATCTTTTTGAAAAAAAAAGAGATTATTGACATGTGTATTTCAGTTGCTGAATAAATCCTTGATTCCACAAAATACAAATAAGAGTGCACCTTCTCATTATTCTGATAACCCTATAAGGGATCTGTAGTAGTGTTGACACAGATTGCCGAAAAATAGTAGTAGATTCGAGACTAAAAGCGGAGTGGATTGTGATCAGATCGGAGTAGCATATCTAGGAGTGGGAATGAAAAATCGTTGTGTGAACAAGGTCGAACTTTAGACACCTTCCGAATGACGACTGTGTAAAGCGTGAAGCAGGGGAATCGCATTGACATAGAATATTCCTCATATCAATATCAAATAATTGACACCAAGGAGAGATCATAAGAGTCATCACTCTCGCCCATGGACGCATTGGTACCACAGAACAATAATTTGCGAACTTCACTGTAAAAAGTCATTCGACCATAGTACAAAGTGTATCGCTCGGGGTAGCGGAGTAGAAAACTATAAAATGGAGTAGATCTACTCCAATCGGAGTAGCTTCGGAATTCTGTAGCGAAATGACAAGAAAACCTAACAATATCCATAAAAACAGTGGCGCCTCGTCAGAGGGGAGAAGAGACAACAGTCCTATCGGTTCTTCATTGCGTTTGAAATTCCTAAAACGCTTTGAACGTTCGAACTCCGATGCATAAATTAGCGCGTGTCTCGACTCCTGTATCCATCTCATCATTTCCATCACTATCCAATACGTTTTCATTCAGGATTAATTTACGGCCTTCGCATACCATCATCAGAGAGAGATAGAACAGGAGGCAATCTTCCGAGGATACGCAACTTCAACCAATCAGAGTTAAGCCGTTTCTCGCGTCAACCACCATACCAGTCAGGAAAATTTCATTGGACGTATAGGATACTCAATGAATAAGAAAGAGAGCCTGATCGTCCAGTCGAACAGTGCAAGAATGGAAATAAATCCGTTTTATGGTAATGAAGAATCAAGTGTTGAACTACACTGGCAAGTATGCTCCCACTACGCCGACGTGTATGAGAGAGAAGGTGCTAGTTAGTTCTAGTTCAACACTGGATTCATCATTACCATGAAGCGGATTTATTTATATTTGTTATTCAAGTGGGTTAGTTATAATGTTATGCAAATCTGCATATGTCTGTTTTTTGTATTCGTAAATTTTGCATAGCTTTTTCCTTCACAAATTCTTTATGAACCAGGCAACTCAAACAAAGAGAAGAAGAAGTGATAAAGATAACTTAATTCTATGGTTATAATCACCTTTTCTATGATTGTCAAATAGTAAGGTTAGCTGTTAGCATTGTTTAATGTTTAGTGTTATCACTCTTATCTTCTTCATAGGTCTCTGAACTATCAATTTTGAGTGACATCAATAGGAGATAGAAGTACAGTATATTTTGAATTATTTATGTGAAATTCAGTTGAAGTTATCTTACGAATATTTGGAAACGTAAGAGAACCCATTATTTCAACTTTAAATCGGCCTTGTAATCATAGCGTACTAATGTTGAATGTCTCTTTCTGCAATTCCGCACATTTCAGTATCTTGTTTCCATCCAAGTAGTGATGTGGATTTATTTTTCATCATTTCCGTCCTCCTACTTTCCCTATTTTGAATGTTCCTACTGTTTCCTATATTTTATTTTGTTATTATGCCAAATTCATAAAATACAACTGATAGACCTCATTCCTTCGCACCTACTTCATGTGATAATAGCACTTCAAAAACCCGCAACTATTATTTTAGGAAAAGTGACATACCTATGTGAGATGGAAGAAATGAACTGCTTTGATATAAAAGAAGAGATCGAGGAAGAGCTTCATGATGAATCTGACAAGTAAGTACCTTTGTATTATTCTATCCCCAATTTCTAATTCCTCTTTGCAACTTCCTCCTGCAACTTTCACCCTTCATCTCAAGTACAATTATTGGGGGCAGTAATTTTGTCCGGATCGCATTGATTCGAATAATCGAAAACCCCGAAATTTTGTTCTCCTGATGACTTCGAAACTACTGATTCGATCGAGATGAAATTTTGCACTCAGATTTAGAATGACCTGTTTGAGCTACATGCAAAATTTTGTCCAGATCGCTTGACCCGAATCATAGAACCCATAGAAAATTATAACGTTTGATTGCATTACCAAGACCATAGAAATAGAAGAAGATTCTAGCGTATTATCGAAAAAAAATCCTTATATTCCTGTAACAGCTGATTCGTCATAATTGACAAAGAACTGCGGTCATTTTTTTGACAGCAGTCAAAATAATTTTCAATAGAAGGTAGATGAACAAGCGCGCCTCAGTGCTTTTTATAATTTTTGAAGTAGAGCTTCGTAATTACTATTTACTTTTTATTGTCGTTTATCTGAAACAGAGATCTATAAAAATTTTCTTACTTGTTCAATTCATCAAACAGCATTTTCGGTTGAAATCTGAATTATTTAACATGTTTCAGTGCACAGTATCTAGACAATGGTGAGAACTTTTTGGCTCATCTGGGAAAGGTTGAAAATGCTGACATTACCGAACAATTTGTTGACCAGAGTGGAATTTATAACAGAATAGAGTACTTATCGAAGGAAAATAACAAGTTATCTGAACCGAATTATTCAATGAATTTGAAAATTTACGAGTGTCACCAATGTGATTACGTTACAAATCAGAAATCTTATCTCAAGACACATATAAATTCGGTTCATTTGAATTTGAAGCAACATAAGTGTCATCAATGTGAATATGCATCCTATCATAAACATAGTCTTAAACTACATATAAATTCGGTTCATTTGAATTTGAAGCAACATAAGTGTGACCATTGTGAATATGTTGCAGCTCAGAAATCAACTCTCAAAATACATATAGACTCTGTTCATTTGAATTTGAAGCAGCATAAGTGTCACTTATGTGCTTATGCTACTAACACAAAATGTCTTCTGACAGGACATATAAAATCAGTTCATTTGAATTTGAAGCAACATAAGTGTCACTTATGTGAATATGCATCAAATCATAAAAGAAGTCTCAAAGTACATATAGAATCAGTTCATTTAAATTTGAAGCAACACAAGTGTGATCATTGTGAATATGTTGCAGCTCTAAAATCCAATCTCAAAGTACATATAGACTCTGTTCATTTGAATTTGAAGCAACATAAGTGCCACTTATGTGAATTTGCATCGTATCAGAAAAATAATCTCCAAATGCATATAGACTCTGTTCATTTTAATTTGAAGCAACATAAGTGTCACCTATGTGAATATGCTGCAAATCAGAAAAATAGTCTCAATCTACATATACAATCAGTTCATTCAAATTCGAAGCAACATAAGTGTCACTTATGTGAATATGCATCCTATCATAAAAATAGTCTAAAACTACATATAGAATCAGTTCATTTCAATTCGAAGCAACATAAGTGTCACTTATGTGAATTTGCATCAAATCAAGAAATAAGTCTCAAAGTACATATAGATTCTGTTCATTTGAATTCAAAGCAACATAAGTGTGACCATTGTGAATATGTTGTAGCTCAAAAATCGACTCTCAAAATACATATATACTCTGTTCATTCGAATTTGAAACAACATAAGTGTGGCTCATGTGAATATGCTACAAATTATAAAGACAGACTAAAACTTCATGTAGAATCAGTTCATTTGAATTTGAAGAAACATAAGTGTGACCTTTGTCAATATGCAGCAGCTCAGAAATCAACTCTCAAAATACATATAGACTCTGTTCATTTGAATTTGAAGCAACAAAAGTGTGACTATTGTGAATATGTTGCAGCTCAGAAATCAACTCTCAAGGCACATATTGATTCTGTTCATTTGAATTTGAGACAACATAAGTGTCACTTATGTGAATTTGCATCAAATCAGAAAAATAGTCTCAAATTGCATATTGACTCTGTTCATTTGAATTTGAGACCATATAAGTGTCTCTTATGTGAATTTGCATCGAATCAGAAAAATAGTCTCAAAGTACATATGAATTCTGTTCATTTGAATTTGAAGCAACATAAGTGTGAACATTGTGAATATGTTGCAGCTCAGAAGTCAACTCTCAAAATACATATAGACTCTGTTCATTTGAATTTGAAGCAACATAAGTGTCACTCATGTGAATATGCATCAAATTATAAACACAGACTAAAACTTCATGTAGAATCAGTTCATTTGGATTCAAAATTAGGCTAGGTTGTTCCAGAGCCTTTTAGTACCATTACCTGTGTTATTCCTGAGAAAGAGTTATTTTCTTCCAGCGAGGCAGACATTGATATATATTGTATCTCCCCATTTCAAGATTTGTAAAGTTTTCTATTTGTCAAGTTGTAATCTTCAAAATACATATCTTTTTTTCAATAATAGAGTATTTATGTGGTGTACGAATTTCCAGATTATTGACATGTATGTTTTAGTTGGTGAATAAATCCCTGATTCCACAAAATACAGATAAGAGTGCACCTGCTCATTATTCTGTAGCGAAATGTCAAGAAAACCTAATTAATATCCATAAAAACGAGGAATTCCATGTTCGTGGCGCGAATAAGTTTCGTTGTAACAGATTTATAAAACTCTTTTTGAGCGCTCGTACAACTTACACGAGGGCTATATCATTTCGTCACGATGTCTGTATTTTTCGAATTTTGAGCCGAAAATGGTCTCAATCGACTAGGTTCGACTCACTGATGACGAATCCGTCGGAAAATTCGAGTCTGTCCGTCCGTCCGTCCGTCCGGCCGTCCGTCAGCACGATAACTCTCGAACGGATCAACCTAGAGACTTGAAATTTTCAGTGTAGGTTCAGATCCCGAATGCCTCGGTTAAGTTCGTTAATGGGCCAAATTCCACCATGGGTTCCGTAAATATGGCCGTTCAAAGTTTTGTTTCCCTGATTACTTCGAAACTACAGATTCGATCGAGTTGAAACTTTGCACTCAAATGAAGAATGAGGTGTTCAAGGTACATGTGAAATTTTGTCCAGATCGCATGACCAGAACCATAGAAACCATAGAAAATTTTAACTTTTGAACGGAAATGCCTAGGGACTTGAAATTTTCGGGATAGGTGTGGATCTCGAATGTCGTGATCACGTTCATCTATGAGCAACATTATACAAGGGGTTCCGTAAATACGGTTGTTTGAAATTTTGTTTTCTCGATAATTTCGAAACTACGGATTCGATCGAGATGAAATTTTGTATTTTAATCGAGAATGATATATTGAAGCAATATTTTGTCCAGATCGCATGACCAGAACCATAGAAACCATAGAAAATTGTAACTTTTGAACGGAAAGGCCTAGGAACTTGAAATTTTCAGGGTGGGTTTGGATCGCGAATATCGCGGTCACGTTCATCAATGAGCAAAATGAGACTAGGGGTTCCGTAAATATGGCCGTTCAAAATATTTTTTTCCAGATAGTTTCGGAACTACTGATCGGATTGGAATGAAATTATGCACCTAGCTGAGGAATAATGTATTCAAACTACGTGCAAAATTTTGTCCAGACCGCATCACCAAGACCATAGATACCGTAGAAAATTCTAGCGAATTATCGAAAAAAAATTGATCAGCTGAAGCACTGACATGAAGTCTGGAGTTTCGCCTGAGTTTCTGAATTTTTTTGACAGCTGTCAAAAATTCCTTCAATTGGTTTCTAAAACTGGAAAATGCGAATCTACCTACAAGGTGCATGTACGAGCGCTCAAAAGCTCCTGCCTTCACGGCAGTGCTTTTCGTAATTTTTACTTGTTCAATTCATCAAAAAACTTTTTCGGTTGAAATCTGAATGATTTAACAAGTTTCATTGCACAGTCTCCAGAAAATGGTGAGAACTTTTCTGCTAATCTGGTTAATTCATAAGATACATTATGTGAGTTTTTGATCAGTGGCGGCCGCTCAGAGGAGGCCGGACCTCCCCAAATTTCACTGCATTATATTTAATCCTTAGTTCAAGTTCAACTATATTATGTTGACCTAAATCAATAGAGTATTCAGATTTCTGAATATTTTTTACCCCAAAATTTCATCACATCAAATGTCTCCCGATACAAAGCAGCGGCCACTCTAAATCCGAATAAGATATTCATCTATTGCTAATTGTAGAAAAAGCTCAGCCAAATGCCTTACGATGGCAACATTTTCATTACTAAAACTATAGAGATACCTCAGCCTGCTATGCAAAATTTAATTGTATTTTGATGGTTTTGCTTACTTTTCTCCGACGATTCAGAAAACAATGTGTGGTCAAAATTAGGGTATTCGGATTTAAAAAATTTACAGAGGTCTATTGAAAGACATAGCAGATCAAAATCTCACTCAGGGGTATCAATTAAATACAAATCATTCGAAAAGCTCAATATTGTAAATTCACTTGACCAGGGTCATAGGCAAACTACACACATCAGAAAAGTTTTTTTTGAAATATTGTGTTCGATTAAGTAAAAAATTAATTTAATGACATTTTCAACATTTTCTCATTACTCTATAATTTTAGTTTCCCCCTTGATCAACTGAAAAAATAAAAAACGCCCATTTATAAAAATATCCCCAGACTTTTCCTATGTGTGTATCATAGATCAACTATCTAGTGTTATACCTATATTTTTTGCTTGGCCTCCTCTGATTGAAAACTCACCGGCCGCCACTGTTTTTGGTGTATTAGTTTCTACTCTCTCATTTTTTGTAGCTTTCAGCTAATATTACGGTTATTGCAAAGGCAAGCATTAGTGTCATCATTTTTAATTATCATTGAATAGAGTCTCACCTGGTTGAGAACTTTAGATTGTTTCTCTTAACTACATTTTAAGTTGAACATAATCTTTGTTGGGATTACTTCCCAGGGAGACAGCTATCGTCGATATAATTCTATTACTCGATCAATGGGGACAGTGCTCATAGGCTCTCCTCCAACGTAGGCAAAGGGGTTTGTTCTCGGGACAAGCCCCGTTTACGATAGTTGTGTTCCTGAGAAGTACCTCAAATAACTGGATTCTCATATCATCACCAAATAGGGTTGAGGAGGTATTGGAACAGCATTCAATTTACTCAACAATCTTTGAATAAAGGTTTAATTTGCGTGTTTTCATTTCTAAAAATATGTGTTTTGATTTCCTACCTTCCCGTCAATCTCTTTTATTGAATCAAACGTAATTTGGGTTGCATACACAACGTAGAGTCCTAACCTTTGAATAAAGAACCACAGGAAGGAGCGTTAGGCCTGAAAAAGTGGTACCAAACTGGTTGTTGCATATGGCCGACTCGTATTTCCGGATTGCATTGGCGTAGAGTATTTTATTAGGGTAGAAACTAGAAAACTTCCATTCATCTTGGTTTTTATGAATGCTCTCAAAAATTGGTCAAAGAATATTTCTTAAAGCTTTTTGTGTGCGCTCTCTCGCAAATCAATAAAACTGCACGAGAAAGCCAGATGAATTGAACCGTTATTCAATTTGCATTTATTATTTTATTTTCATTTGCAAGGATGGAATGGACAGTTTCAAATATGAAATGAAATGAAAAACAAAGAAGGAGGATGAATAAAAGAATAGAAAATATATGGAAATACATTTATTGCCCTCTAAATAAAATTAATTTTTTACACATATTTCTGATATTTTCACCTCCTATTGAATTCTCACAAATTAAAATATATGTGATTGATCCTCGTTGTGAGGTATGCCATACAGACACATTCAATCAACAATATCCGCGTATACTTTATTAGCTAGCAGCTCCAACTTTATCAGTGTAGACCATTCTAGGTTCCGAATTTACAAAATACGATTTATTATAATTATATGATGTTAACTGAGAAATAACAATCTCAACCTTATCCATGTTACGCCCAAGTGCGTTTGTTTACGATGTTGGTGGAGAAACACCACACTGATGAGTTATAACTGGCCGTTCGAAATGGCTGTTTCCGTCTCGCTCTTATACGAAGAAAAGTAGTCGAATTCTCCTTCCTGTGGTTCTTTATTCAAAGCCTTGGCCTTGTGAGTTTGGCGTGAGCGAAAACAATGACGTCATGAGCGACCACAACGACCGCGGCTAAAGGAGCATTTTGATCGTCGTGAGCGCTCAGTGGAACGCACTATAAATGTAATGAAAAAACTGTGATCGATTGCCGCTTTCGATTTGGTGTTTCGTGCACCGGAGGAGCTCAGTTTTTCTTGTTTCGCGCACGCTTTTAGCAAGTAAATCGAATGCGCCAATGTCATTGTTTCGTGCACTGGGGGAGCTCAGACAGCCAAATCGAAAGGTACAATTGACACAAATAGGGGTCGGGGGAGAGCTCATTTTCAGAATGATATCGAGTTCTATGGAAAACAGTTGGTTTGTAACGTTTGTAATAAACGTGGGAGCACTGGTGCCAGGTCTACCGTTTTAATGTATGAGCTACCGTGCTACCGTTTTTGATGAATCATGATTAAATTTATTTCCTTACATAACTCAAAATCCTGTTATCAATGTTTCAAATTATTTCATTATTAATTTGAAACGGTAGCAAAACGTCGCTTAAGGGGTAGTTATTCTGTGGCTTTATTTTTGAATCTTCCGCTTTTTTTTTGTTGTGCCTACCGCTTTCCTTATTTCGAACCTGACAACACTGCGTGGAAGTTCGGCTGGGATCGTCATCGTGGAAACAGGAGTGTTTTCTCTTTTCTCGCTGACGGTTAACCTCAAATAGCAGCATGGCGAATTTAACCTTCAGCCCCTGCATGTGAAAGTTTTGAGTGTTGGATTGATAATGATTTGAAAGCGTCTTACGAAGATTAAAATTTGCTTATTTTAAAGTTAGTTTTCTGTCATCCGGTTCGGGGTCGGATCGTTTTTTGTTCAATGTGTCGATGGCTAGCATCCTAGCACAGTTTAAAGGATAGGAGAGAGAGTAAGAAACATGAGGCATTAATTCTATGGTCATTAAATTAATACGCCCTCTGCGGCCCTCTTCTATGATTGTCAAACAGAAGAGTTAGCAGTATCACAGTGTTAATTATACATTTCGAATGATATGAATACGTTTACTGTGTATTTTAAATTATTTATGTGAAATTCTGTTGAAGTTATCTTACAAATATTTGGAAACGTAAGTGAACTCATAATTTCTACTTTGAATCAGACCTGCAATCCTAGTGTACTGATGAATATGTTGAACGTCATCAATGTCTCTTTCTGCACATTTCATAATCTTGTTTCTATCCCAGTGGTGATGCTGATTTATTTTTCATCAGTTCGGTTGATTATGTTATTATGCCTTAAATTCTTAAAATACAACTGATAGACCTCATCACTTCTCACCTACTTCATGTGATAATAATACTTTCAAAACTTGCAATTATTATTTTAGAAAAAGTGACTTATACCTATGTGAGATGGAAGAAATGAACTGCTCTGATATAAAAGAAGAGATCGAGGAAGAGATACATGATGAATCTGACAAGTAAGTACCTTTGTATTATTATAACCCCAATTTCTATTGCCTCTACTAGAAACTTTCGCCTTCATCTCAACTTCTATCATTGGGGAAGTAGTACAATAACTATTATGCAGGCCACTTTATGAATATGAACAATATGATGCAAAAACGCATGTAACACTTAATGTTTGATGGAACGATAGATGGATGTTTTAACTTTTGTTCTTTGATGTTTCAGATGATACTTTTGAAAAATGTAACTTAATATATAATAATGATAATAACATCCTTTTAGCTTCAACATGTGAAAGAAATAAAATTGAGAACATTTCAAAAGATTCATTATGCACAGAACTCGCCTACTCTGTAAGGTACGCTTTCAATTATGAACTTACCAATGCTCTACGTGAGAAGTTAATGTTTTTCAATTAGATGAAAATCTTTCGAGCGACCTTCAAAAAAGCGCATGGCTGAATATAAAGCAGATTTTTTGTACTTTACATATGTACCAGTCAGCAGATAAACATAAAAAGATAGTTTCCTATCTTGAATTATTTTTCGGGAAAATACTAGCACTCTACTACATTCAGAGTGTCTAGTGACCCTGGAAAATAGCTTAGAGTAGTAAAAAAAAAATATCTGTGCGAGATTGGATGTTTTTTGCCAAAGTTCCAGGTCTGTAATGAGGAATTTCATTGTCCCTGAAAACTTCGAAAATCAACACTAGGTATTATTGTTTGAAAATATTTGAATCGAGATGAGGAAGGTGTAGAAATAATGCTCCCAGATCAATTCATCAAATCATATGGCGCAAATTGCCCATAGACTCAAAAATGCATTCTCACTCGGATGGAATATTCCTTCTGGCTTTTCCTAATTAGGGTTAGTCTGGATGTCTAAGAATGATGCTGGAGTTGTCTTCTGATAATGTAAGAATAATATTAGATACAGGATATTTTATGAATTTTGCTCATTTCTTCTTGAGGTCATAACAAAAGAACCACCCGGAATATTTTCTTTATTGGCATACATGTTCCTTATCTGAAGCTTGAATGAATCACTCAATAACCACAAGGAAAATCCAGGTCTGGATTAACAAAAAATTATGAAGCAATTGTATCCTTGAAACAACACCTTGTATATCGAGATTTTGAAAATTCGTTCACATATTCGAGAAGAGCATATTAAACTAAACTGAAACGTCTGCTTCACATTTTGCGAAGACAGTTTGACTCCACAAATCTTCAACTCAATGCCATAATTATTTTAAAATTACTAAATTATCATTAAATATATTGGTTATCCTTTTTATAGCGACATAACAAACCTTTGTGTATTTTCCAGCTAGCTCTATTAATCTCAGAAGAATATACTAAAGATTTTAGGTGCCATAATAATCTACTGGAATCGAATCAGGGGATCTTGATCTCTATTAATAAAGTCCTCCACTACCAAATCCATAAGTTACCAAAATTGTCGTTTAAAAAGTCAAAGGACAAGCCCACAATGGGCCAATGCACCATCGTGCTGAAAGTACATGCCAACAACATTTCATTTTCGACATAGAGTAAAAAGGGAAACCAATGTATTTAATGATGATTTGATAATTTTAAAATAACTATGGATTCAATAGTTTTGATAATATATTATTGAAAGTCACTTTTAACCATTCTTTGTATCTACATTTTCAAAAACTTCGCTTTTGAGTTAAAAATAGGTGGAGTAATCTGCAAAAATGTGAGGCACATGTTTAGTTCAGTTTTTTATGCTCTTTTAAAATATAAAAACGAATTTTCAAAATTTCGATACACAAGGTGTTGTTTCAAGGATACAATCGTTTCATAATTTTTTGTTAACCTGGACCTGGTTTTTCCTTGTGGTTATCGAGTGATTCATTTGAGCTTCAAATAAGGACCATGTGTGCCAAATATAAAGAAAATATACCAGGTGGTTCGTTTGTTATGACCCAAAGAAGAAATGAGCAAAATTCATAAAACATCCTGTATCTCGGTTACAAAGACAGTCAGAGCCAATAAATGTAGTATATCAGAACCACTTTCTTGTCCTCTATCCGCCTTTTAAGTATTTCTGTTTCCCAATGAAACACCCTGTATAATAAATATAAGTTACCTCATTCCCCTCATATGATTTTATTATTTTCACTTGGAGTAGGGTTCCACCATTCACTGTTGGGTAAACAATTAATAGTGCAGGTGACGTAAGGACACAGTAACAAAGCCTACACAGAACATAACCGGGTCTCCTAAATTGCACAAGCTCTAAGCTTATTAGGAGTCTCACGGAGAACCAGGAGAGTCGGGATAGAAAAAAAACATAAACAAACAAGAAAAAATTAATTCAATATCATTAAATTTTCAAGGTTCTTACTCGTTCGATTCAATTCATCAAAATAATTTTTGTGTTGAAATCTGAATGATTTAACATGTTTCAGTACACAGTATCTAGAAAATGGTGTGAGCTTTTCTGCTCATATGGGAAAGGTTGAAGATGCTGACATAACTGAACAATTTGTTGACCAAAGTGGAATTTATGACAGGAGGGAGTACTTAGCGAAGAAAAAATACAGTATTTTATCTGAACATAATTATTCGATGAATTTGAACATTCACAAGTGTCACCAATGTGGTTATGCTGCAAATCAGAAATGTAATCTTAAAGCACACATAGAATCTGTCCATTTTGATTTTAAGCCGTATAAGTGTCACTCATGTGAATTTGCATCAAATCATAAAAATAGTCTCAAACTTCATATAGAATCAATTCATTTGAATTTGAAGCCACATAAGTGTCACTTATGTGAATATTCATCAAATCTCAAAAATAGTCTCAAACTTCATATGGAATCAGTTCATTTAAATTTGAAGCCACATAAGTGTCACTTATGTGAATATGGATCAAATCTTAAAAATAGTCTCAAACTTCATATAGAATCAGTTCATTTAAATTTGAAGCAACATAAGTGTCACTTATGTGAATTTGCATCAAATCAGAAAAATGGTCTCAAATTGCATATAGAATCTGTCCATTTTAATTTTAAGCCGCATAAGTGTCACGCATGTGAATTTGCATCAAATTATGAACATAGTCTCAAACTTCATATAGAATCAGTTCATTTGAATTTGAAGCAACATAAGTGTCACTTTTGTGAATTTTCATCAAATCAGAAAAATGGTCTCAAATTGCATATAGACTCTGTTCATTTGAATTTGAAGCAACATAAGTGTCACTCATGTGAATTTGTATCAAACCGGAAAAATAGTCTCAAACTTCATATGGAATCAGTTCATTTAAATTTGAAGCCACATAAGTGTCACTTATGTGAATATGCATCAAATCTCAAAAATAGTCTCAAACTTCATATGGAATCAGTTCATTTAAATTTGAAGCCACATAAGTGTCACTTATGTGAATATGGATCAAATCTTAAAAATAGTCTCAAACTTCATATAGAATCAGTTCATTTGAATTTGAAGCAACATAAGTGTCACTTATGTGAACATGCATCTAATCATAAAATTAGTCTCAAACATCATATAGAATCAGTTCATTCAAATTTGAAGCAACATAAGTGTGACCATTGTGAATATGTTGCAGCTGATAAATCCAATCTCAAAGTACATATAGCCTCTGTTCATTTGAATTTGAAGCAACATAAGTGTCACTTCTGTGAATTTGCATCAAATCATAAAAATTGTCTCAAACTTCATATAGAATCAGTTCATTCAAATTTGAAGCCACATAAGTGTCACTTATGTAAATATAGATCAAATCTTAAAAATAGTCTCAAACTTCATATAGAATCAGTTCATTTAAATTTGAAGCGACATAAGTGTCACTTATGTGAACATGCATCAAATCATAAAATTAGTCTCAAACATCATATAGAATCAGTTCATTTAAATTTGAAGCAACATAAGTGTGACCATTGTGAATATGCTGCAGCTACGGAATCATCTCTCAAAGTACATATAGACTCTGTTCATTTGAATTTGAAGCAACATAAGTGTCACTTATGTGAATTTGCATCAAATCAGAAAAATAATCTCAAATTGCATATAGAATCACTTCATTTGAATTTGAAACAGCATAAGTGTCACTTATGTGAATTTGCATCAAATCAGAAAAATAATCTCAAATTGCATATAGAATCAGTTCATTTGAATTTGAAGCAACATAAGTGTCACTTATGTGCATATGCTGCAAATGGAAAAAGGGTTCTGAAAGGACATATAGAATCAGTTCATCTGAAATTGAAGCAACATAAGTGTCACTTATGTAAATATGCATCAAATCGTAAAAATCGTCTCAAATTGCACATAGACTCTGTTCATTTGAATTTGAAGCAACATGAGAATATGCATCAAATTATAAAAACAGACTAAAACTTGATGTAGAATCATTTCATTTGGATTCAAAATTAGGCTAGGTTGTTCCAGAGCCTTTTAGTTCTATTACCTATGTTATTTCTGAGTAAGAGTTCTTCCTGCGAGGCAGACATTAAAAGTGACCCACTTGATGAAATATATTGTATCTCCCCATTTCAAGATTTGTAAAATTTTTTATTTGTCAAGTTGTAACATATCTTCAAAATACATTTATATCTTTTTGAAAAATAAAGAGATTATTGACATGTATATTTCAGTTGGTGAATAAATCCCTGCTTCCACAAAATACAAATAACGAGTGCACCTGCTCATTATTTTGATAACCCGATAAGGGGTCTGTAGCGAAATGACAATAAAACCTAATAATATCCATAAAAACGGTTGAGCCTCGTCAGAGGGGAGAGGAGACAACACTCCTATCGGTTCTTCAATGAAATTCGTAAAACGCTTTGAACGATTGAACTTTCATGCATAAATTAGCTCGTGTGACGACTGCAGTATCCATCCCATCATTTTCATCTCTATCCAATACGTTTTCATAGAGGATTAATTTACGGCCTTTGCCTTATCTGTGATATTCTAGTGTGAACTATCAATTTTGAGTGATATCAATAGGAATACAGTATATTTTGAATTATTTATGTGAAATTCAGTTCAAGTTATCTTACAAATATTTGGAAACGTAAGTGAACCCATAATTTCAACTTTAAATCGGCCTTGCAATCGTAGTGTACTGATGAATTTGTTGAATGTATCAATGTCTCTTTCTGCACATTTCAGTACCTTGTTTCCATCCCAGTAGTGATGTAGATTTATTTTTCATCAGTTCGGTCCTCCAACTCTCCATATTTTTAATGGTTTCCTATATTTGATTATGTTATTATACCTTAAACTCATAAAACACAATTGATAGACCTCATTACTTCGCACCTACTTCATGTGATAATACTTGAATATCTCTTAGCTAACAACCTCGAGACCACTAACATTGGGACAACACCAACATTCGTCACGAGAGCTAGGGAAGAAGTCCTTGACGTAACAATTGCTAATCCTGTGGCCAGGAAGTACATTACGTCTTGGAGGGTGATGGACGAGCCATCACTCTCTGATCATAGGATTATCGAGTTTAGGATGGAGGGAGATACCACCTCTTTCCCCGAGACTCGAAACTCTAGAAAAACAGACTGGCTCCTTTACAGGAACCACCTTAAGATGAACCTAGAGCAAATCGAAAATATCGGGTCAAAAAACCGACGATTCGAGCTGAATTCAAGGGTGGAGCAGGTCAGCAGGGCAATAATGGAGGCGTTTTACTCCAGCTGTCCACTCACCAAAGCTCGGCCAAGTAAGGATGATCCTTGGTGGAATGAGAACCTGTCAAACCTCCGAAAGGAGGTCCGTCGGCTCTTTTACAGGACAAGACGGGATAACAATTGGCAGGGGTACACCGAGAAACTTACTCAGTATAATAAAGAGATCAGGAGGGCCAAAAGGCCTTTCTTTTCAAAAAAATGACGAAAAGCACTGCTGTGAAGTCAGGAGCTTTTGAGCGCTCGTTCATCCACCTTGAAGGTAGATTCGCACTTTCCAGTTTTAGAAAACAATTTGTAAAGAATTTCAAACAAAGGCGAAAATCAAGACTTCACGTCAGTGCTTTAGGTGACCAATTTTTTTTCGATAATTCGCTAGAATTTTCTACGGTATCTATGGTCTTGGTAATGCGATCTGTACAAAATTTCCCACGTAGTTTGAATACATTATTCTTCATCTATTTGCGAAATTTTATTCCAATCCAATAAGTTGTTTCGAAATTATCAGGAAAAAAATTGTTTGAACGGCTATATTCACGGAACCCCTAGTCTAATTCTGCTCATTGATGAACGTGACCGCGATATTCACGATCCGAACCTATCCTGAAAATTTCAAGTCCCTAGGCCTTTCCGTTCGAAAGTTATGATTTTATATGGTTCTGATCATGCGATCTGAAAAAATTTATCTCGAATATATCATTCTCAATTCAAATACAAAATTTCGTCACGATCAAATCCATAGTTTTGAAATTATCAAGAAAACTGAATTTCAAACGACCATATTTACGGAACCCATAGTCTAATTTTGCTCATTGATGAACGTGACCGCAACATTCGATATCCACGTCTATCCTGAAAATTTCAAGTCCCTAGGCCTTCCCATTACAAAGTTACAATTTTTTATGGTTTCTATGGTTCTGGTCATGCGAGCTGGACAAAATTTTGCATGTAGCTTGAACACGTAATTCTCCATCTGAGTGCAGAATTTCACTTCGATCGAATCAGTAGTTTCGAATTAATCAGAAAAACAAAATTTCGAGCGGCCATATTTACGGAACCCCTGGGTGAATTTTGCCCAATAACGAACTTAACCGCGGCATTCGAGATTCAAACCCTGAAAATTTCAAGTTTCTAGGATATTCCGTTCGAGAGTTAACGTGTATACGGCCGGACGGACGGACAGACTCAAATTTTTTGACGGATTCGTCATCAGTGACTCGAACGTATTCGATTGAGACCATTTTCGGCTCAAAATTCATACATCATGACGAAATGATAAAGCCCTCGTGTAAGTAGTACGAGCGCTCAAAAATAAGCTGAAACGAAACTAGTGCCTGCATTCCAACGAAAACTTTTTTAGGAAATAAAGAAGGAAGTTGGCAAGATTTTAAAATACTTTTGTCATACATAAATTGTGGAGTTCGAAAGTTGCAGGCGAATTTATATCAGAAATTGACTATTCTTTTTTTCATATACCAACATTCAAATCATACGAATTCTTTTTCAACATCTATTACAGCATATATTTGCTTTTTTCATACATATCATAACTTTCTCTGAAAAAAATAATCCAAAGTTATAACTCGTAAACTGTTAATTTTTGGATATCAATAAATATGGCTCAAATGACAGCAAATGGGTCATACTAACACGTCCTTCAATTTGGAATCACCCTGTATATAGCTCCTGTTCTCACAACTCCAAAAAAAGTAGAACATTTCAAATCGAATGTTGCAGGTTCAGTTTCTCATTCTGTTATGAGAACGAGAGCTGGGAACACTTACAATATAAGGACACTTCTCTCTCGTTTTTCAAACAAAATGGTTGCGAACCCAAATAACAATAGTTTATTGGTTTGGTTGGGAACGGCTCCCAACTTCAGGTCAAATCATTCGTTCCCAACTAACAAAAAACGAATGTAAATATTTTGTATACAGTTCAAATTCAATTCAAAAAAAAATTGCAAAATTATATTTGAAATGTTTATTACCTACAATCAAACATTTACTACAATATTTTTCTTATGCTTCAAGTTCAAATGAACAGTTTCTATATGTCCTTCAAGGCTCTGTTTCCTGTTCGAAGCATAGTCACACAAGTGACACTTATATTTCCTCAATTTCAAATGAACAGTTTCTATATGTCCTTCAAGGCTCTGTTTCCTGTTCGAAGCATAGTCACACAAGTGACACTTATATTTCCTCAATTTCAAATGAACAGTTTCTATATGTCCTTCAAGGCTCTGTTTCCTGTTCGAAGCATAGTCACACAAGTGACACTTATATTTCCTCAATTTCAAATGAACAGTTTCTATATGTCCTTCAAGGCTCTGTTTCCAGTTCGAAGCAAAGTCGCACAAGTGACACTTATATTTCCTCAATTTCAAATGAACAGTTTCTATATGTCCTTCAAGGCTCTGTTTCCTGTTCGAAGCATAGTCACACAAGTGACATTTATATTTCCTCAATTTCAAATGAACAGTTTCTATATGTCCTTCAAGTCTCTGTTTCCAGTTCGAAGCAAAGTCGCACAAGTGACACCTATATTTCCTCAATTTCAAATGAACAGAATCTGTATGACGTAACAGGCTGTTTTTCGTATTCGCAGCGTAGTCGCACAAGGGGCACTCGTGTTTCTTCAGATTCAGATGAACGGAATCTATATGCTGCTTCAGAGTGTTTTTCTTGTTCGAAGCGTAGTCGCATAAGTGACACTTGTGTTTTTTGATATTCAAATGAACCGTCTCCGCATGGTTTTTCATATCTCCTTTTTGGTTTGTAGCGTAGTTGCACAAGTGACACTTGAATTTTTTTATCTTCAAATGAACAGACTTTATGTGAATTTTGAGATCCTTTTTTTCGTTAGTAGCATGTTCACACAAGGGACACTTATGTTCCTTCATATTCAAATGCACTTTTTTTATATGCTTTTCAAGATGGAACTTTCGAGCTGCAGCATAATCACATAAGTGACACTTATGTTCCTTTATATTCAAATGAACTGCTTTTATATGCGTTTTAAGGTTACTCTTATTAACTGCAGCATAATCACATAAGTGACACGTATGTTTCTTTATATTCAAATGAACAGACTTTATGTGAATTTTGAGATCGTATTTGTCGTTGGTAACATGTTCGCACAAGTGACACTTATATTTCCTCAATTTCAAATGAACAGAATCTGTATGACCTAACAGGCTGTTTTTGGTATTCGCAGCGTAGTCGCACAAGGGGCACTCGTGTTTTTTCAGATTCAAATGAACAGAATCTATGTGTCTGTTGAGATTACCCTTTGAATTAAATGCATATTCACACAAGTGACACTGATTTTTTTTCTGATTCAAATGAACAGAATTTTTATGACTTTTCGGTTTAAATTCATTTATCGACTTTTCTCCATTCGAATTATTCTTGTGATTATTAGTTGAATTCACTATTTCTTGTTCCTCAGCTTTGTTAGATCCAATAACCGATTTCATTTCGTTTAAATATATTTCCCTGTCATAAATTCCATTCTCGTCTACAAACTGTTCGATAATATCCAATTGCTCTGTCTTCATTCTTACTTCTTCGTGATTTTCAGTGCTGAAATATTAATTCAATTGAATCGATTGGACAAATTAGATTGGCGAAATTTTAGGATGTAACTTTAGTAGATATCAAAATTAAACAAGTATTGCTATGAGAATTACATAAAATTTAGCACTTTTTTTCATCACACGTAAATATAAATATATTTTTATGAACTTCAAGAGATGAAATCACCCAATTTCAAATATTCTCTATCATGAGTTCTATTTTCTGCAGAAAAAAGGTAATATCTTCAGTTTCATCGTTTAGTGTGCTGAAAGATTCATTCAATATAAGTAAAAATAATGATATGAATACCTCTCCATTTCAAATTACAGAGCACGAAATAATGTTGAAACTCTAGTTCGAAACTTGTGTCAACATGGATCCAACAGAAAGGGAGAAAATATAACTGAAATCAATTTTAAGCGATGAAAATTTGATATACTCACAATTGATTCAAATATATTGCAGGTTTTTCATCCATTTTTTCTAACGTGTAACTGGTTACCATTGGTTATTAATATCTCTTGAAAAACCTGATTCTTTTGAGACACAGTTCTCTATCTCTACGAATAATGACCTCCTTTCAAATTTTCAATATAACCTCCATTTTCGGCCACAACATTAAAAAACATAGATAAAGGAAAATTCTTTAAATTCTTTTTCTCGCTCACAACCACCGCTACTACCAAAGATTAGACAACTTGTTACTCTTTGCTACTACCCTGGTCGGTCTTAGCGGGGGCCGAGAGATTCGAACGTGTTCGTCTAGTCTACTCCGAAGAATCTACTCTAGAAAACTTCCGGGAGTGGATCGTTATTTGTTTTATGCGTCGATGGCGAGCAGCCGAGCACATTAAAAGAGGATAGAATGAAAGAATGAATTTTTTCTGTTCTATCAGTGGAGGCAAAGATTAGGTTAACAGTGTTATCACACAGAGTAACGTTATTTGGTGGAGCCGGTCAAACTCTAATAGTGCTCTCTTAGACTAGACTCTAATCTAAGAGTGCTCTAAAATAGTCCATTTCACCACAATAAATCTCGGAAAGGGACTCGTTTTCCTCCATATTTGTATACATTTCGCAGCGCCCTCATCGCTAGTTGGAATCGCGAATTGTTACCTTGAATTTTCTGTTCTATGAGTGTAAACAAAAATTAGGTTATTTTTTATTCAACATCCACAGAGTAACATCTTTTGGTGGAGCGTGGGGTGAGTATACAATTTTGATCATTAATATTGATAATAATTCTGCTGATCCTAAATGGAGATTTAGATAAACACCATGATGTGATATTGAAAGCAGGGTAAGTTTTTCGTAGAAATATGGAAGTTATCAAGAGATATTTAATAAATTTTTTTTTTCATTTAGTTAGCTATTGCATCCTGGCAATTTTTCATCATACTTTATTTCCAGAGCCTTTGTGTTTTATACTTTCGAAAATGGCAGACAAATCTGAATCTCGTGTTTTCACGCTAGACTCAGCTGAGAGACCTTATAATAACTATGTAAAGAAAGAGATTAAAAGAGAAGAGATGGGAACAGTTGAACAGTATGTTCATGAATCTAGAGAATCATCAAATGAATATAAGTAAGTATTTACTGTCATTTTATCCGCCTGTATTTGTCTAATACTTACTCTCACTTTCTTCACGAGTTCCACAACAATCTACTCTGCTCAAAAACTATTTCATATAATTTATACAACTAAAATTTGTAACACTGTTTATATTACTTTCCAAAACTTTTAGTGTAAGATCTTCACATTTTTTAGATCCAGTGGGAATTCTGCCTTTTAATGAATTTGGTTTCAGTTGAAATATGAACTATTCGGGATGATTCCAATCAGGAAAAGACACTCCGTATATGCTGAAACTCAATTGCAAACAAAAGTATCTTAACACAACAGTATCACCGACTGTTGATCTACAATTTAAAAAAAAATTATCAAAATCCGACTAGCGGATTCCGAGAAATAATTATTTGAAATTGGGACGCATTTCAGGTGGGCCGATTTCATTGCACCCGAGTGTATTACTGAATGCAAAACCTTTATTCAAACATAATTCAACAATTTCAATTTTATAAGTAAAAATGGAAAGTGCAGTCGGTATTTTTTCGTAATCATCACATTTGAAACCCCCATTGCGACTTTTCCTATGAGAAATTATTGTTAGAAGTGAAGTCTCGGTGCTGTCAAGATTTGTCTTTTTCATTTTGTAATAATAAACTGGGAATATATGAAATACCTATTATTACGATGGAAAAACGTTTTAATTACTTACTTACGTAGATTTCTCTCTTTTATTCTTTTTAATCCATCTTCTTCGAGCATATTCAATTTCTTTCCATTTCGATCTGAATGTAAACAAACTGATGATGATCGAATTTACGTTCGTCTTTTCGGATACGTTCGGAAATCGAATATGCCTTCAAATTTACCCGTCAGCATCGATTTATCATCCTATGTATTCAAATTCATCTCGAATTGAAATTGAAATTTCGACGTCAAAATAAGAATTATTTATGTCCTTAAGAAACGTCTCGCAATATCTATGATCGACGTCAATTATTTCGGTCTTTTTTCATTTTATGTAGTAAAAATACCAGTGTTCATGATTTCAAAGCGCTCCAATAAAAAAAAATTACGAAAAGCACTGCCGTGAAGGCAGGAGCTTTTGAGCGCTCGTACATGCACCTTGTAGGTAGATTCGCATTTTCCAGTTTTGGAAACCAATTGAGGAAATTTTTGACAGCTGTCAAACAAATTTTCAAACTAAGGCTATAATCCAGACTTCAAGTTAGTACTTTAGGTGTATATTTTTTTTCGATAATTCGCTAAAATTGTCTACGGTATCTATGGTCTTGGTCATGCGATCTGGACAAAATTTCACACGTAGTTTGAATATTATTCCTCAGCTAGGTGCAAATTTTCATTCCAATCAAATCGGTAGTCTCGAAATTATCAGGAACAGAATATTTTGATCGGCCATATTTACGGAACCCCTAGTCTAATTTTGCTCATTGATGAACGTGACCGTGAAATTCGCGATCCAAACCCACCCTGAAAATTTCAAGTTCCTAGGACTTTTCCTTCGGAAGTTATAATTTTCTATGGTTCTGGTCATGTGATCTGGACAAAATGTTGCTTTAATATGTCATTCTCGTTTAAAATACAAAATTTTATCTCGATCGAATCCGTAGTTTCGAAATTATCGAGAAAACAAAATTTCAAACGACCGTATTTACGGAACCCCTAGTATAATCTGCTCATTGATAAACGTGAACGCCACATTTGAGATCTACACCTATCCTGAAAATTTCAATTCCCTAGGCCTTTCCGTTCGAAAGTTACAATTTTCTATGGTTCTGGTCATGCGATCTAGAGAAATGTAGCTTGAATATATCATTCTCCATAAGTATACAAAATTTCGTCACGATCGAATCTGTAGTTTGGAAATTATCAAGAAAACTAAATTTCAAACGACCATATTTACGGAACCCCTAGTATAATTTTGCTCATAGATGAAAGTGATCACGACAATCGAGATCCACACCTATCCTGAAAATTTCAAGTCCCTAGGCGTTTCCGATCAAATTGAATAAATACTCGGAAATATGTGAACTGTCCGATTGTAGAAAAAATCTTGTGTGTAATTCGAGCGCAAATTCATTGTCGATTTCAAGAGATTGCCGTGGAAACTGTCTCTTTCAATCGACAATATATCATTTTGCGCTCTTAATACACAAATAGCTATTTCACAACTGTTTGATCTGTTGTAGTGCTCAGTTTTCGGCTGACGAAGAAACCCCTGAAAGCTTGAAGATCGAAGATGTGGACATCACCGAACAATTCATAGATGAAAATGGGGTGCACGAGAGGAGTGAATTGCTGAAGATGGACGGAGAGACATTATATTCTGAATTCGAAATGGGAGCGACTCCAAATTTCATTGAAGGACAGAAAAATAGAAATAATTCACTTGCTAACGCAGCAAAACAGGAGAGTGATCTCGAACACTACAATAATTCCCTTCATACAAATTTAAAAAAACATATATGTCACTTATGTGTTTATGTTGCAGTTTCGAAGTTTAATCTCAAAACACATATTGATTCGGTTCATTTAAAAATCAAGGAAAATAAGTGTCACTTATGTGATTATGCTTCAGTTCTGAAGTTTCACCTCGAAAGGCATATAAAATCGGTTCATTTGAATATGAAGGAACATAAGTGTCACTTATGTGATCATGCTGCAGCTGGAAAGAGTGACCTTAAAACGCATATAAAATCAATTCATTTGAACAAGAAGGAACATAGGTGTCACTTATGTGATTATGCTTCAGTTCGAAAGGCTTACCTCGAGATGCATATAAAATCAGTTCATTTGAATATGAAGGAACATATGTGTCACTTATGTGATTATGCTGCAGTTCAAAAGAGCCATCTCGAAACCCATATAAAATCAGTTCATTCAAATATAAAGGAACACAAGTGTCACCTATGTGATTATGCTACAGTTCTGAAGGTTAACCTTGAAAGGCATATAAAATCGGTTCATTTGAATATGAAGGAACATAAGTGCCACTTATGTGAGTATGCTTCATCTTACACAGGTGACCTCAAAATCCATATAAAATCAGTGCATTTGAATATAACCGAACATGAGTGTCACTTATGTGATTACGCTTCAGTTCTGAAGGTTCACCTTGAAAGGCATATAAAATCGGTTCATTTGAATATGAAGGAACATAAGTGTCACTTATGTGATCATGCTGCAGCTCGAAAGAGTGACCTTAAAACGCATATAAATTCAGTCCATTTGAATATGAAGGAACATAAGTGTCACTTATGTGATTATGCTGCAGCTCGTAAAAACCATCTCAAAACGCATATAAAATCAGTGCATTTGAGTAAGAAGGAACATAAGTGTCACTTATGTGATTATGCTGCAGTTCGGAAGAGTGACTTAAAAAGGCATATAAAATCAGTTCATTTGAATAGTAATAGTATTCATTGATTCCAAAAAATTACAACAAGGTGTGAAAATGGAACACGTCATCATCAAAAATACAATCACTGTTTTTTACAGAATTCTTGGAACTCACAAATATTATATGGTTCACAATTCAAAATTAACGTATACAAAGATTTTCTAAATTTTACAAGGCAGGAAAGTTTTCTTACATGAGAGGGCAATATATTGAATAAAGTTATTGACATACATTCAACACTTTTTTCTCTTAATGTGGTCTTGTTAGATGGCACGTAATATGGAAACATTCTTTTAGTAGCATTCAGATTTTTATTGGACTCAAAATAATGATTACGATTGTTACGAATGTGTAATTTCCCTTATGACTGTACTCACGCGTTGACAGGGATTGTATTTATCTTGATTTATAAAATGTACATATGTGGCAGCAATAAAGCCAGTCTTAAGCAAATTGTGTTTGAATGCGTATATCAAATTAACCTTCATGACAATGATTACAGAAGAATATCAACAGTCTATATATGTACAATCCATAAATGGTTAATATATTATTACTACTAAATAAACCCCTACAAGATTCTCTATAGCCTAAACATAGCATAGTTCTTAAAAATCGCTTTTGGATCACAAATAAATTACCAACACAAGACGAGTTACCCCAAAAGATTATCCCATAGGATAGAATTGATAGGAAATTTGCATAATATATAATTTTCAACAAATCAAAGTCAATCTGATCTCTCAACATAAAGAGCATAAAGCATATGGAATTTAGCCTACATCTAAGTTGTTCAGTATGAGGTCCCCACTAAAGATGTCTATCTAAAACAATTCCCAAAAACACAACAGTATCCTTGACCATGACATAGCTATTTGCAATATTCACTGATGAAGGATGGTTCAGCCTGGATCTTTCACTGTAGAAAAAATTACGAAAAGCACTGCCGTGAAGGCAGGAGCTTTTGAGCGCTCGTACATGCACCTTATAGGTGGATTCGCATTTTCCAGTTTTAGAAATCAATTGAAGAAATTTTCGACAGCTGTCAAAAATATTCTGAAACTTAGGCGAAACACCAGACTTCATGTCAGTGCTTCAGCTGATCAATTTTTTTTCGATAATTCGCTAGAATTTTCTATGGTATCTATGGTCTTGGTAATGCGATCTGGACATTTTGCACGTAGTTTGAATATATTATTTCTCAGCTAGGTGCAAAATTTCATTCCATTCCGATCAGTAGTTTCGAAACTATCAGGAAAAAAATATTTTGAACGGCCATATTTACGGAACCCCTAGTCTAATTTTGCTCATTGATGAACGTGACTGCGATATTCGCGATTCAAACCCACCCTGAAAATTTCAAGTTCCTAGGCCTTTCCGTTCAGAAGTTACAATTTTCTATGGTTCTGGTCATGTGATCTGGAGAAATGTAGCTTGAATATATCATCCAGTGGTCAGGAAAACATATGCTCGCCGTATTGTGTTTTAACCAGTGTCGTAGTTAAGTTACTGTAAAAACATAGTGAAGTGAAAAGAGGTAAATTATTTTCTTTGTACTGAAATGGATGAAAAAAATTAATAAGTGGAATATATATTCGGCCTGCAATATGGGATAAGAGAGATAGGAGACATCACCACAGGTGTGTGTTGGATAAAGCATGAACGGAAATAAGGAATATTAGAAATATATCAGGTGAGCTACAAAAACATGTGAATAAAACAATTTCATATTTTTGTCACATGAAAATATTTTGTTAAGTCTAATTTTGCTCATTGATGAACGTGACTGCGATATTCGCGATTCAAACCCACCCTGAAAATTTCAAGTTCCCAGGCCTTTCCGTTCAGGACTTACAATTTTCTATGGTTCTGGTCATGTGATCTGGAGAAATGTAGCTTGAATATATCATTCTCCATTTAAATACAAAATTTCGTGACGATCGAATCTGTAGTTTTGAAATTATCAAGAAAACCAAATTTCAAACGACCATATTTACGGAACCCCTAGTATAATTTTGCTCATAGATGAACGTCATCACGACATTCCAGAACCTCACCTATCCTGAAAATTTCAAGTCCCTAGGCGTTTCCGTTCAAAAGTTACAATTTTCTATGGTTCCGGTCATGCGATCTGGACAAAATTTCACATGTAGCTTGAACACCTCATTCTCCATTTGAGTGCAAAGTTTCATCTCGATCGAAACTCAAGTTTCGAAGTGATCAGGAGAACAAAATTTTGAACGGCCATATTTACGGAACCCCTAGTGGAATTCTGCCCATTAACGAACTTAACCTAGGCATTTGGGATCTGAACCTACACTGAAAATTTCAAGCCTCTAGGTTGTTCCGTTCGAGAGTTATCGTGCTTACGGACGGACGGACAGACTGGAATTTTTCGACGGATTCGTCATTAGTGAGTCGAACATAGTCGATTGAGACCATTTTCGGCTCAAAATTCTAAAAATACAGACACCGTGACGAAATGATATAGACCTCGTGTAAGTAGTACGAGCGCTCAAAAATACAAAAAAAATCTATCCCCGTAAGAAATATATTTTTTTTTTCAAAATAATGGTTTTTACTTCACCACGTTGCGTTTCTGCGTAACACGCTCACAAATGAATCAAAAATCAAATCCATCAGTTCCTTCATAGTAAATTATTTTTCATTAAAATTAAAATACTGTAACGAACTTAAGCCAGACCTATCGCGATTCCCGAGCTTTCTAGAACCAACCACGTCGACAGTAGGAGCCGCGAATCTGCTAGAAACGGCGAGACGCTTCGAACAGCCTTCTGGAGTGTTCCCTTCCAATCCATAAATGATCATCGGCCCGAAGAAGAGTCAGTACAGAATAGGACTTACTAGCGTGTAGATAAATTAGTATAGTGAACTGTAAATAAATTACAATACCAATAGATATACAGGAAACCATATGAATACGAGGAAATGATATAGCCCCCGTCTAAGTAGTACGAGCGCTCGCAAATATAAGTGTCACTTATGTGATTATGCTTCAGTTCAAAAGAGCAATCTCAAAATCCATATAGATTCGGTCTAATCGAAAATAAAAAGGAATCGTTGAACGTCACTTGAGTTATTATGCTAATTTGAGCGACTGATTTTAAGCCTGATATTGTTCATGTGCTTTAAGAATAATTTGTTGAAAGTATGTGATTCTTCTAAAACCAATAAACATGGCAATTTTACAAAAATGTTATTCATTTTCCCTCTACAACTAGTGTGATATTGCTCATGATCGATGTAGTAGGATGGAATCTACGTTACGTAGGTACCATAGAATCTTCTCTCTTGTACTTGTGAAATTGGCAGGGAAGTCTTAGAAAATTCAAACAGAATGGTTGCGAACCCAAATGACAATAGTTTATTGGTTCGGTTGGGATCGGCTCCCAACTTCAGGTTAAATAACTAATCACATCTATACCTTTGATATGCACTTTCTCTTCCAACTAAAAAAAACCAATGTGAATATTTTGTATACAGTTCAAATCCAATTAAAAAAAAAAGGAAAATTATGGTTTAAATTTTTATTAGGTACCTACAATATATTACTCCAATCAGACATTTACTGCAATATTTTTCTTATACTTCAAGTTCAAATGAACAGTTTCTATATGTCCTTTAAGGCTCTGTTTCCCGTTCGAAGCATAGTCACACAAGTGACACTTATGTTTTCTCAATTTCAAATGAATAGAATCTATATGACCTAAGAGGCCGTGTTTGGTATTGGCAGCATAGTCGCACAAATGACACTTGTGTTTCTTCAGCTTTAAATGGACGGATTCTATGTGGGTTTCGAGACAATTCTTGGTGTTGGCAGCATAGTCACATAAAGGGCACTCGTGCTTCTTCAGATTCAAATGAACAGAATCCATATGCCTGTTCAGATGGTCTTTCTTGTGCGAAGCGTAGTCGCACAAGTGACACTTGTGTTTTTTGATATTCAAATGAGTCGAATCTACGTGGTTTTTGAGATGACCCTTGTTGTTGGTGGCGTATTCGCACGAATCGCACTTGTGTTGTTTCAAATTTAAATGAGCCGAATTTATGTGGATCACGAGACAATCTTTGAAATTCGAGGCGTAGTCGCACAAGGGGCACTTATGTTTCCTCAGGTTCAAATGAACCGACTCCATATGCCTTTCGAGAATGTTTTTCCTGTTTGTAGCGTAGTTGCACAAATGACACTTATAATTTTTCAGATTCAAATGAACCGACTCCACATGGTATTTCAGTTGTTCTTTTATGTTTGTACCATATTCACACAAGTGACACTGATGTTTTTTCAGATTCAAATGAACAGAATTTTTATGACTTTCGAGGGAACTCTCTGAGTTCAAAGAATGTCTTGTCTCTTTCCAATTTATCGACTTTTCTTCATTCAAATTATTCTTGTTTTTAGTTGGATCCACTATTTCTTGTTCCTCAGCTTTGTCAGATCCAATTTCCAATTTCATTCCGTTCAAATATATTTCCCTGTCATAAATTCCATTCTCCTCCCAATTTTTATGACTTTTGAGGGAACTCTCTGAGTTCAAAGAATGTCTTGTCTCTTTCCAATTTATCGACTTTTCTTCATTCAAATTATTCTTGTTTTTAGTTGGATCCACTATTTCTTGTTCCTCAGCTTTGTCAGATCCAATATCCAATTTCATTCCGTTCAAATATATTTCCCTGTCATAAATTCCATTCTCATCCACAAACTGTTCTGTAATATCCAAGGGCTCTGTCTTCATTCTCACTTCTTCATGATTTTCAGTACTGAAATATAAATGCAATTGAATCGATTAGAGTAATTAGATTGGCGAAATTTTAGGATGAAACCAAAGTTGATATCGAAATTGAACAAGTTTTGCTATGAGAATTACAACTATGAAATTTCGCAATTTTTTCATCACGCGTAAATATAAATATATTTTTATACAAGAGATGAAATCACCGAATCATAAATTCATCGTTTGGCGTGTTCAAAGATTAATTCAATATAAGTAAAAATAATGATAGAATACCTCTCCATTTCGAATAGCAGAGCACGAAGTAATGTTAAAACTCGTTGGAGACTTGAGTCAACATGAATACAAATAAAAAGGGAGCAAAGGATTTTAAGCAATGAAAATTTGATCTACTCACTATTGGTTGCCATATATTGCAGGTTTTTCATCCATGTTTTGTAACTTGTAACTAGTTACCATTGGTTATTTATATCTCTTGAAAACTCTGATATTATTCTTCTCAGACACAGTTGTCTATTTCTACGAATAAATTACCTATATACTTTCAATTTTACTTTCGCTTATTGTTCACTTTCATGGTGATCAGCAACAACAACATTAAAAAACATAGAAAAAGGAAAATTCTTCTTCTCGCTCACAACCACCACCGCAACTACCCTGGTTGGTCTTAGCGGGGGCCGAGAGATTCGACTGTGTTCGTCTAGTCTACTCTGAAAAATCTACTCTAGGAAACTTCCTCACTCGGATGGAAGTTTGATATTTTTCTGTTGAGTTTTTGCGGCGGATCGTTGGCAGATACACATGGGTTCGCTGACGGTTAACCTAAATTAAATAGCAGCATTGCGGCTCAACCTCCAGCCGCTGCATTGTGAAAGTTTGACGATCCGGGAGTGGATCGTTATTTGTTTCATGTGTCGATGGCAAGCAGCCGAGCACATTTAAAGGAATATAATGAATGGATTTTTTTTGTTCTATGAGTGGAGGCTAAGATTAGGTTATCCCAGAGACTCACAGACTCAGTGTTGCCAGAAATGCAGAATTTTCTTCAATATGCAGAATTTTAGATCCCAAAAAGAGCTAACGAAGAAAAGAAGAATATTTTATAAAAACCACTGAAATATGAAGAATTTTTTGAGATCACATGTTTTTGCGACTTTTTCATGGATTTCGTATACGTTCTGACATATTTCGGTAAAATGGGGGACTATTTTATTGATTTCGTATACGTTCCGACATATTTCTGTAAAATGGTTTAGCTACGACTAGAATTTATTTTATTTTTTTGTTTTCTTTTTGGCCTTTTCTAAGTTTACGCAATTTAAAATATTCATTACTTGGACTTTGGTCGTACTAACGGTGGGTGGGTACTCCAAAATGACGTTACACACCACTGCAGAAATATGAAAAATTTTTGAGGTTGAATTGAAGAAAATTAATATAAAAAATCTGGCAAACCTGCACAGACTCCACAGAGTAACATGTAACATTACAAAGAACTTTTGAACATCATAGATATTATCTATGTTGAACATTATTTGGTGGAGAGTCGGATGAGTATACTATTTTGATCATTTAATAATAATCCTGCTGATCCTAAACAGAGATTTAGATTTACACCATGAAGTGATATTAAAAGAAGGGTAAGTTTTTCGTAGAAATATGGAACTTTGTCTCAAAATATCGATATCGAAGATTTCAAGAGATATCAATAATCAATTCGATTCTTGTGCTTGTGTTTTTTTTTCATTTAGTTGTAGTTTCTAAGTGTAAGAAAGTTAGTCTGCAATGTTCTTATTGCTATTGTGTCCTTTCCATCATATTTTATTTCCAGAGCCTTTGAGTTTAATATTTTCAAAAATGGCAGACAAATCTGAATCTCGTGTATTCACGCTAGATTCAGCTGAGAGACCTAATTATAATTACGTAAAGAAAGAGATGGGAACAGCTGAACAGTATGTTCATGAATCTAGAGAATCATCAATTGAATATGAGTGAGTATTTACATTTACTGTCATTTATTCGTCTGAATTTGCCTAATACTTTCGTACAAATGTTCCACAACAATCTACTTTGTTCAAAAACTATTTCATGCAACTGAAATTTGTAACATTGTTTATATTACTTTCCAAGACTTTTAGTGTAAGATCTTCACATTTTTCAGACTCAGTGGGACTTCTGCCTCTTAATAACTGTGGTGTCTGTTGAAATATAATCTATTTGGGATAATTTCAATCGGGAATATTTTCCGTAACTGTTTCATCTCTTCTAGTGCTCAGTATACAGCTGACGAAGGGACCCCTGAAAGCTTGAAGATCGATGATGTGGACATCACCGAACAATTCATAGATGTAAATGGGGTGCACGAAAGGAGTGAATTGCTGAAGATGGACGAAGAAAAACTATATTCCGAATTCGAAATGGAAGCGACTCCAAATTTCATTGAAGGACTGGAAAATAGGAATAATTCACTTGCTAACGCAGCAAAACAGGAGAGTGATCTCGAACACCACAATCATTCCTTTCATACAAATTTGAAGAAACATAAGTGTCACTTATGTGATTATGCTGCAGTTGCAAAGTGTAATCTCATAACCCATATTAATTCAGTCCATTTAAAAATAAAGGAACATAAGTGTCACTTATGTGATTATGAAGTCGCTCGGAAGATGGACCTCAAAACTCATATAAACTCCGTCCATCTAAAAATAAAGGAAAATAAATGTCACTTATGTGATTATGCTGCAGTTTTGAAGATCAATCTCAAAAACCATATAAAATCAGTCCATTTGAATATGAAGGAACATAAGTGCCACTTATGCGATTACGCTGCAGTTCACAAAAGTAATCTCAAAATCCATACAAATTCAGTGCATTTGAATATGAACGAACGAAAGTGTCACTTATGTGATTATGCTTCAGTTCAGAAGGGTAACCTCCAAAGACATATAAAATCGGTTCATTTGCATATGAAGGAACATAAGTGTCCCTCATGTGAGTATGCTTCATTTTACACAGGTAACCTCAAAACGCATATAAAATCAGTGCATTTGAATATGAAGGAACATAAGTGCCACTTATGCGATTACGCTGCAGTTCACAAAAGTAGACTCAAAATCCATATAAAATCATTTCATTTTAATATGAAGGAACATAAGTGTCACTTATGTGATCATGCCTCGGTTCAGAGGAGCCATCTCAGAGAGCATATAGATTCGGTCCATTTGAAAATCAAAAGGAATTGTTGAATGTTACTTAAATAATTTTGTAATGGGGTTGATCCCGTAAATAAATAATTATGCTAACTCAAGCAACACTTGTAGTAATAAAAGATTGTTATTTGGGTTTTAAACTAGTTTCTTAGTTTTTCCTCGACTCCTTTTATCATTTTTTTTATAATAATTAGAAGAGTAGGAAATCTTGTGGTATTTACGAAACACAGAGTACCACCGTTAGACTGTCATCGACGCTGGCCAAAAATGGGCAGATTCCAAAAGTCTAAACGCTCTCTGCCGGCTGAATACCGAACCTGGAAAACGAATATTATTTTTATATTTTACATGCTTTTAAGCCAGCTATTTTATTTTATATCCAGGTATATAGGGAAAAATCACAAACCGCTAGATGGCGCTGAAAATCACAAGATGTTGGGCCGAAAGGGGTTCAAAATTTTTCTGTCTTTCATAACAAGTAAATCAAATATTTTTTTTTATTGCGGAATTAATAATAATGCCTGTGGAAGTCGAGATAACCACTTTGGACATTTTTGATTATGTGGGTGAATGTGATAGCAAATGACCACTATATTATAGAGAATTATTGAACTTACGATAAAAAAATCATCTTTCAGAAAGTTCTTGCTGTAATAAACATATTCTTTGAGATACGTTTCCCAATCTTCAAGATAAACTGCCTTGGGATTCAACGGGAATTTAGGCAAATAAATTTCACAACAAACATGTAATGGAGCATTGAGGAACAGAGCACATTTTTCGTGATCTTATTCCCACATTAGCAATTACAATCCGCTGCATTTTAAGCTCGTATAAAGTTTATTTGGAACAATTGTCTATAAATTATCATCTAAATATGTATATCACTTTCGATACATAAATGACTCAAAATCATACAAATATATCACACTTTTCCCATATAAACACACACGCGTTAGTTTTTTGTTCACCTCTCGGGTATTTCAAACGATTGAAAGTAGATGTCGCCCACTCCGTGATTCTTCCCTATATATATAACTTAACTCTATGGTCATTACTATTACCCTTTTCTATGATTGTCAAATAGGCTGTCATAGAAAAAGCAAAGATTAGAATTAGACCTGTAATCAGGCACATAAAAAGAAGAGAAGAAGAAGAAAAAGAATTAGACCTAACCTAAACCATAGACAACAAGTTGTCTATGACCTAACCTAACCTTACTTGTTGTTACTCTTTGGTAATAGCCTCCATAGATAAAGGCTTCCTTTATCTATGATAGCCTCCGTAAACCGTTAGATTGAGGGGAGGCTGTGAAGGGATGAGTGTTATTTTTTGAGCGCTCGTACTACTTACACGAGGGCTATATCATTTCGTCACGATGTCTATATTTTTCGAATTTTGAGCCGAAAATGGTCTCAATCGACTATGTTCGACTCACTGATGACGAATCCGTCTGAAAATTCGAGTCTGTCCTGCCGGCCGTCCGTATACACGATAACTCTCGAACGGAATGTCCTAGAAACTTGAAATTTTTAGGGTAGGTTCGAATCTCGAATGCCGAGGTTAAGTTCGTTATTGGGCAAAATCCGTCTAAGGGTTCCGTAAATATGGCCGCTCGAAATTTTGTTTCTATGGGACACTGGCCTCGTAAACGACAAGTTCGTGTTTGATGCGTTTATCCCCGGTACTAATAACTTGTCGGTAATGCAGTTTCCTGCTTGAATTCGACAATGAACGGAAACCATAGATAAAGGAAATTCTCTTATCTATGACACTATGACGAAAACAACAGCGATAAACTGAACCGGAATGGAAACCGGAATCCATTTTGAGTGACATGAATACGAATATATTTTGAAGTATTTAGGAATTCAGTTGTACAAATAATTGGAAACGTAAGTGAACCCATAATTTCTACGTTAAATTGGCCCTGCAATGAATTTGTTGAATGTATCAATGTCCCTGTCAATGTCCCAGTAGTGATGTGGATTTATTTTTCATCAGTTCGGTCCTCCTACTTTCCCTATTCTAAATGTTCCAACGGTTTCCTATATTTGATAATGTTAATATGCCTTAAATTCATAAAATACAACTGATAGACCTCATTACTCCGCACCTACTTCATGTGATAATAATACTTTCCGAACTTGCAATTATTATTTTAGGAAAAGCGACTTATACCTATGTGAGATGGAAGAAATGAACTGCTCTGATATAAAAGAAGAGATCGAGGAAGAGATACATGATGAATCTGACAAGTAAGTAACTTTGTTTTATTTCCCCCCCAATTTCTATTGCCTCTACCTGAAACTTTCCCCCCACATCTCAAGTTCTATAATTGGGGGCAGTAGTACAATAACTATTGTTTTGTGAGGATATCGTGTAAGGCACTTCTATGAATAGGATAAATAGGATGCAAAAATGCATGTAATCTTCAATGTTTGTTGGAGCGACAGATGGATGTTTAAAATGACACTTTTGAAAAATGTTACTGAATATATAATAATGATAATAACATACTTTTAGTTTCAACATTTGAAAGTATAAGAACATTTCGAAGAAATTCATTATGCACAGGTTCTCCTACTCTGCAAGGTACACTTTCAATTATGAACTTGCCAATGCTCTACCTGAAAAGTCCATGTTTTTCAATTCGCTGAAAATCTTTCGGGCGACCTTTAATAAAGCGAAAGGCTGAATACAAAGCAGATTTTTCAGGAAAAAATTTGGACAAGTATTGCAAAGCTGTTTAAAAAAAGTAGTAGGTAGTTCGAAGTGCATGAAGTGCGCGGAAATTTCGCATCCCTCATGTCCCCCTGTGAAAAAATCAACATCATGTATACACGAAGAATATAAACTATCAGATATTCCATGTGAAGAATCTCTCGATGATACAAAAGCAGAAAACCGCTTCCTAAAGATGCAGTGCCAATACTTGAAGGAATTGCTGAACGTAGCAAAATCGATCGAATGTTAGATAATTAGGTTTGTTTAGGGTTGAGGAGTTTTTGCCAATTAGCAGACCGCAGCGTGTAGTGGTGCGTTAAATATTGCAGTGCTAGTGAAATACTCTTTTTGTTACAAGTTAGTGGAAACATCTATTTTATAAGGCTTATTGATATTTATTCTCAAATTTTTAGGATGTATTCATTTGAAAAAGAACAGAAGCGTCTAGAAATGTTGATGGAGGAATGTCTGAGAGAAGATGAAGTCGGGGAATCTAATGTCCATTATGATGATTAATCAGATCAAGATGAAGAAGAGGTTTCACAAATGAGTGACCATGATAGCAGTACCGAACAAGAAATTTCTGATGAAGAACTCGATCAGGATTTTCGCGGTCCATATTTTCTAGGAAAGGATGGATTTTCAAGATGGAACAAGCATGCTGCTAGAAGAAATGTTGGAACGAGGAGTGAAAATATAACAAATCTTCCAGGAGCCAAAAGAATGTAACAAAAAATATCAAATCTATCCTTGAAATTTGGCAATATTTCATTGACATTAACATGTTGAACAAGATAGTGAACTATACTAATCAACATATAGAAACGGTCAAGAATAAATATTCTGTTTTGAATGTCGCCGGTATTAATTCTATGGTTTTGTATTTTACGAATAATGTCGAAATACGAATACCCAGAAGGGAGTTCCTCCGCAGTTTATCATTTGTCCTCATCGAAACTCACCTCAAAATGAGAGCACAGCTTCAAAACATCCCAAGAACTATGAAGGATAGAATAAGAGAACTAACAGGCCAAGAACAACAGAATACTCAACAAAATAATGTTACCACTGGTAAAGGCAGATGTGCATATTGTGATCGCAAAAAGAACCGACCATCAAGAATGTCCTGCAAAAAATGCACAAAATTTATGTGTGGTGAACACTGCCTTCACATTTGTCCCGAGTGTTACGAAGAAACTTTTGGTTTGCAAGGAAATATTGTATTTTTCCTAGAATTTTTTGTTTTGTTATATTTTCAGCTGAAAATAAAATTTGAAAATGAACGGAATAATCCACTAAAACTAAGCAATTTCCATATCAAGCGGATAAGTCATCACCAGAGTATTCAGGATGTTTGGAAAAGACCTTCTTGAAGTTTGAAATAGCAATCGAGCAGATTTTCAATGAGCAAGCATTTTATGATCTTTTCGAGTTCCAAAATTTCTTCTCGTGCAGCTGAAATCCTCCTGATTTGTTACTTTAATATATCATGTGAACCTTGACTTGTCCTATACATTCTATGTGATTTGCTATTTTTCACGAAGGTGGAGTTTGCGACCCGAGCCGCAGGCGAGTATCGCAAATCACCCGAGTGAATAAAAGCAATTAAATGCGAGTTAAATACTATACTTTGTCTACGACTTCATTGGTAAAATTGGAATAATTCAGCATTTTCAACATATACCTACAATAGAGTTGTCAGAATGGTCAATTTCATTTTCTGTGGTTTCTGGAAATTGTCCTTTTCAGATGTGAATGCAGTCTTTCAGAGCCGTTTCTAGGTACTATTGCGCCTGTGGCAATATATTAGACTGCGCCCCCAATTTGCGTAGATTTTCTTCGTCTATTATATTTTCTTAAGGTCTTTTTTTTTTCATAATTTCATATATTTTCGTTACAGTTTCAAAATAATACACAATATTAAAGATATTCACTCATTTTTATTGAAAACATTGAAATACACATTTATAATGAAATGAAATAAAACAAATTCTAAAGAATAAAACAAAAATTACGAAAAGCACTGCCGTGAAAGCAGGAACTTTTGAGCGCTCGTACATGCACCTTGTAGGTAGATTCGTATTTCCAGTTCAAGAAATCAATTGGAGGAATTTTCGAAAGCTGTCAAAAAGATTCTGAAACTCAGGCGAAACTCCAGACTTCATGTCAGTGCTTCAGCTGATCAATTTTTTTTCGATAATTCGCTAGAATTTTCTACGTTATCTATGGTCTTGGTGATGCGATCTGGACAAAATTTTGCACGTACCTACATAGTTTGAATACATTATTCCTCAGCTAGGTGCATAATTTCATTCCAATCCGATCAGTAGTTTCGAAACTATCAGGAAAATAATATTTTGTACGTCCATATTTACGGAACCCCTAGTCTAATTTTGCTCATTGATGAACGTGACCACGATATTCACGACCCAAACCTGCCCTGAAACTTTCAAGTTCCTAGGCCTTTCCGTTCAAAAGTTACAACTTTCTATGGTTTCTATGGTGCTGGTCTTGCGATCTGGACAAAATATTGCTTGAATATATCATTCTCGATTAAAATACAAAATTTCATATCGATCGAATCCATAGTTTCGAAATTATTGAGAAAACAAAATTTCAAACGACCGTATTTACGGAACCCCTAGTATAATTCTGCTCATTGATGAACGTGAACGCGAAATTTTAGATCCACACCTATCCTGAAAATTTCAAGTCCCTAGGCCTTTCCGTTCGAAAGTTATGATTTTCTATGGTTTCTATGGTTCTGGTCATGTGATCTGAAGGAATGTAGCTTGAATATAAATTTCTCCATTAGTATACAAAATTTCGTCACGATCGAATCTGTAGTTTGGAAATTATCAAGAAAACCAAATTTCAAACGACCATATTTACGGAACGCCCAGTACAATTTTGCTCATAGATGAAAGTGATCACGACAATCGAGATCCACACCTATCCTGAAAATTTCAAGTCCCTAGGCGTTTCCGTTCAAAAGTTACAATTTTCTATGGTTTTTATGATTCTGGTCATGCGATCTGGACAAAATTTCACATGTAGCTTGAACACCTCATCCTGCATTTGAGAGCGGAGTTTCATCTCGATCAAATCTGTAGTTTCGATGTAATCAGGAGAACAAAATTTCGAACGGCCATATTTACGGAACCCCTGGTGGAATTTTGCCCATTAACGAACTTAACCGAGGCATTTGGGATCTGAACCTACACTGAAAATTTCAAGTCTGTAGGTTGATCCGTTCGAGAGTTATCGTGCTTACGGACGGCCGGACGGACAGACTCGAATTTTCCGACGGATTCGTCATCAGTGAGTCGAACATAGTCGATTGAGACCATTTTCGGCTCAAAATTCGAAAAATACAGACATCGTGACGAAATGATATAGCCCTCGTGTAAGTAGTACGAGCGCTCAAAAAGGTTATATTTATGTAGTACAAACGTATATCTGGAAAAATATATATTTTTTAACCGAAAATTCAAGAATAGCGCAAACGTAAGGTAAAAAAAAATTTTGGTTAGTTGTACAGAAAATAATAATCGATAATCACAATCATATAGGTACATCATATGTACAAAATCTCTATTTTTCATCTGCAAACATATCAACTAATTCAGAGTAATCTGAGGTTCATGTCACATCTTTTTCGATGGCGAGGATTGACATATATATTTGATAACCGCTCTTGTCCCAAGGAGGAACGAAGATACGACTTTATAAGTTTCAGTTTGCTAAAGGAAGCAGTTGTTTGTCACTGGCAACCTCTCATATATACCTTTTCAATAATTGTAATGGTCCCATTTCAATAAAGTTGTCTTAAATTGAGTCACTTTTAAATTTAAAACTTTCAATGTGCATTTAAATCATACTTTATTGCAAGATCTGCAGCACTTTTCTTTAAATCGTCAATAATCATAGTTTGAATAACACTTCCATTCAAAAAAACTGATGTCGTCTGCCATTTCGTTCAGTGCAACAATTCTTTGTTTAACTTGTATTATTATTTCATCAAGCACAGTCCAATTCTTAGTTCTGTATTTGCGTTAAAAAGATGAGCTCCATCAATGGCTAGTTCTCCTAGCATTTTGGGTTTTTTTGACCCATTTAATTTTGCTTCAATTCCAATTTTATCTGCTTCAGTTTTTGAAAGTTCCATCAATGGTGTAAAAAAGTTTTCTCTATACGCTTCTAATTCGTTCAATAGTCCAAGTATCATTCGTGTGCCGTAACAGAATATCCCAGAATTTAAGATATTTAATAAATTCATAAGTTCAAATTTAACAGGGACAATTCTTTGAGCTCCCGAAGCATTTTAATAATTTTACCTAATTGTGACTTCAAGAAATGCACATCGTTTCCTTTCGAGGACAAGGACCTTTCAGAGTGTGGTTGACTTCTGTTTTGAGTAATTCCCACCTTCGAAGTCCAATCTCAAACTTCATACTGTCTTGAATGAGTCGAAAAATAGTTGCGAATGATGGATATGGTGGTATCTGGGGTTGATTTGTTGGCTTGCTTATTGGTTTATATCGAACAATGGTTCTTTAGTTTCACTGAATGTAATTTGAATTTTCAGATTAAACAGCCAAGATATTATTCTTGTCAATTATTCAGACGAATAAGGTTGATTAGCTTAAACCCATATTTCTACATGTCACAATACGCCGCAATGTTTGCGGTCGTTACATTAGCTGGTTTTTGTCGGGGAGCG